>CM038679.1:338535002-339135002 GCA_021605205.1 Aegilops longissima
GATCAATGCTATCGAGTAGATTGAGGTGCCCAAGCGGATTAAGGATGTGCGTCAGCTCACTGATTACGTCGCCGCCATGAGCCGATTCATCTCCAAGTTTGCCGAGGGCGCCCTTCCTTTTTTGAAAATCTTGAAGAAGGCAAGCCCAATGGAGTGGACCCCAGAAGCTGAGGCGGCATTGCAGGATCTGACGAAATACCTTTCCTCCGCGCCAATACTGGTTGCGCCTAAACCACAAGAGTCGTTGCTGCTGTATCTAGCGGCAACGAATCAAGTGGTCAGCGCCGCACTGGTGGCACAGAGGGAGGTCTACGAGGAGGAAGTGGTGACGGTAGGACCGGCGGATGGCAAGCCAGAGACTCCTCTAGTAGGGCCTGGTGCCGGCAAGGCAAGGCCCCCGGAAGAGTCTGACGCCATCGGGGCGGTGCCCGCACAGTCAAATGAAGTGGTGCAGAAGAGGAAGATGATGCAGCACCCGATTTACTTTGTCAGCTCCATCTTGCAGGGGGCTAGGTCGAGGTACTCCGGTGTGCAGAAATTGCTCTTCGGCCTACTTATGGCCTCGAGGAAGCTGCATCACTACATCCAAGCCCACGAGATCACCGTCGTCACCCGCCTCCCGTTGCAACGGATACTACACAACCTAGATGCGACCGGAAGGATTGTGGAGTGGGCCTTGGAGTTGTCAAGCTTTGGTTTGAGATTTGAAAGTACCTCAACGATCGAGAGCAGAGTCTTGGCGGAGTTCATTGCAGAATGGACCTCAACTCCTGATGAAGAGATCCAGGAGACTACCCTCCCTGGCAAGGAAACAGTTCGCGACTCGATTATGTACTTTGACGGAGCTTTCTCGCTGCAAGGCGCCGGTGCTGGTGTGCTGCTCATCGCACCCACCGAAGAGCACCTCAAGTATGTAATCCAGATGCACTTTCCTAGGGAGATGTCCACCAACAACACTGCTAATTACGAGGGGCTGCTTGCTGGTCTTAGGATCGCGGCAGACCTCGGGGTGAAAAAGCTCATCGTTAGGGGTGATTCACAGCTTGTCATCAGACAAGTTAACAAGGATTATCAGAGTCCGTTGATGGAGGCCTACGTAGATGAGGTGAGGAAACTGGAGGAGCGCTTCGACGGTATACAAGCGGAGCATGTTCCCCAAGCGGAGAACGACATCGCTGACTACCACAAAGCGCCGCATTCAAGCTTACTTGTGGAACCAGTACCTTTTGCTTCGGTTAACTCAACCATCCGTCGAGCCATCGATAGAGCAGAACAAGCGGAGGAAGTCAGGCCCCGGCAAGTACTTTCCTGTCGAACCCCCGGGGGCTGCCGGCAAGGGTGTTGCCACGGATCCTGAGCCCGCCAAAGGATCGATCGACTCGGCAGGCACTCCAGCCCTCGTCAGAGACGGCTGCCCCATGGCGAAGAGATGCCTTTGTCCTGCCGCCGAGCCCTGTGCTCCAAAGATGGGCACGACATACCATCCATTTCCTCCGCATAGGGAATTTCCCGAGGAGCGGAAGAAGCAGAAGAGTAGCCACCGGTCGCTCTGCACCAGTTCGGCCGATGATGTCCTCGCATGTAAGAAGGCCGAACGGTGTGAAATTGAAGTGCATCCCCGGAGGAAGGACTGGAGCTGTTGGCAGAGATACATGGAGGCATATGTGGCTCCCACATAGGGTCAAGGCCCTTGCCGCAAGGCATTCCTAGCAGGATTTCTTCTCGCCCACCACCCTCCGTGATGCAACGACACTAGTAACCAAGTGTGAAGCGGTCGGCCCATTCAAAGAAGCTTCATCAACCAGCTCAAGCCCTTCAAACGATCGCTTCTCCCTCGCCATTTTCGGTCTGGGGCTCGACATCGGGCCCTTCCCCTGTTGTCGGGGCTTTGAGTACTTGTACGCTGTAATCGATAAGTTCTCAAAGTGGCCAGAGGTGGAACCAGGAGGAAGGTGACAAGACAACAACACAAGTTCTTCAAGGACTAGTTCGCGCTTTGGTGTGCCGAACAGAGTCATCACCGACAACGGCATGCAGTTCACAAGCCACACCTTCATCCAATACATTCAAGACCTCGGCAGCAAGGTCTATTTTGCTTCCGTGGCACACCCACGGAGCAACGGCCAAGTGGAGAGGGAAAATGCTGAAGTGTTGCGAGGCCTGAGGACAAAGACTTTTGACAAGCTGCGCAAGAGCGGAAGGCGCTGGTTTGATGAGTTGCCGGCGGTTCTTTGGTCGATCAGGTCGACGCCAAATCGAGCCACCGACCAGACACCCTTTGCCCTAGTATATGGGGCAGAGGAAGTTCTCCCCACGGAACTCATATACAGGTCACCTCGAGTGCTCGCTTATGATGAGCTTGAGCAAGAGCAATTGTGCCAAGATGATGCAACGCTCCTTAAGGAAGATCCTCTTCGGGTGGCTGTGAGAGCAGCACGCTACCAGCAGGCCTTCCGCCGCTACCATAGCCGCAAGGTCCATGCCCGAAGCTTTGAGGAAGGCGACCTTGTTCTTCGGCACATTCAGTCAGCCAAGAATTCCAACAAGTTGATGCCAAAGTGGGAAGGCCCTTATCGGGTAACGCGAGTCATCGTGCCCGTGCAGTCCACTGAGATCAAGATGCCGCCCCAAAGGAGCAACTCCCGAACATCGAGCATCTTCGCAAGTTTTACCCATAAGGCGCGGCTTGTCGGGCCCCTGGCAAGCCACCTTTTGTACAAGCTTTTCCGCAAGGCATGTAACCTTCAGACAAAGCCAGCGCAGACCTCGAGCATAATAAACGGTTACCGGGCGCCTCTAAGTTATAGCATGCATGCTAGGTTGAGTCTTCCTAGCCTAGAGGTCGAGTCTGCGTCTTTCTGTCTCCTTTGTGCTCGCAGGACACGTGGACACTTCTTCTAAGTCGCTTGGGAGAAAGAAGACGGATCGGTGCTCCGACCCCGGCAAGCTAGGATTGCCGAGGGCTGAAGACGCAAGGATCCAACCGTAGCAAGCCAAGGTTACCGGGGCTGCAGATTCTGATAAGTCTTTCATTCCCCTATTATGCATTTTCGTACGGAACTGGGACATGTGAAACCTCGCTTATATTCTTAAACCATCTGGTTCCCTTTTCCGCACTCCAGGAGCTATTCCCCGGTCGGAACTTGGTCGTAGTCGCAGTGGCAAGAGAAACGGACGAGGGGCCTAATTCTGCGTCGCCCCTGCCTCCGCCGAGAGCGTGAGAATGGTTGGCTGAAGTGGGGGAACGGCAAGGCCTGTTGCCGGGCGACAATGTTTATCCTGAAAATAACAAGGATTCGTCCTTGTCATGGGCCTCGCTCACGCACAAAGAACCCGGCAAACACCCTTTTTCATTAAAAACGTCCCATACAGGTATAGTTCGTACGGAATGAAAAACATGAGCAAGGGGATTACAAGTCTAAAAATTAACAAGTGCCCGCAGGCTTACAAACTAAAAAGAGATAAGGTGCCCGTAATCCCTTTCTTGTCCCTCTCCTTAGAAGGCGAAGTAGGATAGAGGGAAGGCGAAAGAAGCGCCTGGGCAAGGAACGAGTAGCAGAAGGCGCCAGGAGAACACCTTGGTGGCCGTCCCGGAGAGAGGCTGGTGATGATGATGACAGGAGAAGAGCTGGAAGACGAGGCGGCAGGACCGGCAATACAATACGAAGGCGTCGGTGCCCGCGTACTCCGACTTGACGGCCCGCCACCCGCCTTGTTCGCCTTCTCCGGGGCTCCTACGCCAGTCCCCCAAGGAGGCGACCCCAAGAAGTTCAAGGGGCTCGGTCCAGATGCTGCTGCTGCCGATGCCACCCCGGGACAGTGGGTCCGACACCTAGTCAGACCCGTCATCCACCCTCCTATTACCCTCGTCGTCACTATCGCTGTCCTCCTCGTCGCTCTCGCTCGAGGAGGAATCTTCATCGTCGGAGGAGCTCTCCATGTAGCACTTCAGGCGAGTTCCAAGATCTTCGAAGACCTTGACGGAGAGAAGGCCGCCCTCCAATAACTTGAAGTAGAGGACGAGCCCCACCGTCAGGCTATGGATGCGAGCAAATGTCTTCCATCCACGATGGAGATACATAACATGCGGAGCGGGGAAGTCGACGTCGACCCGCGTACCGCTGGTCCCGCAGCCCCTCATGTGCAATCTGAGGGTCTGGGCAGATCAACCTCCATCTCCTCAGCAAAGGGGGTGGGGAGGCGGAGACAACGACGCGATGGCCGGTGCAGCCTGATGAAGAACTTGCGGGGCCGGTCCCCGATGTGGCCCTCCATCGCGGGAGGTACCGCTGGAAAGAGGCACGGCCGCCACACCACCTCGTCCCCCTCTCCCCCGACCACCGCGGCGACCTCGGCCACACCCCCTCCCCCTTCCTCTTGTGGTTGGCTCCGCCGCCACGGGCTCGTGGGAAGGAGGGACGCACTGACGAGCAGCGACCCTCGCTTCCACCGTCGAAGGCCCAGCACCTCCTCTCGCCATAGCAGGTGGAAGAAAGAAGCAAAGATGAAGGAGGATGGATATTGAAGAATGCGGGATAGCGCCCTCCCTCCCTCTCTTTATAAAGGGGCGGTGAGTGAGTCCTGTATTAGGGGGTGTCCGGATAGCCGGACTATAGCCTTTGGCGGACTCCTGGACTATGAAGATACAAGATTGAAGACTCCGTCCCATGTCCGGATGGAACTTTCCTTGGCGTGGAAGGCAAGCTTGGCGATACGGATATGTAGATTTCCTACCATTGTAACCGACTGTGTAACCCTAACCCTATTCGGTGCCTATATAAACCGGAGGGTTTTAGTCCGTAGGACGAACATGTCAGGACCCCGATCCTAGGTCACACCGATCTAGCATGTAACACATCATATCACTTTGCGGCCTCACGCACGGTATTCCCACGGTGTCGCCTTACCATGGCCCGGACCGCTTATGCCTTTTGGCTCACGATATGATAGTGTCGCTAGCATCCATATGACAAAGAACCCGGCCGACATGGCTAGTCGTGAACCCAAAGCGGCGCTTAACCTATGGGGACAGTATACATGAAACACTTCGAGCATGTCGGTCATCAACGATGAACTTGGGCTGTAGCACTGGCTAACAGACTCCGTATCCCGGCTGTAGCAGCTAGGCAGACTCCAAGTATCACCGCGTGACATTTCCCGGGATGTATATAGGAACGAAATGAATCACATGCCGCCACCAAGTGTCCAAGCAGAGTGCTGGGCTAGCAGGACTCGTGAACCGGCAGAAGCGGACTACTATCGCCGTAAGCACGAGACTACATTTCCCATATGAGAGGCTGCCAAGGATAAACAACTAGTTTGTCGGATCCCACACATACCAAGCATTTCAAACATACACACAATATGCTCAATATGTGTAAATACGACGTGGCATCACAACATAACTCTACGACTCAAATATTATTCATTAGGCTCCAAGGAGCGAGATATTACAAACATGGGTCTCATGACCCAACACTCGTGAGCATACAAGTCAAAGCACAAGCGAAGCTAAACATGTCCGGGTACGCATAACTATAAATGAAAAAGGCCGAGAAGCCCGACTATCTACCAGATCCTCGCCGGGCACAAGATCGTAGCTGAGGTAACAAGCTAAACGTCAAGTCCAAGCGAACTACTAGCTAGACCGACGCCTCTCTCGCAAAACATAGAATAGGCAAACGTGAGTACAATTGTACTCAGAAGACTTACATCGATCTAACTACATATGCATCATTATCAAAAGGGGTGGTGGAGTTTGACCGCAGCAAGCCAGCTTTGACTCGTGGCTATCCCGAACTACGATCGCAAGTAACTCTTTGAGGTGGCACACGAGTCCACATATTCACCATGGCAATACACCACTATGGACCCGCCTCCGCCTCCCCACGAGAACGCCATCCATAGCACTCACGCTATCTTGCGATTTTAGAGTATCCACTTTCACTTGTCTATGAACTGATATAGGCAACCCGAAGTCCTTCTCCGTGGACACGGC
The DNA here is from genome assembly GCA_021605205.1 of Aegilops longissima. Taxonomy (NCBI): domain Eukaryota; kingdom Viridiplantae; phylum Streptophyta; class Magnoliopsida; order Poales; family Poaceae; genus Aegilops; species Aegilops longissima. Next base: position 338,541,001 of record CM038679.1, read on the forward strand.
TATTCAATAGATCATATTAAACCCTGCAGGGTGTACTTCTTCACACACGCTCACCACTTACCGCCGCCATACACGACATGTACTGCAACCTTCAAGCGGAAGCCCAACGGGGTGTCGGCCACGCCTACCTAAACACTCAAGTCCCTAGTCCAGGTTTATCACCTATTCGGTTCCATCCGCAGGAGTCCGCCGAGGTTTCCCATACAGCCCCGAACGATGTGTGCAGGTTCCCGAGATACCAAACGGGCACTCGGCACACCAACCATTGGTGCCCACCGCAACACAACCCACCCCTAAGGTCAGCGTTGCGTGCCCCCAAAGATGCTACAAACACCGTAAACTACTTGCAACTCCCTTGACCGAGGACAAGGGTGGTCAAGAAGCCGAGAGGGTCCATTGGTTTCGGCCCAATGCGTGGTAGTAATCAGATCATGGATCACAAACACGTAACTCAGTTCCTCGAGGACGGCTGCAATGAGACAACCCACCATGTACTCCTACATGGCCTCTCACCGCTACTTTTACCAAATCGTGTTCACACTTAGCTCACACACAATAGGACATGTTCATAACAATTCCAATTCATTCCCGATGAATCAGACCCGACTCAACTCTAAGCAGAGCAGTGCATGACAAACAAGCATAAATGAGTAGGCACAACATGGGCTCAAACAACTCCTACTCATGCTAGTGGGTTTCATCTAATTATCGTGGAATGACAGTCATGCAAAGGATCAAGGGGTTCAGCTACCGCAGCAAGTAACACATGAGTCGTTGTTGTCCTAATGCAATAAAATAGAGCAGGAGCGAGAGAGTGGGATTATATCGGAATGAACAAGGGGTTTTGCTTGCTCGGCACTTCAAGATAATAGTTCTTCATCGGTGTCATCGAATAATCATCGCTTGTACATCGCTCACCGGAGGGAACAAACACCGCAAACAAGAGAGAGCACAATCAATGCAATGCACATATATGATGCATGATCATGTTAAGGTACTGAATTCACCTAATGCAATAATAATCTGTTAGTTGGAGGAATTCAAACAAGGTTGAATTCCAACTCAAAATGCTATTTCACAAATTACCCTAATCATGATTCATCCTATTCAGTGATGTTAACTTGTTCAAACATGCATGATCATGGCATAAACAGATTCTTCATATTTTTCTGATCATTTTCATATATAAATTATTTCAATCTGAGTTACGGTTGAATTTATATGATTTTTAGAAGTTTTGAATATATTCTCGAATTACTGAATTAAATTAAATCCAAAAAGGGATTATCACGATACCGACGCCGAGTGTGACGTCAGCGTCAATCGGGCGCTGTCCAGGTCAAACCTCGACGTTGGGACCCACTCGTCAGCGCCTAACTAATTAACCTAACCTAATTAACACTAACTCGACTTTAGTTAGCAAGGGCTCAAGATGTCGCTGACCCGGTGGTCAAACCCCGGTCAAAAGGTCAAGGTCAGCTGGCGCCGGCGCTTAGCCGGGCGCGAACGACGCAAGGCAAGAAGTGCAGATGGCTATTCCGCCACCAAAAGAGGCGGGAGGGTACCTCAGAGAGCTGGGAGCTGCTGAAGTTCTTGGTGGGTAGTTGGAGCTCGGGCGGCGGGATCGACGCCGGCGACGAGCTGCGGGCGGCCGGAGCTCGGGCACGCCGGGTTGGCGCTTAGGGGGCACCACAGGCCGAAGGGTGGGTGCTACGGGCTCCTACGGCACGGTGAAGACGATCGCAGCTCGAACCGAGCCATCGTGGAGCTGTGTACACGCCGGCGACGCAGCGGGCGGCGGCGAGTTTCGTCACGGGGAAGTGGTAGCTAGAGGGGAGAATGAGCCGAGAAGAGGGGATCGACTGGAGCTCACCGTGGTTGCGAGGAGGTTGCCGGTGAGCTCGGGGGGCACCGAGCCAAGCATTTACGGACGGCGACCATGGGTCCGAGAGGGGGGGAATGGTGGGGCGGCGCGGGGTGCTCCGGCCGGGGCTTGGTGAGGAGGAGGAGAGGGCTAGGCGGAGGCCATGGGCACATCGGCGGGCGAGGGAAGGCCGATGGCCGTGGCTACGGCGAGCGGTGGCGACAGCCCGCCTGTCCGGCGAGAGGGAGGGAGCAGAGAGAGGAGGCGCTCGAGGGGGAGAGGAGAGGCCCAGGGGGTCGGGAGGCGCGTGGCAGTGCAAGGGGGGGTCGGGAGGCCAGGCAGTGGTGGAGGTGGGCGGCGCGCGCGGCGCGTGCGCAGCGACACGCCCGCCACACGGCAGAGGTTAGAGACGACCGCCCAGCCGGGGGCTGGGCTGGCCCAGCGGAGGGGCTGGGCCAGTGGGCTGCAGGTGAGCCGTGTAACGCCTGTGTGAGCCTCTCGTTTTTCTATTTATTTCCTTTTCTATTTTTCTGACATTTGTTTTGGTTTATTTAGAATACCAAACCAATTTAATTAATTATGCCAATTTTTGCAGAGCTAACTATAATATTCCGTAGCTCCTCAACAAAAGGCACAATTTTGGACAATATTTTATATATATAATAATATATATCCAAGGCAAATATTTATCAGATATTCCAAATGCCCAAAATAAATATTTATGAGATCCTGAAAATATTGGTTAGATTGTTAACTCTTCCAATATTTTCAGAGGGCCACATGAGCATTTTCTTGACCTTTTGAGCGATTTTTATTTAGGTCATTTCCAAAAGTGATTCTCGAGGGTTTCACAAATCCCCATTTCAATTTTCATGGAAATTAACATGATGACATGAATGCCTTAATGCAACTAATGTCAAGCAATTTAGGATGTGACAACTCACCCCACTAAACAAGAATCTCGCCTCGAGATTCAAGACGGAGGTAAGAGGAAAAGGGAGGTCACAAGCTATTACAATTCCATGATCCAATTGCCTTCTCAAGATGTTGGTTCACTCCATCTTCTTGATCTTGACGCCTTCGAGATCTTCACCCGACTCGACAATGTAAAGAAGGAAACCCTACATGATTCGATCTTAATGAAGATCGTAAACATGATCAACTCACGGACCGAGGTGGTGACACATCTCGAGTTGAGACATAAAATGCATCGAGAGGGATGGAAGAACAACAACGAAGTTTGATTAGTGGCAACAATTCCACGCTTTAGGAAGGTGGTGGATGGTGTCAAGGTAGCGAGGAAATATTTATCATGATCCCGTAACGGGACTCCTCGAGAAAGGTGGCGCAAGAACTATTCCCTTAAGTGGCAAAAAGAATTACTTTTGATCCATAGATCATTGGAACTCTTTATACCAGCCTAAGGCAATTCATAACGATCGTTTGGTGGAGTGCAAAGGAATGGTACACCCGGACTAGAATGGATGATGTGGACTACCTTGTTGAAGACAACGCAATGGACGATTTGCTTATCATCGAAGGTGGGGGGGGGGAGAGAACCCATGGTAAATTTCACTTTTGAGGATGATCTTGAACAGAAATTACTAAGAAGGCAGCCCATAGCGAGATAGCACAAGGACGGTGCAAGCTGGGAACGAAATGCAACTGTTCGAATGTTCCAACCATCATATCTGCCTAAGATTCAGATCTGGTTGGTGTTAGGATAATTCAGACTCAGCATGTCTGAAAGGGAAGGGTTGCAACACATTTTGACGCGATGGCGTTGCGAGATTCTCGGGATATGAACTACGATAGCAAGCTCCAAAACATGAGCTGGTTTTGCTACAAACATGTGAACACGTTGTCCTAGACAAGCATGACCACATGGTAGTCTTATAATATAACACTATCGAGCTCAGGTTGGGAACCATCATCGAGGATATCGAAGTCTTAACATAGGTCATGATTAGCTCTTATGAAAGAACTCCTTTTCCTTGAACAAATCAATCGCTGGCTTGGTGTGCTATGGAATCCATATGGAAGAAGATGATCACCTATCGCACCATAGAATACTTCGCACGCATGACCGACTTGGGATGATTCCAAAGAAATAAAACAAACCTTTCTCACATTCATGGCGGCAACTTACACCAGATGCACATGAATTAGAGGAAGTCACTACTTTCATCCAAACATATGCTTCATGAACGAAACACTAAGAATTGCTTACACAAGTTTCCAACACTAGGTTGATGCTCAACATGACTCATGGGGAGACAAATGCTACCGATGGGCTCAACAAAGAACTCATCGGAATTTCCATATCATCGACTTCCACCATCATGTGAACACGTGATAGTATTGGTCGACCAAAGATGTAATGGTGTATGCTCGAGGGATCAACCACGAGTAAGACAACATTACGAATATCGTTGGTTCTGACTTGACTTGACAATGGCCCATGCTCAAGTCAATGAATTGGTAGGACAATAGGTCCAGCAACTGATCACAAGGACCAATCGATGAAGATATCATCCTTCTTCAACACACACTACACAAGAGTATCCCTTTGGATCGAACTAAGTTAGGCAAGCTTTTATCTTCCAACTCTCCAAGTTATTGTCTAGCTTAACCAACTAGCTCGTGGATATCCAACATGATTCTTGGAGAAAAGTGGTTCACAAAACCAACTTGATCACGAGCCCAACATAACAGTCGTGAACAACCCGGAACACTTCCAAGAAGATATTTGGAAAGTCACGAACCACCGGTATGTTACTAAGCTCGAGAACAATCTTGCTTTTGAGGGCAAGACGATATGATCAAATGAGTGAGGACTTGACAATCCTAACTCATAGATCAAGGGTGCACCGTAGACTAAGGACTAGGTAGCACGATCAATCTTAGGATGATGGTTTAACAACCAACACGCTAAGAATGAGAATATTGTCCATTCACTACCAAGCAATGAGTTGCTCGGAGTATTGATTTCACACATCACAATTCACTTGCCGCATTCCTGCATACAACAACACGGAACCGAGGAATGAATAATGATAGCGAGAGTATCACTGCGCCAAGAATTCCTAGGAGGTGGTGCAATTCCCATGACACTCTTGACATAAAGATGGTAACACTCAAGGTGGAAATGTAACAAAAGCTGAATTGGCGCTTTGATCTCATGGAATACAACTACTTTGACCCAATCCTAGAAATGGATGAGGTATCGAGTTTGTTTCTCCTAGTCATTCCGAATAGAATGGCTTGACGGACCACAAGGATAAAATGCATCGATGAACACAAATGCACACATACCCTTGGCTATCAATTGATAGATGAAGGTCGAAGGCATCTAAGAGAACAACTCAAAGGAACACATAATTTTCTGAGTTGTGGATGCACAGATTAGTATGTCGAGCAAGTTCAACATTTCTTCCGGATAACCCATGCAGAAAGGTAGAATTGGCAGAGTCACAATTATGAATGGAGAACTCCTCAAGAGCACTCTTACTGTGATGTTTGGCTCAAAAGAACTTCTGCCATAATTAGTTCATGGTAATTGGAAGAAGGATATACCACGGACCTTGAGGACTTTCGCAAGGTTACTAATATCCTAAGGCACTAGCAACTACTAACAACATGAAGTAGGATGAATCTCGGGTTCAGCAACCCAGGAGTAGAATACCTACTACTAGATGGCATCACGGATGCTTTCAAAGTGATGGCCGTAATCATCACACTGGGATACAAAAGCATAGCTAAATTGCTAGGTGACTTCCTAAACACCTAGGGTCATAATAATAGTTCCAACATATATGTCGAGGCAACAAAGTACCTCAACCGACCGATTAGTGTGCTTATTCGACCAAAGAGGACATCGAATGTAGGAAAGAATTGCAAATGCATCGACTATTTAGAGACCGGATGACTCTTGACAGATAACGGCTGTAATTGCTCAAAAGATTTGAGACATCCTGCGTAAAATGGTGGCATAACCACTCAACAACATCATAACAAGATTCTGGATCAACAGCTATCATACAGAGTAGTAAGAACTGAATCGGGATTAAAACCAACAATCTTAAAGGTCTATGGATTAGTAACACGTCATCCTAATAGATAGATGAAAAGCCTAGTTCTTAAACCCCGAGAAGAGAAGAGGATGACTCAGATCAGAAGGCCATGAGGTATAAGGAGTAAAAAGAGCCTTACGCTCCTTCCACAATCAATTCCCTTATATAACTAAAGCATTTCTAGACACAACTTCGACCAGTTTGGCTTGGTAATCCTACAGCAACAAAGCTCGATACCAACGCTGTCAGACCCCGATCCTAAGTCACACCGATCTAGCATGTAACACATCATATCACTTTGCGGCCTCACGCACGGTATTCCCACGGTGTCGCTTACCATGGCCCGGACCGCTTATGCCTTTTGGCTCACGATATGATAGTGTCGCTAGCATCCATATGACAAAGAACCCGGCCGACATGGCTAGTCGTGAACCCAAAGCGGCGCTAACCTATGGGGACAGCATACATGAAACACTTCGAGCATGTCGGTCATCAACGATGAACTTGGGCTGTAGCACTGGCTAACAGACTCCGTATCCCGGCTGTAGCAGGCTAGGCAGACTCCAAGTATCACCGCGTGACATTTCCCGGCGATGACATAGGAACGAAATGAATCACATGCCGCCACCAAGTGTCCAAGCAAGAGTGGGCTAGCGTGACTCCGTGAACCGGGTCAGAAGCGGACTACTATCGCCGTAAGCACGAGACTACATTTCCCCATATGAGAGGCTGCCAAGGATAAACAACTAGTTTGTCGGATCCCACACATACCAAGCATTTCAAACATACACGCAATATGCTCAATATGTGTAAATACGACGTGGCATCACAACATAACTCTACGACTCAAATATTATTCATTAGGCTCCAAGGAGCGAGATATTACAAACATGGGTCTCATGACCCAACACTCAGAGCATACAAGTCAAAGCACAAGCGAAGCTAAACATGTCCGGGTACGCATAACTATAAATGAAAAAGGCCGAGAAGCCCGACTATCTACCAGATCCCGCCGACACAAGATCGTAGCTGAGGTAACAAGCTAAACGTCAAGTCCAAGCGAACTACTAGCGTAGACCGACGCCTCTCGCAAAAACATAGAATAGGCAAACGTGAGTACAATTGTACTCAGAAGACTTACATCGATCTAACTACATATGCATCATTATCAAAAGGTGGTGGAGTTTGACCGCAGAAGCCAGCTTTGACTCGGTGGCTATCCCGAACTACGATCGCAAGTAACTCTTTGAGGTGGCGCACGAGTCCACATATTCACCATGGCAATACACCACTATGGACCCGCCCCGCCTCCCCACGAGAACGCCATCCATAGCACTCACGCTTATCTTGCGATTTTAGAGTATCCACTTTCACTTGTCTATGAACCGATATAGGCAACCCAAAGTCCTTCTCCGTGGACACGGCTATTCAATAGATCATATTAAACCCCGCAGGGTGTACTTCTTCACACGCTCACCACTTACCGCCGCTTACATCGACATGTACTCGCAACCTTCAAGCGGAAGCCCAACGTGGGTGTCGGCCACGGCCTACCTAAACACTCAAGTCCCTAGTCCGTGTTTATCGCCTATTCGGGTTCCATCCGCAGGAGTCCGCCGAGGTTTCCCATACAGCCCCAAACGATGTGTGCAGGGTTCCCGAGATACCAAACGGCACTGCACATCAACCACGGTGCCTACCGCAACACAACCCACCCCTAAGGTCAGCGCTATGCGGCCCCAAAGATGCTACAAACACCGAAACTACTTGCAACTCCCTGACCGAGGACAAGGGTGGTCAAGAAGCCGAGAGGGTCCATTGGTTTCGGGCCCAATGCGTGGTAGTAATCTGTATCATGGATCACAAACACGTAACTCAGTTCCCGAGGACGGCTGCAATGAGACAACCCACCATGTACTCCTACATGGCCTCTCACCGCTACCTTTACCAAATCGTGTTCACACACTTAGCTCACACACAATAGGACATGTTCATAACAATTCCAATTCATTCCCGATGAATCGACCCGACTCAACTCTAAGCAAGAGAGTGCATGACAAACAAGCATAAATGAGTAGGCACAACATGGGCTCAAACAACTCCTACTCATGCTAGTGGGTTTCATCTAATTATCGTGGAATGACAGTCATGCAAAGGATCAAGGGGTTCAGCTACCGCAGCAAGTAACACATGAGTCGTTGTTGTCCTAATGCAATAAAATAGAGCAGGAGCGAGAGAGTGGGATTATATCGAATGAACAAGGGGTTTTGCTTGCCCGGCACTTCAAGATAATAGTTCTTCATCGGTGTCATCGAATAATCATCATCAGACATCGCTCACCGGAGGGAACAAACACCGCAAACAAGAGAGAGCACAATCAATGCAATGCACATATATGATGCATGATCATGTTAAGGTACTGAATTCACCTAATGCAATAATAATCCGTTATTGGAGTGGAATTCAAACAAGGTTGAATTCCAACTCAAAATGCTATTTCACAAATTACCCTAATCATGATTCATCCTATTCAGTGATGTTAACTTGTTCAAACATGCATGATCATGGCATAAATAGATTCTTCATATTTTTCTGATCATTTTTCATATATAAATTATTTCAATCTGAGTTACGGTTGAATTTATATGATTTTTAGAAGTTTTGAATATATTCTGGAATTACTGAATTAAATTAAATCCAAAAGGATTATCATGATACCGACGTCAGCAGACGTCCGCCGTCAACGGGTCGCTGTCCAGGTCAAACTCGACGCTGGGACCCACCGGTCAGCGCCTAACTAATTAACCTAACCTAATTAACACTAACCCGACTTAGTTACGGGCGGGGCCAAGATGTCGCTGACCCGGTGGTCAAACCCCGGTCAAAAGGTCAAGGGTCACGGGCGCTGGCGCTTAGCCGGGCGAACCCGACGCGGGCGGCGCAAGTGCAGATGGCTATTCCGCCACCAAAGAGGCGGAGGGTACCTACAGAGAGCCGGGAGCGCTACCGTTCTTGGTGGGGTAGTTGGAGCTCGGGCGGCCGGGATCGACGCCGGGCGACGAGCCGCGGGCGGCCGGAGCTCGCATGCTCGGGTTGGCGCTTAGGGGCACCGCAGGCCGAAGGGTGGGTGCTACGGCTCCTACGGGTACGGTGAAGACGATCGCGTTTCGAACCGAGCCATCGGGAGCTGTGGCCACGCCGGACGACGCAAGGGCGGCGGCGAAGTTTCGGTCACGGGGAAGTGGTAGCTAGAGGGGAGAATGAGCCGAGAAGAGGGGGATCGACTCGGAGCTCACCGTGGTTGCGAGGAGGCCGCCGGTGAGCTCGGGCGGGCACCGAGCCGCTAATTTACGGCGGCGACCAAGCGGGTCCGAGAGGGGGGGAATGGTGGGGCGGCGCCTGGGTGCTCCGGCCGGGGCTTGGTGAGGAGGAGGAGAGGGCTAGGCGGAGGCCATGGGCACATCGGCGGGGCGAGGGAAGGCCGATGGCCGTGGCTACGGCGAAGCGGTGGCGACAGCCCGCCTGTCCCAAGCGAGAGGGAGGGAGCAGAGGAGAGGAGGCGCTCGAGGGGGAGAGTGAGAGGCCCAGGGGTCGGGGAGGCGCGTGGCGGCAAGGGGGGGGGGTCGGGAGGCCAGGCAGGCAGGGTGGAGGTGGCGCGGCGCGCGGCGGTGCGCTGACCGACACGCCTCGCCATCGGGCAGAGGTTAGAGACGACCGCCCAAAGTGGGCTGGGCTGGCCCAAGGAGGCTGGGCCAGTGGGGCTGCAGGTGAGCTGTAACGCCTGTGAGCCTCTCGTTTTTCTATTTATTTCCTTTTCTATTTTTCTCGACATTTGTTTTGGTTTATTTAGAATACCAAACCAATTTAATTAATTATGCCAATTTTTGCAGAGCTAACTATAATATTCCGTAGCTCCTCAACAAAAGGCACAATTTTTGGACAATATTTTATATATATAATAATATATATCCAAGGCAAATATTTATCAGATATTCCAAATGCCCAAAATAAATACTTATGAGATCCTGAAAATATTGGTTAGATTGTTAACTCGGTCCAATATTTTCAGAGGGCCACATGAGCATTTTCTTGGACCTTTTGAGCGATTTTTATTTAGGTCATTTCCAAAAGTGATTCTCGAGGGTTTCACAAATCCCCATTTCAATTTTCATGGAAATTAACATGATGACATGAATGCCTTAATGCAACTAATGTCAAGCAATTCTAGGGATGTGACAGAACAACAATCTTACCATAGGCTAGCTTCTAGGGTTTAGCCTCTCTGATCTCGTGGTAGATCTACTCTTGTACTACCCATATCATCATTATTAATCAAGTAGGAGTAGGGTTTTACCTCCATCGAGAGGGCCCAACCTGGGTAAAAAACATCGTGTCCCTTGTCTCCTCGTTACCATCCGCCTAGACGCATAGTTCGGGACCCCTACCCGAGATCTGCCGTTTTGACACCGACATTGGTGCTTTCATTGAGAGTTCCTTCTGTCGCCATCCTTAGGCCCGATGGCTCCTCGATCATCAACGACGATTACGCGCCCAGGTGAGACTTTTCTCCCTGACAGATCTTTTGTATTCGGCGGCTTTGCATCATGGGCCAATTCGCTGGCCATCCGGAGCAGATTGAAAGCTACGCCCTTGGCCACCAGGTCATATTTGGGAGTTTGAACTACACGACTGACGTCCGCGGAGACTTGATCTTCGGTGGGTTCGAGCCACAGCCAGCGTGCAGACCGTCACGAGGGGCATGATCTAGCTCGCCACCAAAGCAGGTCCCGAGGTCGCATCAGTCCGCCCCGACCTTTAGCTCGGAGCCGATCACGCCGACGAGGACGGTGGCTGGACACCGCCGGGGCTGCAATCTCTACGGCGATTGAGCCAGACACCTACCCCGCCCTTTGCAAAGCTCGTGACTTAACGTGCGGACTCCTCTCCGACTCCGAGCCTTCCGCTACCAGCCAATCGAATCCGATTACGCCGATCATGGAATTCACCACCGCAGACATCTTTCAAGACTCGCCTTTGGCGACATCCTGAATTCACCAAGTCTCTCTCTTTATCGAGAGCCTCGCTGGATTATGGTCGAAGGTTGGGATACGGACGACGAAGAAATTCAAAGCCCACCCACCACCCACTTCGTAGCCACCGCCGATGATTTAACCGACATGCTCAACTTGACTCAAGACATCGACGGTATGGACGACGATGCAGGAGACAATTAAGAACCAGCGCCACAGTGGCAATCGGAAGGCCACCTCACATACGACATATACATGGTGGACATCGCAAAAGATGGGAATGGCGAAGGAACAACGGAGGATAACCCCTCCAAGAAACAGCCTAAGCGCCGACGTCAGCGACGCCGCTCTAAATCCCGCCACAACAAAAATGGTGATTCCGGCACGGGAGACAATAACACCCCGAACAGTGCCGAAGACAACCCCCTCCAGCAGGATTCAGCGCAGGAGGATGGAGAAGCCAGCCCTCATGAGAGAGCGGCAGAAAGAGAGGTAGAGGACGATAATTACATGCCTCCTTGGAAGATGAGGCAAGTCTCGACGACGACAAATTCATCGTGCCCGAGGATCCCGTAGAACAAGAGTGTTTCAAACGCAGGCTCATGGAAACGGCAAGCAGCCTCAAGAAAAAGCAGCAACAGCTTAGAGCTGACCAAGACTTGCTAGCTGACCAAGACTTGCAGCCTTCAAACACAACATCCGCGACGAGTGGCTTTCCCGGCACCTAGGACAGGAAAAGCCGAAATCCATGGCAGCCCTCACAACACTCATGACCCGCTTTTGCGCGGGAGAGGACAGCTGGCTAGCTCGTAGTAACAACATGACCAAGAGCCTTGGTAATTCGGATACCAAGGACAGCAATGGCAGGTCGCGTCGCAACAAGCACAAGCGCGGCATTAACGGCGATAATGCTGAGGATACGGCAGTCAACGCCGGATTCAGAGGCTCTAAACCCGGTCAGCGGAAGAAGCCATTTAAAAGAAATACTCAGGGCCTGTCCAATTTGGACCGAATACTCGATCGCTCGTGCCCGATACACGGCACCCCCGAAAAGCCAACCAATCACACCAACAGGGACTGTTGGGTGTTTAAGCAGGCAGGAAAGTTAAATGCCGAAAACAATGAAAAGGGGCTGCATAGCGATGACGAGGAGGAGCCCCGGACGCCGAACAATAGAGGACAGAAGGGCTTCCCCCCGCAAGTGCGGATGGTGAACATGATATACGCAACCCACATACCCAAAAGGGAGCGGAAGCGTGCACTAAGGGACGATATGCGATGGAGCCGCCGCCTAAAGTTCAACCCGTGGTCTTCCTCGCCCGATCACTTTTGATCAAGGACCACCCCACTAGCATCCGCCATGGCGGATTAGCCGCATTGGTTCTAGACCCAATCATTGACGGATTTCACCTCACTAGAGTCCTAATGGACGGCGGCAGAGCCTCTAACCTGCTTTATCGTGATACAAGGCGCAAAATGGGCAAAGACCCATCAAGGATTAAACCCACAAAGACGACCTTTAAAGGCGCCATACCAGTGTAGAGGCCAACTGCACAGGCTCATTTACACTTGAAGTCGCCTTCGATCCCCGGATAACTTCCGGGCGAGGAGTTATCGACATAGTCCTGCTCCGCAGCGGCTATCACGCGACCGCTCGGACGAACCGCATTTGCGGTAAAGTTCAATGCGGTGATGCACTACGATATCTCAAGCTCAAGATGTCAGTCCTCGAGGAGTCATTACGGTCAATGGAACACCGAACGCTTCTCCGGACGGAGGAGCACATGGCGCCCTCGCGTGGAAGTACAAAGCAGCCTCTAAGGCAATTCTCGAGTTCGCTTATTAAACGTCCGACACCGCTGCCGCCCGAGTAACCTACAACAAGAACGCTCGCACGCTTTCGAGCACGATAGCAATGCGCCCAATCCCCACCATCGCGAAATTGCGAACCAGTACTACGCGTGCACATAATTACGCCCGAAATACCATGGGCATAGGGTGAGGGCATGACCACGGCATGCCTGCAATGCGCTCAACCGCACTGTGGGCCCCGATTGTGTCATTCTTTTCTTCATCTTTTTACTTTCAGACTCCGCTCACGAAGCCCTCGTCCGCAAGAGAATCGCCAACACACGATGCAACAGCTGTGGAAGCGTAAAGCTTCACGAGTGTCCGTGTGGTCTCTATTATGAGCAGTATACCTGTTTTACACACTATCCCGCAGCTTACCCCTGGAGGGGGACATGTCAAAAAGTCCCATCCCTTGCTTATCGCACTATTTGTATCGTTCTGCTCTTACCGCAGCCCTTTTGAATAAACAATACATAGCTTCTGCCTATTATTGAATTCCTTTTTCTATATATATATATATATATATATATATATATATATATATATATATATATATATATATATATATATATATATATATGTTCATTTATGACATTGTGCAACTGTACACTTTGGTACGGCAATACACTGTGGGCTTAAGTACCCCACAATATGGTGTGATAAGTCCTAACACTTTCACAAGTGCGGCACCCCGAACTTATAGCATTATATGAATTGGCTCCGAATCATGTCTTGGGTCAATAACAAGTGCGGCACCCCGAACTTATAGCATTATATGCATCGGCTCCGAATCATGTCTTGGGTCAATAACAAGTGCGACACCCTGAACTTATAGCATTATATGCATCGGCTCCGAATCATGTCTTGGGTCAATAGTTGGGTTTGCCCGGCTACCATGTTTTGGTACCTTATGTTCCGTTATATCGCTAAGGTAGCGCTGGGAGAACCACTACGATTGTGCCCTGCTGAGCTGGGTTAAGCACCTCAAGGAGAAAGCTAAACTGACCGTCATGATAGGGCGAGAGCTGGTCGCTATTCGAGAGGTTTTCGAGTGCCTAAAGACTTATGCCGCTTAGAGCGAGGAGTCGGCATTGTCCGCCTAGGCGTGATAGCGCCTCAACTCGGTCTTCCGAATACTAGGGGCTTCACCAAATTTAAAATTATAGAATTCTATGGCTAAGTGAGAGTGTTCAAGCATTATAGTCCGGTTGCCTTATTCGTTGCGTTGAGCGCCTCCCTCGAAGGACCCAAGAATGGGAACAAGAGCGCTCAAGTTTTTCCTAAACACCCCAGCACTCGAGGCATGGGGGTTGAAGCCGACGACTCGCCATCTCTCAAATTTAATACACGGCCGCATAGAAGGTAATATTTTACATTCAAAAGTGTTGCTTAGCGCATATGAACAATTTTTCAGCGTACAGGATAACAAATGCGAGTTTACTCAAAAATTACATCTTTGGAGCATTCATCCGCTATAAGGCGGGCACCCTTCAGGATGCCCTCATAATACATTTCAGGCTTGCGATGCTCCTTTTTCGGTGGTGGTCCATCCATCACAAGCTTCTCAGCCCATCTTGCCCCAAAGGCACCTTAGCAAGGGCAAGGGCCCCACGGAACCTTCGATGCAGACGGAGCGCTTTGATGACTTCAACCCATGGAGAGGCGCCCACCAGCCGCCTCACCAGCCCAAGTAGCTCCTGTGCATGTCTTCCTTAGGCCACAGCCAACTATGAGGCCCTTCATGGCCTGTTCGCCACCTTATGGAGCTCGACCAGCTGCTTCCACTGGTCGCTAAGGGCACTGGTGTCCGCCTCAAAGATATCGAGACTAGAACACCTTCTCCGCTGAGCTTCCTCCTCGGCTCGGTAGAATGCGGCAGATCGCACACACCGCGGGCAGATCTGTGAATGCTCCTGGAGAGCTCCGGATTCGGGTAAGTAACAGATAATTCACTTTCACATGCTTGCTTTGCATATAGAATGCCTTACCCGCCGCTATCTTCTTCATTGCCTCAATTTCCTGGAGGGCTTTTTGGGCTTCGGCCTTAGCGGCTTTGTCGCTCTCAAGGGCCGAGGCGAGCTCGGACTCTCGAGTCTTTGAGTCACGCTCCAAACTCTCGTGTTTTTCCATGAGAGCCTGGAGCTCTTGCCGCACCTCCGCCACCCGCGCTCCTGCTTTCTCTCGCTCGGCGCCCACGGCCGCATTGCTTTCGGCGTTGGACACCGCCTCCTTGAGGGTCGCCACCTGCTCGTGGCCCCGCAGATTCACGTTATTCCCGCCATCTTTGCAACCACATCTTTAAATACTCCCATAAGGTATTACTTACCTTCCTTGTCCTCGAGCTGCTTTTTGGCAAGTCCGAGCTCGTTTCGACCGCCGAGGCTCGCTTAATGCATCAACCTCCATAGTCATAGTCTTGCAGAGGTCAGCAGCAGCCTGCATTCCCATATTGACGTACTTATGTTAGACTCTGCAGATATCTTTTAGATCCTCGCCCGCTATTTCTTTCCAACACCAAACCGAGCATCGGGGCTACCGCCTATGTGGTAATATTTTTACGTATCTTAAATACATACCTCATAGCCTCGTTAGAAGGTCGGCACAGCTTGACCAGCCCGCTTCTTGGCGGATGAACTTTCCGGATCACCACACTCATAACAATGCGGTGTTCCTCATCGGCGAAAGCGCCGTTAAGCGCCCATC
Source organism: Aegilops longissima (assembly GCA_021605205.1). Lineage (NCBI taxonomy): Eukaryota > Viridiplantae > Streptophyta > Magnoliopsida > Poales > Poaceae > Aegilops > Aegilops longissima. Next base: position 338,556,522 of record CM038679.1, read on the forward strand.
AAATCATCCGGTGCCTCCGCTTGGGCGGAGGTCACCGCATCGCAGTCTTGCCCTTCTTACGAAGGGTCGCTGTCGGACTCAAACCACGAAGGTTCCGGTATGGAGTCCGACAGGGCGGACTTGAAGCCCTTCGTGGTTTTATCCCTTTGCGCCGAGTCCGGAGGTCACCTTGTGGCGCCCATGGCCACCTCCTCTGGCTGGGCCCTTTGGGACTCCACCCGGCGCCATCCGCGGCGGGAGGAGACGAGGCGGTCGAAAGTGAGGTGCTATTCACCTCCGAGGAATCATGGGAGCTGCTCGACGAATCATCGAGCCCATCCTTGGGCGGGCTGCATGGTTATATTTGGCGTTAGAAGATGATGTGCGACAAATGGAACGCCATGAGTTATTCATTGTCCCGACACTTACGATTTCGCCAGGCTTGGTCCATGGTGGCTACCTCTCCGCCATCGCTTGGTGTTGGCGGTGTAGTCCGGAGGAGGGTCCTTCCTTCTGATTCTCCGCCCCCCGCTAGGCGGCCTTCCTTTTTTCTCTCCCACTGGGAGAGTCCTCTTCCTCCTCCTCGCTATCGCGGGAGGAGTCCGCCTCGAGTCATCGGACGATGAGTCCGACAACACCCGCGCCGAGAACTCTTTAGGGTCCCGTGGCCTTCTTCTCCGCACCACGTAAGGTGCCGGAACCAGCAGCCCCATCAAGCGGGCGTCTGCTGGTCTTCGGCAAGGGAGCCGGACAGTTAACCTGTCCGGACGCCTTCTCGCCATTTTTTCAAAGGTGAGGGAGTTTTAGATCCCGCATAGAGTCAAACTATGAAAAAGAGTCCCGTAAAGGGTAAATAGCTTACCTCGCTGGCTTGATGTCAGCGAGCTGAATCCGCGATCTTCGTAGCGGATGCGGAGCCTCGGCGCCTTTTGAACAAGCACCTTCCGCATCTTCGTGACGTAGTGTCAAGAGCCGCCTGTTGTTCGGTGCTGTGCCGGATCAAACTCCCACAAGTTGAAGGCCCGTTCTTGGCATGGGAGGATCCGCGGATGAGCATAACTCGACTACGCTGACAAGCTTGAGCTTCTTGTCCACCAGGTTTCGGACGCAGGTTTGGAGTCCGGCCAGCTCTTCCGAATTACCCCCACGCCAGCCCGCCTCTTTCCATGAGGTGAGCCGTAGGGAAGCCAGATCGAATTGGGGCCCGCCCATTTGAGTCATGCGGCTCGGTGATATAGAACCACCCCGATTGCCACCCCTTTATGGTCTCCACGAAGGAGCCTCGAGCCATAGGACATTGGCCATCTTGCCCACCATGGCACCTCCAAGACTGCTTGGCGGCCGCCCACTACCTTTGGCTTGACATTGAAGGTCTTCAACCATAAGTCAAGTGGGGCTGGATGCAGAGGAAGGTTTCGCACACGACGATGAACGCCGAGATGTTGAGGATGAAATTCGGGCCGATCATGGAAATCTAGGCCGAGTAGAACATGAGCCCCTGGACAAATGGGTGAAGTGGAAACCCTAGTCCGTGGAGGAAGTGGGGAGGAACACCACCTCTCATGGGGCCTGGGGTGGGATGAGCTGCCCCTTGTTGGGGAGCCGATGCGCGATGTCGCCGGACAAGTATCCGCCTTCCGCAGCTTTTTTGATGTGCCCTCCGTGACGGAGGAGGCCATCCACTTGCCTCCCGCCCGACATAGTTGGAGAAGGCTGAGGTGGGATGTGCGGACTTGGGCGCTGGAGCTCGAAAGTCTTGGAAATGGATAAGCAAAGGAGGAAGAAGGCGTGTGTGAAAAGTGGATCCTTATCCCCTTATGTGGACGGACAAAGCTATGCGTCCCCACCGCCCGATAAAACTCGCTTATCTCCCAAGCGCCATAATCAATGGCGCGTTGGGTTACCCACCCGTATTGATGAGAATCCTGAATAAGGGACACGATCTCTTTGACAAGACGCGTTAAGGAAACCTCCTCGCTAAACGCGCTGAGGTGGGACAGTAAAAACGATTCGAATAAAGGCTTGGCCGTGGTGTGATGTCACGCTGCGGAATACGTCAGATAATTGAACTTGTGTAAATATTATTCTTTCTACAGTGGTATGTGGAACTTATTTTGCAGAGCTGGACACTATCCTTGTGTTCAAAATCTTCTATGAAGTATTCGGAGGAGGAACCCGCCTTGCAATGCCGATGAAAATATGCGCGTCGGACTCGTCGTCATTGAAGCCTGGTTCAGGGGCTACTGAGGAAGTCCTGGATTAGGGGGTGTCCAGATAGCCGGACTATAGCCTTTGGCCGGACTCCTGGACTATGAAGATACAAGATTGAAGACTTTGTCCCGTGTCCGGATGGGACTTTCCTTGGCGTGGAAGGCAAGCTTGGCGATACGGATATGTAGATTTCCTACCATTGTAACCGACTCTGTGTAACCCTAAACCTATTCGGTGCCTATATAAACCGGAGGGTTTTAGTCCGTAGGATGAACAACAATCATACCATAGGCTAGCTTCTAGGGTTTAGCCTCTCTGATCTCGTGGTAGATCTACTCTTGTACTACCCATATCATCAATATTAATCAAGCAGGAGTAGGGTTTTACCTCCATCGAGAGGGCCCGAACCTGGGTAAAAACATTGTGTCCCTTGTCTCCTGTTACCATCCGCCTAGACGCATAGTTCGGGACCCCCTACCCGAGATCCGCAAGTTTTGACACCGACCGGCAGGGTCGAGGCTCGGCCGCCCCACTTAGCCAATCCGGCCGGCGGAGGCGCAGGGAATCAGGACCGACCCGCTGCCCCAATCAGCGGCGGCCCAGTTTCCCGCCTCCACAGCCCGCCACTTGCATGAAGGACGCATGGCGAACGTGCAGGGTCGAAGCGACACGTGAGATGACCATTCCCCGCCCCGTGATCAAGGGGCGTGGGCACCTTGAAGACTGCAACCCGAGTCCATCCAGTAAATGAGCCGCGTCTCCACGCCTCCCTCTTTTATGGGGAAGGCGCGAGCCGCCTCTTTACCATGATGTGACGCATGTGTGTGGGAACCACCCCACGAATGCCGCCTACGTCACATGCTCCCCCCCCACACGTCGCGCGTTCAACACGGGTCATGGGGAAGCGCAACAGACGGAAAATTACCGCGGTAAAATCTGCCCCTCCTGCCCGCGCACCGTTTTGGGCCTGGCCCAACAACGTGTCGCGCTTATGTGTGGCCCAGGCCCGGGGGCTCCTGTTGATGTACAAAAGTAGGGGCACACCTTTGTACCCCTTTACCTGTGTATGGACAGTCGGAGCCGCGCCCACGGCCGCACCAAGCAGAGCAGGGGAAGGAACCGGAAAGAAGCTGAAGCACAAGATGCCCAAGACAACGCCAAGGCCAAGAACACAAAGAAGTAGAGGGGCGGAGCAGGTTCCCCTGGCAAGACCCTTGCCGGGGCAGCACGCCCATACACCAACAGAGCGAGCCGCCCTTGAGCCCACAATTTCTAAACCAACCGACTACGATTGGCCCAGGGCTCGGGAGGCACCTCTGTGGTGGCATGCAGATCTTAGTCAAGACCATAGATATATGAGATCAGAGGAGGACCAGAAGACGGCGACCCTCGGCGGGACCCTTGCCGAGGAAAGCCACAAGACCCCCGGCAAGATCCTTGCCAGGGACGACAGCACGCCACGGCAAGGCCCTTGCCGGGCCACCCGGCAAGGCCCTCACCAAGGACGCCAGCAGGGCTACTTCCAGGCCCGCACCAGCCAAGTCTCCACCACCGTTCGCATGCAGCTACCAGCCCACCAGCTGGGCAGACACATGTGTGGCAACATGCAGCTTCCAGGCCAACTCAGCGAGCGCCTGCATGGCGGCATGCAGATCTTCGTGAAGACCCTACCACCGTGTCACCTCAGCTGCCTACCTGCCTACATGGCGCCATCGCTGGCCAGGGCGCGTGTCGAAGCAAGGAGGAGCGGTGACGGACGGGACGGGCCTCGTTCCCGTCCCCAATAAAGCAAGGGGACACCTAAGCGATGCATTAAATGCGTCTTGTCCTCAGAAACGCAGTGATAAGCTCAGCGACATCAGTGAGGGCCTTTCCACCTCCCCGTGAGCCACCGTGGCAGCCCTTTCGACTATAAAAGGAGGCCCATGGCATAATCGGAGAGGGATTCGCTCTTGAAACAACGATCCAAAGATAGCTAGTTTGAGAGCTTAAGAACTCCCTGAAATACAGCCACCAAAGCAGGACTAGGGTATTACGCATCCTCGCGGCCCGAACCAGGGTAAACGGACCTTGTGCTGACTGTTATCCCTTCTCTTCTCACAACCCTACGCCCTAGCAACTGTAGTAGGGATTCTTGTGATTCCATAGGTGTCATTCCACACCGACAGAGCCCAAGACAGCGTTACCCCCAGAGCCTTTTGCAGGCGAAGACTACTTTTGTCAGGATAAGTTGTACTAGCTATCACCTTTCAAATTGGCCGTTGTTGGCTCCCTTCCCGCTAAATATTTGGGAAGAGGACCAGGGCCTCTATAAATAGGACTAGCCACCACAGTAGAGAGAAGGAGAGCCGGGGGCTGATCGAACAGATCAAGATCGGATGCTCACCCACACAAGTTCACCAAGCACAAGAATAACACTCCTCAGGAGGCTGTTCTTCCCCTTGTACTGTTCATCCTCAGCCCAAGAGGCAATCCACCACCACCACACTAGAGTAGGGTATTACACCACAACGGTGGCCCGAACCAGTATAAATCTTGTGTCCCTTGCGTTGCGAGTTTGTCGGGCTAGCCTAGAGATCACGAAGCGTGTGAGGGCGTGATCTGTGAGGAAGAGATCTTCGCGCGCACCCCAGAGTTCGAAGCTTAAGGGATTTGCCGGAACCCGAGATCCAACAGCCAGCATTATCATCAAAAGATTCCTCATCAGACGAGTCAGATGCAACCTTTTTGGACATACTTGCAATAGACTTCTTCTTCGGAGCTCGAGGAGAAACTGACTTCCTCTTCTTCTTCTTTTTTCGGGCAGACGCCCTTTCCTTCTTTTCAATCACACCCTAGTGTGTCAACTCAACATTCCGCTCTTCAACTTGGTTCTTCTTCGCGAGTCTAGCCTCACGCTTAGCCTTTGCCTTTCCCTCTTTGCAACTTCTTCGGGAAAAACAACTATGGTTTTCAAAGAATCGGCATGAGCATTGGGAGGTGGTGCTGGCCTTACTTTCTCATCTTCTTGCCCTAGGCAGCCTTCTGCAATGCAGTCATTCCAACGTGGACTGAATGCAAACAAAATCTGGTATTTCTGTCGGACATTCTTGTAGTTGAAACTTTTCTTCGCCCAGTGACGGTTATTTTTTTGCAATCTGTTGTTCCTATCTTGAGCAGTTTCCCCACCAGGTGGAGTCCTGTACATTTGCTGATTAGACATCTCAGCTGCAGTATTTCTTTCCCTTCCTTGGCCACCCTTCTTGGGATTTCCATCTGACGACATGGTCTTGGAATTTGTGACTAGCTCATCTTCTGGCTGACTGTGAGTAGAGGGAATATCATCATCAACTTCTTCGGTAGATTATGATTCGGCCTTTTTCCTTGGCGCTCTTGGTGGCTTTGCTGATTTTCTTTCGACCATTTAGCTTTGTCAGTCACTCTTGGCTGTTGAGGGGTTTCTTCCTCTGAACCAGAATGCTCATCCGAAATATTTGCCATGACTACTCCTGAGAGAAAAACACAAATGTGAAAGAAGGCACCGCAGAGGTCATAAGCATGCACAGAGGAAAATTTTAACTTAAAACAGATGGTTTACAGGAAGAGGCATGGAATACAAAGCATTCACTTGGCAAGACATCATCGAGTAGTTTGTTGTATGCCTAGAGACGACATGAACAATCCTCTAATCTTTCGAAGAGCATGTTGTGAATCCAAGATCAAAGAGACTAGTATGAGGAACAACTACAAACCGTACAAGTCAAAACTAACTGAGCCTAGAAGATCTACCGCAAGGTAATAACACAGGATAAATAGCGTCGGGACAAACTACTCTTGAACAGGAGGTGAGTAGAGCAACTACCAGATCTGAATGCCCTAACTTGGCAAGATAGATAGACTACGACAGTGCGGGAAAGAGAAGTTATCCCACTAGCGCGATCAACAGTGACTGAGCTTCGCCAGAGTTGCACGACAATGCTTGACGTCGAGGCTGCTTCGAGCTCGTGCTCGGGCAGACAACGAAGGTAGGGTTTGAGTACGAACAGGGAGAGAGCTAAGGAAGAAGGGACCCAGAGAGTGGGGGTTTGTATAGGCTGAGGGATAAACCGCCCACTCCGAAATCTATGGACGAAAAACCCAGGGCGTTCCATATTCAACGGACAATATCGTGGGCACCTGTCAGCCGTTTCCTGAAAAATCTCGGTAAATAAACTGGATGTTCAAGGGTTTGAGGAAGGGCAAGCACCAAAATTGATAAAGTATTGAGGATGATTTAATTCGCGACCAAGGATGTCGGAAAGAAATCTTCTTCATATCAATTGCATGTTTGTGACACAAAGAACAGAGTGAAAATCAGATAAGGAACCAAATCAAAAACACAATATCAAATAAAGAAGAAAGCACAGGCAATACGAATGAAAGTAGGGAATACGAGACTACAACAAAGATTGGACTCAAGGCATAAGAAGAGAATGTGATATCCCACAAAGTGTTTCCTGCAAGAAATGATTAGTTCTTCTTCACAACCCACGCCTCTGTGGGAGGTGATGATCTCATTTGCTTTGCCTGGATTGGGATATTTCTTCGGCGTGTTCTATATGATACCTGAGCACTATGATAATAATCATATGAGTAGGCATTGAAGTTGTTTCCTGATGCATGAGTGTAATGATTATAAGATATGCGCATGTACTCCTTCTGACGCAGATGAGGGTGATAATCATTTGATGGTGACTTTCGACTAGGCTGTGAATGGTAGCCATTTCCTCGTCAAGGATTATACTGCATAGTCAGATTAGCAGTAACAGATAGAGTTTCAATGGTATTTTTCTTCACCCAGATTTTCTTCTTGGGTGAGCCTGCCCTGCAGTTAGTTCCAACATATTGAGCGAAAACCTTACTATTTTGTTGCTTCAAGATTTTGTATTTGAGTAATTTTACTCGTCAGTGTCAACGGAAATGGGTAAAAGATAACCATATAGAGTTTCAGGTTCGAGGATTTTACTATTTGCTCAAATCCAAGTTGTATGAGGATATTGTTCGGGAGTCCAGTACGAACCATCCACATTGAGTTTCTTTTCGAAACCCAATCCTTCCTTCTGAGGATTTTTGTGAAGTATGGACTTCTTGAGCACATCACATAAGGTTTGATGCCCTTTCAGGCTCCTTAACATTTCAGTCTCAAATAAGCCTCTGAACCTGCAATTTTCTTCAGTAAGAGCAGCAAAATCCTCGAAAGACGGGTTAGTGGTACCATTTGTAGTAGCGGTATTCTCTTTCACAGCATTGGAAGTTTCAGCATGAGAATCTGCATTGCTACATTCTAGACAAGTTAAGCATAGCGGTACAAAACCATCAGGAAGTTGAACAGATTTCTCGGCGAAGAGAGAAGCTTTTTCTAAAGCTAGTTTGTTATGAGACTCTTTCAACGACACGAGTTTTTGATTCCTACTAAGGAGTTCATTTGACAAGCTCTTGTAGTCAACTGCCAGTGAGTCATAACGAGTGGTAAGATTATCAATAGTTGATGAAAAAGCATCTTGCTCTTCAATCAACTTTTGATTCTTCTCCATCTCTTCGATCAGTAATCCTTCAGTTTTTTTGAGATTTCTTTCAAGCATTTCAAGTTCATCATGTTGAGATTTAGCAATTTTGACCAGCTTGGCATATGATATGTATTCAGGAGAGCATTCATTCATGGATCTTAGGTGTTTGGTAGATACCTGATCTTTCGAGGATTTTGCCATGAGACAAAAGGCGATTGATTCATCATCGCTTGAATCATCATCATTTGATGATTTAATAGCAATGTAGGCATTACTCCCCCCAATCCTTTTGTAGAATTCTTCTTCATCGGATTCGGGTATCTGTGGCTTCATCTTCAGATTCTACAGTCAAGTCGGCATATGCTCTGTTCAGCCATGAAATCCTCTTCATATTTGATTCGATGAATGCTTTGGCTTTCATGTCAGTGACAGCTCTCGTCGAAGAAGATGAAGTAGTCATTTCCTTCGAGAGCTTACTATGACGATCCATTCGAGTAAAACCACTATAGTGAAGATATTTCCATCTGCTACTAGGTTTTCCTTCCCAACCAGTGCAATCAGTGATGACATGGCCGTATAGTTTGCACTTGAAGCACTTCATATCTTTCTAAGGAAAATGTCTTCTTGATGATTCTAGTGCATGAAATTCTTCATCATTGATGAGATAAAGATTGTGTCTCTTTAGATCACTCAGTCTTTGTGTGAGGATTTCAAGTTCTTGAGTGTTTCTCGACATCTTCTTCTTCAGAACTATCATAATGCGAGAGAATCTATCCTTCACTTTCCGAAGAGGATTATTTATTTGCCTTTACCAACTCCATCTTTTCTTCATGGATCGACAACTGTGTCATGACCTCAACATAGTGAAGCTCTTCATAGTCAGGTCTTTGTTTGATTTTATACACAATAAGATCAAAGGATTCGCCAAGTGCACTCAGAAGCTTGTTAACTACATCTCTTTTAGTGATATCCGTTACTCCTCGCCGATGTAGTCATTCAACCATGTTTGTCAATCGATCAGTGAGTTCCATAACACTTTCCTTGCGTAGGCATCTAAATCCAATGAACATAGCCCGAAGCATTTTTGTGAGGATCTGATCGGGCTATAATTTCTACATGAGCACTGTTAAGAGCATCCCATATCTTCTTTGCAGTGTTGAGGCTATGAAACTGAAGGAAAATATCTTTTGATAGACTGCCACATATGATATCTTTAGCTTAAGCATTCAACTGCATATTTTCCTTATCATTGGAGGACATATTGTTTTGTTGCCGAATGGTGTAGACTTCTTCCATAATCTGCCACAAATCATAGTTGACGGCTTGAATTCTGATTCTCATTCGTTCCTTCCAGTATAGATAGTCATTTCCATCAAAGATAGGAAACCTTTCAGAGTGCGAGGATCTACCTGCAAGCGACATACTCAAAACTCCAAGGACGCTAGACCTTTAATAAGCAGAGACAGAGAGTACCTGCTCTGATACCAATTGTTAGGACCTAGAGTATATCGACCAGAGGGGGCGTGAATGGGAGATTCAAAATTTCTTTTGAAAGCTTTGAAACTTAATCCACACATCGTAGCAAAATATAGTATTGAGGGAAATGCACTGAATCAAATTTCTCCATCAGAGGCATATTCATCGAGAAAAGCATTTATGATAGAGCGAGCTTGATAGATAATAGGTTTGACTATGATGAGGGTTATGCAACCAGCAAACAGTTGTAACAGAATGAAACAAAACATAACAACATCTGAAGGAAATGCAATTGAAAGGTTACACAAGATAACAAGGATACGAACAAACAACGTAGGAATAAAGACGAAGATAAAGAAAGTATTTGACACGACTACACAGGATGAAAGACACAGAACACAACAGTGACCACAAAATCTAATGGCACAGAGCAAGAATGAAAACTATTGAATGAAATGCAATAGAATAGATATAACCAGTGGTGCTCAATGGCGTAAAGAGATTTGGTAAACTAGTTCACCCTTCTGCCAAAGGGCCACGTCTAGTTGGAGAGGTTGTGACTTAACACGGAAGATAAACTCTCTTCACCCTATTATCCTTCAACACAAAGCTGATTAGACTCAGGTCTATTTCACTCATGGTAGATCCTTGCCGGCGATCTCCAAACCTTCGGTCGACCTTCGCGAACCATAATCACTCTTGGTTGCTCAAGATCAGGCTTGGTGAAGACAACAACTCTTCAACACTCGAAGCCAAACCTATCCGTCTAGAGAGTGCACGGCTCTCAAGAGTAACAGGTACAAGAACTCTCACTCAGAACTGCTGTGATGCTAAGCCACGGTCTAAGTTTGGGCTCTTGGTTTTCTCTCGGTGGATATTAAACTTAAATCACTCGGAGAGGGGTTGCTCAAATATATCTTCTCAGAAATCTCAAGCGGAGCAACCATCGGACAAAGCCAATGCAGGATGGCTATTTATAGCCGCAGCCTTCCCATATGAGGAAATGCCCAAATTGGACATAAGCCTCAGCCAATGGCCAAATGACACGATTCCAACGGTTGGATTCAAGTGGAGCAAGAAATTCTAACTCCTCGGTCTGACGCAAATCTCTCGCAGCGAAGAAGATCACAGTCTCTTGCTGGCAAGTATTTACTCGCAGCACAAAGAGATTTCTCTTGCATCTTTCATAGGTTGTAGCAAAGCATCGCCGTTGAACTAAGCATCGAGAACCTATACCCCTCTTAATAGTATGGAGGTCCTATGACTCAAAAGACTGAAAGAAGAAAAACTAAATGAATGCTACGTCTTCATTTTGTCTTCGACTTCAATCGCTGCAGTCAATTTCTTTGGACGACAGTATCGAAACAAAATCCTTCACTTTAGAAGAAAACTTTGGAGGGGTCGATTTCTTCACATTAATCTTATCGACTCTATCACTTCAATAGATATAGCTCGTTCTTCTCTGCAGCACAGATATGCTTCGGTGAAGTTCCTTGAACTCAGCACCGGAGAAAACATTCTCTTCGGTCGTCTATGGAGTTTTCTCTCTGTGTGCACTAGCAAACAAATTAGTCCATACATGTTTCTGTCAACAATCTCCAAAACACAAGGTTGGCAGATATTGCACCAACAGTTTGTTTGAGCACGTGAAAGCGGTGTAGAGAGAGGGGATGTGCGATGGAGACAAAAAGAGATATGCCCTTCGTTTATCATTACCGTAACTAAATTTTAGGAAAAAATATAAACATTCACAATGCATAACAAATATCATTGGATGCACCATGCAATAGACTTTCATGTATAACTTTGTACTATTGTATATGCTTATTTTCTTAGTGGCCGATTGTGTGTGAGGTGTTGTGGGCACATCATTTCTAGTTGTGGTGGGTCGACGTGAAGGCTCATGGGTCGAGTTCCGTCCTGCGCCACATAGGTCACACCGAGATGCGTTATACGAAGACCCATGGAGGACTCTGCATACAAGACGAAGCTACCAGAGTCGTGGAGGACTCTATCTGCACTGATGATATGCCAACTATATCTGATTTGTAAACCTAAGCCCCGAGTATGTTATATAAGCCCGGGGCTAGTTCGTCGATAGTATACACACACAAAATGCCTGGTATTCACGTGTACTTTGTACACACCCCTATCACAAATATACCGTACCAGGAGTAGGCTTTTTACTCAATTGTAATGGCTCGGACTTGGGTAAAACTTTGCTTCCTATTACCATCCAGCCTAACAGTCAGGGATACTCTAACGAGTGATCTGATGGAATCATATCCGACAACTAGTAAGAGAGAGGTGGGGGTGGCAATGTGTCCGAGAGAGGCCTAAAGATGATGTGCATGCGGGAGACACGTAAGGCACATATATGTGCATATAGAGGGCCAGCTGAGACCGTGCGTGTGTATATATGCATGTGAGAGAAATAGTGTTTTCCAACTAAGATTAGTGAAAAGAGTGGTACATACTAGTAAGAGAGAGAGAGGAAGATATATAGAGAGTGTGTGCGTGAGACACCCAGTGAGAGAGTGTGAGCATGTGTGAGAGACAAATGCCGACGTATATAAAGTGTGCGCACTTATGCGTCAGATAGAGAGATATATAGCACTTATGTGAGGACGGGCCGAGGCATAGTGCATATACGTGTAAAAGGCGGTTCTACGCATTAAATTTAAATATAAACTACATTATTTTTTTTGATGAGATCATGAATTTTGCCATTTGCGTATGAACAAATATTGGTCTATTAGACACCCATACTCTATTGAATTTGAGCATGTTATTTCATTTTATTGATCCATAGAGTGAGAGTAGTTTGAAATCCAGACAGTGCATGGATTTTGCAATTCATGTATAAACATTAATTACTGCACTCCGTGTTGTTAGATTCAAGCATGTTGTACATTTGTCACATACATTGATACATTCCAATTTGCTATTATGAAGAAGAATACATGTTGAATTCAACAAAATGGTGGTCTCGAAGATTCGAATTCATAGGAAGTGCATTCAACTATTTGAATTCGAGATAATGGCATTTGTAAATCAGATCTAAAAGGGGGCATCAATCTTTGTTGGGTGTTTGAACATGTTGTATATTCGTATGTATGTCTAACTATTTTTTTTGCAACCAAGGAGATTATATCTGGAACCATGCACGAATTGAGCTAAGCTGCATTTTTTAATATACACTACTGGAATCAGGATCTTTGTCATCAGCCAGTTCTTTGCCGTCTGCTAGCAGACGGCAAAGAAGGTCTTTGCCGCCAGCTTCCAAAAAACTAACGACAAAGAACTGGCTGATGGCAAAGATCATATTTGCCATTAGCCAGTTCTTTGTCGTCTGCTAGCAGACGACATAGAAGCTTTGCCGTCTGCTAGCAGACAGCAAAGAGGGAGGTTGGCCAACTAAGGAGCACAACCTAACGGCCCCCCTCTTTGCCAGCTTCTATGTCGTCTGCTAGCAGATGACAAAGAAAGTGACCAAGCTAACGTCCGTCCCCCCCGGCCCCACCCCACTAGCTAGGCTCTTTGCCATCTGCCAGTAGACGATAAAGCTTCTATGCCGTCTGCTAGCAGACGGCAAAAAAACTTGAACTATACCTAAAACGGTCAGCGCCTCGCCCCACGCACATTATTTGTTTTCTGTTCAGTATTTGTTTTCTATTTTTTAAGAATAAACAAGAAAGAAGAAGAAGAAGAAGAAGAAGAAGAAAAGAAGAAAAAGAAGAAGAAGAAGTAGAAGAAGGAGATGATGAAAAAAAGAAGTCGGAAAAGTAGAAAAAGAGGGTCGCTGAGTGGTCGAGGGGTCGAGGATCGAGGGGAAAACGAGCCGAGGGTCGAGGATCGAGGTGTCGAGGGGTCGAGGGTCAAGGGAGAAACGGGTTGAGGATCAAGGGTCGCCAAGTGGTCGAGGGGTCGAGGATTTGCCATCCTGACCTCGACACCGTGACCCCCTGACCCCGACACCCCGACCCCGACACCCCGACCCCGATATGACATCCCGACACCCCGACCCCGACGCTACACCCCGACCCCGATATGGCACCCCCGACCCCGACACAGCACCTTGACCCCGACACGACACCCCCGACACCCTGGCCCCCGACACCTCCCGAAAAGGTGCTCTTCGGCATTGGAGAGGCCGGCGAGATAATATAATTGTGAATTATGAGTTAGGTCATATATTTTTCTATTTGGTTATGAAACATATCATATTTGTGTTGATCAGGTGGTTTGAAATGTGCAGTTGTTTCATCGCTGCGAGGGTGTGGTGTTTGTCGACCTCGCCGTGCATTCGACGAGCTCTGCCCCTGCGTTCGTGGGTGAGCACAAATGAAATCCCCTCCCCCCCCCCTCATTTGCTCTGTTCCGGTCTTTGTGCCGATGAAACTTGCTAGCTATAGGTGTCTTCAATCATCAGTATGCGTGACCACTATGTGTCTCCCGTTCGAAAGGGTTACATCTATAAATATGCATGCATTTGCATATTTATAACCGTGATTCTTTCAAATTGTCCAACGTTGTCCATGGACAGCCCGAGTATGTGTAGATTATGTTCGTTTTCCCATATGCTCTGCTCCAGATCCGATGCAGAATTTCGTCAGTGCCTCCCTGTTGTTCTTCGTGTACACATCCTCTCTGCTTGTTGCCGAGACATGTACCAGGAGAACATCGGGGAGGTGCTGCTGACATTTTGCATCGGATCCTGAGGAGAGCATGGAAATCGAACCCAATCTACACATACTCGGGTGGGATTAGGACCTATCTTTACCCATTAGTGTCTAGGTTGCATGGACGTAATAAAAGTGACAAACTCCATTAACCGCTGGATATGGTTTGCTGAATTATGTATATATTTCTTGTGTGTACAGTAGCTATGCAGTATGAGTGATCGTGCATGGATGTACACCGGTCACACTAGTCAGGAAGACATGACCGGTGAATGGTTAACAAAAACCAGGGGGTTTGTGAGAGCTGCATTTGCAAATGGCCAGAGAATAAGCTGGTGCCCCTGAGCCCGGTGCGACAACTATAAAAGGAGGGACAAGCTTGAAATGAGTAAACACCTACAGAAGTTTGGTTTTACACCTGGTTATACGGTCTGGACATTTCATGGTGAGTCTGCCCAACGTCCCAGAGCTGAGGTGGTTCATCGTTGCACCGACGAGCATGGTACCGGGATGGAAGACATGGTGCAAAACTTTGATGATGCTCGGGACTCGGACGATGAGATAGAGTAATCTGCAAAGGCCTTCAATGAAATGTTGGAGTCTTCAAAACATCCTCTCCACGAGCACACTGAGCTTTGTCAGCTGGATGCCATCTCACAAATAATGGCTCTGAAGGCTCAATTCAACTTGGGCAGAGAATGCTACAATGTGATGATCACAATATTTGGACGTTTTCTACCCAAAGGTCATGTACTACCTGCAAACTTGTACCAGTCAGGCAAAATCCTCCATGCTCTTAAGATGCCCTATGAGAATATACATGCCTATGAGAAAGGATGTGCCTTATTTAGGCTTCAGTATGCAGACTTGAACTATTGTCCTATTTGCAATTAATCCAGGTATGTTATGGTAGACAACGGTATGGGTGAGAAGACGCATACCAAAATCCCCGTTAATGTTCTTCGGTATATGCCAATCGTACCAGGACTTCAATGTCTTTTCATGGTTGAAGAGAAGGCCAGGCATATGACATGGCACACTACAGGCAAAAGAACCCAACTAGATGCAGATGGGAAGCTGATGATGGTGCACACATCAGACGGTGAGGCGTGGAGGCGCTTCGATGCATTACATGAGGAAAAAGCGGCAGATCCAAGGCATCCTCGAGTCGCCATCAGCACGGATGGGTTCAGTGTGTTTGGTCTGACGGTAGCCCAATACAGTTGTTGGCCCGTATTTGTCATGCCACTCAATCTCCCTCCCAGACAGGTTATGCAAAGAAAGAACATTTTCTTGACGTTGATAATTCCAGGGCCCAACTATCCGGGAAAGAATATGACTGTGTACATGCAGCCGTTGAAGGATGAATTGCAAGAAGCCTGGGATAATGGGTTCAATACATATGACGCCTTTAGCAAACAAAACTTCATAATGCCTGTCTAGTACATGTACTCGGTGCATGACTTGCTGGCGTATGCGCTATTCATTGGCTGGTGTATGCATGGAAGGTTCCCGTGCCCCACATGCAAGGGAGCTCTTGGGTTTCGTGGCTTAAGGCCGGTCGCAAGTTTTCTTGCTTCGACTTGCATAGACAGTTCCTGGATCCTCGCCATAAGTAAAGACAAGAAGAACTTCATCAAAAGGTAGAGTTGTCAAAAACTCTGCACCACCTACGTTGACAGGCCAAGAGACCCTGGATCAGTTAAACGCTCTCGAACCAGATCTAGAGCATCCAGGGTATTTCAAGGGGTATAATTCAAAATACGCCTGGACTCACAAGACACGCTTGTGGGATTTTCCTTAATTCAAAGACCTTCTTTGCCCACACAACATCAATGTGATGCACACTGAAAAGAATATCGCCGAGGCACTTTTTGGTACATTGTTCGGCATAGAGCGGAAGTTAAAGGATAATACTAAGGCTAGAGTCGATCTGGAGGCGCTATGTGATAGAATGTTACAAAACATGCAACCATCAAAAGGACAAAGCCAAAGGCACGGTTCAACCTTGGAAGGCCAGGTATGAGGGAAATTATCCTGTGGGTGAAAATGCAGTTGATGTTCCCCGATGGGTATGCAGCGAATCTAAAGAGGGGAGCGAGTCTTGAAAAAAGAAAATATTTGGTCTCAAGAGTCATGATTGGCACATATGGATTGAGCGGGTAATGCCGGTGATGTTACGTGGCTTCATCCCTGAGGATGAATGGCTAGTACTGGTAGAGCTGAGCTATTTCTTCTGTTTTCTTTGTGCGAACGAACTATCGCCTGTCCTGCTAGAAGTAATGGAAGAGTTGGCGCCTGAGTTGATTTGCAAGTTAGGCAAGATCTTTCCGCCGGCTTTTTAATCCATCAAAGACTTGATTTTGCATCTCCACCAAGGCAAGATTGGGGGGCGTAAAATCATTGAAAGCACGAATCGAGAGGATGCGTAAGTCGCTTGAGCAAAATGTAAAATAAACATAGAATAAAGCATCGATGGCCGAGGAATTCATTATCGAGGAGGCGGCAAACTTCGTGACAAAGACACTACGGCCAAAATCGCTATTTGCATAATCCAAGCCTCGGTACAATGCTGGTGACCCTAAAAAGGGTGGATCCAACCTCAGCCTATTCAAACGGAATCTCGCACTAGCCGGTGCTTCTAATTCCTTAACGTTGGATGTTGAAGAATGGCGGACCATTTCGTTGTATATCTTCAACAACCTAACAGAAGTGCGACCGTACATCGAATAAGTTCTCGGTACATTGTTTTGCAACTTCTAATTCCTATGAACTGCTCTTATTCCCGGATATATTTGATACAGTCGATACGTTGCCAAATTCTCATATGGAGCAGTGATGCAAAAGGGTTCCGTCGAAGAGTAAGAGCTTTTGGAAAAGCATGGAGGTGGCTATCCCGGTTTCATCTCTTGGTTCAAACAAACGGTAATTTCCATTAGACCATTTCATTTCTTCATCTAATTTGCGACTAATGCAACAATCCTTTAATATTAAACTTAAAGGCTAATTCAGAGTTTATGAATGCCAAATTGAGACAAGTCGCTAATGGTTTTGACTTTAAGGTCCATTCATTTGACAAATATGACATCAACGGGTATCAATTTTGTACCTATGGCAAAGAGCTATCTATGGCTGATCGAAAGTCTACAAATTGTTGTGTCTCTGCTATCGGCGAAGGAGATACCAAGTATTATGGAAGAGTTGAAGCAATTTATGAACTTCAATTCTATGGTGCAAACCCACCAAATGTTGTAGTCTTCAAATGTTATTGGTTCCAGCCGAAGGAGACTAGAAGGACTCATGAACATATAGGGCTAGTGGAAATCAAACAAAGCACCCATTTGGATGTTCCTGATGTCCATATTACGGCTCAACAGGCAAACCAAGTTTTCTATCTACCGTGGGCCTGTCAAAGTTATCCAAATCTCAATGGTTGGGATGTTGTTTATGAAGTGCCGCAACGTGTTAGACCACCTCCCCCAATGAAGAGGATTATGAACCT
The DNA here is from genome assembly GCA_021605205.1 of Aegilops longissima. Classification (NCBI taxonomy): domain Eukaryota; kingdom Viridiplantae; phylum Streptophyta; class Magnoliopsida; order Poales; family Poaceae; genus Aegilops; species Aegilops longissima. Next base: position 338,573,897 of record CM038679.1, read on the forward strand.
CACATTATCCCAGACACATATGAAGAAGAATTCTTCCAAGAAACACGTCTTTCCAAAAAACGTTTCAAGAACCGCTCTTACTTCACCCTAGAACATTAAACTAGACAGCGACAATGAATCCGACTTCACCCTTGAGCCAGAACTAGAAGAGGTTACTGCTGCGGATGACCTGTCAATGCTTGACCGGTTACGTAAAGGAGACCTCCCACATGTTGATGCATTTATTGGTGATGATGATGAGCACGTCATTACTGATAGTGATGATGATGATGCATTTATTGACCCCGCAGCATATATAGACGATGAAGAGTAATAATAGTAATGTCAGGTATTCAATTATTATTATGTACATATATATATATTATTAATTAGTTCATGTTATTAGGTATTCAATTTTTTTATTATGTTCATGATGATTATACACTTAAATTTTTTATTATGTTTATGTTATACTAATTTCATTTACTTTGTCACTGTAGGTGTTGACAGATGGTGGGCGCGAGTGGTGAGCGCTCCGAGCCTCCTTCCTCGATGCATGCTGGGAGGGGTGCTTTCATTCTACCCAGCACCTCCGGGGAGCGCTGCTAGATAGTATGCAGACACCACCGGCGGACGCTTCTTCTTCGGCCGGGAGAGGTCAGGGGAAGATGAAGAGGGGTGTTAGAGGTGGACGTGGCGGCAGGAGAGGTAGGAAGGCTGCTACGCCTTCCTCGCCACCACCCCCAGCTGATTCTCCCAACCACAGGTCTGCTCCGTCTGAGGTGGACCCGTCTAACATGGACCCATCTTGGACTCCGGTCCACGAGCCTCGGGTCACCGAGCCTTCGTCCCACGAGACTCGGGTCCCAGAGTCTTCATCCCACGAGACTCCGGTCCCAGAGTCATCGGCCCATGTGACTCCGGAGGCTAGTGGCCATGCTGATGGGGGCGAGGACAACTTTTCTAAGGATAACTATAGCGAGGGCGAGCTGGTTGAGGGGGGCAAGGTCTACCAGCATGGTGGTACAAAGCTCCCGCCCGTGAAGATGACCCGTGATCAGAGGTCATTGGTTGCGCCTAATGGGGAGAAGAAAGTGCATTTACTCTTTTTTAACCTTTTGCCTTCACGTTTCTTCAAATTAATCTCTAATGTGTTGGCCTTGTCATACTGCAGGGGTTGGAAACACGCCCCTGGTGTCCGTAGGCCCAACCAGGTCCTTGGTATGCTTTGCCGGCAGAACTTCCCGGGGTGGGTCACGTTGCCCGGTGAGGGTCAGTGTAACAACCTGATTGTTGGCCCTTTGTTTTTCTTCTGATTTTCTGAGATTTTTGCTTGAGTTTTCTTTTTCCATGGCTATGTGGTCTGGAAACTGAAGAAAATGACCTCTTCTTTGCTTCTAGAGTGGCTTGTCAACCTCAAGTCCTTCAGTAGACCTTTCCATTTCCACCTTGGACCAAATCCCAATATTCTTTTTATTTGGAATATTCCTTTTCTATTAAAGGAATAACTCAATTTTCCCTAGCTTGTGAAGCAACCTATATTTCCATCACTCCCGAAATTCCCAAATAATTTTCATAAATTGTTTGGGTCATATCTTCCTTAAATATGGCAAAATATTTCATTGGCCATGTTTCCCATCATGCTCAATTAATTCCTTTCCTATTCTTCACTGAATGGCAGTTTGTGAAGCAAGTGACATTTATCTTTGCCCTACTAATCCCAAACTTGTTGGACACCTTTTCATGTCCAAATAATTGCCTGATGCCAAAATCCAACTCCATTTGACTAGTAAATATTCCTGAGAAAATTTTCAAAGTTCCTGTCTAAGGGAACTGATTGTGAAGGAGGTACAAGCTAGGCATATCCAAATGAGTTGAAATTTTGCAAGGCCCTTCATATGATCAAATCATGACTCTCCACCAAATATGAGCTCATGTAACTCATCTATGTGGTCCCAGCCCCAAATCTTAGTTTCTGGTAAGATTTTCAGAAGTAACCATAATTTATATTGCTTCATTAAGCTGAAAATTACCAAAACATTCCCCTATGTATATAAATTCCCTCCACCAAAAATTGGCTCAATCCATTAATCATTTGCCCTGTGTGTAATTTTTCCTAGTTTCTGTCCAGAGCAAAGCTATATGAGGTAAGTGCTAATTTTGTTCATGCAAATGGCATGAAACTTTTTGGACATCTTCATATCTTCAAATAATTGGGCCATGCCCAATTTTAGCTCAACTTGCCTCTTCATGTGAGTGCATCATCCAGATCTCTAATTCTAGCCATTATGGTGGTTTCTACAGCAAGCACCATGAATATTCATCCTAATGAGCTGAAAATTTGTAGAGCTGATCATCTTAGTGTGTGATCACACCATGCCAAAGCCCCAAGTCTATCACCTCTTGTATTTTCCTCACCTCAGCACAAACACCTTGCCGTTGCAATCTTTTGGAGCTAGGTGCAAATCTCTTCTTTGCCCCTGGATCTATTTCTTTCTTCACCTATACTAAGGGCACCGGGGACTTTCTGCTAGACACCAATTTGGGCGCCAGTGAGCATTGAATGCCCAGGGTCACGCGGTGACCACTACCCTGGAATGCCATGGCCGCGAGCTGGGTAGTGTTTTGCTCGGGCTCCTCCTCCTCTCGTCGCTCTTGCGCAACCGGCCATGTCCAGAAGATCTCCCTCGTCGTCGCACTTCGCCCGGGACCCCTCCCTTCTCCAGCAGCTTCCTCCTTGGCGCTCGCCGTCACGTGCCCACGGGCCAACAGTGCCGACATGGCTCTAAATGTGTTCATCCCTTCTCTCCCGTGCCCCGTTAGTCCTCTCTGCCCCATGAGCCCTCCCCTGTTTCTCCTCGTCGCCGTCCGTCGAGCTCGCTGGTGTGTACACGCGTACGCGGACATGCCCGAGCCGCGGCCACGCGTCCAGGGCCACGGCCTCGACGCCGCGGCTATTTAAGCCCTCCCCCGAGCCCTTCGAGCTCACCCACGGTCTCACCACACACCACTAGTCCTCCCCGACCTCTCCATCCATCGCCGGAGCTGCTCCTGGCCGCCCAATGCCGCCGTGGCCGCCGGCCTCTCCATCTCAAATTCGTGCTAACCAGGCCCTTCCCCTCCATTCCATCACCACAGGAGTCACCCCCTCGACCCATTGATCCTCCCCACCCTATCGTTTCCTCACTGTAGTTGCTAGGGCGCCATGCCCCACTTCAGCCGAAGCTCTCGTCCGCCCCTCCCTCAACAGTTGCCCCTCTAGTCGCCCCCGACGTACATGCACTGCACCGGCGGGTGCACCTCGATCTTCCGATCATTTTGGTAGCCGGACCTCCGCCGGAGATGGTCTGTGCCGCCGGGGATCGTCGCCGGGCCACGCCGCTCCTCCCCTGCATCGGGCGGGCGGGAGGTTGAAGGGGACGAGCTGGCCAGGCGGGTCCCAGCTCCCCTCGGCCCCGCTCGTCAGCCAAACGCGTTGACCCCGCCCCTCCACATCAGATAAGTGGTGACGTACATCCAACGAGTATGCTTTCTATTTCCGAAAAGCGTATTCCTATCCTCCTTCGGCTAGAGTGCGTTTTCTTTCACTAAAGGCGTATTACTCTCTGTTTCAGGCCAGGATACGTTTCCCCAAGGCAAAGGCGTATTCCTAGAAGTGCGCGTTTTGTTTTTCTGGCTGAGGGCATGTTTGTGATGATTTTATTTACAAATGGGTCCTTGGCAGAAAAGTAACTTTATCTTTTTGCTCGAAACTCCGATTAATGTGATTCCAACGCCCACTTCTTCGTCTCGGCGAGCCCGTTCTGTCTAAATATTTTTCACTGCGGTTTGACATATTGAAAATGACCATTTTGCCCTTGCACGTAAACAGCCCCTCCGGGAGAGGACTGTTTCCGGCAAGTCTTCCCGCGATCCTTCCGCACTTCTCCCCGGTGCTTTCTTCATTCCCAGGCAAGCCACAATACCCACTTGCATGATAGTCATGCAGTAGCCATGGTTTTTAACTTGAATATTTAATCAATTTATGCTCATTTAAAATATGGTTATCGTTGTTCCGGTGATGCTTAGAGTTTCATGTTCACTCTCGTGCTATGTTGTCTCGGTTATCATGTATTCCTGCTAGTATTCCTTTCATATGCTTATGCTTACTAGTAGTGCATGTTGATGTCGGTGATGGTCTTCGGTGAATGACTGTTGTCTGTTCCGAGTGTCGTTGTTATGCATGATTTCATTGCATCCAGTTGGTTAAATGCTTGCATGGTAGCATTGTTGATATGTTCGATATTTATCGTTGATGCTAGTAGTTCTGCTATATTTATGAGTAGTGTTATACTCGTGATATTCATGCTCGTCATTATTCCATGCTTAGTTGGGTATGATTCATTGTTGATATGGTTGTCGCACCCCATACTTATATCATGCTCATGCATTGTAATTGCATCATGTCATTTTATCATGGCTCAGCACATTGCATTCAAGTTTAACCAGATAAAATTGAACTTGAACAACTATTGGCTGAGTCATGGTGCCACCATATCGGGCTGACAAGTGCAACCATATTTGCCTTTATGGGGAGGCCGGTAGTCGTCCGTTGTCATGCCTTTTGTCAGTGCATTCAAAGAGGGAAGGTTATGGGCATGCGTTACCCTGGCCCGGTAAGAAGACATAACCTTGTGAACATGTTGTTGTTATGGTACCGTGTCCCCGTTTAGGACTGTTTGTTTGCCACGACGGTGGTAGTTTTGCCTTTGGTAGGCTAGGTCACCCAGGACTAATCCCAGTGGGGAGTTGGTAGGAGTGGCCATTAAGAGTGTCATGGCAATGGGGGAGTTCTGTCGGAATGTTGTTGGTCCACCTGAATGGGAGTGTGAGGCCATGGATTCCGTGGTGTGGTTAATGTGCGCTACCTCTGCAGAGTGTATTAATCTATCGATAGCCGCGCCCGCGGATAAGGGCCCAGTTCGTAGTTGGTACTATGGGTCAACAGTAATAATAATAACTTGCTTAATAACAACCCCGGTTCGATGATGAGAAAGAGAATTGTTGTGATCGTGAGATGATCACCGTGGTATCGAGGATACCGAGTTGATGGATATTTGGTTGTGATCGTGAGGTGATCACCGTGGTATTGAGGATACCGAGTTGTTGGATATTCGTGATATTGTGCGAGAATCGTGGGTAAAGATCAAGCTCCTTGTGGTCATTTGATGATTACTATGGTATTGTTTATACCAAGCTTGATTTGACCCTGAGATGATCGTGTGATGTCCGAGGCTGGTAAGTGATGCATGTGATGGTTACGAGGTAACCCAAGCAGAATAAGTGGTGCATGATAGTGTCATCATGTTGCATGCTAGTATCGTCAGATTCATATGTCCATGCCATGCTCATATTGTTCTAGTTGTACAATGTTCATGTTGTTAATTCCATGTTGTTCTGATGACCTCATGATAAACCCTGCTTAACCTGTATTTGCCATGCTGTTATTTGTTTTGAATGCTTCTGGTTATTGTGAGCTTGCAAGTACATTCAATGTACTGACCTGGCGTGTCATGCCAGTTTGCAGGTCATGCCGGATTTGATTGCTTGTTTGCCGTGGATTCCTTGTTTGCGAGCTAGGATAAGCGTTCCAGCCAGAGTCCCTGCGGAGTGGAGTTCACCACCGTTGTCGTTATTCTACTACTAGAAGTTATTCCCCTGCTTCGAGTTGTTCTGCTGCTTGCATAGAGCAACAGTGGCAGGCCATGCCGATGTAATTCCTCGTTATATCGGAACCCCTTGTACCCAATATAGATTGTAATAAAGAGCTGATTTGTTCTATGCTAAGCAGTGCCTTATTCCAGAAGACTTCTCCTCGATCTCTGAGCTGGAATATGGGGCATTCCGGTTTCTCTGAGCCGGGGTGCCACAGGCTTGGTATCAGAGCAGGTCTGGCTGTAGGATGCCCTAGCCCGCGCGAACATTAGCAAATGGTAGTATTGACCCCAGTTGGTTTGTTGCACTTGATTGATGCATTTGTTTGTCGCATAGCATGCATATAGATTATTATTTAGTCGCTAATGGTTAATCTTGTGAGTGTAGGTGGCATCAATTTTGATACACTACCTGCACCCTCTTTCTTAGCATGCCTGCTCCTTGGTGTGATGCGACCACATCATCATCCATGCCCTCTATCTCGTCCCCTTGGCAAACCTTGCTGATCTTTGTTATCAGAAAAGGGAAATGCCATTAAACCCAGTCTTCCACTGTTATCTTGCCCTGTCATTTCATTATTTTGACGGGTACGATTCCCTTCGTATGATTGATGATGAGGTAGTCATGACCTTGTGTCTCGCTACTTGATCGCCAAGTCCGCCCTCGCCTCTGTATCCATCCAGATGTGTGACGCCCTCGATTCAATCGTACACTAATCATGCACGCAAATGTGTACGATCAAGATCAAGGACTCACGGGAAGATATCACAACACAACTCTACAAATAAAATAAGTCATACAAGCATCATAATACAAGCCGGGGCCTCGAGGGCTCGAATACAAGTGCTCGATCATAGACGAGTCATGGAAGCAACAATATCTGAGTACGTATATAAGTTAAACAAGGTGCCATAAGATGGCTAGCACAAACCGATATCAGATCGAAGAGGACAGGCCTCCGCCTCGATCCTCCTAGGTCACTCCCGGTCGCCGCCGCCGGGCTGCACGTAGTAGTAGGCGCCCGAGTAGTAGTCGCCGAGGCGGTGGCGCTCGATCCCGGCTCCATCGTCGATAGCAGAATCGAGTAGAGATAGGGAAAAGGGGAACAAGGCAACCGTGAGTACTCATCCAAAGTACTGCAAGCAAGGAGCTACACTACATATGCAACATTATCAAGGTAAGGCCAGATATGTGAACTGGGCTGCGAAATGCCGAATAGAGAGAAGGCCTAGTCCTATCAAGACTAGCATCTTCCTGAAACCACCATCTTGCAGCAAACAAGAGGGAGTAGAGTAACATAACTTAAAGTAGCAGTAGTGTTATCAACCTCGCCGAGATCCTTTCTCGACTCCTGCGAGAAAGAAATCCCGAGCCATACTATCCAGCTTATCATCACAATCCAATTCTCATCGCAATCCATTGCTCATATCCATGTCTCATCTCAAGTATCCAGCTTCTAGTTGTATCGATCGATACAACTCCAAGTGTCCGCTATCAGTAGGACAGGCTATCGATAGATGTTTTCTTCCTGCAGGGTGCACCAACTTACCCACCACGCCGCTTAACTCCGCCGGACACACTTTCTGTGGTCATGCCCGCCTCGCCAAACAATACGCCGCAACCCGACCTAGGCTTAATAGAGAGGCCAAGACGCCGGACTAAACCTATGCCCCGGGGTCATGGGCCATCTCCCGAACTCCTCAAGACGCTATGTAGGGCGGCCGGTGAGCGACCTAGCTACCTTCCCGTAAGGGCAGGAGCTACCAGCCCAACCCGCGCTACGCCGCCGCCACGACGCCTATTAAGCTTCGCTGATGTATACGACGCAGAACGCCCATACTTAGCCCACGGATGGTTAGTGCTATCGTGCCGAGGCCCTCGGATCAAATATCCAAATCGTAGTGGATTAGGAACGCGGTAACAAGCAGAGACTCACGAAAGATGTGACCCGTTGCCTCGCCTCGAGGACTTGCGGCAAGGGCTAGGAATGCCCGCCACGCCTCGTAATTATCTCGCGGGCACCTCCAGTGTCGACCCGCCTCCACACCACTCGCAATTAAGCACGCGCTGGTACCCCTCGTGGTCGAATTCGCCTTTCCAAGTAACATGGTGAAAGTCCAAGCAACCGTGAGTCCAAACATCAAGGGAAAACCCGAGGAATCACCCCGTGAATTCCACTCAATGTAGTCATCAAGGTGAACATAAGAGGATTCACCCTCGAGGTCCACACTTGAGGGGTTGCACGACGAGTCGACGAAGTGGTTAAGGAGGAAATCACCCTCGATGACCACAACCGGATAGCTATACTACAGGTTAATATCGGCGTCAGAGGGTTTCACCCTCGACTCGATAGTAACCTAGTAGTGTCGAGCGACTAAGGGAAGTGATGTGCGTGTCGGGCTCGGTCTTCGATCCCGCTGATCGGGTCTTCAATGATGAAGCAGGCAACAAGGACAAGGTGGGGGTCACCGATGGGTCTCTAACCAACCTATACTAAGCAGTTTAGGATAAGGTGTAGGTAACAATAGCAGGTTACAATAAACAAAGCTATGCAATGTAATAGGAGCAAACAATAATAAAGAATAAAATCTAATGCAAGCATGAGAGAATGGAATGGGCGATATCGGGATGATCAAAGGGGCTTGCTGGTTGCTCGGCAAGAGAGAGGGTCGCCAAGATCGTTGTCGAATCGCCACCGCAGCGGCGGCCTCGTAGTTCACCAAGAGAAGAGGGGAAGAAACAATGAATACACGGTAATGATGCATAACGATGCATGACATGCCAAGAAGCGATGCTAGGCGTGTTCTAACGTGGTAAGAGGGTACCGGTTTAGGGGGAAAGCATCCGGAAGTTATCCTGCTCCGGACGCCTGTCCGACAGATGAACCGGAGGAGAAAGTTTGCAGGTTCGATAGGTTAGAGACGTGTGGTGGACGAACGGATCGCGATCCGGAATCGCCTCGCTGCTCGAGCAACTTTCATGTTGAAATTATTTTAATCCGGATTACGGATTAAAAGTTATGATTTATAAAAGGTTTTATTAATTTCGGAATTTTAATTAATTATTTAATTAAATTCGAATTTGCATTTATGACATCAAGATGATGTCATGCCGACGTTATCAATCAACGTGGTTGACTAAGTCAACCCCGATGTGGGTCCCGCATGTCATACACTATTAGCTTAATTAACCTAATCGATTAATTAACCTTAGTTAATTAAGTTAATTAAGTTAATTAATAATTAGTGTTAATCAATTTAGAATTAATTAGTTTAATTAATTACCCAATTAATTAATTAATGATTAGGTTAATTAATCCAGATTAATTAGTTTAATTAATTACTCAATTAATTAATTAATTAATTGTTTAGTTAATTAGTTTAGTTCCTTTTATTTCCTTTCTTTTAGTTTCGCTTTTATTAAAACATTCTTTTTCGCTTTTTGGGGTGGGGCCCCACGACAAAGGGCTGTGGCCAAACAGGCGCAAGCGACGCAGGCGATGCAAAGGCCGCTGCTCGATTCGGGCACGACCCGGCCTGTCGGGGGGCGACCAGGCGGATCGATCGGGCGGCTGGGCGGCCGGCAGCCACTGGCTAGCCTGCCAGGGCAGCAGCGGCGCCTGGCGAGGGAGGCGACGGGCGGGCGGTTATGGCCGGGCCGAGCGCCATGAGAGAAGGGGGGAACGAGGGTTGGTCGGGGAAGGCGAGGCGCCGAACGAGGGGAGGGAGCGAGGGCTCGGGCGCGCTTAGGCGCCTGGCCGAGGCCTGGAACGCCCTTGTGGCGCCGGCGAGTGGGCCGAGGCCACGGGCCGGATCCCAGGGGGGGAGGAGGAGGAGGGGTTCTGGGGAGCGCGTGGGTCTGGGCGGCCGGAGCCGGGAACCGGAGGGGACCTGAGGGAGGCGCACATGGGGGACGGCGGAGCCGGTCACCGACGGGAAGAGGGAGGAGAGGGGGGGGGCCTCACAACAGGCGGGCCTCGGCCGGTGGGCTCGGTGTAGGTCGGGCAGGCAAGGGGAGGAGGCCGGGAGGCGCTCCAGGAGGGGAGGCGAGGCCGAGCCGGATCATGGTGGCGGCCGGGCTGGGGTCGGTCCGGCAGGGGCGGGCGTGGGGGTCACAAGCAGGTGGAGGACGGCGGGGAAGTGGTCGGTTCCTCCGCCCGATCCAGACGGCCTGGTCGCGAGGGGGCGTCGCAAGGCGTGGGGCGAATGGGTGGGTGGCTAGGGTTAGCCACCGGGGGGCTAAGTGGGGCGGTGGGCGGTGGGCGGTGGGCCGCCTGGGGGAAGGGGATGGGCCAAAGGGGGGTGGGGGGGCGGCTGGTTGGGCGGGAGGGTTATCCCCTCATTGCTTTATTTTCTTTTCTTTTCTCTTTTATTATTTTTCAAAACCTGTTTTATTTCATTTGCATAGATTTAGAAAATTTCAAAAAGTGGGGGTTTGTTGCACTATAAACACCTAGGCATTTAACTCGCACACTCCGGACATTTTAGTTTAAAATTTTGAAAACTTTCACCGCTTGCTTGACTTTGAATTTGAAAGATTCGAACCGACGCGAGATTAATAGCAAGAATCGAGGTGACGTGTCTCATTAACGCGGGATTATCAGAAGCGTAATCACCCAAGGCCACAATTCTCCTCCATTACAAGAAATCTCGCCCCGAGATTTAAGAGGGAGCAAGAGGAAAGGTCTGTTTACGAAAACCTAACGGATCTTCTCAAGGAGCTAATCCTTTCGCTGATGTCTTCCACCCTTTATTCCGATGTATCATGATAAACGGGTCATCATTTCTTCGGGAACTCTATCGTATTTACGAAAGGTAAGGGCGGCTCATCGCGACATAATGCTTTTAAGGGAAACAAACCTGGTTAACCCATGAATTAGTAGAAAATTAACTCTCGAGTTGAACATTTGAAAACCCTCGAGAGTAAGGTAAGAAGGCACCATAATAGGCTCCAAGCGGGTGAGAAGGGGGTTCGAGTAGCGAGAGTAAGTATCGCGTCGATACCGTAATAGATCACTATGACGGTGGCCCGTGAATTACATACGAGTCCACGCGGAGGGATAACTTTGTGAACAGGGGTGTACAGGGAGTCGTTTTCGATCCCGTGACTGTGGGTTATGGGCCCACCATGTGGTTAAAAGTAGTAGGTTGTTGACATCCTGCACGATCATGTAAGCAAGGCAAGTCGAGGAGAGTCTCGAGGGTCATGTCGGCAACAACATAGGTACTAAGGGCGAGGGACGAAGAGAACCATTTTCCCGCTCGCTGAACGAGGCGGACCAATGAGGCAAGGTTCTCGCCCATCGGTGGTTACCGGAATGTCATCAACAAATAGTAATAGGGCCTTACTTACAGAGTGGTATAACGAGGTGCTTACCTAAGCAGGGGGTTATCACTTCTTAGATTATATATATCCCAAGAAAGGTTCAAACAACCAATGGAAAGTAAAATATGATTATCATATTGAATGTAACAATGGAAAGGAAAATGTGTTTAAACACATATTTCGTGGATATACCCTTACCAAGGATAAGCGAGCATGATATCCATGACAGGATATAATTTAGAAAACCCTTTAGGTAAGGGGAAGAAATTTCATGACATTACCCATACAACGGTGTTCGGATAATTTGAGCAAGAAACATTTAGCATTGGGCTTCAATGTTCTTGTTGAAAATCAGAGTACCACGTATATGTTTCGAGATAGCATTGACATGGTCTTCGTGAAGATCGACTTTGGAATCACGAAGGATTCATCAGAATAACTCGTTGAAACAAAGATTACAATTCCTCATGGATGAAAGGATGATCCTGCTGAAAAGGATTCTATAATGATAGGTCCTCCAAATGGGGTGCTAGGCATGACATCATGCTACCGGTTCATCAAAGGACCAATAACATAACTCTTGGAAAGTTGTCCCAACCATCATATCGGACCGAGATTCAGATCCGATTGGTGTCAGGATACCTCAGACTTAGGATACCTGAGAAGAAAAGGTGCAACGCAAATTGACGAGATGACATTGTAAGATTCTCGGGGAAATGAACTATGAAGTTATTCCTGTTAACAAGAGTCCATCATTAGCCCAAGGAGAGGTCAAGGAGGTGTCTGTGATCTCAACGGCAATTCACCGAGATTCCCAAAAGATAGACTCCCCATTAAAGTGAATATGGAGATAACATTTGTCGGAACAAATGATACTAGGAAATATGCTCGAGGAAAACATACTCAAGTAAACATTGGTTGAAAGGTGCGCCTGATGGGTTGGGTTGCACGACCAATGTCGAATGGTGACACAATAATCGATAGGCTAAGAATTTCACTTCAAAGCAAGAGGCTTGCTAGAAGGGCAGAATCCAACAGACTGGCCCACTTGTTGGTACACCGTTGGAAGTAACACGGGACCAAGAAAGAATGGTGATGGTGAGAAGCATCTCAATACCAAGAATTTCTTAAGAGGTGGAGCAGTCCTCACAACATCCTTGATATTTAACAGATGGTAATACTCCAAGGTAGAGAAGAACGATTGCTGGGTAGCAAGGAACTCAAGGCATAACACCAAACATGAACAAGCTTGTGTTGGTGGGAAGGCAATAAAGGGATCGATGATAGTACAATTCATCAAGGGCAAGGATGGTATTTCTCATCAAGAATTCCATTTATATCCTGGATGAGCTCAGAATGTTGACGAACACGGCACCTTTGTCGCGAGAGTTCATGAAGATGTAATCGATCGACGGCGACATCAAGTCCAAGTAATGATGAAGTGAAAGGTTATTAGAACCAAGGTACGACACAAACTCGAAACCAAGCTTGATGTTCAAGGCGAAACGATATGTCGATGAGGATCGACGTAAGGTCGAGTTCCTCGTCGAAAATTGTGCTCCGTGAAGAAGGAACGGTAGTACCGATAAAATCATCACGACAACGATATAGCCAAACAGGCTAGGAATGGCGGATCGGATTCAATCTCGCACTTATAGAAGCTATCAAGAGTTGTTGAACCGTAAAGCGGACTCGGTTCGCCATCGTGTCTTTGAGTGTTTAAATAACTCGAGCCCGTGAAAAATTGGAAACAAGGGAAGGTAGCACTTGATGAAGAACTCATAAGAGGTTATGTAGTTCCATGCTAATCTCGAGATACCAGGGAAGATCTCTCAAAGTTATTGAATAAGAAGGATGTTGACGGTAAAATCCAATAATGGACCCGATGGTCCACCAGGGTCCGACGCGAGCACCAAGATTTAACCGAGGAAGAAGAATGCAAGGAGTTCAGATCATAGAAACAACTGACTAACTCAATTGTCAAAAGCAAAGGAATTATGATTCCTAAATCAAGGGGGTCAAGCAATGCTCGATTTAGGGATGGATAAGTTGAATAGCCTTAGGGTACAATCAACGATAATTGGATTGGTCGAGAACCAATTCCAGATAAAGGAATGGCAGCTCAAATTTAAAAGTAACCTATAAGGATCAATGATGATTTCGGTATTCGCAAAACATATTGAGTCAACAGACTCAAAATGATAATGACAAGGAATGTCAATAAGATTACGAGACTTATGGGATTAACCATAATGCAAGCAAGTTAAGAATTTCAAGAGCCAAAGGCTCCAGAGGATGTTCGAAGATCGAATAGTATTTTAAAGACTTTTGTGAAACACATGAACAAATGGGGTTGAGCGGATACCGACAAGTGCGAGGATTTATTTGAAGGGGTATTCATGTAGTAAGGAACTGCTAGGCAAGAGGCACAAAGTATTCTCGAACAATAGAGAAAACTTCGGGTATCTTGTAACAACGAGATCAATGGGGATGATCGATGAATTGCAAGTGTAAGTAGTCATCCATACGGATTTATCGGTGGCCAGGAATAGCAAAAGTGATGGGCACAAAGTCTCGAGAGATCATCGAGAGTATCTCCTAATCTTCGATTAGCGTATTTATCATCTCAAGTGAAAGGCTCTCCGGAGAAGGTACTTATGAGAACCTAAAGTTAGTTTTGTTTTTAGTAAATTCATTTAACCCGAATAGAAGAGAGTTCGTAACCCCGAGTAAAGATCGAGGAGTAAAAGATCCTAATTCCACCCAATGGCGACGCAGCCCATAAGACACACAGCCATGTTAGTAAAAGTTTTGCAATGTCTAGACTCGACTTCGCCAAGGAGTTGGAAAGGATTCCACAGCAATGGCTCGATATTAATCTCAGACGCCCTCGATTCAATCGTACACTAATCATGCACGCAAATGTGTACGATCAAGATCAAGGACTCACGGAAGATATCACAACACAACTATACAAATAAAATAAGTCATACAAGCATCATAATACAAGCCGTGGGCCTCGAGGGCTCGAATACAAGTGCTCGATCATAGACGAAGTCACGGAAGCAACAATATCTGAGTACGTATATAAGTTAAACAAGGTGCCATAAGATGGCTAGCACAAACCGGGATACAGATCGAAGAGGACAGGCCTCCCGCCTCGGGATCCTCCTAGGTCACTCCCGGTCGCCGCCGCCGGGCTGCACGTAGTAGTAGGCGCCCGAGTAGTAGTCGCCGAGGCGGTGGCGCTCGATCCTGGCTCCATCGTCGATAGCAGCAATCGAGTAGAGATAGGGGAAAAAGGGGAACAAGGCAACCGTGAGTACTCATCCAAAGTACTGCAAGCAAGGAGCTACACTACATATGCAACATTATCAAGGTAAGGCCAGATATGTGAACTGGCTGCAGAAATGCGTAATAGAGAGAAGGTTTAGTCCTATCAAGACTAGCATCTTCCGAAACCACCATCTTGCAGCAAACAAGAGGGAGTAGAGTAACATAACTTAAAGTAGCAGAGTGTTATCAACCTCGCCGAGATCCTTTCTCGACTCCTGCGAGAAAGAAATCCCAGAGCCATACTATCCAGCTTATCATCACAATCCAATTCTCATCGCAATCCATTGCTCATATCCATGTCTCATCTCAAGTATCCAGCTTCTAGTTGTATCGATCGATACAACTCCAAGTGTCCGCTATCAGAGGGACAGTGCTATCGATAGATGTTTTCTTCCCTGCAGGGTGCACCAACTTACCCACCACGCCGCTTAACTCCGCCGGACACACTTTCTGTGGTCATGCCCGCCTCGCCAAACAATACGCCGCAACCCGACCTAGGCTTAATAGAGAGGCCAAGACGCGGACTAAACCTATGCCCCTGTGGGTCATGGGCCATCTCCCCGAACTCCTCAAGACGCTTGCAGGGCGGCCGGTGAGCGACCTAGCTACCTTCCCGTATGGGCGGAGCTACCAGTCCAACCCGCGCCGCCGCCGCCGACGCCTATTAAGCTTCGGTGATGTATACGACGCAGAACGCCCATACTTAGCCCACGGATGGTTAGTGCTATCGTGCCGAGGCCCTCGGATCAAATATCCAAATCGTAGTGGATTAGGAACGCGGTAACAAGCGAGACTCACGAAGATGTGACCCGCTGTTCTGCCTCGAGGACTTGCGGCAAGGGCTAGGAATGCCCGCCACGCCGTAATTATCTCGCGGCACCTCCGTGTCAACCCGCCTCCACACCACTGCATTTACACGCTGGTACCCCTCGTGGTCGACCTGCCTTTCCAAGTAATAGTGGTAAAAGTCCAAGTAACCGTGAGTCCAAACATCAAGGGAAAACCCGAGGAATCACCCCGTGAATTCCACTCAATGTAGTCATCAAGGTGAACATAAGAGGATTCACCCGAGGTCCACACTTGAGGGGTTGCACGATAGAGTCGATCGAAGTGGTTAAGGAGGAAATCACCCTCGATGACCACAACCGGATAGCTATACTACGGGTTAATATCGGCGTCAGAGAGGTTTCACCCCAGACTCGATAGTAACCTAGTAGTGTCGAGCGACTAAGGGAAGTGATGTGCGTGTCGGGCCTGGTCTTCGATCCCGCTGATCGGGTCTTCAATGATGAAGCAGGGCAACAAGGACAAGGTGGGGGTCACCGATGGGTCTCTAACCAACCTATACTAAGCAGCTTTAGGATAAGGTGTAGGTAACAATAGCAGGTTACAATAAACAAAGCTATGCAATGTAATAGGAGCAAACAATAACAAGAATAAAATCTAATGCAAGCATGAGAGAATGGAATGGGCGATATCGGGATGATCAAAGGGGGGCTTGCCTGGTTGCTCGGCAAGAGAGAGGGTCGTCAAGATCGTTGTCGAATCGCCACCGCAATGCGTCGGCCTCGTAGTTCACCAAGAGAAGAGGGGAAGAAACAATGAATACACGGTAACAGATGCATAACGATGCATGACATGCCAAGAAGCGATGCTAGGCGTGCCCTAACGTGGTAAGAGGGTACCGGTTTAGGGGAAAGCATCCGGAAGTTATCCTGCCTCCTGGACGCCTGTCGATGATGAACCGGAGGAGAAAGTTTGCAGGTTCGATAGGTTAGAGACGTGTGGTGGACGAACGGACTGCGTATCCGGAATCGTCTCGTCGTTCTGAGCAACTTTCATGTTGAAATTATTTTAATCCGGATTACGGATTAAAAGTTATGATTTATAAAAGGTTTTATTAATTTCTGGAATTTTAATTAATTATTTAATTAAATTCGAATTTGCATTTATGACATCAGCATGATGTCATGCTGACGTCATTAGTCAACAGGGTTGACTAAGTCAACCCTGACAGGTGGGTCCCGCATGTCATACACTATTAGCTTAATTAACCTAATCAGATTAATTAACCTTAGTTAATTAAGTTAATTAAGTTAATTAATAATTAGTGTTAATCAATTTAGAATTAATTAGTTTAATTAATTACCCAATTAATTAATTAATGATTAGGGTTAATTAATCCAGGATTAATTAGTTTAATTAATTACTCAATTAATTAATTAATTAATTGTTTAGTTAATTAGTTTAGTTCCTTTTTATTTCCTTTCTTTTAGTTTCGCTTTATTAAAACATTCTTTTTCGCTTTTGGGGTGGGGCCCCACGACAAAGGGCTCTGTAGCAAACGGGCGACGACGCGGCGATGCAAAGGCCGCCTCGATTCGGCACGACCTGCCCGGCTTGGGGCGCACCTGTATGGATCGGGCCAATGGGCCGGAGCCGCCACGCCACACTGGCCGCGGCCGTGGCCAAGCATGAGGGAGGCGACGGCGGGCGGTTCAGGAGCTCGGCCGGCCGAGGCCATGAGAGAAGGGGGGGAACGAGGTTCGGTCGGGAAGGCGAGGCGCTGAACGAGGGGAGGGAGCGAGGGCTCGGGCGCGCTAGGCGCCATGAGGTCTGAACGCTGGGCGCCGGAGTGGGCCGAGGCCACGGGCCGGATCCCAGGGGGGAGGAGGAGGGGTTGGGGAGGGCGCGGCTGGCGCTGGGCGGCCGGAGCCGGGAACCGGAGGGGACCGAGAGGAGGTGCCACAGGCGGGATCGGCCGGAGCCGGCCGACGGGGAAGAGGGAGGAGAGGGGGGCCTCACAATGGGGCAGGGGCCTCGGCCGTGGGCTCGATGTAGGTCGGGCAGGCCAAGGGGAGGAGGCCGGGAGGCGTTCCCACGAGGGAGGCGAGGCCGAGCCGACCACGGTGGCGGCCGCTGCCTGGGGGGGCTGAGGGGAGGGAGGGAGCTCCTGGCGAGGAGGAGGAGGAGGACCGGGGTCCGGCGGGCGGGGCAGGGGGGGGGGTCACAGGTGGAGGACGGCGGGGAAGTGGTCGGTGGCCTCCGCCGATCCAGATCGGCCTGGAGCGAGGGGGGGCGGCAAGCGCGGGGGGGCGAATGGGTGGGTGGCTAGGTTAGCCATCGGTGGGGGCTAAGTGGGGGCGGGTGGGCGGTGGGTCGGGCCGCCTGGGGGGAAGGGGATGGGCCAAAGGGGAGTGGGGAGGGGGCCGGCTGGCTGGGCCGGAGGGGGGGTTATCCCCCTCGCTGTTTTATTTTCTTTTCTTTTCTCTTTTTATTATTTTTCAAAAACCTGTTTTATTTCATTTGCATAGATTTAGAAAATTTCAGAAAAGGGGGGGTTTGTTGCACTATAAACACCTAGGCATTTAACTGCACACTCCGGACATTTTAGTTTAAAATTTTGAAAACTTTCACTATTTGCTTGACTTTGAATTTGAAAGATTCGAACCGACGCGAGATTAATAGCAGTAACCGAGGTGACGTGTCCTCATTAACGCGGGATTACTGTAGCGTAATCACCCGGGCGTCACAAGATGTAACCAGTGTTCAGCCAGCGCTTGGTGTAACCTTGGTAATACCAACTCCTTTCGCACATGGATTCATTTTCGTGCACACCGTCACAGCATATTAGACCGTAATGCTGGAGTTTCCACGAGATTTTCGTGCTTAGGTGTGCATGCATATTATTGTTGTGAGTAGCAGTAATATGTAACATTGCTTGATTTATATTATTTGTATGCTCTGTGTGTTTTTGTTTTCGTCGTTTCTTTTGTTTATTTCTTTGGGCCCTCGGTGTTACAAATTTTCGCCTCATTAAAGTTGCTCGTCAACTGACATTGGACCCAAAGAATCAGCAAGGAATGCATATATTTGGAAATTCAGCTAAACAAAACGGAATTATCAGCCGACCGCAGTGAAATGAAAAATATCTGATTGTGGTGGTGATAATCAAGTTTTCATTAATGTGCACTTCTCACAACAGTACGGATAATCAAGTCACCCCCAGTGTGCACCCTTCATAGCAGAAATGTTCACATCAGCAAGAAGATAAATGGTGTGCAAGATTGATAGAATATTATCAGCCAAAGGTATGGCTCAGATACAAGTTTGATTCTTTGTTGAGGATGATTTTGAAACACAATATGCATGGAAGCAAGCAAAAATATTGCATGTATTCAATACTCAGAAGGAAGGATAGTCCTGTAAAACCCCATTTCATACAAGAAATCAGCATCAGAAATATTAAGATGGTATGGATAGGTGGTAATCGGTCCACATATCACAATGAGAAGCTTCTGGTGTAAGCAACCCACTTTTCCCTCGCAAGCTACCAGAGAAGCTTCCAAGGCAAGAATCATCTATCTTCCTCAGTACGATACATGGATGATTTCCCGTGCAAGGTACTCTGCCTTCTTCAGTAAGCAACCACAAAAGCTTCCGGCATAAGGTATTGAGTCTTTCCCAAGCAAAGTCTTTAAGTGGGTAAGCTTCTGAAGCACGATACCCGATCTTCCTCAGCAAGATACTGTCGATGGTTTTCTGCATAAGTCATCCAATTTTCCTCAGTGCGGCATGGGTACAAGATATGACACGGCGAATTGACAACATATGACTGTGAATCCCAATAATCAGGTTCGCAATAGTTTGGCCAGAAGCAAACGTCAGTCAAAAAACAAGTCTGCCTCTGGAATTAAATTCTCATTTATATTGTGCGCCTGCTGCCACGCTCTTGCAAGTCAGTGGTACGATGGTGATGTCGAGGTGAGAATCCGGAAATCTCATGAGTCATGCCAAGAATAAGAAACTCAGCTATACACCTCAGTGGTGATGCAAAAACTGACAAGTTTTGGAGAAAGACAACATGGGACAGCAAATTTTGTCAGTACTCGGTCAAGCCAGATTCCTCATACCTGACAAGGTGATATCATTCATCACCACTTGGTATGCTTTACATTAAAAATGAGTTAGATGCAAGCACATGTGAACCCGGTATAGTTCCCACGGTACATGAACAGGGATAAGTTATGTTTGCCGAAATATTGCACCCGACAGTCCCTATGGCCACACGAAGAATGCGATATGATCAAGCTATTTCAGCAAAGAATTCAGAATAAGAGCACTATAATGAAGGAGCAAGACCGGCAAATGCAGGTATGAAAAATTGTTGCATGACCCACATGGTGCAGATACCCTGGACAGTCTGAGTCACTATGGTCTATGGATCACCATGAATATTCATCAAGGGGGTCTACTAAATTTTGGTAAAGACCCCATATCAAGGAAAGACCCGCTCAGTTAATAGTATATGCTCAGATTTGTCGGTATCGAATATCTGGGTCTGTCAAATCAGACCAAGGGTCAATCCAACAGTTGACACTAGCAACTATGGTAAAGCATCCCACGGCTTACTATCCCTAGGGATATGCCGATAGAATGAATAATATGAAAGTGAAATAACAATCTCGAAGCATGTGCCCTCACTTATGTGAATCACCAAAGGATAGCCTGTCTGGAACAAAATTCTTCTGCCAGAACCACCATGTCAGGACTGCGGATACTATCATATAAGGACGTACCCCTTTTATGCTGGCCACGACAAGTGACAGCCTAATATTTGGTACGGATTTCATGCTCAAGACAGTGGAGTCAGTCAAGATGATTCATGAATTCCTGCAATAAGTCAGAATCTGTCAAGAAAATGGTTATACCTCAACTCATTGTTTGGAACCCGAAGGATTTGCATTTAGTGCAGAAACCCAATGCAAGGAGTTAGAGCTTGGGTTTTCATAAGAAAAACACTTAATGGAAGATTGTCGGTACAGACACAACAATCGGAAATCACTCTTAAATTTGTGAGACGGACATATATTTCAGTCATGATAACAACTCACACTCATCTAAGTCAGCAGATCTAAAAAATAAATTGGAGCCTGTATAAGCATGAACAAGCAAGGTAGGATCTGTCAGAATGTGGATACAGTAAAGCAAACCACCCAGGGCCAGTCAGATAAAAATTTAGTGGGAACAACAATAAAGGAAAAAGGATACCTAAGTTGGAAACGGTTTCCTTAAGTCAGTATATTCATATTTATTCCCTGAGCAATCAAATCTCGAGGACGAGATTTCTTTAAGGGGGTAAGAGTTGTAACAACTTGATTTTTGGCCCTTTATTTTTCTTTTGATTTTTTGAGATTTTTGCTTGAGTTTTCTTTTTCCGTGGCTATGTGGTCTGGAAACTGAAGAAAATGACCTCTTCTTTGCTTCCAGAGTGGCTTGTCAACCTCAAATCCTTCCTTAGACCTTTTAATTCCACCTTGGACCAAATCCCAGTATTCTTTTTATTGGGAATATTCCTTTTCTATTAAAGGAATAACTCAATTTGCTCCCAAAATTCCCAAATAATTGTCATAAATTGGTTGGGTCATATCTTCCTCAAATATGGCAAAATATTTCATTGGCCATGTTTTCCATCATGCTCAATTAATTCCTTTCCTATTCTGTCCTGAATGGCAGTTTGTGAAGCAAGTGACATTTATCTTTGCCGTATTGATCCCGAACTTGTTGGACACCTTTACATGTCCAAATAATTGCCTCATGCCAAAATCCAACTCCATTTGCCTAGTAAATATTCCTGAGCAATTTTTTAAAGTTCCTGTCTGAGGGAATTGATTCTGAAGGAGGTACAAGCTAGGCATATCCAAATAAGTTGAAATTTTGCAAGGCCCTTCATATGATCAAATCATGACTCTCCACCAAATATGAGCTCATGTAACTCATCTATGTGGTCCCAGGCCCAAATCTTAGTTTCTGGTAAGATTTTAAGTTTGTGAAGCAACCATATTTTACATTGCTTCATTTAATCTCAAAATTTACCAGGACATTCCCCTAGGTATATAAAATCCCTCCACCAAAATTTTGCTCAATCCATTACATTATTTGCCCTATGCAATGTTTCCTAGTTTCTGTCCAGAGCAAAGCTATATGAAGCAAGTGCTATTTTGGTTCGTCCAAATGGAATGAAACTTTTTGGACATCTTCATATCTTAAAATAATTGGGCCATGCCCAATTTCAGATCAACTTGCCCCTTCATGTGAGTGCATCATCCAAATCTCTAATTCTGGCCATTAAGGTGGTTTCTACAGAAAGCACCATGAATATTCATCCTAATGAGCTGAAAATTTGCAGAGCTGATCATCTTAGTGTGTGATCACACCATGCCAAAGCCCCGAGTCTATCCCCTCTTGTATTTTCCTCAACTCAGCACAAAAACCTTGATGTTGCAATGTTTTGGAGCTAGGTGCAAATCTCTTCTTTCCCCTGGATCAATTTCTTTCTTCACCTATACTAAGGCCACTAGGGACTTTCTTCTAGACACCAATTTGGGCGCCAGTGAGCATGGAATGCCCAGGCTCACGCGGTGACCATTGCCCTGGCATGCCATGGCCGCGAGCTGGGTAGTGTTTTGCTCGGGCCCCTCCTCCTCTCGTCGCTCTCGCGCAACCGTGTAACACCCCAAAAATTTAACCATGATTTATTGATTAAAATTTTGCTACGAAATTAATTTTTTATTTTCTGGATTTATCTTTTGATTTCAGAACCTCTCTTTTCTTTGATATTGTGGAGTTTCTACCCCAAGTGAAATTTTTTCCAAAAATATTATTGGACTTGTATACCCTCTCTAGAAACATTTCTTTTATCAGTGGAATTATTTATATGATTATTTTCCCTGAGCTTTATTTCTTTTAAAAATGATTTTTTGAGCTTTAGAGCCTCTTTTGCACTACAACCCTTTGATAAATTTATTTAAAAATCCCACCAAAATTTGAGGATGACATGTGATGTTTCTAAATCACTTTTATGCAAAAAATATCTTTTAGTCATTGGAGATTTTGAACTCTACCCCAAGTTTTCAAATCTGGTCCAGTTTGCTATCTTGCACTACAACCTATTTAAATATTCTTTTAAAACTTCCACCAAAATTAGGGGAGGTCAGCAGGAGTATATAATTCAACTTTATGCAAAAACCCACTGGTGTTCTGTGAAAAATTTGAGAAAATCATCCTCTTTTGCTCTCTGGTCCAGTTTGGGATTTTCTACTGCAACCCCATTTTATTTTGCTCTGTTATCCATGATTCTTTTTCCTGCTTATAGTCCACCCTACAAAACCTTTAAATCCAGGAGAGTGGACCCGTTGGAGTATGTTTCGTCCATGCAAGGATAACTTTTATTTTCCCTCCAGATTTGGTTTTCTCAAAATTTTGCACTAGCAAGTTTTTGTTTTTGACAAACTAACCTTGCCACCCTCTTATTCATCCAAAGAGACTATGATCTGGAGTTCTTGGACACCCCAAGAGTTGCCCAGATGCCGTTAGCATTCTGTCAAATACCTTGTATGCATGGCCAGTTTTGGCTTGGTTTTTAGTTTGCATTGTGGACTTATCCCCTGACCAAACCAGCATGTCCACTAAGCTCCTAGATGACTCTAACCTAGACCTGCTAATCCCCAGCCCCACCCAAGCCTCCTGGCAAGCCTTGGCATTTTGCCGAATGCCTGGCGTGCATGCTCTGGGCGCTCCCAGAGCGCACGTTTTGCACGTGCGCTCACCGAGCCGCCGCGTCGTTCCCTTGGCCCTTGCTTCGCCAAGCAGGCAGCGCCTGCTCTTGCTCGCCACCAAGACCTCCGACCACCCTGAGCCCTCAAGCGCCGCCGTCAGGTCCGCCATGGCGGCTAGCGGACGGCTGCAGCAGGACCCGGCCGTGGCAGCACCGCCCGAGCCACTCCAGCGCGCCAGCTGCCCTCCGGAACAGCTCGAGCTCATCCGCGAGCTCGTTTGCTAGCGCACGTCGCCGCCATGTCGCCCTGCAGCTACAGAACGGCGGTTCGCTGTTCCTATCCACTGCCGTCGCCGATCTTATCCTCGGCCGCGGCGGAACCGACCTAGTCGCTCTATAAAAGGAGCCCCCGAGCTCGTCCGGCCCTCAGGCGACCTCCTACCATCCCACTAGTGCCCCCACAGCCAGGAAGCGACGGCGGGAAGCCTTCTTCCTCGTCTCCGATCAGTTCGGTCGCCGCCGCACTCCGGTCCCGTTCGTCGCAATCAAGGCCTCCCCAGCCCATCCAGTGCCACCATCCTCTTCCCTTTGATCTTGTGGAGCCGCCCAACCTCTCAGCTTCGACGGGGAGCCACCGAAGAAGCCCCACCTCCCGGTTGTCGTCCGCCGCTGTGCTTCGCTGCAGTGACTCCCTCCGTCCCCACCACCCTCTCGACCACCGGGAGGACTGCCCTGGACTGACGGATCCATCCATGCCCTCGGAACCCAGTGGGGAGCCGCCATTCGTCGACGGCGATCGCCGGAGCCCCGCCTCTGTTCGGACGAAGGAGGAAGGAGGCGGGGGCTACTGGTCAAACCTGACCAATGGGCCCAAGGGACCCACTGCCAGTGACCCACGGGCCGGTCCACACTGGCGTAAGTGGAGGCGTAAACTCAGAGTACGTCACCTACGTGTTTTATTTGAAACGTTTTTTTCTTTTTCTGTTTTATTTAAAAACAGAACTTTGACTGGCCATAACTTTTAAATATAAGTCCAATTGATTTGATTCTTTTTCTGTTGTTTCTAAAATTCTGTCTAGTTTATTTTCATATTTATTTTAAAAAAATTCAGACAACTTTTTTGTACTGTTTTGAAACTATGTGTTAATTTGAATATTTTCAAAAATAGGATTTTTGGAGAGAGAAGAAAACTTTCAAAAGTTTTGGAACGCACCCTGCCTCTCCACAACTTGAAGGCAAGCATTCTGAACCCTCACATAATATTTTTGTGTGTTTTTTGACAAAGTTACAACACCACCTTGACATGGAGCATTCATTATTTTATTTGATGATTCGATCATACACATGAGTGCATGATGAAGATTCTTTGCTGTTGGAAATGGATATGCTTGTGATAGTAACCATCCTCGTATGCCTTTCGTGCCTACCGGAAGGAAGCCGGGAAAGTCTCTGTCTTGGGTAGACACGAGCTTGTCTCTAGTTCCTCGTCGAGACGGTTGTGTCCGGTATGGCATGATGAGGTATGATGAGTGGTGATTCTTTCTGTTGGTTGAAATATATTTGTTATGCTAATCATGCAGGGAATACTTAAACCTCCTGAGTCGACCATAGATCGAGTCTTGTTCCAGTAACCCCCATACTTGTTTCGTACTACCACTTGTCCCTGCCGCAGGTAGGGTATAGTCCAGTAAGTTGTCAACCCCTTTCTTGGCACACACCGTACAGAGAGGCCATGGTGGAAGATATCGGCTGCATCCGGTAGGCATACCACCTGGTCCGGGGGCATGGGTGTTTCCGGTTGGGACCGAGAGGGGGGCACCCCTTAGTAGCACGAAGTTTAAATTTGATCCCATGCTAATCAAGGTTGTAGCCTCCCCACTTAGAGTTTTGCTTGACAGGTGTCGTGGGTGATTCCAGACACCGGTAAGTTAAGCTGGTGTGTGAGGGTCAGGTGTGTTTTCAATTAAAAGACCGTAAATGGAATTAGTCCCGATGGACTAAGGGAATCCGTTACTCGTGGGTAAAGAGTACACCCTCTGCAGAGGTTATGTCTATTCGAATAGCCATGTCCTTGGTTAAGGACTACAGTCTGGGATGGGTCAAGTGTCGGTCTTAGTGTCGGTCTTTAGAGGAGAAACTGCTAAACCAGAACATGGATCATGACTTGTGACTTATGATGATTATGATTATTATTATTATTATGGACTAACCCTTTGTATTATTTTAATTATTGAATTATCCCTGGGACGGTTCTACCTCCTGGATATTCACTGTGATTATTCATTTATAAGCCCTTTATGTGGTGTCGCTCAGACGCCCGACTGTGGCATGCTTGTCATTTAAATTACTTGTAAGCCCTTTATGTGGTATCGCTCAGACGCCCGACTGTGGCATGCTTGTTATCTATATTACTTATAAGCCCTTTATGTGGTTTCGCCGGGCCTTGATCGAGGCATGCTTTAAATTATTATCCTTTCGAGGCGTCGCTTCAGACACCCGATCGGTGCATTCTATTTCCACTCCAGTATGACCTATTCATGTTGTATATGAATAACTTGCTCGCATGCATCATGGATTTTATTTTGTGACTGACGTTGTGATCATAGAATATTTCTGAGCATGAATTATCGTTTGTTATATTATGCCTGTGTTCATAATGTTTGCGAGTACATTCAAAAGTACTCACTGGCTTGTCCCTGGCTATTGTCTTGGCCAGATTCTTGCTTGGAGAGGAGCGTTGCGATGACAACCCCGAAACCTAAGCAATGGTGATAGCCGCCTCGCGAAGATAGGAGTTATCCAGGTCAGCTGTTCCTGTGGGAAATGGAGTCCCATAGACACAGATGAACCACAAACCGCTTCCGCCGTCAGCCACTAGAAACCAATTGTTGTACTCATAGGCCAAAATGGTCTTGTACTACACATTTGTATTTTGCTTGGAATTTCTGTATCAAGTTGGTGCCTCATCAGCTAACAGTAATCCCGGGGCTGGTGAGCACAAGGGCCATTTTCTGGGAAATTGATATCCCGAAATTCCGGTCCAGACAAACCGGCCATGTCCAGCAGATTTCCCTCTTCGTCGCACTTCGCCCTGGACCCCTCCCTTCTCTGGTAGCTTCCTCCTCGGCGCTCGCCACCGTGTGCCCACGGGCCAACAGTGCCGACATGGCTTTAAATGCGTTCGTCCCTTCTCTCTCGTGCCCCGTTGGTCCTCTCTGCCCCGTGAGCCCTCCCCTGTTGCTCCTCTCTCCGTCCGTTGAGATAGCTGGCGTGTACACGCGTACGCGGACGTGCCCGAGTCGTGGCCACGAGTCCACGGCCACGGCCTTGAAGCCTTTGAGCTCACCCACGGCCTCACCACACACCACTAGTCCTCCCCGACCTCTCCATCCATCATCGAAGCAGCTCTTGGCCGCCCAATGCCGTCGTGGCCGCCGCCCTCTCCATCTCAAATTCGTGCTAAACAGGCCCTTCCCTCCGTTCCATCACCACCGGAGTCACCCCCTCGACCCATTCATCCGCCCACCCTATCGTTTCCTCACGGAGATGCCAGGACGCCATGCCCCACTTCAGCCGAAGCTCTCATCCGCCCCTTCCTCAACAGTTTCCGCTCTAGTCGCCCCCAACGTCCGTGCACTGCACCGGCCGGTGCGCCTCGGTCCCCCGATCATTTTGGTAGCCGGACCTCCGCCGGAGTTGGTCTGTGCCGCCGGGGATCATCGCCGGAACATGCCGCTCCTCCCCTGCATCGGGCGGGCGGGAGGTTGAAGGGGACGAGCTGGCCAGACGGGTCCCAGCTCCCTGATACGTCCATTTTGCATCATGCTTTTATACCAATATTTATTGCATTATGGGCTGTTATTATGCATTATGTCACAATACTTATGGCTATTCTCTCTTATCTTACAAGGTTTACATAAGGAGGGAGAATGCCGGCACTGGAATTCAAGCGGAAAAGGAGCAAATATTAGAGACCTATTCTGCACAACTCCAAAAGTCCTCAAACTCCATGAAAGTCATTTTTGGAAAATATAAAAAATATCCAGCGGAAGAAGTTCACCAGAGTGGGCCCACCTGTCCACGAGGGTGGGGGCGCGCCCTACCCCCCAGGGCGCGCCCGCTACCTCATGGGCCCCCTGTTGGCTCTCCGATGCCCATCTTCTGCTATATGTTGTCTTTCGTCGAGGAAAAAATCATAAGCAACCTTTCGGGACGAGACTCCGCCGCCATGAGGCGGAACCTCATGGAACCAATCTAGGGCTCCGCAGAGCTGTTGTGCCGGGGACACTTCCTCCGTGAGGGGGAAATCATCGCCATCGCTATCACCAACGCCCTCTCATCGAGAGGGCAATCTCCATCAACATCTTCACCAGCACCATCTCCTCTCGAAACCCTAGTTCATCTCTTGTATCCAATTCTTGTCTTCAAGTCCGGGATTGGTACTAGTAGGTTGCTAGTAGTGTTGATTACTCCTTGTAGTTGATGCTAGTTGGTTTATTTGCTAGAAGATCATATGTTCAGATCCTTTATGCATATTATTACCCCTCTGATTATGAACATGAATATGCTTTGTGATTAGTTACGTTTGTTCCTGAGGACATGGGAGAAGTCTTGCTATTAGTAGTCATGTGAATTTGGTATTCGTTCGATATTTTGATGAGATATATGTTGTCTAGCCTCTAGTGGTGTTATGTGAACATTGACTACATAACACTTCACCATTATTTGAGCCTAGAGGAAGGCATTGGGAAGTAATAAGTAGATGATGTGTTGCTAGAGTAACAGAAGCTTAAACCCTAGTTTATGCGTTGCTTCATAAGGGCCTGATTTGGATCCATATGTTTCATGCTATGGTTAGGTTTACCTTAATACTTTGTCGTAGTTGCGGATGCTTGCAATAGAGGTTAATCATAAGTGGGATGCTTGTTCAAGTAAGAACAACACCCAAGCACCGGTCCACCCATATATCAAATTATCAAAGTACCGAACGTGAATCATATGAACGTGATGAAAACTAGCTTGACGATATTCCTATGTGTCCTCGGTAGCGCTTTTCCTATTATAAGAGTTTGTCCAGGCTTGTCCTTTGCTACAAAAAGGATTGGTCCACCTTTCTGCACTTTATTTAATTTTGTTACTTGTTGCTCGTTACAAATTATCTTATCACAAAACTATATGTTACCACTTATTTCAGTACTTGCAGAGAATACCTTGCTGAAAACCGCTTATCATTTCCTTCTGCTCCTCGTTGGGTTCGACACTCTTACTTATCGAAAGGACTACGATAGATCCCCTATACTTGTGGGTCATCAAGACTCTTTTTGGCGCCGCTGTCGGGAGTGAAGCGCCTTTGGTAGGTGGAATTTGGTAAGGAAAAATTTATATAGTGTGCTGAAATTTATCGTCACTTGTTACTATGGAAAGTAATCCTCTGAGGGGCTTGTTCGGGGTATCTTCGCCCCGACCAGTAGAGCAAAGAATTGCTCCTCAACCTACTGAACCTACTGAAAATGAAAATGTTCCCTTTGAATTTCCTTCGGTATGATAGAAAACTGCTAGCTAATCCTTTTACAGGAGATGGAACAAAGCATCCTGATGAGCACCTAATATATGTGGATGAAGTTTGTGGATTATTTAAGCTTGCAGGTATACCCGATGATGTTGCTAAGAAGAAGGTCTTCCCTTTATCTTTGAAGGGATATGCATTGACATGGTATAGGCTATGTGATGATACGAGATCATGGAACTATAGAAGATTGAATTGGAATTTCATCAAAAGTATTATCCTATGCATCTTGTTCATCTTGATCGCAAATATATATATATAATTTTTGGCCTCGCGAAGGAGAAAGCATCGCTCAAGCTTGGGGGAGGCTTAAATCAATGTTATATTCATGCCCCAATCATGAGCTCCCAAGAGAAACAATTATTCAAAATCTTTATGCTCGGCTTTCTGAAAACAATCGCACCATGCTCGATACTTCTTGTGCTGGCTCTTTTATGATGAAGACTATTGGATTTAAATGGGATTTATTGGATAGAATTAAACGCAACTCTGAAGATTGGGATCTCGACGAAGGTAAGGAGTCAGGTATGACACCTAAGTTTGATTGTGTTAAATCTTTTATGGATACCGATGTTTTCCGTAAGTTTAGCACTAAATATGGACTTGACTCTGAGATAGTACCTTCTTTCTGTGAATCTTTTGCTACTTATGTTGATCTCCCCAAGGAGAAGTGGTTTAAATATCATCCTCCCATAGAATTAAAAGTAGCTGCACCTATTAAATTTGAAGAAAAGATTGTCACTTATAATGATCCTATTGTTCCTACTTCTTATGTTGAGAAACCGCCTTTCCCTGTTAGAATAAAGGATCATGCTAAAGCTTCAACTATAGTTCGTAAAAGCAATATTAGAACTTATACACCTCCTGAGCAAGTTAAAGTTGAACCAACTATTGCTATTGTTAACGATCTCATAGCTGATAATATTGATGGGCATGTTATTCAGTTTTGCGGTGAGACCGCTAGAATTGCCAAACCTAGTGCTAAAGATAAACATAGACCTGTGGTAGGCGTGCCTGTTATTTCTGTTAAAATAGGAGATCATTGTTATCATGGCTTATGTGATATGGGTGCTAGTGCTAGTGTTATACCTTATACTCTGTACGAAGAAATTAAGCATGAAATTGCACCCGCTGAGATAGAAGGTATTGATGTTACAATTAAACTTGCCAATAGAGATACTATATCAACAATGGGAATTGTTAGAGATGTTAAAGTCTTGTGTGGGAAAACTAAATATCTTTCTGATTTTCTTTTTCTTATTTCCCCACAAGATAGCTTTTGTCCCATTATATTTGGTAGACCCTTCTTGAATACTGTCAATGCTAAGATAGATTGCAAAAAGAATGTTGTTACTATTGGCTTGGATGATATGATTCATGAGTTTAATTTCTCTAAATTTAGTAAACAATACCGTGAAGAAGAATTGCCTAGTAAGGATGAAATTATTGGTCTTGCTTCTATTGTTGTACCTACTAGTGATCCTTTAGAACAATACTTATTGGACCATGTAAATGATATGTTTATGAATGAAAGAAGGGAAATAGATGAAGTATTCTTTAAACAGGAACCTATTCTAAAACACAATTTGCCTGTTGAAATCTTAGGGGATCCCCCTCCACCCAAGGGTGATCCCGTGTTTGAGCTTAAACCGTTGCCTGATAATCTTAAATATGCTTATCTTGATGAAAAGATGATATATCCTGTTATTATTAGTGCTAAACTTTCAGAGCATGACGAAGAAAGATTATTGAAAACTCTGAAGAAGCACCGTGCTGCTATTGGATATACTTGATGATCTTAAGGGCATTAGTCCCACTCTATGTCAACATAAAATAAATTTGGAAGAAGATGCCAAACCGGTTCGTGATCACCAACGATGGTTGAATCCTAAGATGAAAGAAGAGGTAAGGAAAGAAATACTAAAGCTTCTGGAGGTAGGTATAATTTATCCTGTTGCTGATAGTCAGTGGGTAAGTCCTGTCCATTGTGTCCCTAAGAAGGGAGGTGTTACTGTTGTTCCTAATGATAAAGATGAATTGATTCCACAAAGAATTATTACAAGTTATAGGATGGTAATTGATTTCTGCAAATTAAATAAGGCTACTAAAAAAGATCATTACCCCTTACCTTATATTGATCAAATGCTAGAAAGATTATGCAAACATACACATTATTACTTTCTAGATGGTTATTCTGGTTTCTCTCAAATACCTGTGTCAGCTAAAGATCAATCAAAGACTACTTTTACATGCCCTTTTGGTACTTTTTCTTATAGGCGTATGCCTTTTGGTTTATGTAATGCACCTGCTACCTTTCAAAGATGCATGATGGCTATATTCTCTGACTTTTGTGAAAAGATTTGTGAGGTTTTCATGGACAATTTTTCCATCTATGGATCCTCTTTTGATGATTGCTTGAGCAATCTTGATCGAGTTTTGCAGAGATGTCTTGAATTGGGAAAAGTGCCACTTTATGGTTAATGAAGGTATTGTCTTAGGGCATAGAGTTTCTGAAAGAGGTATTGAAGTTGATAAAGCCAAGGTTGATGCTATTGAAAAGATGCCATGTCCCAAGGACATCAAAGGTATAAGAAGTTTCCTTGGTCACGCCGGATTTTATAGGAGGTTCATTAAGGACTTCTCAAAAATTTATCAGCCTCTGATTAATTTATTACGAAAAGATATACCATTTGTCTTTGATGATGATTGTGTAGAAGCATTTGAAATACTTAAGAAAGCATTGATCTCTACACCTATTGTTCAGCCACCTGATTGGAATTTACCCTTTGAAATTATGTGTGATGCTAGTGATTATGCTGTAGGTACTGTTCTAGGGCAAAGAGTTAATAATAAATTAAATGTTATCCATTATGCTAGTAAAACTCTAGACAATGCTCAAAGAAATTATGTTACTACTGAAAAAGAATTCTTAGCAGTTGTATTTGCTTGTGATAAGTTCAGACCTTATATTGTTGATTCTAAAGTAACTATTCACACGGATCATGTTGCTATGAAATATCTTATGGAAAAGAAAGATGCTAAACCTAGACTTATTAGATGGGTTCTCTTGCTACAAGAATTTGATTTGCATATTGTTGATAGAAAGGGAGCTGAGAACCCCGTTGCAGACAACTTGTCTAGGTTAGAAAATGTTCTTGATGACCCACTACCTATTGATGATAGCTTTCCTGATGAACAATTAAATGTTATAAGTACTTCTTGTAGTACTCCTTGGTATGCTGATTATGCTAATTACATTGTTGCTAAATTTATACCACCTAGCTTCACATGCCAGCAAAATAAAAAGTTTTTCTATGATTTGAGACATTACTTTTGGGATGACCAACATCTCTATAAAGAAGGAGTAGATGGTGTTATTAGACGTTGTGTACCTGAGCATGAACAGGAACAGATCCTACGCAAGTGTCACTCCGAAGCTTATGGAGGACATCACGTAGGAGATAGAACTGCACATAAGGTATTGCAATCCGGTTTTTATTGGCCTACTCTCTTCAAGGATGCCCGTAAGTTTGTCTTGTCCTGTGATGAATTTCAAAGGATTGGTAATATTAGTAGACGTCAAGAAATGCCTATGAACTATTCACTTGTTATTGAACCATTTGATGTTTGGGGCTTTGATTATATGGGACCTTTTCCTACCTCTAATGGATATACACATATTTTAGTTGTTGTTGATTACGTTACTAAGTGGGTAGAAGCTCTTCCAACTAGTAGTGCTGATCATAACACTTCTACTAAAATGCTTAAAGAAGTTATTTTTCCAAGGTTTGGAGTCCCTAGATATTTAATGACTGATGGTGGTTCAAATTTATTCATGGTGCTTTCCGTAAAATGCTTGCTAAATATGATGTTAATCATAGAATTGCATCTCCTTATCAACCACAGTCTAGTGGTCAAGTAGAATTGAGCAATAGAGAGCTCAAATTAATTTTGCAAAAGACTGTTAATAGATCTAGAAAGAATTGGTCCAAGAAACTTGATGATGCATTATGGGCCTATAGAACCGCATATAAAAATCCTATGGGAATGTCTCCGTACAAAATGGTTTATGGAAAAGCATGTCACTTACCTCTCGAACTAGAACATAAGGCATATTAGGCTATTAAATAGCTCAATTATGATTTCAAACTTGCCGGTGAAAAGAGGTTATTTGATATTAGCTCACTTGATGAATGGAGAACCCAAGCTTATGAAAATGCCAAGTTGTTTAAATAAAAAGTTAAAAGATGGCATGACAAAAGGATACAAAAGCGTGAGTTTAATGTAGGTGATTATGTATTGCTATACAACTCTCGTTTAAGATTTTTTGCAGGAAAACTTCTCTCTAAATGGGAAGGCCCCTACGTCATCGAGGAGGTCTATCGTTCCGGTTCCATAAAAATCAACAAATTCGAAGGCACAAATCCGAATGTGGTGAACGGTCAATGAATTAAACACTATATCTCAGGTAATCCTATAAATGTTGAAACCAATGTTATTGAAACCGTAACCCCGGAGGAATACACAAGAGACACTTTCCAGAACATTTCAGACTCTGAAAAGGAATAGGTATGTGGTACGGTAAGTAAACCGACTCCAAAACAATTTTTAAGGCAATATTTTTCCGTTTCGGAATATTTAGAAAAATAGAAAAATAAGTAACAGTCCGGGAAGGACACAAGGGCCCCACGAGGGTGGAGGGCGCGCCCCCCTACCTCGTGAGCACCTCGTGTGCCTTCTGGACTCCATTTTCTTGCAGGTTATGTATTTTGGTCGGTAAAAATTCATTATATATTCTCCCGAAGGTTTTGACTCCCGTATCACACAAATATCCTTTGTTCTTGTTTCAAGTTGTACTCTGTCAGGGTTGTCAAGGCCAGGCATCATGTCGTCCCCCTCCTCCAACAATGGTGACAAAGATGCTTGGCTAATGAAGATAGAGCTGAAGAGGGAAGAACCCGTGGAGATCAACAAGGATGAAGGGATCAAGAAGGCCACGGAGAGCCAAGCTCCGGCAGCAGAAGACATCCTTCAACTTGATCACATTCTTCTTACCCCAACTGAGATCGAAGCTTTCAAGATGATTGAGTTAGCTCGTATTCAAAACAAGTATCTCACAAGTGAAAATATTTTTTTGAAGGAGCATATCATTGCACTCCCCTTACACTCGATGTGCGACTATCCATCACCACAACTTTCTTCACCGACAAAGGAGACATAATCACATGGGTATGGGCACTCCCCTTGGCAACTGCCAAGCTTGGGGGAGGTCCTGGTATCGTATCACCATCACATCTCCTATCTTTACCGTGTTTCTTAGTTCGATCATATTAGTAGTATCTTGATCTAGTAGAATAAAGTTTATGGCATGATCTAGTTTTGAGTTTTGCTTTATGATCTCTCTATGTAATCGAGTCCGTGAGCTATATATAATAAAGATTAGTGTTGAGTCAAGGGCTTGATTATTTTGCCATGATCTTGAGTGAATAAAAGAAAAGAGAAAAAGAATAAAAGAAAACAAAGAGTTCATATTGATCTTATTGAGAATAATGACCTCACATAGAAAGAGTATGATGATTAAAAGTTGTTGGAGTTGGCAGACATAGCTTTGGTCATCGTTGCAATTAATAGGAAGTAATAAGGAAAGAGGGGTTCACATATAAATATACTATTATTGACATCTTTTATGATTGGGAGCACTCATTAAAATATGACATGCTAAAGAGTTGATGTTGGACAAGGAAGACAACGTAATGGGTTATGTTTTCTTATATCTGAGACAAAGTATGTTGTCATGGATCCTCCAACCTGTTGAGCTTGCCTTTCCCCCTCATGCTAGCCAAATTCTCAGCACCAAGTAGAGATACTACTTGTGCTTCCAAAAACCCTTGAACCCGTTTTGCCATGAGAGTCCACCATATCTACCTATGGATTGAGTAAGATCCTTCAAGTAAGTTGTCATCGGTGCAAGCAATAAAAATTTCTCTAAATATGTATGATTGATTGGTGTGGGAGAAATAAGCTTTATACGATCTTGTGATGTGGAAGAAATAAAAGCGACGGAATGCATAATAAAGGTTCATATCAC
The DNA here is from genome assembly GCA_021605205.1 of Aegilops longissima. Taxonomy (NCBI): domain Eukaryota; kingdom Viridiplantae; phylum Streptophyta; class Magnoliopsida; order Poales; family Poaceae; genus Aegilops; species Aegilops longissima. The sequence goes on from CM038679.1 coordinate 338,608,442, forward strand.
AAGTGGCAATATAAAGTGATGTTCTTTTGCATTAAGATTTTGTGCATCCAACCATAAAAGTGCATGGCAACCTCTGCTTCCCTCTGCAAAGGGCCTATCTTTTATTATTATCTTCTACCTTATGCAAGAGTCATGGTGATCTTCACCTTTCCTTTTTCATTTTATCCTTTGGCAAGCACAGTATGTTGGAAAGATCCTGATATATGTACCTAATTGGATGTAGGGGAGCATGAGTTATTATTGTTGACATTACCCTTGAGGTAAAAAGTTGTGGGGGAAAACTATAACCCCCTATCTTTCTCTGTGTCCGATTAAAACTTCATAACCACAAGTATTGCGTGAGTGTTAGCAATTATGAAGGACTAGATGATAGTTGAGTATGTGAACTTGCTTTTAAGCTCTGAATAGACTCTTTCCTATGTTATGATAAATTGCAATTGCCTCAATGACTGAGATTATAGTTTGTTAGTTCTCAATAAAGTTTATGATTCGTACTCTACATTGTGAATGGATTATTACTTGAGCATAAGAAATCAAATGACAATATCTATATAAGTTGTTGTTATGAGAATAATCATGATGCCTTCATGTCCGTATTTTATTTTTATAAAAACCTCTACCTCTAAACATGGGGACATATTTATCGTTATCGGCTTTTGCTTGAGGACAAGCGATGTCTAAGCTTGGGGGAGTTGATACGTCCATTTTGCATCATGCTTTTATACAAATATTTATTGCATTATGGGCTGTTATTATGCATTATGTCACAATACTTATGGATATTCTATCTATTTTACAAGGTTTACATAAGGAGGGAGAATGCCGGCAGCTGGAATTCTGGGCGGGAAAAGGAGCAAATATTAGAGACATATTCTGCACAACTCCAAAAGTCCTGAAACTCCATGAAAGTCATTTTTGGAAAATATAAAAAATATCCAGCGGAAGAAGTTCACCAGAGGGGGGCCCACCTGTCTACGAGGGTGGGGGGCGCGCCCTACCCCCCAGGGCGCGCCCCTACCTCGTGGGCCCCCTGTTGTCTCTCCGATGCCCCTACCTCGTGGGCCCTCATAAGCAACCTTTCGGGACGAGACTCCGCCGCCACGAGGCGGAACCTTGGCGGAACCAATCTAGGGCTCCGGCAGAGCTGTTCTGCGGGGGACACTTCCCTCCGGGAGGGGGAAATCATCGTCATCGTCATCACCAACGCTTCTCTCATATGGAGAGGGCAATATCCATCAACATCTTCACCAGCACCATCTCCTCTCAAAACCCTAGTTCATCTCTTGTATCCAATTCTTGTCTTCAAGTCCGGGATTGGTACTAGTAGGTTGCTAGTAGTGTTGATTACTCCTTGTAGTTGATGCTAGTTGGTTTATTTGGTGGAAGATCATATTTTCATATCCTTTATGCATATTATTACCATTCTGATTATGAACATGAATATGCTTTGTGAGTAGTTACATTTGTTCCTGAGGACATGGGAGAAGTCTTGCTATTAGTAGTCATGTGAATTTGGTATTCGTTCGATATTTTGATGAGATGTATGTTATATAGACTCTAGTGGTGTTATGTGAACGTCGACTACATAACACTTCACCATTATTTGGGCCTAGATGAAGGCATTGGGAAGTAATAAGTAGATGATGGGTTGCTAGAGTGACAGAAGCTTAAACCCTAGTTTATGCGTTGCTTCGTAAGGGGCTGATTTGGATCCATATGTTTCATGCTATGGTTAGGTTTACCTTAATACTTTTGTTGTAGTTGCGGATGCTTGTAATAGAGGTTAATCATAAGTGGGATGCTTGTTCAAGTAAGAACAGCACCCAAGCACTGGTCCACCCACATATCAAATTATCAAAGTACCGAACGCGAATCATTTGAACGTGATGAAAACTAGCTTGACGATATTCCTATGTGTCATCGGGAGCGCTTTTCCTATTATAAGGGTTTGTCCAGGCTTGCCCTTTTCTACAAAAAGGATTGGGCCACCTTGCTGCACTTTATTTACTTTTGTTACTTGTTGCTCGTTACAAATTATCTTATCACAAAACTATCTGTTACCAATTATTTCAGTACTTGCAGAGAATACCTTGCTGAAAACCGCTTATCATTTCCTTCTGCTCCTCGTTGGGTTCGACACTCTTACTTATCGAAAGGACTACGATAGATCCCCTATACTTGTGGGTCATCACCCCCCTCGGCCCCGCTCATCAGCCACACGTGTTGACCCCGCCCCCGCCACGTCAGATAAGTGGCGACGTACTTCCAACATGTACGCTTTCTATTTCTGGAAAGCGTATTCTAATTCTCCTTCGGCTATAGTGCCTTTTCTTTTATTGAAAGCGTATTACCCTCTATTTCAGCCTAGAATAAGTTTCCCCGAGGCAAAGGCGTATTTCCTGAAGTGCGCGTTTTGTTTTTCCGCCTGAGGGCCTGTTTGTGATGATTTTATTTACAAATGGGTCCTCGGCAGAAAAGCAACTATATCTTTTTGCTCGTAACTCCGATTAAGGTGATTCCAAAGCCCACTTCTTCGTCTCGTCGAGCCCGTTCTGTTTAAATCATTTTCGCTGCGGTTTGACATATTGAAAATGACCATTTTGCCCTTGCACGTAAGCAGCCCCTCCGGGAGAGGACTGTTTCCGGCAAGTCTTCCCGCGATCCTTCTGCACTTCTCCCCGGTGCTTTCTTCATTCCCAGGCAAGCCACAATACCCACCTGCATGATAGTCATGCAATAGCCATGGTTTTTAACTTGAATATTTAATCAATGTTTGCTCGTTTAGAATATGGTTACCATTGTTCCGGTGATGCTTAGAGTTTCATGTTCACTCTCGTGCTATGTTGTCTCGCACTTGGTTATCATGTATTCCTGCTAGTATTCCTTTCATATGCTTATGCTTGATAGTAGTGCATGTTGATGTCGGTGATGGTCTTCGGTGAATGACTGTCGTCTGTTTCGAGTGCCATTGTTATGCATGATTCCATCATCCAGTTGGTTAATTGCTTGCATGGTAGCATTGTTGATATGTTCGATATTTATCGTTGATGCTAGTAGTTCTGCTATGTTTATGAGTGGTGTTGTACTTGTGATATTCATGCTCGTCATTATGCCATGCTCAGTTGGATTTGATTCATTGTTGATATGGTTGTCGCACCCCATGCTTATATCATGCTCATTCATTGTGATTGCATCATGTCATTTTATCATGGCTCAGCATATTGCATTCAAGTTTAACCGGATTAAATTAAACTTGAACAACTGTTGGCTGAGTCATGGTGCCACCATATCAGGCTGACAAGTGCAACCACATTTGCCTTTATGGGGAGGCCGGTAGTCGTCCGTTGTCATGCCTTTTGTCGGCGCCTCCAAAGAGGGAAGGTTATGGGCATGCATTACCCTGGCCCGGTAAGCAGGCATAACCTTGTGAACTTGTTGTTGTTATGGTACCGTGTCTCCATTTGGGACAGTTTGTTGGCCACGACGGTGGTAGTTTTGCCTTTGGTAGGCTGGGTCATTGGTCGGAGTGGCCGTAAGTGTCATGGCAGTGGGAGAGTTCTGTCGGAATGCCATTGGTCCACCCGAATGGGAGTGTGAGGCCATGGATTCTGTGGTGTGGGTAAAGTGCGCTACCTCTACAGAGTGTATTAATCTATCGATAGCCGCGCCCACAGATAAGGGCCCATTTCGTAGTTGGTCACACTATGGATTAACAGTAATAATAATAACTTGCTTAATAACAACCCCGGTTCGATGATGAGAAAGAGATTGGTTGTGATCGTGAGATGATCACCATGGTATCGAGGGTACCGAGTTGATCGATATTTGGTTGTGATCATGAGGTGATCATTGTGGTATCGAGGATATCGAGTTGTTGGATATTTGTGATGTTGTGCGAGAATCGTGGGTAAAGATCAAGCTCCTTGTGGTCATTTGATGATTACTACGGTATTGTTTATACCAAGCTTGATTTGATCTTGAGATGATCGTGTGATGTTCGAGGCTGGTAAGTGATGCATGTGATGGTTACGAGGTAACCCAAGGAGAATAAGTGGTGCATGATAGTGTCATCATGTTGCATGCTAGTATCGTCGGATTCATATGTCCATGCCATGATCATATTGTTCTAGCTGTACCATGTTCATGTTTTTAATGCCATGTTGTTCTGATGACCTCATGATAAGCCCTTCTTAACCTGTAATTGTCATGATGTTGTTTGTCTTGAATGCTTCTGGTTATTGTGAGCTTGCAAGTACATTCAATGTACTGACCTGGCGTGTCATGCCAGTTTGCTGGTCATGCCGGATTTGATTGCTTGTTTGCCATGAATTCCTTGATTGCAAGCTAAGATAAGCGGTCCAGCCAGAGTCCCTGCGGAGTGGAGTTCACCACCGTCGTCGTCTTTTCGCTGCTAGAAGTTATTCCACCGCTTCGAGTTGTTCTGCTGCTTGCATAGAGCAACAGTGGCAGGCGTAGTGTCGTCGTGCCGATGTAATTCCTCGTTCTATCGAAACCCCTTTTACCCAATATAGATTGTAATAAAGTGTTTGTTTGTTCTATGCTAAGCAATGCCGTATTCCAAAAGACTTCTCCTCGATCTCTGGGCTGTAATACGGGGCGTTCTGGTTTCTCTGAGCCGGGGTGCCACAGTCAGGCTCCACAGCTAGCACTGAGCTGGGAGCTGTACTTGGATGGCCCGACCCCGCCAAAGGAGAGGGTCGACGGTGTCTTGTGCGAGACGGTGGCCGACATTGCGATCCGGACGTTTTGGGTGATTTCTCCTTTACAGAATTAAAAATCAATAGTACCTAGTGATTGTACTAATCAGTGTTGTCTTGTTTGATTGCAGACCTTCTACAGGTGTCTTGAGGAACATGAGGAGGCCGCGGCTATGGTTGTCGAAGCCGAGTGCAAGCACCTACTTCAGAACTTACGGCACGAGGCTTGGGTGTAAGCTGTAAGAGACTACTACGCCTCGCCTAACATTAACAGGTCCAAGATGAAGTGCCGCATCAAGTTTCTGAGTAAGTAGAAGTACATGAAGGTAATTACCTATTCTTAAGGCCTTGTACTTAGTTTTCTTGGTTTGATTCATAGGCGTAGCGCTGAAATTTCTCTTGACTAACTTAGGTGCCCCGGAGATGGTGTGCGGATAGGATGGACCGTCGGGAGGCGTTGGTGGATGAGTGGTGCTCTCCCCAATGGCTAGCCGTCCACAACAAGGCCAAGGATAAGCATGCCAAAATGCAAGGTGTGCCACAGCATTAAGGGAGCCCCAACCTGTTTGAGTACGGGGATAACTGGGTATGTTGTTTTCTTCTTGATTCATGCAATTTCATTCTTCATGCTATCTTGAGCCCTTAACTAATATTTTGTTCCTCCCTTTTAGGCGTGACACAACAAGAAGGAGGTGCCAGGGGTGTTCGACCTCTATGCCATGGCCCATACTGCCCCGTACAAGAAGGCCAAGGCATTCTCTGAGTCTGACCTCGATCATCCAGAGAGCTTCACCAACATCTCCTCCTACCACAACTCGTGAGGTACAGAGACGAGGGGAAGACGAGGAAACAGGAGGACTTCAACCCGAGCCAAAGTCCTTTTGATCCAGATCTGGTGATGATATCTGGTGGCGGGAGGTCCCATGGCTCGGAAGCCTTTGGGGATGGACTGATACGTTGTCCTAGAACTCTCCCGGAGATCAAGAAGCGCCAGACGAGCTCCGATCCTGAAATAAGGCCTCGTGAATGACCAATGGAGCTTGCCATCGAGGCTAGGGCCAAGGAGCTTCTGGCGGAGGCAAACATGCACGTGGAGGAGAGGGAGAGGGACATGGAGGAGAGGACGGCTAGGCTGTTGGAGGAGGAGAGGAACAGAACGATGCGTCTCACTGGGCCCTATACGAGCTCCTCGTGGTAAGTTTCTCCTACATATTAGCCAAATGATGCATGTAATGTTTGTTTCATTACTAACTAATGTGACTGAATCATGAAAACGAAATGTGCAGTCTGTGTGCCAGAGCAACGGTCAGACCCTTCCGCCGATGACTGATAAGTCTCCAACGTATCTATAATTTTTGATTGCTCCATGCTATTATATATTCTGTTTTGGATGTTTAATGGGCTTTATTATACACTTTTATATTATTTTTGGGACTAACCTATTAACACAAGGCCCAGTGCAAATTGCTGTTTTTTTCCTATTTCAAGGTTTCGCAGAAAAAGAATATCAAACGGAGTCCAAACGGAATGAAACCTTGGGGCGTGATTTTGGAACAAACGTGATCCAGAGGACTTGGAGTGGGCGTCAAGCAATCAACAAGGAAGCCACGAGGCAGGGCGGCCTACCCCCCCTTGCCCAGGCGCGCCCTCCACCTTGTGGCCCCCTCGTGGCTCCACCGACCTACTTCTTCCTCCTATATATACCTACGTACCCCGAAACCATCGAGGAGCACCACGAAAACCTATTTCCACCGTCGCAACCTTCTGTACCCATGAGATCCCGTCTTGGGGACTTTTCCGGCGCTCCGCCGGAGGGGGCAGCGATCACGGAGGGCTTCTACATCAACATCATAGCCTCTCTGATGATGTGTGAGTAGTTTACCACAGACCTTCGGGTCCATAGTTATTAGCTAGATGGCTTCTTCTCTCTCTTTGGATCTCAATACAAAGTTATCTTCGATCTTCTTGGAGATCTATTTGATGTAACTCTTTTTGCGGTGTGTTTGTCGAGATCCAATGAATTGTGGGTTTATGATCAAGATTATCTATGAACAATATTTGAATGTTCTCTGAATTCTTTTATGTATGATTTGTTATCTTTGCAAGTCTCTTCGAATTATCAGTTTGTTTTGGCCTACTCGATTGATCCTTCTTGCAATGGGAGAAGTGCTTAGCTTTGGTTCAACCATGCGGTGCTCGATGCTAGTGACAGAAGGGGAAACGACATGTATTGTATTGTTTCCATCGAGGATAAAAAGATGGGGTTCATATCATATTGCTTGAGTTTTCCCCTCTACATCATGTCATCTTACCTAATGTGTTACTATGTTCTTATGAACTTAATACTCTAGATGCATGCTGGATAGCGGTCGATGTGTGGAGTAATCGTAGTAGATGCAGGAAGGAGTCGGTCAACTTGTCACGGACGTGATGCCTATTTACATGATCATGCCCAGATATTCTCATGACTATGCTCAATTCTATCAATTGCTCAACAGTAATTTGTTCACCCACCGTAATACGTATGCTCTTGAGAGAAGCCACTAGTGAAACCTATGGCCCCCGGGTCTATTCTCTATCATATTAATCTACCGTTATTTCTATTACCATTTGTTTTGCTTTCTTTACTTTTAGTCTTTATCATAAAAATACCAAAAATATTATCTTATCATCACTATCAGATCTCACTTTTGCAAGTGGCCGTGAAGGGATTGACAACCCCTTTATCATGTTGGTTGCAAGGTTCTTATTTGTTTGTGTAGGTACGAGGGACTTGCGTGTGGCCTCCTACTGGATTGATACCTTGGTTCTCAAAAACTGAGGGAAATACTTACGCTACTTTGCTGCATCACCCTTTCCTCTTCAAGGGAAAACCAACGCAGTGCTTGACTGAGGGAAATACTTATGCTACTTTACTGCATCACCCTTTCCCCTTCCAGGGAAAACCAACACAGTGCTCGAGAGGTAGCAGAGGAAAGGGTGATGCAGCAAAGTAGCGTAAGTATTTCCCTTAGTCTTTGAGAACCAAGGTATCAATCCAGTAGGAGGCCACACTCAAGTCCCACGCACCTGCACAAACAAATAAGAACCTTGCAACCAACGCGATAAAGGGGTTGTCAATCCCTTCACGGCCACTTGCAAAAGTGAGATCTGATAGAGATGATAAGATAATATTTTTGGTACTTTTATGATAAAGACTAAAAGTAAATAAAGCAAAATAAACGGTAATAGAAATAACTTGTTGGCGGGAGATTAATATGATGGAAAATAGACCCGGGGGCGATAGGTTTCACTAGTGGCTTCTCACAAGATAGCATAAGTATTATGGTGGGTAAACGAATTACTGTCGAGCAATTGATAGAATTGAGCATAGTTATGAGAATATCTAGGTATGATCATGTATATAGGCATCACGTCCGTGACAAGTAGACCGACTCCTCTCTGCATCTACTACTATTACTCCACACATCAACCGCTATCCTGCATGCATCTAGAGTATTAAGTTCATAAGAACAGAGTAACGCTTTAAGCAAGATGACATGATGTAGAGGGATAAACTCATGCAATACAATACGTGTCCATTCCCCTACTGTCACTGGGATCGAGCACCGCAAGATTGAACCCAAAGCTAAGCACTTCTCCCATTGCAAGAAATATCAATCTAGTAGGCCAAACCAAACTGATAATTTGAAGAGACTTGCAAAGATAACCAATCATACATAAAAGAATTCAGAGGAGATTCAAATATTGTTCATATATAATCTTGATCATTAACCCACAATTCATCGGATCTCGACAAACACACCGCAAAAGAAGATTACATTGAATAGATTTCCAAGAGAATCGAGGAGAACTTTGTATTGAGATCCAAAAAGAGAGAAGAAGCCATCTAGCTAATAACTATGGACCCGAAGGTCTGAGGTAAACTACTCACACATCATCAGAGAGGCTATGGTGTCGATGTAGAAGCCCTCCGTGATCGATGCCCCCTCCGGCGGAGCGTCGGTAAAGGCCCCAAGATGGGATCTCACGGGTACAGAAGGTTGCGGCGATGGAAATAGGGTTTTGGCTCTATTTCTGATGGTTTGGGGGTACGTAGGTATATATAGGAGGAAGAAGTAGGTTAGTGGAGACACGAGGGGCCCATGAGGGTAGGCGCGCCCCCTACCTCGTGGCTTCCTCGTTGGTTGCTTTACGTCCACTCCAAATCCTTTGGATCACGTTTTGTAACGCCCCGGACACACCCGCCGGTGGTCGTTACTCCTGGCGAGATCTAGACTGGCCCCACAGATCAATACTAGTCTTTTCTGCGCACTTTGTCCTCACTCGTGCGCACCCGGGAGCAACTTCCCGGTCGGTCACCCATCCTGACACTACTCCAAGCTGAGCACGCTTAACTTTGGAGTTCTGTCCGAATGGGCTCCCGGAAAAGAAGGAATTCCTTATTTATATGAGTAGTCTATCATCCCTAATAAGCCAGGCTATCACATACACCCCCACTCAGAGGAACCGACGTCCTCGTCGGGCCACAGGAACGTTCCCTCTTGGCACAAACGTCTGTGCTTCCGGTCCGCACATGTGCCATGTCGGGTGCCACGACGGGTCACAAACGCCATGAACAACATGACCACGCACCTGTCTGCAACCATCCGTAACCGCGAGGGTCGGCTCTGATACCAACTTGTCACGCCGGACACACCCGCCGGTGGTCGTTACTCCTGGCGGGATCTAGACTGGCCCCACAGATCAATACTAGTCTTTTCTGCGCACTTTGTCCTCACTCATGCGCACCCGGGAGCAACTTCCCGGTCGGTCACCCATCCTGACACTACTCCAAGCTGAGCACGCTTAACTTTGGAGTTCTGTCCGAATGGGCTCCCGGAAAAGAAGGAATTCCTTATTTATATGAGTAGTCTATCATCCCTAATAAGCCAGGCTATCACACGTTTGTTCCGAAAATCACGTTCCCGAAGGTTTCATTTCATTTGGACTCCATTTGATATTCTTTTTCTGCGAAACAATGAAACAGGCAAAAAAACAACAATCTGGGCTGGGCCTCCGGTTAATAGGTTAGTCCCAAAAATAATATAAAAAGTGTATAATAAATCCCATTAATCATCCAAAACGGAATATATAATAGCATGGAACAATAAAAAATTATAGATACGTTGGAGATGTATCAGTAGCAAGAAGGATTTCTGGCGCCGTTGCCGAGGAGTCTACGCACAAGTCAAGACATACCAAGTACCCATCACAAATTCTTATCCCTCGGATTACATTATTTGCCATTTGCCTCTTGTTTTCCTCTCCCCCACTTCACCTTTGCCTTTTCTTCACCTTCTTCCCATATGTATCTTTGTTTGTGTTTCCACATGCCTTCTATTTGCTTGCATCTTTGCTTGCTAAAAATCTATTGATATGGATCCACTTAAAGTGTTCTACTTGGATCATCTTCGATCCTTATGCGCTCGTACTGAAACCCCAACTAGCCTAGTTGATGGGAAATCTTTATATGAGCATGCTCATTTTGTGCGTCACCATTTGTCTGAAAAAGGGAGAATCTTATGGGATCAAATAAACAGATTGATGTGTTATGCTTGGAATCTTTTTGAAATTTATGATTTTACTTGTTCCTCTAAGAACCCTAAAAAACACCTACCCTACCTATGTGAGTTTAATGAGAATGAAATCTTATCTTCTTATGCAAAGGGTGTTTATAGTTACTACGATATCGAACAAATTGAAGAATTTGTTGCTTTTAAGGGTGCTTATGAAGTGCTTCTTTGATTGAAAAGTATGATATTACTCTCTACGAATCTGGAAATTTTGACATACTTAAATACTTATATGAAAACTATGCTCATAATGTCTATGTCAAAGAACTCATTGAGAGAATGACCATTGCTTTGGGAGAAAATAATGCTATGCATGAATCTATAGATAATGATGATTCCGATGATTTGATTGAAATATCCCTTGATGAACATGACGCTTGCTATTCTTGTGGCCATGATGCCAATATTTATGAAGATGAATTTGTTATAGTTCCTTATGTTAAACATGAGATCGTTGCTATTGCCCCCATACTTGGTAGTTTCTTCGATGAAAAGCATGATTGCAATGATGCTACTATAAATTCCCTTGATGTCAATTGTGCTAATAATATGCAAAACCCTAAGCTTGGGGATGCTAGTTTTGCTACGACTACTTTTTGTTGCAATGATCATGATTGGGGTGATTCTTCTGTTGATCTTGAAAATTTATTTAAGCCCCATGATAAATATGAGACTGATAATAGCATTTGCAATATTATTGAAAGTGGGTTTGGAAGAGTGTCAACTTTAGATCCCACATATTTGGAGTATGTTCAATCTTATGAAATTTTTGATAAAAGTGGGTTTGGAGAGGTCATGACTTTAGTTAATGTTAATCCCACTGTTTTGGAAGAGTGTCAACTTTGCATGCATGTGGACCGTTTTGAAAATATTTTATGTGATGGCTATTTTGTTGAATTTGCTTATGATCCCACATGTAATTATTATGAGAGAGGAAAATATGATTGTAGAAATTTTCGTGTTACTAAATTACCTCGTTATGTTGAGATTGCTATTGTTTCTTTCCGCTTCCTTGCATATGCTAGTTTTTGCTTGCTATGATAATTTGTTTGCCTATAATATGCCTATGCATAGGAAGTATTTTAGACTTAGATGTGTTTGTCTCGTGTTTCATGATGCTCTCTTTGTGCTTCAATTCTTGTCTTTCATGTGAGCATCATTAAAATTATCTATGCCTAGCTAAAAGGCTTTAAAGAAAAGTGCTTGTTGGGAGACAACCCAATATTTTTACTTGCTTTTATATTTGATCTAGCCTCTGGTTAGATTTGTTTTTTATGTTTTAATTAGTGTTTGTGCCAAGTTAAACCTATAGGATCTTCTTGGTTGATAGTTATTTGATCTTGCTGAAAATTCTAGAAACTTTTTGTTCACGAAAACAATTGTTAAAAATCACCAGGACGTGATAAAATACTGATTCCAATTGCAGTAGATCAATAAACAAATTATCTAGGTCTTGCTATTTTGGTAGATTGTTCTGAGTTCCAGAAGTTTGCGTTTGCTACAGATTACTACAGACTGTTCTGTTTTTGACAGATTCTGTTTTTCGTGTGTTGTTTGCTTATTTTGATGAATCTATGGCTAGTAATAGAGTTTATGAACCATAGAGAAGCTGGAATACAGTAGGTTTAACACCAATAAAAATAAATAATGATTTCATTACAGTACCTTGAAGTGGTGTTTTGTTTTCTTTCGCTAACAGAGCTCATGAGATTTTCTGTTGAGTTTTGTGTTGTGAAGTTTTCAAGTTTTGGGTAAAGATTTGATGGATCATAGAACAAAGAGTGGAAAGAGCCTAACCTTGGGGATTCCCAAGGCACCCCAAGGTAAATCCAAGGACACCAAAAAGCCAAAGCTTGGGGATGCCCCAAAAGGCATCCCCTCTTTTGTCTTCGTCCATCGGTAACTTTACTTGGAGCTATATTTTTATTCAGCACATGATATGTGTTTTTCTTGGAGCGTCTTGTATGATTTGAGTCTTTGATTTTTAGTTCACCACAATCATCCTTGCTGTACACACCTTTTGGGAGAGACACACATTAATCAGAATTTATTAGAATACTCTTTGTGCTTCACTTATATCTTTTGAGCTATATAGTTTTTGCTCTAGTGCTTCACTTATATCTTTTTAGAGCATGGCGGTGGTTTTATTTTATAGAAATATTTGATCTCTCATGCTTCACTTATATTATTTTGAGAGTCCTTTAGAACAGCATGGTAGTTTTCTTTGGATATAAAATTAGTCCTAATATGATAGGCATCCAAGATTAGTATAATAAAAACTTTAATGCGCATTGAATTCTAAGAGAAGTATGATACTTGATGATTGTTTTGAGATATGGAGGTAGTGATATTAAAGTTGTGCTAGTTGAGTAGTTGTGAATTTGAGAAATACTTGTGTTGAAGTTTGCAAGTCTCGTAGCATGCACGTATGGTAAACGTTGCGTAACAAATTTGAAACATGAGGTGTTCTGATTGTCATCCTTATGAGTGGCGGTCGGGGACGAGCGATGGTCTTTTCCTACCAATCTATCCCCCTAGGAGCATGCACGTAGTGCTTGATTTTTGATGACTTGTAGATTTTTGCAATAAGTATGTGAGTTCTTTATGACTAATGTTGAGTCCATGGATTATACGCACTCTCAACCTTCCATCATTGCTAGCCTCTTCGGTACTGTGCATTGCCCTTTCTCACCTTGGGAGTTGGTGCAAACTTCGCCGGTGCATCCAAAACCCGTGATAACGTTCTATCACACATAAACCTCCTTATATCTTCCTCAAAACAGCCACCATACCTACCTATTATGGCATTTCCATAGCCATTCTGAGATATATTGCCATGCAACTTTCCACCGTTCCGTTTATTATGACACGCATCTTTATTGTCATATTGCCTTGCATGATCATGTAGTTGACATCGTATTTGTGGCAAAGCCACCATGCATATTATTTTATACATGTCACTCATGAGTCATTGTCCATCCCGGTACACCGCCGGAGGCATTCATATAGTCATATTTTGTTCTAGTATCGAGTTGTAATCATTGAGTTGTAAATGAATAGAAGTGTGGTGATCATCATGAATAGAGAGCATTCTCCCAAAAACGGCCAAATAAAAAAAAGAAGGCCCAAGAAAATAAAAATAAAAGGGGCAATGCTACTATCCTTTTTTCCACACTTGTGCTTCAAAGTAGCACCATGATCTTTATGATAGAGAGTCTCTTGTCTTGTCACTTTCATAAACTAGTGGGAATTTTTGATTATAGAACTTGGCTTGTATATTCCAACAACGGGCTTCCTGAAATGCCCTAGGTCTTCGTGAGCAAGCAAGTTGGATGCACACTGTCGGCGCTCAGGAACGGGGTCCCAGCTTGCCTCGCCACGGCCTCGCGTGGCTCAAGTGGGGCCCAGTAGCGCCCAGCTTCATCACTAAGCTCAAGACCCTCGAGGGGCGGAGAGCCTCGTGAGGGGACGACAGGAACCTTCCTCAGAGTAGCCTCACAGCAGGCTCACGAGGAGGCAGAGAGATCAAGGCAGGTACGCCACGAGGTTGCCCTGGACGCAAGCCATGACGATCAAGACCAAGGGCGCCACGACAAGAAGTGTCCTTGTTTCCCCTTTGGTGCAAAGGAGGCAAGCACAGCCAAGGCATCAGCAAAGGTTACCGCCGTGCAACAAGACCAAGACCAGCAGAGCGGCAGGAAGGAGGTCATCGTGGAGCCCAGGACAACATCACCGTCAGAGCCTTTGGCAGCCGAAGACCAACTTTAGTCAGGATAAGTGTACTAGATGTTCCCCTTCAAAATGGCCAATTATTGGCGCCCATCCCGCTCATTATTTGGGAAGAGGCACAGGGCCTCCCTCTATAAATAGGACTAGCCACCAAACGAAGAGGGAGGATGAGAACCAGGGAGAACAGAGAGAGATCCACCAGAGAGAGAGAGAGGCGATCGAACTCACCCAAGCAGTTCATCGCACCAGCTCAAGAACAGCCCCTCGCGAGGCTGTTCTTCCTTTGTACTGTTCATCATCAGCCCCTGAGGCAATCCACCACACCACAAACTAGAGTAGGGTATTACACCACAATGGTGGCCCGAACTAGTATAAACCTCGTGTCCCTTGTGTGTTCTTCCTCTTAGTTTAGATCCCTTGCTAACCATCGACGCTTGAGCTGGTAGGGGAAAGATCTCTGCGCACCCCAGTGTTCGAACCTCAAGGGTCTGCCGGAACCCGAAATCCGACATTTGGCGCGCCAGTAGGTGCGCCGAATCCTTCCTCCGCTGCTCGCGTTGCCGCCTCATCGCTCGATGTCAAGCGACCCGCAACCGACGCCGATCGCTGGCGGTGGGTGGCCCAAGCCATGCCGCCAGCCCAGGGCAACCTCAATCTTGCACCATTGCAGCTCGCGCCCGCAGGCGCTGCGGGCGCGGCGACGCGGCAGACGCCGCCTGCCCTCACGCCGCGGACAGTGCGGTCGGCGGCCGAGCCTCAAGCCACGCTGCGACCACGACGCCAGACACCCGACGGAGCAGGCGAACTCGTGGCCGCGCCACGGTGGCTCGAGAGCTGTTCATGTGCCGGCTTCTAGAGGGCGGCCGCGCCGCTTGTTGGAGCGGGTGGCGAGCCTGCGCCGCCGCCGCCGAGCACCTCCTTTCGCGTCTGCTACCACCTTCGCCCAGAAGGCCAGATGGCGGCCCCATGTGCGCCCATGCAACCTCAAGCGGGCTCCAGGCCTACTCGACGCCAACCTTGCCAAAGAAGACCAGTGCAAAGAAGCGCTGCGGACCCCATCTCCGACCGGGCGAGGAGCGCACGCCAGGACTTTTGGCCTCGGCGGACCACCGTGCCACCACTCTCAAAACAACGCCCGGGCCGGATCATGTGGCATGAGGGGCACTACGGCGAGACCTACGGGCAGCGTCCCCTGAAGCTTATGTGCCCCGCATGATGGATCAAGAGAGCGGACGGAAGATGACCATGGCTCGCCTTGGGCCAAGCTGGGCGTAGGAGACACCACAAGCTGAGCTATTTCAGAACCCTGTGAGAGCTCTCGACGCATCAAGGCCGGTGGCAGCAACTATCTCGGTACCATTAATTCTCAGAGTGCCTATGCTAACCGTGTGGCGAATGAGGTATAGGTCGCCATGACAGTGGCTGCCCCAACACTGCAGCCTCTACCCTCGTGAGGAGGGCATCGGGGGCTGCAGGAGAGGGCAGATCCGGGTTCGCCTGCGCGCGCTTGGTGCAAGATGTTCTCAGAGGTAGGCCCTCTGCCGGGAGGTGCCTCGGGCCTGCCCCGGCAGAGGACCCATGGTCATCGGGGAACTGGCTGGCCGCTTCACCCCATTGGCGCTGCCCTTGGTCTCCGCCGCCGGGGTGGTGGTAGAGTGTGGTGCAAAGGCGGGGCCCTCATCTGGCGATATGAAGCAAGGCGGTACACTGGAAGAAGGACCAGTGCTCGTGAAGCTCGCCGCCCCCATGACACTCTCACGTAATAATGAGTGGGGCTGTACACGCCTGAGTCTCGTGAGCGCCGCCTCGTGACCTGGGGCTCCCTCCCACGCCCAAAGGGCAGCACTTAGCTCTGGCTGCTGAGAAGACGTCAAAGACTAGACTAGGTGCCGGACGCGGCCTTTTGCTTTTTTGCCTTTTCCTCTGTTGACGAGTTTCTTCAATTTGAATTTATGGTGGATTTGAGTTCGAGCCTTGCGTGCGTTTGGGGAAGGGGTGTTTAGTCTCATTCGAGCAATCTCGTGTTCTGTTTCGCTTAAGGCCCAAAGCTAGCGCTACGCCTTCCTCCTCACGAGCCCCTCGAGAGCCAGGCCGGGCCAACCGCGTCCATAGCTTGGACAGCTGCCGCCACTCCCTCTCCGGAGGTTCTTATCGCAGGATCAATGGGTTCACCCAGAAGAAACATATGGTGCTATGGCCCCCACAGCCCTGCTCGAGGCTCACTAGGGTCAAAAGGTAAACGAGCCAGCTGACCCACCAGCGGGCCGGCCATTAAGCTCACACGCTGCGTTAAGATTACCAAGACATTTACCGCAAACCTTTACATGAGGGGCTTCCCCTCCCAAAATGCTCTCACAGTCTTTAGGGCCAAGCCCGAACATCTTTTGTGCAGGGTAAACAGCAGCGACAAACAATCAGTTGGACATGTCGCTTGCCGTGCCTTCTGGGTCACCTCCGGAGGCGTCGCTAGCATCGCTGACATCATCGACGTGACCAACACCTCCGCCAGCACCAGGTCCATCCACCACGCCGCCTACATCGGCGACCACGATCACGCCGTCATCATCAGACGTGAAGGCCCTGACAAGGTCGTCCACGTGATCCTCCACCCATTGCGCCAGGTGGCCCCGGACGGCTATGGGCACCGGTGCGATGGGGGCATCAAAGTTGAAGTGGGGATCCCTGTCCCATAGATAACTAAAGACACGGGAGAAGGCGTGCCCGAGCGAGTCTCGGCTCCTCTCCTCGACGAGCCAACGAGACCTCTCGGTGCGGTTCTCCAGGAGCATCACCAGATCAGTGAAATACTGGAGGTTGCCGGCGTAGTTGGTCTCGTGTGGCTCCTCAGCGGCAGCTTCGCAAATATTGCCCAGGGCCGCGTTATCCCATTCCCTGAGCGCCGGAGCAAGGGGGCGTGCTCGTGCTCCAGAACCCGCCGCTGATGAATCTCGTCCTCGTTCTGCCGTGCAGTGGCCTCGGCGCCATCAATCCTTTGTCGAAGAAGAAGCAACTCGGCGCGGGAGGAGGTCATCTCCACCTGCGCTGCGCGAAGGGCGGCTGCGGAGGAGTGCGCACCCCGCGTCACTTCGTCCAGCTTGGCCTTGAGGGCCCGGTCCTGTCCTCAGCCTCGGCCCTGACCAACTCCAACCTCAACTCATACTGGCGCTCAAGGCCTGAGCGAGCTTCCGCTACGCGGCGGTCAACTTCTTCTTGGGCTCGGGCCTCGCGCGCGGCGACATCGTCCTCCACCTGAGCCACCAGGCGCTCCCTCGTCTCCAACCGCTCAAGATCGAGGTTGCGCTCGGCGGCCTCCAGCATCAGCGCTTCCTCGCGCTTCTGGAGCTCCGCCTAGTCGATGGAAGCTCCCTTCAGCGACACAAGTGCAGCCTGGCGCAACTCCACCTGCTTCTCCAGAGAGTTGCTCCAGGCTTGGAGCTCCCACGCACGCTCCTCCGCATCCCTATGCCGCCGATCTGCTTCCAGAGCTCCTCGCCGGCTCGGGAGCAAGCCTCTCGCGAGGCCGCCAGCGACGCCTCAGCCTTTGCATTGTCAAGGTCACGCTGGTGACGCGCGAGGGCAACGACTATCTTCAGCTTGCGCCTCTCCTCAGCAGGGCACAAACCTTCGGCCTCAAGACGCGCATCTTCGCCGGCGAGCTCCGCCCCGAGCTGGTTCACCGCGTCCGTCGCCCCATGGAGAAATTCCTGACGACGGGCGCGACGTTCACGAGCACACCTGAGCACGTCTTCCGCGTCACCCTCTTCTGCTGGTGTATGCAGAGGGCCCAGAGGCGGCGCACCTCCTCCCGCAGGGCAGGGGTCTGGCGCCGCAACAATCGCCGGACGGGCCTCGCCAGGAGCAGGGCCTGGCGCCGGTCCATCCCCGGAAGAAGAGCTCAAGATCGACTTCAACCAATCACCGTCCACGACCAAGGAAGGAGAGCGGGGCAAGCTGACTATGCCCCAGGAGAACTCGTGAAGGGAAGACAGCAGGCGCACAGGCTTGGGACGCCCAACTGAACGGGCCACACTCCGACCGACTGAGTGGTAAGGGTGCCGCTTGAACTCGACGCACCAAGGACCAGCAACGAGGACGGAGCTTGGGGAGATGGCCCTGGCCGCCTCCGCTGGACCGCGTGAAGGGCCCCAAAGGCCACACCACCGCAAGAACCAAGAAGTAGAGGAGCAGAGGGCGGAGAGGACTTACTCTGCCTGGGGCAGTACCTCCTCAGACTTCAAAGCAAGCGGCAAGCCGATCGCCACCACCCGAGGCCTCCTTCCTCTTGTGGAGGGCCACGGTCCACGCTGAACCAGCCCAAGGCCGGGCGCAGGGGTCGGTTTGTGGCATGGAGGAGGCGGCGAGATGATCAAGGCCAATGGGACCAGCCTGGGACGCCACCAGCGCCACCAAGAGGGATGACCGGGCCTCGGAGCCTCTAACCACGGGATTCGGAGGACGAGACTCCTCACCTATCACTATTCCGAACGAAGCTCGGGAATGCCGCCTCGGGCTCCGCGCGCCACCACCTCAACGCCATCTCCTTCAACTCCCACGGTTCTCGCCTCCCTCGCCCATCACCGAGACAGAACCACTTTGGGTGACCGGAAGAGCCACCACGGCAATCTGGTTCTCGCGAGGCCCCCGAGGCCAACCGGGCGCAGCCCCCACTCATCAAAACTGCATCTGCTTCAAAAATCGGCCCTGCTCGAACAGAGATACAAGAGGGCACCATCACGCCAAGGCTGCCCGGGAAGGATCGCCAACCAGACCTCGAAAGCACCGCCTCAAGACTTCGGCGCCAGTCCCTCTCCAAGGTTGCATGCGGTCTGGCGCCCGAAAGTCCCACATCCGGCGAGAGTGGCGCTGGAGAGGAGCAATGCGACACCGAGGAACTCCTTCACCACCTTGGGTGCCGCCACGTTGAACGCCCTCAAGCTCTCGAAGCGGCACCAGATTTATGCAAGCCGGGGGTCCGTATGCGCCTCGTGACTCCTGTACCGTGGTTGGGAACAGAGGCAAGGTAGGATGAGAGCAGGGCTGGGCACCCCAACGCCCACACACAACCACCTCTCGAACTTGGCCTCGGGGGAGGGAGTCCAAATCGATCCCCGGGCAGCCGCTCGCACCGCAAGGAAGATCACACACCCCGAGCATTGAGTAGGATCGCTCAGGCGCAAAGAGAAGAAGTGACGCAGCAGGGCAACGGAAGGAGGGATGCCCAACATTGCCTCACAGACAAAGGCGAAAACATCCATGAGGTTAATGGACTCGGGCCTGAGATGCATCATGTGGATCTAATAGTGGGAGAGCACCGCATTGAAGAAAGCGGAGAAGGGGGAACCAGCACTCGCATTACGTGGCATCAAGAAAGAACCGGACCTCCGTGGACAATCCTGGGTCGAAGGAGGCATGGGATGCAGGCCATGCCGTGTCCTGCCAAGACTTGTTGAATATGGTGGCAAGAGCAGAGGGACCTTGCCCAAGGCCTCGGGTTGAGTATGATGGATCGATCAATGGTCGGGGCCATCACCGGAGGCGAGCGGGATAGGCGGCGCTTTTCGCTTTTTCCTTCTTCGTTGGTGCCATGGCAACAGGAAGGGTGAGGGTCTGAGTTGGATCAAAGGCGAAGTTGGAGCCAGAGAAGAAGGAAGGGCCGAGTGCGCGACGGCGTTAAAGAGGAATGGCTGTGTGCAACCCCGGGTCCGCCAGCCGCCGTAATGAGGCACCGTGGGAAGCGGAGACGCCCACGACCAATCAATCGCCACGCTGCGCCTAAGGTCAAGAGTTGTTGGGGCTCGCGACGCCGTGACTTGCCCTTCGCTTCTCGCTAAGCTGGGTGCGGGCGCGCTTTGGGCCCGGGGCTATTGTCGGCGCTTCGGGAACGGGGTCCCCAGACTTGCTCGCCTCGCGCCCGCGGCGTGGCTCAAGTGGGGGCGCCGTGGCTCAAGCGGGGGCCCGACGCGGCCCAGCTTCATCAGCTCAGTTCAGACCGGCTGGACGACAGAACCTTCCTCAGAGCAGCCTTCTGCTCACGAGGAGGCTGAGAGATCAAGGGTACCGAGGGTGCCCGTGCGACGAAGCCATGACGACAGATCAAGACCAGGGCGCCAACAAGGCAGTGTCCTGTTTTTGGTGCAAAGGAGGCAAGCACAAGCCAAGGCATCAGTAAAGGTTACCGCCCGGTGCAACAAGACCAAGACCAGCAGAGCGGAAGGAGGTCATCGTGAGCCCAGCCACTGCCGAGCCTTTGGCAGCCAAAGACCAACTTTAGTCAGATAAGTGTACTAGATGTTCCCCTTCAAAATGGCCAATTGTTGGCGCCCTTCCCGCTCATTATTTGGGAAGAGGCCTAGGGCCTCCATCTGTAAATAGGACTAGCCACCAAACGAAGAGGGTGGATGAGAACCAGGGAGAACATAGAGATAGAGATCCACCAGAGAGATAGAGAGGCGATCGAACTTGTCGGATTTCGGGTTCCGGCAGACCCTCTAGGTTCGAACTCTGGGGTGTGCGCGGAGATATCGCCTCCTAACTACCTCCACCTCGTCGCCTCGCTAGGATCTAAATCTATCAAAGGAACAACACAAGAGACACAAGGTTTATATCGTTCGGGCCACCATTGTGGTGTAACACCCTACCCAAAGGTGTGGTGTGGTGGATTTCTCGTGGGCTGATGAAGAATAAGACAAGGAGGAACATCCTCGTGAGGGTCTGTTCTTGGCTGGTGCGATGAACTGCTAGGGAGAGCTCAGTCGCCTCTTTCTCTTTGGATGATGATGTTCTACCTTGTGGGTGGCTAGTCCTATTTATAGGCAGAGGCCCTCGGCCTCTTCCCAAATATCGAAGGGAAGGGCGCCAACAATTGGCCATTTTGAAGGGGAACATCTAGTACACTTATCCCCGACTAAAGTTGGTCCTCGCCATCAAAGGCTCGTGGTGACGCCTGCTTGGGCTCCACGATGACTTCCTTCCAAATTGAGCGATGGTCTTGGTCTTGTTGCACCAAACGGGTGCCTTTGCTTGATGCTCTCGCCTGGCGCTTGCCCCTTTGCACCAAAGAGGAAATGAGGACATCACAGGTTGGCGCCTCGCCTTTGCGCCTTTGGTCGCCATGGGTTGGCGCTATGGGCACCTCGTGAGGTACCCCGCTTGATCTCTCCGGGCCTCGCGAGCCAGCCTGACGAGGCCGCGGCTCGAGGAAGCTCTCACGTCTGCCTCTGCTGAGGCTTGGCCTCGCGAGGGTCTTGAGCTTGTGCCGATGAAGATGGGCCGACACATACCCTTGAGCCACGCCAGCAGTCGGCAAGTCTCGGGTACCCCTGCTCCTGCAACGCCGACAAGAGTCCTCGCCCAAGGCGCGCTCGACTTGGCCGAAAGCGCATGCTTAAGGGCAGGCGAGCGCCGCGGGCCCTAATAGCATACGGTTTCGGCGCCAAGGTGGCGGTTGATTGGACGTATGCTCCACTTCCCCACGATGCCTCGGCTAACCGCATGAATTGACAAGTACCGCATGCAAAGCGGGTCATGATTACTCGCGATCGTGGAGGTTGACGGTTGGCCTTCCCTGCTATAAGGCACGGAACGGCGCGTGCCCTTCCAGCCCATCTCTTCTGCTTCTCCTTCTTCTCCATGGTCTACCAAGAGGTTCTCGCCACAGAGAAAGGAAAGGCCCGCCAGTAGAGCTCGACTCCTCCGCCAAGCGCGGGTCGAGGCCGCCCTGCAAGCACCCCTGTGGCTCCCGTGAGCGGCTCCTCGCCCATGGAGGTGATCTCTGCACGGGCGACGGGCGCCGCCGCTGATGCGGGCGCGCCACAACCACGCCGACTTTCTAGGCCATAAGCCGCCGCCGCAGAGGTGCTGCCGAGTTCGTCAGTGGTCGGTGGAGCCGACGAGCACCCGCCCGGCTTCCCGCTTTCTTAGGTGAACTCCCCGCCGTGCCCCGGGGCCTTCGCCCAAAGCGGACGGTTGCTGCAGCCGGCCTCCTGGCTTCACCGAGGTCTCCGAGCCGAGTGTGCCCCACCCGCTGGCTGGCAAACGCTTGCCCACGCTGCTGGTTCGAGCCGGCGGTGCACCCTGCACTTCAAGTTCGACGGCGGCCACCCTCACGTGAGGGTGTTCGGGAAGATGGTCGCCGCTACTGGTGCTGCCCGAGGACGACGCATCGCGCCGCGGAGCCTAGCCCCGGCGACGATGAAGATGGCAGCGCGCTGCTGACCGACGGCGCCGGGTTCGCCGAGCTTTGGCGACTTTTTCGGACAGCGCTTCCTCCAACGGTGGCTATGATCAGCCTCGCCGCCACGCCTACCGAGGGAGGTAGCGGTCTGCTCACGCCGCAGCTCGGTGAAGCACGAGAGGAGTCCGCCCGAGCCCGAGGCAGTCCAAGCTCTCGCCATGAAGTTGGTGTAGGGCTAGTCGCTACTGCTTTTGTTCTTTTATTTTTCCCCGCAAGGAGACAGAGGTAGGAATTTGGGCGTGCTTGGACTATTGCTGTTAATTATCGTATTGTTTCCGCTTATTTCGGTATTATGATTTTGTGCCACACTGCTGCCAGAAATTACTTAGCTCGGGGGCTGTCGCCCTTTGCTTCCCGGAGGCCGAGGCCTCGCCGAACGCTCATGTCCTGCAAAGGTTAGTCCGGAGAGGTAGCTCCCTACCTCAGCTGTGGAGGCCACCAACCCAGTCCCGTGTTCAGGTCGTGGTGCCCGTGGGGCAGTGGACCGGAGGGGTGCTCCTGTAGTGGACCCGGTTGGGAAGCCTCAAACGATAAGGGCAGAAAACACTCATGAGGGTGCCAAGGCTGCTCCCTCGTGAGACTTGCACGAGAGAAATCGAGGTAGGAGAGCGAAAAAGCAGAGAGTCACAAGACAAAGACGGCAACAACTTCAATAACACTTCAAATGGGAATGAACAAGCCAACTGCAGAAAGCAATGAGAAAAGCCGCGTCCGCACCTAATCTAGTCTTCGATGTCTTCTCACCAACATGGAGCTAAGTGCTGCCATCGGGCATGGGAGGAGCCCTCAGGCTCGAGGCCGGCGCTCTGAGACTCCGGGCGGTACAGCCCCAACTCATTATTACGTGAGAGTGTCACGGGCGGCGAAGCCACAGCATTGGCCTTCTTCATGTGCTCCGGCCTTTCTTAGAAAAATAAACTTCACAGCGCTTGCCTTTCTTCACAGGCACCGGGCCTTTCATAGATAGATAAGCTTCACAGGCATTGGCCCTCTTCACAGGCTCCGGGCCTTTTTCCAAAACGCAGCGCTTCATAGGCATTCGCCTTCTTCACAGGCACCGGGCCTTTTTCCAAAACGCGGCGCTTCACATGCATTCGCCTTCTTCACAGGCACCAGGCCTTTTTCCAAAACGCACCGCTTCACAGGCATTCGCCTTCTTCACAGGCACCGGGCCTTTTTCCAAAACGCAGCGCTTCACAGGCACGGGGCTTTTTTCCAAAATGCAGCGCCACGCATTCGCCTTCGCAGTATCGGGCCTTTTAGGGTAAACCTCCGAGGTGCCGGATGTTCCACGCGCTCGACGGGCACCCCCTCCCGAGTCTCAAGCGCCGCGGAGCCGGGCCTGGAAACATGAACAACCTTGAACGGGCCCTCCCACATGGGAGATAGCTTATGCAGTCCCTCCCTGGAGAGAACCCGCCTGAGCACGAGGTCCCCTACCTCCAGAGTTCTGGGGCGGATGTTGCTGCAGTGGTATCGTCACAGTGCTTGTTGGTACCTCGCCGCTCGTAACACGGCCTCTCAACGATGCTCCTCCCCCAGCACGAGGTCCATCCCCCGCATGGCGTCCTGCTGCGCCTCGTCGAACGCCAGGACCCGCGCGGAACGACGTCTGACCTCATGAGGGAGGACGGCTTCAGCTCCATAGACCAGGAAGAACGGGGTCTCGCCAGTTGGCTTGGTCGCGGTCGTGCGGATGGACCACACCACGGACTGAAGCTCGTCATACCAACCTCTACCGCATGCCTCCAGCTTCTTCTTGAATGTCCTTGTCTTGAGGCCCCTCAGACCTCGCGTTAGCCCGCCGGCCCGACCGCTGCTTCGCGGAGTGCGCTTATTGAAGCCTAGCATACCAAGGCCCCAAGGTTAGCACAAGATGTTTTGAAGAGGTTATTGGTGAATCGCGAACCGTTGTCGCTGATGATGCGTTCGCACCTCAACCGCTCACGATGCCCTTGATGAACTTGACCGCAGAACCTGCGCGGATGGTGCGGACGGCTTCCACTTCAGTCCACTTGGTGAACTTGTCCATGACGACGAGAGGTAGCGATAGCCCCTGGCGCCAAGAGGAAACGGGCCTGTGATATCCAGCCCCTGCATCGCGAATGGCCACGAGAGGGGTATAGTTTGCAGACCTCCGCCGGGCCGATGGATCTGCTTGGCATGGAATTGGCAGGCTCGCAAGCCTTCACCAGTTCTGACGGCATCATTGAGCGTAGTGGGCAAATAGAACCCGCTATGAACGCCTTTGCTAACGAGGGTCTCATGATGATGAATGGTGCCCAAGGCCTCCACCATGTATATCTGCGGCAGTTCCTTCCCTTGCTCCCTAGAGATGCAACAGGGGACACATTATTTGGTCGCTTCCTGAGAGTTCTCCATCCCTCGATGCAAGATGATGTGGCTTGTCGCGCCACACGCCCGCTTCCTCCTCCTTTCTCCCAAGGGTCCCTTGCGTCGTAGCTCCGAGCTCAGTGATCCAGACCCTCCTCAGCTCCAGCGTCAAGAGCAGGCGCTCCTGAGGCCGGGCCACAGACCGAGGCTCCCGAGGCTGGTGGCTGGGGGAGCTCCTCCCAAGGCTGCACCATGCTTGAAAGCGATGGCGTGGCCGAGGGCTTGAAGAGCCGCTCCTCAAAGACGCCAGGCTCCTGAGCAGCCGCCTGGATGCCCGCTTACGATGTCGCCGGCCTCTTGATTGGTGCCACGGGCACATGTTGCAACTCCAGCCCTGTAACCGCTTTCTCCATCCTGCAGACCTCCGCGAGGTAGGTTTCCATGTGCTCATCCTCGCTCGTATACCTTGTTGGAGAAGTTGACGAGGAGTTGCGAATCACCCTTGATGGTAAGGCGCTTCCTCCTAGGGCAGCTGCGCCTTCAGCGTGCTTCTCGAGCCTTCATATTCTGCTATGTTGTTGGAGACCTTTTCCCCGTGCTGGAAACAGAGCTGCACGACGTAGTAGAGCTTGTCTTGAGTAGGAGATATAAGCACTGCACCAGCCCCCGCGCCGTGCCTGGAGAACGCCCCATCGAAATACATGACCCAACCATCCGGCGCCTTGCTTTCCGGGGAGAGGGATCGATCCTCATTAGCATCGAGGCCCGGCGCCTCCGCCCATTCTACCATGAAATCCGCCAATGCGGCCCCCTTGATGACTCTGGTTGTGCTGAATTCGAGCTGAAATGCTTGCAGTTCGATGTTCCACTCAGTGACTCTTCCAGCTGAGTTGGGGCTCCTGAGCACCCTTTCCAATGGGTACGCTGAGACAACCTTGATGGGGTGGCCCTGAAAATAATGACGCAGCTTGCGCGAGGCCACCAATAGCGCGAGGAGGAGTTTCTGAGGCATGGGGTACAGCCCTCGGCCCCGCAACACTCTTGCCGAAGTACATAGGGTGTTCAACGAGGTTGGGAGGCTGGTGTCGATGGCGCCTCTGAGGCCGTGGCGCCTCCCGAGACAGTGGAGCCTCCAATGCCGGGTCGCCAGGGGAGGGGTCTCTCCCGTCCCGAGTCGTTCCTCACGACGGGCTGATCCTTCTCGGCTGTGGCAGTGGTCTCGTGAGTCCTCCTGATCCTGCCGCTTTGACCCGGCAGCCGCCGGGTTTTGGTCCAACGCTTCCTCCCTAACGCCACCGGGCTGCACAAGGAGTAGGGAGTGGCCGCAAGGTAGAGCACCAGGGGTTCTTGAGGGCGCTGGGCCACCATTACCGGAGGGCTGGTTAGGTACCTCTTGAGATCCTGAACGCTTTGTCGGCCTCTTCACCCATTCAAAGGGACCCTTTTCTTCATCACCGGAAGAAAGGCAGCCTTCGCTCCCCAACTTGGAGATGAAGCGTTCTAGTGCGGTCACGCCCTAGTGAGCTTCTGCATTTCTCTGAGGGTCTTGGCGGGCTCATGTCCTCGACTGCCTTGACCTTTTCCGGGTTAGCCTCGATGCCTCGGTGGGACACGAGGAAGCCCAAGAGCTTGCCCAAGGAGACCCCAAACACACACTTCTCCGGTTGAGCTGCAGTTCACCGCGTTGAGGCTCGCGGGGTTTCCTCCGTGTCTTGTATCAGGTTACGCTTCCGAGACTTCACCACAATGTCATCGACGTAAGCCTCAACATTCTTCCCGAGCTGCGGGCCCAAGGTGATGTGCATCAGCCGCTGAAAGGTTGCCCCTGCGTTGCCCAGCCCGAATGGCATGCATGTGTAGCAGTACACCTCACACGGGGTCAGGAAAGCCGTTTTTTCCACGTCTTCTACCGCCATCTTGATCTGGTGATACCCAGAGAAGGCATCCAAGAAACATAACAGGTCGCACTCGGCGGTGGAATCGATGATCTGATCGATGCGAGGGAGCGGGAATGGATCTTGCGGGCAGGCTTTGTTGAGGTTGGTGAAGTCGACACACATGCGTTCCTTCCCACCTTTCTTTGGCACGACCACCGGGTTAGCCAACCAATCCAGGTATCGGACCTCGCGAATGACCCCTGCAGCTTCTAGCTTGCGGGGTCTCTTGGACGATGAAAGCCTGCTTTTCAATGGACTGCCGCCTTGCCTTCTGCTTCACGGGGCGTACGTTGGGGCAGACGTTCAGGTGGTGCTCGATCAGCTGATCAGGCTCCCATGCGAACACCTTCTTATTCGCTCGTAGGAACTTGACCAGGGCCTCCTCCTGCTCGGGCTCGAGGTTGGCGCCTATGGTGAAGGTGGCGTTAGTGGATCCGCCTCGCCTACCAAGATTCTGCTTGGTTTCTGCCTTGTCTTGGGTGAACAACTTCTTCTTCTTGGCTGGCGCCTTCCTTGGGCTCAGGGGCGTCTGAGTCGGCGGGCTGTGCTGCCGCCACAGCCTTGATGACGTGCTTGAGTACCTGCAACGCATCCCCGTGTCTTCGTGACATGGTGAGGACGCCGCTGTTCCGGCATCTTCATGAGGTTGTACTGGGTGAGTCGCGCCATGAACCGGGCTAGTGCCGTAGCCGAGGATGGCGCGTATCGGAGGCCGATGGGGCGATGTCGAAGTGGATTAGCTCCGTGCAGAAGTTGTCGAGGTGCCAAGGTCACCGAAGACGGATCTGCCCTGGGAGCCGGGCTGAACCGCCCGATGCTCAAGAAGGGCCCGCTAGGCCGATGCCGCTCCGGCGGTATGTGGAGGAGGTCAAGGCTTCAACCGACAAAGACACTGAGGCCAGCGCCATTGCCGATGAGGATCCTGGTGACGGCCACCTGGCAAATGGTGGGAGTGCATAGCATTGGGAGCGCGCCCGAGCAGGTTGAGTTGGAGGGGTGGTCCTCCGAAGGAAGGCCGACGGCCTTGGGCGCCGACCGACTTGGGGGAGCCCCCTGCGGAGGCAGCGCCGACCTGGCGGACGAATGGCTTGACGTGGCGGCCTGAGGGTGGCGCCTGCGAGCCGCCAAGGAGAGCCGCGACGACGGGCGCCACAAGAGCGTGGCGGGTGAGGAAGAGGTTGCGCAACTCTTCCCAAGAGGCTACGGAAGCCACCGGCAGGTGGAGCAGCCACATGCGCGGGCGCCGGTGAGGGCCATGGGAAGCCGCCAGCTATGACCTCGCCGTCGCCTCCCGCCGAGGATGGCCTCCTCAGACGCCAGCAGGAAGGCCAGCGGATCGGGCCAGCTGCTGTAACGCGGGCGGCGCCTCCGGCTTGAACTTGTTCGCCACGCACTGCCGCAAGGTCGGGCCAAGGCTCGAGCCACCTGGCCTCAAGGCTGGTGCCGGGCGATCGGCGTGGCGCGCTGCTCATCGTAGGGCGAGTCGCGGTGTCGGCGGAGAGCCGGTCGGCGGAACGGAAAGCTCCGGCGCACCCCTACCTGGTGCGCCAAATGTCGGATTTCGGGTTCCGGTAGACCCTCTAGGTTCGAACTCTGGGGTGCACGCGGAGGTCTCGCCTCCTACCTACCTGCACCTCGTCTCCTCGCTAGGATCTAAAACTATCAAAGGAACAACACAAGATACACAAGGTTTATACTGGTTCGGGCCACCATTGTGGTGTAACACCCTACTCAAGTGTGTGGTGTGGTGGATTGCCTCAGGGGCTGATGAAGAACAGTACAAGGAGGAACAGCCTCGAGAGGGTCTATTCTTGGCTGGTGCGATGAACTGCTAGGGAGAGCTCAGTCGCCTCTTTCTCTTTGGATGATGATGTTCTACCTTGTGGGTGGCTAGTCCTATTTATAGGTAGAGGCCTTGGGCCTCTTCCCAAATATCGAGCGGGAAGGGCGCCAACAATTGGCCATTTTGAAGGGGAACATCTAGTACACTAATCCTGACTAAAGTTGGTCCTCGCCTGTCAAAGGCTCTGGTGGTGACGTCGGCTTGGGCTCCACGATGACTTCTTTCCTGCCGTTGCGACGGTCTTGGTCTTGTTGCACCGAAACAGGTGCCTTTGCTTGATGTTCTCGCCTGCGCTTGCCCCCTTTGCACCAAAGAGGAAATGAGGACACTGAGCGGGCTAGCGCCCGCCTGGCGCCCTTGGTCGTCATGGCTTGCATCATGGGCACCTCGTGAGGTACCCCGCCTTGATCTCTCTGCCTCCTCGCGAGCCAGCTTGACGAGGTCGTGCCTGAGGAAGCTTCCTGTCGTCCGACCCGCGGGGCTTGGCCCCTCGCGAGGGTCTTGAGCTTGTGCTGATGAAGATGGGCCGTATTGGGCCACCCCTTGAGCCACGCCGCAGGCCGCAGGCAGGCAAGTCTGGGTACCCCCGTTCCCAGAACGCCGGCAGAACTCACCCAAGTAGTTCATCGCACCAGCTCAAGAAGAGCCCCTCGCGAGGCTGTTCTTCCTTTGTACTGTTCATCATCAGCCCCTGACAATCCACCACACCACAAACTAGAGTAGGGTATTACACCACAATTGTGGCCCGAACTAGTATAAACCTCGTGTCCCTTGTGTGTTCTTCCTCTTAGTTTAGATCCCTTGCTAACCATCGACACATGAGCTGGTAGGGGAAAGATCTCCACAAGACTCCCAAAGAAATTGAACCTCAAGGGTCCGCGGAACCAAACCGACAACACCCTCTTAGTTTCTTCTGTTGAGCTTTTATATATTTATAGCTCTAGTGCATCCGTTGCATGGCAATCCCTACTCCTTGCATTGACATCAATTGATGGCCATCTCCCTAGCCCGTTGATTAGCCGCGTCAATGTGAGACTTTCTCCTTTTTTGTCTTTTCCACACAACCCCCATCATTATATTTTATTCCACCCATAGTGCTATATCCATGGCTCACGCTCATGTATTGCGTGAAAGTTGAAAAAAGTTTGAGACTACTAAAGTATGAAACAATTGCTTGGCTTGTCATCAGGGTTGTGCATGATGAGAGCATTCTTGTGTGACGAAAATGGAGCATGACCAAACTATATGATTTTGTAGGGATGAACTTTCTTTGGCCAGGTTATTTTGAGAAGACATATTTGCTTAGTTAGTATGCTTGAAGTATTATTATTTTTATGTCAATATTATACTTTTATCTTGAATCTTTCGGATCTGAACATTCATGCCACAATAAAGAAAATTATATTGAATAATATGCTAGGTAGCATTCCACATCAGAAATTCAGTTTTTATCATTTACCTACTCAAGGATGAGCAGGAATTAAGCTTGGGGATGCTTGATACGTCTCCAACGTATCTATAATTTTTGATTGCTCCATGCTATTGTATATTCTGTTTTGGATGTTTAATGGGCTTTATTATACACTTCTATATTATTTTTGAGACTAACCTATTAACCCAAGGCCCGGGGCAAATTGCCGTTTTTTTGCCTATTTCAGTGTTTCGCAGAAAAAGAATATCAAACAGAGTCCAAACGGAATGAAACCTTTGGGAGCGTGATTTTTGGAACAAACATGATCCAGAAGACTTGGAGTGGACATCAAGCAATCAACAAGGAAGCCACGAGGCAGGGGGTGCGCCTACCCCCCTGGGTGCGCCCTCCACCCTCGTGGGCCCCTCGTGGCTCCACCGACCTACTTCTTCCTCCTATATACCTACGTACCCTGAAACCATCGAGGAGCACCACGAAAACCTATTTCCACTGCCGCAACCTTCTGTACCCGTGAGATCCCGTCTTGGGGCGTTTTCCGGCGCTCCGCCAGAGGGGGCATCGATCACGGACGGCTTCTACATCAACACCATAGCCTCTCCGATGATGTGTGAGTAGTTTACCACAGACCTTTGGGTCCATAGTTATTAGCTAGATGGCTTCTTCTCTCTCTTTGGATCTCAATACAAAGTTCTCCACGATCTTCTTGGAGATCTATTTGATGTAACTCTTTTTGTGGTGTGTTTGTCGAGTTCTGATGAATTGTGGGTTTATGATCAAGATTATCGATGAACAATATTTTAATCTTCTCTGAATTATTTTATATATGATTTGTTATCTTTGCAAGTCTCTTCGAATTATCAGTTTGGTTTGGCCTACTAGATTGATCTTTCTTGCAATGGGAGAAGTGCTTAGCTTTGGGTTTAATCATGCGGTGCTCGATCCTAGTGACAGAAGGGGAAACGACACGTATTATATTGTTGCCATCGAGGATAAAAAGATGGGGTTTATATAATATTACTTGAGTTTATGCCTCTACATCATGTCATCTTACCTAATGCGTTACTCTATTCTTATGAACTTAATACTCTAGATGCATGCTGGATAGCGGTCGATGTGTGGAGTAATAGTAGTAGATGCAGGCAGAAGTCGGTCTACTTGTCACAGGCGTGATGCCTATATACATGATCATGCCTGGATATTCTCATAACTATGTCAATTCTATCAATTGCTCGACAGTAAATTGTTCACCCACTATAATACTTATTCTCTTGAGAGAAGCTACTAGTGAAACCTATGGCCCCCGGGTCTATTCTCTATCATATTAATCTACCGTTATTTCTATTACCATTTTTTTGCTTTCTTTACTTTTAGTCTTTATCATAAAAAATACCAAAAATATTATCTTATCATATCTATCAGATCTCACTTTTGCAAGTGGCCGTGAAGGGATTGACAACCCCTTTATCACGTTGGTTGCAAGTTTCTTATTTGTTTGTGTAGGTACGAGGGACTTGCGTGTGGCCTCCTACTGGATTGATACCTTGGTTCTCAAAAACCGAGGGAAATACTTACGCTACTTTACTGCATCACCCTTTCCTCTTCAAGGGAAAACCAACGCAGTGCTCAAGAGGTAGCAATGACCCAGATTGGTATAGCTCCCACGGTGAGTTTCATTTGAGTGGTCATTAGTTACTAGTATTCACATTTGAGTTGCATCATGCTAACGAGACATTGCAAATGATCTTTGGTGCAACATGCCTCCCGACAAGCATTGACCGATCCTTCTCCATCTGGCACTGGCGCAACCCCGACCAGTCCTTCACCTCTGTGATGATGGTTAGTTTTCCCAAGTGTTTTGCTTAACGAGTGCATACTTAGCTTAAGAACTATCCTATTTAGCTCCAAAATGACCTATACTTATCTTATTTTCCTCTAAAATGACATAATAACCTTACTTAGCTCCAAAATGACAAATTTTACCTAGGATAGCTATAAAATGACCCATACTTAGTATTTTCCTCCAAAATGACTTAATATGCTTAGTTAGCTAAAAATGGCATAACTACCTAAGATAGCGCAATAATGACCTATACTTAGCTTAGCTAGTTCATTTATGACATAATTAGCTTACTTACGTAAAAAAATGGCATAATAACCTTAGTTTAGCTCCAAACTGTCATATAATTAGTTTATTTTCCTCCAAACTGACAAAATAACCTTACCTAGCTCTGAAATGACCGATTTTAACTAGGATAGCTCTAAAATGACCTACACTTACCATTTTGTCCTCCAAAATGAACAAATATGCTTAGTTAGCTCAAAAATGGCATAACTACTTAGGTTAGCTCAAAAATGACCTATACTTAGTTTCTTTAGTTCATTTATGACATACTTAGCATACTTAGGTAAAAACTGGCATAATAACCTTGGTTTAGCTCCAAACTGTCACATAATTAGTTTATTTTCCTCGAAAATGACACAATAACCTTACCTAGCTCCAAAATGACCGATTTTAACTAGTATAGCTCTAAAATGACCTACACTTACCGTTTTGTCCTCCAAAATGAATAAGTATGCTTAGTTAGCTCGAAAATGGCATAACTACCTAGGTTAGCTAAAAAATGACCTATACTTAGCTTCTTTAGTTCATTTATGACATACTTAGCATACTTAGGTCAAAAATGGCATAATAATCTTGGTTACCTCCAAAATGACATATACTTAGCTATTTTTCCTCGAAAATGACATAATAACCTTACTAAGCTCTTAAATGACCTACACTTAGCATTTTTACATAGCTTCGCTAAAAAATGGCATAATTACCTAGGTTACCTTAGTTAGAAGACGAAGAAGATAAATAAGAAGAGAAAAAGAAAGAGAAGAAAAAGATCTTCTTCGTCTTCCAGTCTTCTTATCTTATTCTTCTTATAACTTTATTCTTTCCCAATTTGGTGATTTGCTTTAGATCATGGAAGCTTGTGTTGATGGAGTCTACTCTTCTCCTTTTCCTTCCTTTTTGTTTTGATTTTGTAGGATGAACAATGTGAAACTTGCTACTTATATATGTATGTATGGATGAAACCATTGTATGCTTGTTGTTGGATATATGTTGGCTATATATATGTTGGATATGGACTTTTGAGTTGGTATGTATATGTGTTGGATGATCATATCCATATGGCAGGGATATGTATTCTTGTTGAAAGTATTTTCAAATGTATGCATATATATATATATATATATATATATATATATATATATATATATATATATATATATATGAAATTGAATGAATTTAAGAAAAAAACAGAAAAAATAGGGGAAATACAGGCACTTTGCCGTGTGCTGGCAGACGACAAAGAGGTTTGCCATCAGCTAGCAGATGGCAAAGCTGCCATGTGGCAGCTACCTGTGCAACCTGGGGGGGCACTGGGCTGACCTATTTGGTTGCTTTGCCGTCTGCTGGCAGATGGCAAAGACCTTCGTATCTCTGTCGTCTGCGAGAAGACGGCATAGCAAACCACGTGGCAGCTACCTGGGGGGGCACCTGGGCTGGTCTATTTGGGCACTTTGCCGTCTGCTGGCAGACGGCAAAGATGCAAAGGCCTTTGTCGTCTGCCAGCAGACGACAAATCACGCTGTTAACCCCTTAACAGATCTAAGCCTAACCTGTGCCATCCATGCCCTTTGCCGTTTGCTGGCTGACAGCAAAGGCCTTTGCATCTTTGCGGCCTGCCAGCAGACAGCAAAATGCCCTTTGCCATAGTTCATTCAGCCGGACGTGGTGCCGTCTGCTGGCTGACGGCAAAGGCCTTTGCCGTCCGCAAGGCATGCCTTTGCCGTCAGCCATGGCAGATGACAAAGTGCCTGATTCATGTAGTGATTTACTCGTGTACAATGTATATTCAAATGTACCCCGTCCATTCTAAAATAAGCGTAGTTTTAGGATTTTCATGAGTCAAGATTTTTGAAGTTTGACAAATCCTGAAATTTCAATTCAAGAGAACTGCAAACGTTAATGCTTCTTCTCCCAAATATTGAACGAAGGGCCGAATAAGCCTCTGTTCGCCCGAAACCGCGTGAGACTAATGTTTGTTGGTAGGAAATTACTATCCTGACTTTGACCCACGTAGCCTATCGGCCCGATGTCCAAAGGTCTAAACCGAGGTAGGTTTGTAACTTCACCAAGATGCCAGTCAACAACCTCCGAGAAGCATTCATACACCTTTAGTGCCTAAACACCCATGCACTCGGCCAAAATCTATCCTGCCCTCTATTTGGAACACTTGAGATTACTGTCCTGCCCCCGACCCGCAATAGGTCCGAAGTTTTAGATGGGGGCAAAGTTTGTAACTTTCCCCAAATTTCAAACAAGCGCGTCCCAAACCGAAACATAGTTCCCTCTTAGTTTCCCCTCCCCCCGCTTCCCCATTCATACTCCATGGGCGCCAAAACACTCACTACACCAGCCCTCAAACCCCAGCCTCCTCCATCCTCCACCCAATCGCGCCCAATCCACCGCCGCCCTCCTCCATCACGCCGAAGCCGATACCCCGACGATGTCGGCCAACGCAACTGCAACCGCAATGTCCCCAAGGACTTAGCAGCTGAACTTGAGGTAGAGCTGCCTCCATGATGCGGACGCCGACATGTGTCATACCTGAACAACTTTGACCACGCCGTCCTGTGCCTCACCACTGCCGCTCCACTATCGCAACCGTCCACCGCACCGGAGCTGTTCCCGCTACGCCATTGTTCGCCGCATCTGATCTGCTTCCCCGCCGCCGATAGAGGGCCACCGCACCACACTCAACAACTTGGCCATGGGTTCGTCCAAGGCTCCATGTCCTCAGCAACTTCTTGTTTCCAGCGAACCACAAGAAAATCATTGGGAAAACAGAAGGAGGACATAGCACTGTCAGTAGAAAGAGGTACTCCTCTTCCCTTATTCGTGCAAATCTTACGTCTCTGCTCACACCGTATTAATCCCGCGAAAGAAAGTTGAGGGCTTCATACTACACCTTCTTCGTGATACTAAATGCACAAGGTTTCCCCCATTTACTATTTCACCTTAGCTAGAGGTCAGTCGCCCGCCTCGATTTC
This sequence comes from Aegilops longissima, assembly GCA_021605205.1. NCBI lineage: Eukaryota > Viridiplantae > Streptophyta > Magnoliopsida > Poales > Poaceae > Aegilops > Aegilops longissima. Next base: position 338,643,386 of record CM038679.1, read on the forward strand.
AATTAAGGGTTAGTTGATTCGCAATTAAAAGAAGCAGCACCAGCTTAGGCGCACATAGCACCTAGTCCACCTGTTCACCGGGGAAGCGGCACATCAGTGTCTGTCATAGGGGTGTGGGGCGCAGGAGATGCTTGCGCCCGATCTGGAGTTCGGTGGGGCTTGAAGGGATAGCCGGGGGGTGGTGACAAGCACGACGGTGCGGTGAGGTTGACGTGAGGGCGGAGGCAGGGGACTGGGCCGGTGCTCACTCGCATTTCAAGGAAGATCGTCAACACTGACATGCTGGAGGTAGATGAAGGCGATCTGCCCGTTCTTTGTACATCGAACGATGCAGAAAAAATGGACTGACCTATTTGTTTCCAGTCGTCTATTATTTTCATAGGACCACACCTTGTGGTGTGCTAGAGGAGTATCTGCATTTACCAGCCATCCCTGTGCTCATATTTCAAAATCCTAGAATCTAATTTCGTGTGCCATGCATGTTGTAGATCTATCATATGTCTCCCTGTCGGGGAAGCTGATCGTGGCCCACGAACACCTATGGGACCGGGTCCCTTGTGGTTCGGAGGGGGGCGGAGATTGCACAAAGAGCGGATCGAAGCGATGCACACGAGCAGATTTACCCAGCTTCGAGCTCTCCTGAGAGATAACACTCCTCTGCTGCTTGGTTGATTGTATTGTGTTCTTGCTAGGGAGCAATGGGAGCTACAAAACCTAGCCCGAGTGTCTCTAGTCTCAGATGTGGCAAATGAACTGAATCGAGCAGAACCCTTTCACGCTGCACTTGGGCCTCCTTTTATAGGCACAAAGGGGTCACCAGTGGCAAGTAGACAAGGGTAAAATAGTAAAAACATTGGTTGGTACACCGCTTTATACAAAGGTACAGTAATCTATACCTAACTCGACGGCAAGGGACAAGAGCCATAAATGTCCGTCCTCACACTGAACAAAGGCAACAGGACCGTCAAGTGCGCCTCCGTTATGCCATGATGGTAGCTTGTCGGCCGCCGCTTATCGCCGCTCCCGTTGGCTGCACAGCCCATTGACACGCTGTGCTGGGAAAGCCCCACGACACGCTGGCGGATGAGCTGGAGCGGAGATGAAGAGAGGTTACCGCGGCAAGCGCCTTTGCCGCTGCAAGGTCCTTGTCGCTCCGGAGCTTATCGCCGCCAAGCCTTCCCGGCAAGCTCCTCTTCTTTGGGGCCTTGTTTCCTTTGTGCCTTGAGTGGCCTTCCGGCAAGCTCCTCTTGCCGGGCCTTGATTACTTTGTTCTTGAATGGCTCCAAAGGAGCCGCCGAGACCTTGGCGGTCACCAGGCCAGCCACCTGCCAGGGTGCGATCGTCTGTCAGACGAAGTTCGGGGTACTAGGGTACCCTACTCTAGTACACCGACAGAGCCCCGGCCCGGGCCACACAGCGCCAAGTTCTGTTGGGCTGCACCCAAAATAAGCGATTACAGGCACGCACGCGCCCGGATCGCGCGAGCTATTCGCTTTGGACCCACCACGTCCCCCACGAACGGCACGTTCCGGACGTGGCTTCGTGGGAGAGATCGTGGGGGCTTTCTTTAATGGGAAAACCAGAACGCCGTCCCCTCTCCCCCCTTATAAGCAGGGGAGCAGGGCAGGGCGCCCACTTGCCATTGCTTGTCACATCAAAACCACCGCCGCCCCCCTTCTTCTCAAGTCCACAGAGAGCGACGCCCGCCCCATTGCCACCGGCGCCACTCAACGTCGTCGACCTCCTCCACCACCTCCCCCATGGCTCCAAGCCGACAAGGGAAATCGTGAAATCAGCCGAGGCGCAGCGGCTCATGATGCTTTGCGGAAGGAGCGGCCCTCTTCGATCCCTCGCTTGACAGAAGGAGCCGCTGGAGCTGTATTACCTTTTCGTCGACGGAGACGCGGCGCACCAGCGCGAGGGTGATCTCCGCGACATCCGAAAAGGTTTCCATCGGGTACCCTTTCTTCGCGCTTTTCTTCATCGGGGCTCTGCCGCCTTTTCCAATTCTTTTGCGATGTCATGAACACATCTGGCCTCCGCCTCCTTGATTTCACCCCAACGCCGTCCTCACCATGGCCGTTGCACACCTCTGCGAGAACTTTGTCGGGGTCCACCCAAATGTCGCACTCTTCCACCATTACTTCACGGCCCGCGTAGAGAGAGGAGAGCCGCTTGCCGGAGGAATTGCATGGACCTCTAGGATCGGCAAGAAGGAAGCGTATCTTGACGGAGAGCTAGGCAGCAAGTGGGAGGAGTGGAGAGCTGATCGGTGTTGGATCTTAGAGGAGGAGCCACAGCCTTTTACTGCCTCGCGCCAAACTCCCATAGTGCGCGGCAATGATTGGAGCAACTTGGCGCGGAGGATGCCAAGTTGAAGATTGCCGTGACTAGGATCTTGCGCCTCGAGACACGCCTGGGCTTACCGTAGGAGCAGCTTGGCGCGGACTTCCTTCGCCGCCGTGTGCGCCCTTGCGGAGAGAGGGAGGCTCGCTTGGGAGTTCCAAAGCGGCGGACATCATGAGGCTGCGCCTGGTCTGAATCGGAACTTTACCGTCTTGGAGCTAGATGGCATGCTGCGGGAGCTGTTCAAGCTCGATGCAGATCACCCCGAGTGGTTCATGTTGCCGAGGGGAGTCGTGCCCTTGTGCAACAACTGTCGCTTGACCGCATCCGCTGATGATGCCGTTGTGCGATTCCCATGGAATCGTTCCAACCTGGCAGGAGTCCGCCGACGACGTCGTGCAGCAGTTCTTCGACGACTTGGAAGAAGTGCCGATCCGTGCCGACGAGCAGAAGCGGCTCACGCGCGACACCACCGAGCAATAAGCTGCCGCCGCCGGCGTGTTTGGGTTCACCGTCGAGGAGGCGGAAACAGCCGAGGCGGCAAGCCTTGCCGACGAGAAGAGCTCGCGGTGAGGAGGAGCAGGCGAGCCCGACGCTGATCCGGACGAGACCTGCGGGGCGCCTCCCTCCGCCGTCAAGTAGCTTGCAGCGGGAGGAGCCCGCCCCGCTTAAGAAGACGTCTCCGCAAGACCGAGAAGTGGCGGGCGGCAGACGGCCCAACAACCGCCTCGCCGCCCGGCCGCGCTCCACCGCGGCAAGCACATTGCAGCGGAGCGCCTCCTGCCACACAAGAACGGGAGCGGGCCTTCGAGCCACAGCCCCGCACCCGCCAAGCGTCCGAGGGAGCCTACTCCTCCAGCTCGTCGCACCGGAGCAGAATTTGACTTCTCCGCTCTCAGCTCCGAGGAAGAAGAGGAAGAGTAAGTTCTTGTCGCTGCTACTTGTAATTCTTCAATTTACTGCTTTTGTCTTGTATTTGACTTGCTTCATTCTGAGCTCTTTCCTTCTTCAGGACGCTGGCTCAGAGGGCGTCGAAAAGGGCCAAGACTCCGGTGGTCGCTGCCGAAGACGATTCCCACAATAGCGACAGGGGCACGTCTGAGACTCCTTACTGGATCCGCAACCCTTCAGCAGAGCAGCCCTCAAAGACAGCCCCAGCGTAAGTGTTTGGATTATCTCTTACGGTTCGGTGTGCTTGGGTGCTCCTTCTCTCTGATATCGACTTGTTGAACTGTGCGAGCAGAGCAGCCTCATCGAGGCCCGGAGGTCACTCCCGAAGTTCCGTCTGCTTCAACTACGCCGCCGAGGAAAACTCTCCGCCAAGGAGAGCTCTCCGGCAAGGAGGCCTCTCCGACAAGGGGAGTTCTCCGACAAGGGGCAGCGCCGGCGACCCTCCGGTGGTGGAGACCGCGGCTCTGATCCCATTGCGGTAATCTTCTTGACTGAAAATTTCCCTTGGGTCTTTTCTCTTCTGTTCTTCTCTTGAACATTTGCTTGACTTGTTCTTTTCTTTTTCGATCATCGATCCATCTCGCCGAATAGCCGATGGAGATTGAGGTTGCCGCGAGAGGACGCTCGCGGCAACAATGACGACGCCGCCAACATGGAGGAGGAGGCCGCGCCGATAGGTCCGCCCGGCGAGGAGGCCGCCAAGGCTGCCGGCGCAGAGGCTGAGGAGGTCCGGTGATCGTCGACGGCCCCGAGGCGCAGGAGCGCCAGGCGCTGCACCGACCGCCGATCCCCTGCCACCGATGCCGCACGGACTCAAGAGCCCCAGCCCGCACCTGTCAAGGCGGCGAAGGTGTCTTCATCAAGCTTCCATGGGCATCGAGCTCCGGCGCCGGTCGAGGAGAGACCTTGACGTGGAGCTGCTCGCCTCACTGGGCTGTTGCTGGTTGACGCGCCAAGCAGCAGCAAGCAGGTGAAGAGGAGCAGCTCTTTGAAGAAGCTCTGTCGCTCTACCGCGCCTGCAAGCTAAAATGGAGTCGCGAGAAGCGCTTGTCGCGAGGGCGGGAGCTGATATGGAGAAGCGCGCAGAGGAGCTCCGGCGTGCCAACAAGGAAACTCTCCGGGATATAGCGAGCGTGAGCAGCTTGTTGAGGCGCCACGGCCTTCATCTTGGAAGGCCGAGGTCGAGGAGCAGCAGAGGCTTGCCGGCGAGAAGCTCTCCGCGCAAGAAGGTGAGCTGGCGCAGCGGAAGATCAACCTCGGTAGCTACGAGGAAGATCTTGCCGCGTGCGAGCAATCAATTGGCGGGGCACTCCAGGAGGCAAAGGACGCCACCCGCTGCTGCCGAGACCGCCAAGAAGGAATTGGAGACGAGGGTGGCTCAGTGGAGGCCACCCTCTGAAGAGCGGCGAGAGGTCACCTGGCTGAAGCACGAGCCGCGAAGGGCGCCTACACTCTCCATGAGCTGCGAGGTCGTTTCGCCGAGAAGATCAAAGAGCTTGACGCCGCCAAGGACTCCAAGGCGGATCTCGAGCTGAAACAGACCACCACAGCGGAGACGCTGAACAGGCGCCAAGGATCGAGAAGCGGGCCTGTTGGAGAAGATCAAGGCCAACGAGGAGCTATTGGCGAATGCCGCGACTGCCCAGAAAGATCTCAGAGATATCATAATGCACTGGACAGAAGGTCTTGTGGACACCGCCGCCGCCATCCATAATGAGCTGATGGAGCTGGGGATGGTGGATCTTGGGTACTCCACCGACGAGAACCTCCAACCCAGCGCCAAGCTCAGCCTATTCTTCAAGGGCGTGTTGACGGGTCTCCAGCGGCTCCGAGAGGAGATCCCAAAGCAGCTAGCTGAGGAGTCGCACCAAGTCTGCGCCGGGGCCCTCCAGAAGGTGCTGATGAAGGTGGCCTTCCGCAATCTGGGCGTCAACTTCACCAATGTCCTCAAGTCCCTGCCTCCAACTGCTGACATTGAAGCGCTCAAAGCCCTTGTCGCACCCATTGTGGACAGGGTGAGCAAAGTCAAGAGGCTCGGTGGCGACCGCGTGGACTAGGTCGCCAAGTTTATCTTTCCCTTGTCGCTGCAGACCATATTTAGAATAACTTATTAGATCTGCGACAAGTTATTTTGTAATATACACTATCTTAGGCAATCGATCGCAATGTTATTTCCTCTACTTGATTTCTTCCCTTGTATGTTTATGCCCTACGCTTTTAGGGGACTTGTCGGTGCAAACACCTTTGCCATGAAGCGCTGTCTGAACGTCGAAGAGCTTCTTTGGCGATGCTGCCTCCGACAAGCAACCTTGTCGCAACTAGTTGCAGCACGCTTAAGTTGTTGAGCAGACTCGAAACAACGTAAGGGCGCAAGCTAGCCGCGAGTTGGTTCCTCCGCGCACGGGTTTTCCATACAAAGTACTGTCGTTCGAGGAAGATAACTTGAAAATTTAAAAACTGATTGCTTAAACTTAACAACTTAGCTTTTCTGTTGTTTGCTTCCCGGCAAGGTGATACTTCCTCGAGCGACACTTGGTGGCCCACACCATTATCTTCTCCTTCCCCCCCGGTTAACTTGTTGGTGGATGAACCTTGCCCTCTTTTGAGAAGAAAGAAGAGAAAATAAAGTTATGGAGCCTAGTGGCTCGTTATCGCTTACCGGGTGTGGATGCTGCACAAAATGTTAGATATCACATGCATATAAGACTATGAAAGCATGTATTGACAAATTGTGCGCAACACATGAGCTTCTTCGATGCACGGGTCTGCTACCGGCTTTGTACAAAGGATTACATGCAACGGCGGCAAGACTTGTACAAAGGGTGGTTGCGGAACAGGTTCCAAGAATCCGCGCTCTATAGGTAAAACTTACGAAGATGCTCTATATTCCGTGAGTTGCTCACGGAACGCCATCTTGGTCTCAAAGCGGACAGCGCCAGGCCTAGCGACTCGTTTCACCCGATAAAGGCCTTCCCACTTCGGCGTCAACTTAGTTTACACATTATACCTCTGAATATGGCATGCCTTCCTATTTCTGGTACATACTACATCTATCTGTTAACCATGTTCTTACATGAAACTACTACTCTTCTGTATCTTGCATCAATCACTTACGATGAGACACCTTTATTCGTTGCATATTGCATATGATTTCTAGCTTGTTTCCACGTATTGCTTCTAATTTGTTCAAATACATTTATGAGGCCACCCTTTCAATTTGGCAGAGTGATATTGCTTTCATCTTTCACATGGTGTCTAGCTTGCATTCCTTCTAATTAGTTCAAACACCTTGTGCTTAGTTTACACTTTACACATCATACATGTCAATATGTCATGCCGTCCTGTTTTTCATACATATTCCATCCTCCTATGAAGCGTTTGCCTTACATGAAAGTAGTGTTCGTCAGTATCATGCATCAATGAATTCTAAAGAGCAAATTTAACTCCTTTTTCTTGTGGGTTTGACTTGACAAGGCAAAATCAAAAAATAGGAAGGAAAACACTAGTAGAAAAGGGGGCAATGGTCCAGGCTGGGTCAGCCCATTAGTCCCGGTTCAATCCAGAACCGGGACCCATGGGGGCATTGGACCCGGTTCGTGAGCCCCGGGGCCGGTCGGGCCACGTGGGCCATTGGTCCCGATTAAATCGAACTTTTGGTCCCGGTTGGTGGGACGAACCGGGACCAATGGGCCTCGCTCCTGGCCCACCACCATTGGTCCTGGTTGGTGGCTTGAACCGGGACCAAAGGCTGCCCTTTAGTCCCGGTTCATGCCACCAACCGGGACCAATGAATTTCCTATATATACCCCTCGCCCGCGAGCAGAGCACTTCACTGCTCTGTTTTTCTGCCCGACTGTTGGAGAGCTTTGTGGTGCTCTAGCTCACCTCCTATGCACACGAGGTGTTTGATGGAATGCCCGAGCCACACTACTTAACTTTCTCCTCTCCAAGCTCAACCTCCAAACTCCATTTTCCTCAATATTTGTCTAGGTTTAGCGATCTGTCACGTCCCGTCTCCGTCTTCACCACCGTCGATCGCCCGCGCCGATCTCATAGCCGGCACCACCGTGGTGAGCCTCTTGTTCTTATCTTCTTTCTTAAAGGAAAAATATTCTTACTTGTATGTTTAGATAGATACTTGTATTATTTTCTTACTTTTATTATTGCATCTTATATAGTGTGATGGTTTTGGTATCCGCCCCTGTCGGCCCTCATCCTTTCTATGATTCGGATGTGGTATATGTTATCTTTTCATAACTATTGGTTCATTTATTGTTCATGAAAATTATGCCGACCAAAGTGACATAGATTTTATTTATCTAGGAGGTTTTTGAACCGGAAATTCCAACCGACCCTATTGTCGAGAGGTTAAATTTAGGTGAAGAAGAAAACAATTTCTTGAAGGAAAAAATAAGAAAAATTGAGGAGGAGAAGATGATATTGGAGTTGCATGTTGCGGATGTCATCGATGATCACAAGATCAAGATGGATGCAATGCGCTTGAAGATTAGAAAGATTAGAAAATATGCCATTTCATACCGAGGCTTGGTATCATTATGCCGTTGGATCAGTTGTTACCTTGGTTGCTTTTCGCATTGAAATGTTTTACATAGTTTAAATGTATGGTTTAATTAAATTAGATGCTCTGCAGAGCTTTATGTTGTTAGATGAGAACTATGTATGTACTTTGGTTTTAATGTGATGATGAACTTCTATTAATTTGGTCACTTAATTATCTATTTATGATGTTCTGTAATGATTTTTGACACACTTAATTTTATATAATGCACGCAGATGAACCGGCAATGGATGTACGGTGAAAGACACACCTCCGAGTACATTAAGGGCGTGCATGATTTTCTCGAAGTGGCTGAGGCAAACAAGCAGAATGGTTTTATGTGTTTTCCATGCCCTATATGTGGGAATACGAAGTCTTACTCTGACCGGAAAATCCTTCACACCCACCTGCTTTACATGGGTTTTATGCCACACTATAATGTTTGGGCGAGGCACGGAGAAATAGGGGTTATGATGGAAGACGGCGAAGAAGAAGAGTACGATGACAACTATGTGCCCCCTGAATACGGTGATGCTACTGAAGATCAAGAGGAACCAGACGATGTGCACGATGATGTTGCAACGGGCGAAGCTGCTGAAGATCAAGAGGAACCAGACGAGTTGCCCAATGATGATGATCTCCGCCGGGTCATTGTCGATGCAAGGACGCAATGCGAAAGTCAAAAGGAGAAGCTGAAGTTCGATCGCATGTTAGAGGATCACAAAAAAGGGTTGTACCCCAATTGTGAAGATGGCAACACAAAGCTCGGTACCGTATTGGAATTGCTGCGATGGAAGGCGTAGAGAATGTCTTGTCGTGACAAAGGATTTGAGAAGCTACTGAAAATATTGAAGAAGAAGCTTCCAAAGGATAACGAATTGCCCGACAAGACATACGCAACAAAGAAGGTCGTATGCCCTCTAGGATTGGAGGTGCAGAAGATACATGCATGCCCTAATGATCGTGCATCCTCTACATGCAGCGTATAAGGATCTGAAGGCATGCCCGTATCACGCGTGCATTACGGTATAAGATCGACGAGATGACCTGGTGATGTTGATAGCGAGCCCCCGTGAAGAGGGTTCCTTCAAAGGTGATGTGGTATGCTCCTATAATACCACGGTTGAAACGTCTGTTCGAAAACGGAGAGCATGCCAAGTTGATGCGATGGCACAGTGAGGACCGTAAGAAAGACGGAAGTTGAGAGCACCGCCGACGGGTCGCAGTGGAGAAAATCGAGAGAAATACTTGGGATGAGTTTGCAAGTGACCCAAGGAATGTATGGTTTTCTTTAAGCGCGGATGGCATTAATCCTTTCGGGAGCAGAGCAGCAATCACAGCACTGCCCTTGACTCTATGTATGTATAACCTTCCTCCTTGGATGTGCATGAAGCGGAAGTTCATTATGATGCCGTTCTCATCCAAGGCCCTAAGCAACCCGGCAACGACATTGATGTGTACCTAAGGCCATTAGTTGAAGAAATTTTACAGTTGTCGAATGGAAACGGTGTACGTACGTGGGATGAGCACAAACAGGAGGAATTTGACCTAAAGGCGTTGCTGTTCGTGACCATCAACGATTGGCCCGCTCTCAGTAACCTTTCAGGACAAACAAACAAGGGATACCACGCATGCACGCACTGTTTACTTGACACCGATAGTATATACCTAGGAAGCTGCAGGAAGAATGTGTACCTGGGCCATCGTTGATTTCTTCTGACCAACCATCAATGTCGAAAGAAAGGCAAGCATTTCAAAGGCGAGGCAGATCACCGGAAGAAGCCCGCCATGCGTACCGGTGATCATGTACTTGCTATGGTCAATGATTTACACGTAATCTTTGGAAAGGGTCCCGACGGGCTAGCTGTTCCGAATGACGCTGAGAAACACGCACCCATGTGGAAGAAGAAATCTATATTTTGGGACCTACCCTACTGGAAAGACCTAGAGGTCCGCTCTTCGATCAACGTGATGCACGTGACGAAGAACCTTTGCGTGAACCTGCTAGGCTTCTAGGGCGTGTATGGGAAGACAAAAGATACACCTGAGGCATGGGAGGACCTGCAACGTTTGCACGAAAAAGATGGCATGCCTCCGAAGTAGTATGAAGGTCCTGCCAGCTACGCTCTTATGAAAGAAGAGAAAGAAATCTTCTTTGAATGCCTGCTCAGTATGAAGGTCCCGACTGGCTTCTCGTCGAATATAAAGGAATAATAAATATGCGGAGAAAAGTTCCGAACCTAAAGTCTCATGACTGCCACGTGATTATGATGCAACTGCTTCCGGTTGCATTGAGGGGGCTTCTACCGGAAAACGTCCAATTAGCCATTGTGAAGCTATGTGCATTCCTCAATGCAATATCTCAGAAGGTGATCGATCCAGAAATCGTACCAACGCTAAGGAGTGATGTGGCGCAATGTCTTGTCAGTTTCGATCTGGTGTTCCCACCATCCTTCTTCAATATCATGACGCACGTCCTAGTTCATCTAGTCGACGAGATTGTCATTCTGGGGCCCGTATTTCTACACAATATGTTCCCCTTTGAGAGGTTCATGGGAGTCCTAAAGAAGTATGTCCGTAACCGCGCTAGGCCAGAAGGAAGCATCTGCATGGGCCATCAAATAGAGGATGTCATCGGGTTTTGTGTTGACTTCATTCCTGGCCTTAAGAAGATAGGTCTCCCTAAATCGCGGTATGAGGGGAGACTGACCGAAAAACACGCTTGGAAGGGACTCAATAATATGCAGGGACGGATATTCTTGGTCTCAAGCACACTACACAGTTCTCTGTAACTCTACCTTGGTGAACCCGTATGTCGATGAACACAAGAATGATCTGCGCTCCAAACACCGGAGCAAGGCGACGATCGGATTACATGTGAACACATCAGGACTTTCAGCAGTTGGTTGGAAACACGTCTCGGAGGTGACAACACTGTTTGTGATGAGTTGTACTTGTTCTCGAGGGACCATCTTCGATTGTAATGATTTGGAAAGGATACGAGATAAATGTGAATACATTTTACACGATCGCCCAAGATCAAAAGAGCACCAACTAAAACAGCGGTGTCCGCTTTGATGCAGCCAACGAGAGGGAAAGGACACATATTATGGTTACATAGTGGACATATGGGAACTTGACTACGGAGTAGATTTTAAGGTCCCTTTGTTTAAGTGCAATCGGGTCAATATGTCGAGGCGGTGCAGGTAGACCCACAAGATGCGGAATGACAACAAGGATCTGAAAAATCTTGGGTACACCGACGAACCGCTCATCCTAGCCAATGATGTGGCATAGGTTATCTATGTGAAGGAGATGTCTACGGATCGAGAAAAGAAAAGATAAGGAAGCGAATACATCATACGATGAGCCAAAGCGCCACATAGTTCTTTCATGAAAAAGGGGCATCGTGGGAGTGGAGGGCAAGACAGACATGTTTGAAGATTATGAAAAGTTTCATGAAATTCCTCCCTTCAAAGTCAAGGCTGACCCCAGCATCCTGCTAAACGATGAAGATTATCCATGGTTACGGCGCAATAAGCAAATGACACAAGCAAAGAAAAAGTGAAGACTTTCTCCCGCAACTATTATGATGATACCATGCCAACTTTGTAACAAACGAATATGATACCATTGTCCGTTTTGTACATGCACATGCCATGTGAGTGAAATTATGATACCATGCCAACTTTCAACTTTTTCAGAGTTCATTTGAAATGCTTTAATGTCTTATGATTCGGCCCACGTAATACCATTAATCCCGGTTCGCTCCTTGTCAACTATGTTCTCACCAAGAACACTCTCGAGAGGGCAGCCACATGGGCCATTGGTCCCGGTTCGTCTGGACCTTTTGGTCCCGGTTCCACGCACGAACCGGGACCAATGCGCCTCGCCCCTGGCACATGACCATTAGTCCCGGTTTGTGCCACAAACCGGGACTAAAGGGTTGGTCCTCGTTGCACTCAGAGTTTAGTCCCACCTCGCCAACCGAAGGGCGCTCACACCGGTTTATAAGCCCGTCCCTCTCTTCCTTGTTGACCTCCTCTCAAAGTGAAAATAGATGCCCCTATATAGGGAATTTGACCTAAATTCATAGTGAATTTCTCTGAAATTCATAGAAATTTATTATGAATTTATGTTCAATTTTCTCTATAGGCGCATCTATGTTCATTTTTTTAGTAAAGTTAATCACAAACTTGTGATTCACACAAATTTCAAAGAATTAAAATTTTAACTATTCAAATTTGAAAACTAATGGCACTAACAAAAGTTTATAATTTTCTAAAACTAATGGCACTAACGAGAAAGTTTATAATTTTGCTGACCTAAAAGCAAAAAAGAATTAAAATATAAAGCAAAAACAAAATAAAATAAATAATGCAGAAAACAAAACAAAAAATTGGAAACAAAATAAAAATAGCAACAATAAGTATTTTGTTGTAAGTAGAAACAAAATAAAATAAATAAAGCAACAAAGAAAACAAAAAAAAACAAAAAAAGTGTTTTCAAATTTGAAAACTAATGGCACTAACAGAAAGTTTATAATTTTTCTAAAACTAAAAGCAAAAAGGAATTAAAAAATAAAGCAAAAAACAAAAGAAAATAAATAATAGAGAAAACAAAACAAAAAACTGGAAAAAAAACTACCACCTATTGGGCCACCACGGCCTGAATACGACTAGAAACCCAACCTGGGCCAGGACTCAGGCCCGCAGAAGGCCCAATAGGCCCACAGGCAGCACAGTGCGAGATTAGGCCCGTAAGCCTGCATTTGAGAGGAGCTCGAGAGGGTAGCCGCAGTGGGGCTTATAAACCACTCCGAGCCCCTCTCAACTAGCGAGGTGGGACTAAACTTTTGGCCGCGGGCAGCGCAAGGCCTTTGGTCCCGGTAGGTGGCACCAACCGGGACTAAAAGAAGGCATTGGTCCCCGTTCGTGGCACCAACCGGTACCAATGCCCTCCTTTAGTCCTGGTTGGTGCCACCAACCGGGACCAAAGTGTTGGAAATATGCCCTAGAGGCAATAACAAAAGGATTATTATTATATTTCCTTTTTCGTGATAATTGTCTTTTATTCATGCTATAATTGTATTATCCGGAAATCGTAATACACATGTGAATACATAGACCACAATATGTCCCTAGTGAGCCTCTAGTTGACTAGCTCGTTGATCAATAGATAGTCATGGTTTCGACTATGGACATTGGATGTCATTGATAAGCGGGATCACATCATTAGGAGAATGATGTGATGGACAAGACCCAATCCTAAGCATAGCACAAGATCGTGTAGTTCGCTTTGCTAGAGCTTTTCCAATGTCAAGTATCTCTTCCTTAGACCATGAGATCGTGTAACTCCCGGATACCGTAAGAGTGCTTTGGGTGTACCAAACGTCACAACGAATCGGGTGACTATAAAGGTGCACTACGGTATCTCCGAAAGTGTGTTGGGTTGACACGGATCGAGATCGATTTGTCACTCCGTATGACGGAGAGGTATCTCTGGGCCCACTCGGTAATGCATCATCATAATGAGCTCAAAGTGACCAAGTGATTGGTTACGGGATCATGCATTACGATGCGAGTAAAGTGACTTGCGTGCTTGAGACTGAACGAGGTATTGGGATACCGACGATCGAGTCTCGGGCAAGTAACGCATCGATTGACAAAGGGAATTGAATACGGATTAATTGAATCCTCGACATCGTGGTTCATCCGATGAGATCATCGAGGAGTATGTAGGAGTCAACATGGGTATCCAGATCCGCTGTTGGTTATTGACCGGAGTGCCGTCTCGGTCATGTCGCATGTCTCCGAACCCGTAGGGTCTACACACTTAAGGTTTGGTGACGCTAGGGTTGTATGAATATGAGTATGCAGCAAACCAAATGTTGTTCGGAGTCCCGGATGAGATCCCGGACGTCACGAGGAGTTCCGGAATGGTCCGTAGGTAAAGAATTATATATAGGAAGTGCTATTTCGCCATCGGGAGAATTTCGGGGTTACTGTATTGTACCGAGACCACGGAAGGGTCCCGGGTCCACCGGTGGGGCCACCTATCCGGAGGGCCCGTGGGCTGAAGTGGGAGGGAACCAGCCCCTGGTGGGCTGGTGTGCCCCCCACTTGGGCCCCGCGCCTAGGGTTGGAAACCCTAGGGTGGGGGGGGCCCACTTGCCTTGGGGGTAAGCCTCCGCCCTTGGCCGCCGCCCCCCTTGGGAGATCAGATCTCCAGGGCGGCGCGCCTGTGGGGCCTATATAAAGGGGGGAGGGGCAGCCGCACCCTTGCATCTTGGCGCCTCCCTCTCCCCTGCCACACTCTCCTCCTCCGTCACGTGCTTGGTAAAGCCTGCCGAGTGCTGCTTCTCCACCAACACCACGCTGTCGTGCTGCTGCTGGAGCCATCTTCCTCAACCTCTCCTTCCCCCTTGCTGGATCAAGAAGGAGGAGACGTCTTCCGCTCCGTACGTGTGTTGAACGCGGAGGTGCCGTCCGTTCGGCACTCGGTCATCGGTGATTTGGATCATGGCGAGTACGACTCCATCATCCACGTTCTAGTGAACGCTTCCGCACGCGATCTACAAGTGGTATGTAGATGCAATCTCTCTCCCATGACTCGTTGCTTAGATGAACTCATAGATGGATCTTGGTGAAACCGTAGGAAAAATTTTAATTTTCTGCAACGTTCCCCAACAGTGGCATCATGAGCTAGGTCTATGCGTAATTCTCTATTGAACGAGTAGAACACAATTTTGTTGTGGGCGTAGATCTTGTCAACTTGCTTGCTGCTACTAGTCTTTTCTTGCTTCAGCGGTATTGTGGGATGAAGCGGCCGGACCGACCTTACGTGCGCTTCGTGAGACAGGTTCCATCGATGACATGCACTAGTTGCATAAGGTGGCTAGCGGTGTCATCTCTCGCTACTTTAGTTGGAGCGGATTAGATGAAAAGGGTCCTTATGAAGGGTAAATAGAAGTTGACAATATCACGTTGTGGTTATTCGTAGGTAAGAAAACGTTCTTGCTAGAACCCAATTGCAGCCACGTAAAAGATGCAACAACAATTAGAGGACGTCTAACTTGTTTTTGCAGCAATTGTCATGTGATGTGATATGGCCAGAAGTTGTGATGAATGATGAATGATATATTGTGATGTATGAGATCATGTTCTTATAATAGGAATCACGACTTGCATGTCAATGAGTATGACAACCGGAAGGAGCCATAGGAGTTGTCTTAATTATTGTATGACCTGCGAGTCATTGATTCAACGCCATGTAAATTACTTTACTTTATTGCTAAACATGTTAGCCATAGTAGTAGAAGTAATAGTTGGCGAGCAACTTCATGGAGACACGATGATGGAGATCATGGTGTCATGCCAGTAAACAAGATGATCATGGAGCCCCGAAGATGAAGATCAAAGGAGCTATATGATATTGGCCATATCATGTCACTACTTTATATAATTGCATGTGATGTTTATTATGTTTTATGCATCTTGTTTACTTAGAACGACAGTAGTAAATAAGATGATCCCTTACAATAATTTCAAGAAAGTGTTCCCCCTAACTATGCACCGTTGCTAAAGTTCGTCGTTTCGAAGCACCACGTGACGATCGGTGTGATAGATCCTTACGTTCACATACAACGGGTGTAAGACAGTTTTACACATGCATGAACACTTAGGGTTAACTTGACGAGCCTAGCATGTACAGACATGGCATCGGAAGACAAGAGACCGAAAGGTCGAACATGAGTCGTATGGAAGATACGATCAACATGGAGATGTTCACCGACGATGACTAGTCCGTCTCACGTGATGATCGGACACGGCCTAGTCGACTCGGATCATGTAACACTTAGATGACTAGAGGGATGTCAAATCTAAGTGGGAGTTCATTAAATAATTTGATTAGATGAACTTAATTATCATGAACATTAGTCTAAAATCTTTGCAAAATGTCTTGTAGATCAAATGGCCCGCCATGTCACCATGAACTTCAACGCTTCCTAGAGAAAACCAAGCTGAAAGACGATGGCAGCAACTATTCGGACTGGGTCCGAACCCGAGGATCATCCTCATAGCAGCCAAGAAACAATATGTCCTAGAAGCACCGCTAGGTGATGCACCCATCCCAGAGAACCAAGACATTATGAATGCTTGGCGTTATCATCGATGATTACTCCCTCGTTCAAAGGCGGCATGCTTTACAGCTTAGAACCGGGCTCCAAAAGCGTTTTGAGCAACACGGAGCATATGAGATGTTCGAGGAGCTGAAAATGGTTTTCCAAGCTCGTGCCCGGTCGAGAGATATGAAGTCTCCGACAAGTTCTATAGTTGTAAGATGGAGGAAAATAGTTCACATCGGTGAGCACATACTCAAAATGTCTCGGGTTGCACAACCGCCGTCCCACTGGATATTAACCTCCGGATGAGGCGGTCATTGACAGAATCCTTCAGTCGCTCCCACCAAGCTTACAAGAGTTTTTTGATAAACTACATTAGCCAGGGGTTGGTGAGGACCTTTCCGAAGTATTCTCAATGCTGAAGTCAGCAGAGGTTGAAATCAAGAAAGAACATCAAGTGTTGATGGTCAATAAAACCACTAAGTTCAAAAAGGGCAAGGGTAAGAAGAACTTCAAGAAGGACGGCAAGGATGTTGCCGCGCCCGGTAAGCAAGTTGTCGGGAAGAAGTCAAAGAATGGACCCAAACCTGAGACAGAGTGCTTTTATTGCAAAGGGAAGGGCCACTGGAAGCGGAACTGCCCCAAATACTTAGCGGACAAGAAGGTCGGCAACACTAAAGGTATATTTGATATACATGTAATTGATGTGTACCTTACCAGTACTCGTAGTAACTCCTGGCTATTTGATACCGGTGCCGTTGCTCATATTTGTAACTCACAGCAGGAGCTGCGGAATAAACGGAGACTGGCGAAGGACGAGGTGACGATGTGCGTCGGGAATGGTTCCAAGGTCGACGTGATCACCGTCGGCACGCTACCTCTACATTTACCTACGGGATTAGTTTTAAACCTCAATAACTGTTATTTAGTGCCAAGTTTGAGCATGAACATTGTATCAGGATCTCGTTTAATGCGACATGGCTACTCATTTAAATCCGAGAATAATGGTTGTTCTATTTATATGAGAGATATGTTTTATGGTCATGCTCCGATGGTCAATGGTTTATTCTTAATGAATCTCGAACGTAATATTACACACATTCATAGTGTGAATACCAAAAGATGTAAAGTTGATAACGATAGTCCCACATACTTGTGGCACTCGCCGCCTTGGTCACATTGGTGTCAAGCGCATGAAGAAGCTCCATTCGATGGACTTTAGAGTCTCTCGATTATGAATCATTTGACACATGCGAACCATGCCTTATGGGAAAATGACCAAGACTCGCTTCTCCGGAACAATGGAGCGAGCAACCAACTTATTGGAAATCATACATACCGATGTAAAAGCGGTCCAATGAGCGTCGAGGCTCATGGAGGATATCGTTATGTTCTCACTCTCACTGATGACTTGAGTAGATATGGGTATGTCTACTTGATGAAACACAAGTCTAAGACCTTTGAAAAGTTCAAGGAATTTCAGAATGAGGTAGAGAATCAACGTGACCGAAAAATAAAGTTCTTACGATCAGATTGTGGAGGAGAATATTTAAGTCACGAATTTGGTACACACTTAAGGAAATGTGGAATCGTTTCACAACTCACGTCGCATGGAACATCTCAGCGTAATGGTGTGTCCGAACGTCGTAATCGCACTCTATTGGATATGGTGCGATCTATGATGTCTCTTACAGATTTACCGCTATCATTTTGGGGATACGCTCTAGAGACAGCTACATTCACTTTAAATAGGGCACCGTCTAAATCCGTTTAGAAGACACCATATGAATTATGGTTTGGGAAGAAACCTAAGCTGTCGTTTCTCAAAGTTTGGGGATGCGATGCTTATGTCAAGAAACTTCAACCTGAAAAGCTCGAACCCAAGTCGGAAAAATGCGTCTTCATAGGATACCCTAAGGAAACCATTGGGTATACCTTCTACCTTAGATCCGAAGGCAAGATCTTTGTTGCCAAGAACGGATACTTTCTTGAAAAAGAGTTTCTCTCGAAAGGAGTAAGTGGGAGGAAAGTAGAACTCGATGAAGTACTACCTCTTGAACCGGAAAATAGTGCAGCTCAGGAGAATGTTCCTATGGTGCATACACCTACTGGAGAGGAAATTAACGATGATGATCAAAGTACTTCGGATCAAGTTGCTACTGAACTTCGTAGGTCCACAAGGACACGTTCCACACCAGAGTGGTATGGCAACCCTGTCCTAGAAATCATGTTGTTAGACAACAGTGAACCTTCAAACTATGAAGAAGCGATGGCGGGCCCGGATTCCAACAAATGGCTTGAAGCCATGCAATCGGAGATAGGATCCATGTATGAAAACAAAGTATGGACTTTGACAGACTTGCTCGATGATCGGCGAGCGATAGAAAACAAATGGATCTTTAAGAAGAAGATAGACGCGGATGGTAATGTCACCATCTATAAAGCTCGACTTGTCGCTAAGGGTTATCGGCAAGTTCAAGGGATTGACTACGATGACACTTTCTCTCCCGTAGCGAAGCTTAAGTCCGTCCGAATCATGTTAGCAATTGCCGCATACTATGATTATGAGATATGGCAGATGGACGTCAAAACGGCATTCCTTAACGGTTATCTTAAGGAAGAGCTGTATATGATGCAGCCGAAGGTTTTGTCGACCCTAAGGATGCTAACAAGGTATGCAAGCTCCAATGATCCATTTATGGGCTGGTGCAAGCATCTCGAGTTGGAACATTCGCTTTGATGAGATGATCAAAGCGCTTGGGTTTATGCTTGAGACTTATGGAGAATCCTGTGCTTACAAGAAAGTGAGTGGGAGCTCAGAGCATTTCTCATATTATATGTAGATGACATACTTTTGATGGGAAATGATATAGAACTCTTGGACAGCATTAAGGCCTACTTGAATAAAAGTTTTTCAATGAAGGACCTTGGAGAAGCTGCTTATATATTAGGCATCAAGATCTATAGGGATAGATCGAGACGCCTCATAGGTCTTTCACAAAGCACATACCTTGATAAGATTTTGAAGAAATTCAAATGGATCAGTCCAAGAAAGGGTTCTTGCCTGTCTTCGCAAGGTGTGAGATTGAGCTCGGCTCAATGCCCGACCACAACAAAAGATAAAGAAGAGATGAGCGTCATCCCCATATGCCTCGCCATAGGATATATTATGTATGCCATGTTGTGTACTGACCTGATGTAAACCTTGCCATAAGTTTGGTAGGAAGGTACCAAAGTAATCCCGCAAGGAACACCGGACAGCGGTCAAGAATATCCTGAAGTACCGAAAAGGACAAAGGACATGTTTCGTTTATGGAGGTGACGAAGAGCTCGTCAGAAGGGTTACGCCGACGCTTAGCTTCGACACAGATCTGATGACTCTAAGTCACAAACCGGATACGTGTATATGTTGAATGGTGGAGCGAGAAGCTGGTGCAGCTGCAAGCGAGAGCGTCGTGGCGGGATCTACGTGTGAAGCGGAGTACATGGCAGCCTCGGAGGCAGCGCATGAAGCAATTTGGGTGAAGGAGTTCATCACCGACCTAGGAGTTATACCCAATGCGTCGGGGCCAATCAAACTCTTCTGTGACAACACTGGAGCTATTGCACTTGCCAAGGAGCCCAGGTTTCACAAGAAGACCAGGCACATCAAGCGTCGCTTCAACTCCATCCGTGAAAATGTTCAAGATGGAGACATAGAAATTTGCAAAGTGCATACGGATCTGAAGGTCGCAGATCCGTTGACTAAACCTCTTCCGCGAGCAAAACATGATCAACACCAGAACTCTATGGGTGCTCGGTTCATCACAATGTAACTAGATTATTGACTCTAGTGCAAGTGGGAGACTGTTGGAAATATGCCCAAGAGGCAATAATAAAAGGATTATTATTATATTTCCTTGTTCGTGATAATTGTCTTTTATTCATGCTATAATTGTATTATCCGGAAATCGTAATACACTTGTGAATACATAGACCACAATATGTCCCTAGTGAGCCTCTAGTTGACTAGCCCGTTGATCAATAGATAGTCATGGTTTTCTGACTATGGAAATTGGATGTCATTGATAACGGGATCACATCATTAGGAGAATGATGTGATGGACAAGACCCAATCCTAAGCATAGCACAAGATCGTGTAGTTCGTTTTGCTAGAGCTTTTCCAATGTCAAGTATCTCTTCCTTAGACCATGAGATCGTGTAACTCCCAGATACCGTAAGAGTTCTTTGGGTGTACCAAACATCACAACGTAACTGGGTGACTATAAAGGTGCACTACAGGTATCTCCGAAGGTGTCTATTGGGTTGACACGGATCGAGACTAGGATTTGTCACTCCGTGTGACGGAGAGGTATCTCTGGGCCCACTCGGTAATGCATCATCATAATGAGCTCAAAGTGACCAAGTGATTGGTTACAGGATCTTGCATTATGGTATTTAGTAAAGTGACTTGCGGTAACGAGACCGAACGAGGTATTGGGATACCGACGATCGAGTCTCGCAAGTAACGCACCGATTGACAAAGGGAATTGAATACGGATTAATTGAATCCTCGACATCGTGGTTCATCCGATGAGATCATCGAGGAGTATGTGGAGTCAACATGGGTATCCAGATCCTGCTGTTGGTTATTGACCGGAGAGCCGCCTCGGTCATGTCTCAGATGTCTCCGAACCCGTAGGGTCTACACACTTAAGGTTCGGTGGCGCTAGGGTTGTATGAATATGAGTATGCAGCAAACCGAATGTTGTTCGAGTCCGGATGAGATCCCGGACGTCACGAGGAGTTCCGAATGGTCCGGAGGTAAATAATTATATATAGGAAGTGCTATTTCGCCATCGGAGAATTTCGGGGTTACTGGTATTGTACCGGACCACCGGAAGGGTCCCGGGTCCACCGGTGGGGCCACCTATCCCGAGGGCCCGTGGGCTGAAGTGGGAGGAACCAGCCCCGGTGGGCTGGTGTGCCCCACTTGGGCCCCCTAGCCTAGGGTTGGAAACCATAGGGTGGGGCGCCCACTTGCCTTGGGGGCCAAGCCTCTCCCTTGGCCGCCGCCCCTTGGGAGATCAGATCTCCAAGGGCGGCGCCCCATGGGGCCTACATAAAGGGGGAGGGAGGGGCAGCCGCACCTTGCATCTTGGCGCCTCCTCTCCCTGCTACACCTTTCCTCCTCTCGTCACGTGCTTGGCGAAGCCTGCCGAGTGTGCTTCTCCACCAACACCACGCCGTCGTGCTGCTGCTGGAGCCATTTTCCTCAACCTCTCCTTCCCCCTTGCTGGATCAAGAAGGAGGAGACGTCATCCGCTCCGTACGTGTGTTGAACACGGAGGTGCCGTCCGTTCGGCACTCGGTCATCGGTGATTTGGATCACGGCGAGTACGACTCCATCATCCACGTTTTAGTGAACGCTTCCGCACGCGATCTACAAGTGGTATGTAGATGCAATCTCTCTCCCATGACTCGTTGCTTAGACGAACTCATAGATGGATCTTGGTGAAACCGTAGGAAAAATTTTAATTTTCTGCAACGTTCCCCAACACAAAGGCCGCCGCTTCCCGCCCTTTGGGCTGCCGAAAACTGGCCTTTGGTCCTGGTTGGTGGCACCAACCGGGACTAAAGGGGGCATTGGTCCCAGTTGGTGCCACGAACCGGGACCAATGCTCTTGGTATATAACCAGGACTTGTGAAAATTTCAGTTTCTCATCTCCATTTGCCCCCGACAACACCGAGCTCATCGCCGCCAGGCTGCCCCGACGCCGTCCGCCGCTCCTGTCGTCGCCCCCGCCCGACCTCGCCGTCGCCGTCGCCGACGCCATCCCCAAGCCAGCGCCCCTGCCCTCGCCCGAGGGCGCTTTCACCGTCGGCCGTCCCGAGCCTTCCTCGTCGCCGCGCCCCACCCCACGCCACGCCACCGCCTTTGCCTCAGTCCGGCCCCCCAGCCTGTCGCGCCCGGACGCTGTCGCTGCCTCTGCCGCCTCGACGCCATCGCCGCCCGACATCGTCCCCTGCCTCAAGGCCACCGCTTCTGCCTCAGGTCGGCCCCGACCTCGCCGTCGCCGTCGCCGCCCATAGTGAGCCCCCGCGCCCTGCCCTACACCCTGTCGCCACCGCCGCCCATAGCTAGTGATGCTTTTTTTGCATATATGTTGATGATATATGTATGTATGTTTTACTTTCTTAAAGAATATATATACATATATATATATATATATATATATATATATATATATATGTATGTATATATATATGTATGTATGTATGCTTTTTTGTATGTATGTATGCTTTTTTGCTAGCTAGGAAAGTATGTATGCTTTTTGTATATATGTACGTATGTATGCTTTTTTTGTATGTATATATGTATGTATGTATGTATGTATGTATGTATGCTTTTTTGTATGCATATAAGTTGATGCAATATGAACAATGCATTAGGCAAAACCTTTACTTTTTGAAATTTTCTATTTGAACATTTAAAAAAAGCAATACTAAAAGAATGAGAGGAAAAAGGAAAATAAGAAGAGGAAGAAAGGAGGAGAAGAGGAGAAATAAATAAGAAGAGGAAAAAGAAGACAAAGAAGAGAAGAAGAAGAATAGAGTAGAAGAAGAAAAATAGAAAATACTCTATTTTTCTTCTTCTCCTCTATTCCTTTCTTCTCTCCTTTTTTTTCTTCTTTTTTCTTCGATCTTCTCCTCTCGTCGTCAGAGATATACCCTCCCGATAATTTAAACACGAGGAGAAGAAGAAGAAGAAGAAGAGAAGAAGAAGAAAAAAGAAATTCTATTTTTTCTTCTTTCTCCTCTATTCCTTTCTTCTTCTCCTCCTTTTTTTTCTTCTTTTTTTCTTCGATTGCTTCTCTTCTATTCCATTCTTCTTCTCCTCTTTTTATTTCTTCTTTTGTCTTCTTATTTTTTATCGGGTATGTCGTTGTCGATATATCCCCTCCTGAGAAACTTCAACACGAGGGGGGGGGGTTACCGATACCCCCTCCCCGATAACATTATTTTCCCATGTATATGTATGTCACGTCGTTGTCGATATAACCCCCTCCCGGATAACTTCGACATGAGGGGCGGTCGGTATATATACCCCCCTCTCGACCGTCATAACTTATACCACGGCAGCACCCCCTCGGCCCTCTCGCTCGACCAAAACTCTCGAGGACACCCAAACCCTAGAGAAAAAACGATGTTGGTATCCTACCCCCTCCCGCCGCGCCCCTACCCGACAAACTCTCTTGAGGCCACCCAAATTTACGAAGTTAAAAGAGCGTTGTCGTCGAGGCCACCCCAAACCCTTGAAACGTTGTCTAGGCCACCCCAAACCCTAGAGAAGCAGCGTCGAGGCCACTAACATGATTCCTTATTGTGATTAGCTAGCTAGTTCTATGTTTGCCACTAATATATATCCATTTGTACCATGTTTGAATAATAACTGACATGTTGTAAATATCTGTAGAAACTATGGAGCACTCCCGAGACGAAGCAACAAAAGCGATGTTGGGGGACATAATCACACAAGGAAGTGATGTCGTTGCATCATTTCTCAACGACACTGATGGTCAGGAAGGACTGCGTGAAGAAGAGGGCTATGTTCATGATGGCTCCGGCCCATTAATGCCGGTACAAGAAGAGGGCTATGTTCATGATGGCTCCGGTGACCCAATGGAGGTACAAGAAGGAGACCGTGCTGACTGCTCCCGTGACCGAACCGAGTCCGGCCAGGTATATATATTAGTTAAGCCCATGCTGACTAGTTAATTGATGCATTCATTGTTTTGGTATATGTACACATATTAATTAACTCTTGTCTTTCTTACTTTTTCTAGCCCTCCGGATGGAGCACAACTTCGGTAAGGAGACGAGGCACGAAGAAAAAGTTGAGCTCGGATGAAAGGTTTGACATCATAGCAATCGCGCCCAACGGCGAACCGATTGAACCCATCCGGAAAAAGAACGATTTTCGCTCGGTCACGGGGGTTCTTGTTAGGGACAAGATCCCGATCAGCATCCACCAATGGTATAAGCCTAAGGAGGAAGACCCCGAGGTGTCTTATGTCAATGATATGCGTAAAGATGATCTTTGGACCGAGCTGAAGGCAAATTTCACCCTACCGCCAGAGGAGGATCCGAGAAGCCGCTTAAAGAGCAATTAATCAAGTCTTGTGCTCTTAAGAAGATGTCAAGCCTATTCAGGAGGTGGAGGAAAGAGCTGAACAAGTTTGTCGACAAAGAAGAGACACCAGAATTCATCAGCAAATATGAGAAGATCAAAGATCACTGGGCCGCATTTGTGGCTCACAAGACATCAGAAAAGAGTAAGAAGATGTCGGAGACAAACAAGCAAAATGCTGCGAAGAAGAAGTTTCACCATCGCACGGGTCGTGGCTACCTCAAAGCCCGCCTAAGTGGTCCAAGGCTGAGAATGATCTTCTTGATAAAGGGATCGAACCAGACAATGAACTGGCCGTAACGCTGCGGACTTGGTTCTTCGTGGCTGGCGGAACCTTGACCCTGATCGTGGAAGTGCCATTGACTGACGAGCAACTGAAAATACCAATCACCAAGCTTCGACAGATCAGATCGATGTAGCGCAGCAAGGGACGTTCGCTCGAGACAGGAGAAGGACGAGCTCATAATGGCCCTCGAATCTGAGCACCACGGACGGACACGAGGCACGCCAGATCCATTCCGTGGAAAGTTGCTTTTCCGGACGTAGGGGGTTACAAAACCCAGGAGAGGAGGAAGAAACTGGAGCAGAGCCAACTGCAGGCGCTGCACGAAAGGGTAATGGGGCTAGAGGAACGAGAAGCGATCGCAGCAAACGACTGCCGAAGCTTCCCCGGTTACCCCGCCATCTCAGCGAGAAGTAGCGTGGCTTCCACCGAGCTGCTTCAGCCGGAGCATGTCTTGACGGCTCGCCAGCTATCCGTGGATGCTATCACGGAGTCTCAAATTGCCACATCATGACGCAATGGATGAATTTGAAGGTCAAGGCGGCTGTTGGCTGTTTATCCTCATCGAACCCGGCGTAACTTTTCACCGCCGCCGATTCCGTATGATATGCTAGGGTGATGGTGGATGAAATAACTGAGGGATTTGAGGACCTCCAGCTTGACCACCCTACCGGTGAAGGGGAGACTAGGCTAGGTTCTGCTCTGAAGACTCCATGCCTATGGCAGTAGGAACTCATCAACCTTCCGAACTGGACGCCTCCGCCTCCTCCTCCTCCTCCGGCGAGTGACGATCAGGGCACTCGGCCTCCTTCTCTGGCGCGTGGCGGCACTCCGCCTCCTTCTCCGCCTGCGCCGGTGCGCCCTAGCAGCCAGCCTCCTCCTTCTCCGCCTCATCAGCAAGGGCGGAAGAGACCCGCCGCCGCTCTGGCTCCTCCGGCGCGTCGTAGTCCTTCTCCTCCGCCTCGTAAGCGAGTAAAGAAGACAGCCGCTCTGTCTGATCTGCCGACGTCTAGCAGTACAGCCAGAGGCGGGAATAAATACAGATTCGGTCCTTCTCTGAAGACTCTAGAGAAGTTACCATACGAGATGACCCCGGAGGAGAACGCGAAGGTCGCGCGAACCAAAGTGAAGGACTGGTTTCAAGGGTTGAAAGCACAGAGACATCCACCTCCAGAGGAGAAGGTAGATCCGGTGAAAGCGAAGCGCACTCTGGCTGCCCTGAGAAAACCACCATAGTCTCCGCCAGAAGGCAACTATGAGCGCATTCTTGGAAAGACATTTGTCGAAGCGGAGCGGTCGGGAAGTACTGTCAGCGATAAAAGGAGAAAAGAACAATGAGCTGGGAAACAAATTGCCCAACTCGGCGAACAAGCGAAGCAATCATGCCCCCCGCTCAAGGTGCCTAGCGACATCGTCGCTAATGATCCTAGGATGGTGCCCGGTTATAGCAATCTTGGAGATTACCTGCCCGACGATGTACATTATGATTTCTTGGAGGTGGAGGCGGTACACAGATTCGAGTACGGGAAGCTCTCGTCAATGATGAAAGATATCTAACAGCGATGATGCGAAGATTGCATGATTGGTGCATGAAAACCTGTAGAGAGTCTGGGGGGAGGAATACTTTGACGCTGAGAGTTAGAGAGGAGCATGACCTCGTTGGAATTGAACTGTTGAATTATCCATTTGAGGAGTTCTTCCAGTTTTTCAATCAAAGGGCCCTTGATAAAGCAATGGTCACCTGCTACTATCTGTAAGTACTACTACTTCTGTCATTAAGTCTCTCTATATAGGTCAGCTCTTTCATTGCATGTATATATAATTATCCTCACTATATTATGCAGATTGAAGATCGCCGGATTGAAGAAAAGACAAGTCGGTGATATTGGGTTCATTAACACAAATCTCATAGATGCAACTGAGGTTAAATTTCATGCCGAAGCTACCGAGGCCAACTTGCTACGATCGTTGGTAATAAATGAAAACAAAGATATAATAATCTTTCCTTACAACTTCAAGTGAGTGTTACTGTCTTGTGCATATTCGGTTTCCCTTATATATTAGTCCAGGTTATAGTAATGTAATTGATGAGTTATGCATGCGTGCGCAGTTACCACTATATTCTCCTAGAGATTAAGCTCGAGCAGGGACTAGTAACCGTCTTAGACTCGAGACGAAAAGATCCCCAGGAGTATGCGGACATGACTGAAATCCTTGAGAAGTAAGTTAAATCGATCATTATCCACCATATCAGCAACTTTGTTCATTTCCTGATATCAAGTAATTGTTTTCTTTAAATCAGCAGGGTTTGGAGAAAATTCACCGAAAAGCTCCGGACTACCAAGAAGCTGCAATTTAAACACCCGAAAGTAAGTACTATAGTAGCATGTTCCGCGCGTCTCCTAGTGATTCAAGTGCTAGTTTCATCAATACCATTTGGCATGCTTGCTTATCAGTTTGATTGACCTCTATTTCTTGTAAAGTGGTTGTGGCAGGATCAAGGGAATGATTTATGTGGATACTACGTTTGCGAGTCCATCCGCTACACGACCTGTGAACGGGGGTACACTGAAGAACAATATGAAGTGTGTAAGCAATAATATTCAAAATTTTATTTTATTACCATCATTTGTGTTGAGTTTCATTTATTCATATATATATGTATTGACCCCCTTCTTCAAATTAGATCTTTCGGATGCGGGATGAACTCCTACCACCAGATCGTATGCAAGCAATTCAAGAGGAATTGGCGGCATTCTTCCTTGACCACGTGATCGCTGAAGACGGAGAATACCATGTGGAGCTTGACTTCGTATATAATTAGGAGATTATATTGTAAGAGATAATTATTGTATATATGTAGCCGGTAGTGTCAGATAGATATACGAGAACTTTTTGTTCGACCAATCTCTCGGAGAAGGAGAGGTGGTTGATATCACTTCTCTCTGTATGCATATATGTTCATGACGATCTTCTGTTTCCTTCGTTAGTTTGCTTACTAGCTAGCTAGCGTGTCTAGATCTATACGTATATAGTACGTAGCGCGTCGACCAAGCACGGACATAAGAGAGGACACTTCTCTCTATTAATTAGCTATAGCTATAACACAATATATGAAACACCTAAATTAACCCCCCAAAGCCCCCAACCCCCCCCCCCCCACTTTCAAAAAAAACCACAGCCCCTGGAATGCTGACGCGTGGATGCCTATTGGTCCCGGTTGGTGCCACCAACCGGGACCAAAGGCCTCTCCGTGGGCTCGGCCTAGACCGCCACGTGGAGGCCCATGTGTCCCGGTTCTGGACTGAACTGGGACTAAAGGGGGAGGGCATTAGTAACGACCCTTTAGTCCTGGTTCAGGAACCGGGACAAAAGGCCCTTACCAACCGGGACAGAAGACCCTTTTTCTACTAGTAAAAGTGTAAGGAAGGCAATGATGGTGGTCCTCTACAGCAACATAAATAGAGGATCTGTACGGATTCTCCTCGTACTGCTAGTGCATTACAAGTTCCAAGTCTCTGCTCCCCTACTCCACCATCCCAGGTGCTTGCTCTAACTTGGTAGTGTGATATCTGGTTGTATGTTGCATATGGTGTCTATCTTGTATTGCCTCTAATTAGTGTAAAATGCATCTTCTTATCCTACACATTATACGTGTTACTATGACACGCCTTCCTGTTTTTGGTACATACTATATCTGTCTATCACACCATGTTCTTACATGAAATCACTGTTCTTGTATATCCTGCATCAGTCACTTATGATGAGACACCTCTAAGTTGGCAGTGTGATACTGGTTGTATCTTGAATATTATTTCTAGCATGCACTGCTTCTAATTTGA
This sequence comes from Aegilops longissima, assembly GCA_021605205.1. Taxonomy (NCBI): domain Eukaryota; kingdom Viridiplantae; phylum Streptophyta; class Magnoliopsida; order Poales; family Poaceae; genus Aegilops; species Aegilops longissima. The sequence goes on from CM038679.1 coordinate 338,671,661, forward strand.
TGAACGCCACCTATGGCGAGATAATTTTAACTTGGCACAGTGATACTGGTTGCACCTTCCATATGGTGTCTAGCTTGCAGTGCTTCTAATTTGTTGAAGTGCCTTCTGGTTAGTTTCCACATCATAGGTCTTAATATGTCATGTCGTCCTATTTTTCATACATATTCCATCCTCGTATCATGAGTTTGCCTTTCATCAGAGTAGTGTTCGTCAGTATCATGCATGAATGAGTTCTAAAGAGCGAAGTTTATTCCTTTTTCTTGTTGGTTTGACCTCACAATGCAAAATCAATAAAGTGGAAGGAAATTGGTAAGTCATTGGATGATGGTGGTCCTTCCGAGCAACTGAAACGGAGGGTCTCTACAGATTCTACTCTGCCATCCTCCCAACAATATTCGCAAGACAACACAAGGGTAGACAGTCAACGTAGCTGTGTAGATGATGAGCACATCTCCCCTACTCCACCATCACAGGTGTTTGCTATTACTTGGCACTACTATATGTGGTTGCATGTTTGCGTATGATGACTAGCTTGTATTGCTTCTAACTTTGTTGTATTGCATCTGCTTACTTTACACATCATACATGTGAATATGACACGTGTTCCGGTTTCTAGAACATACTATATCTGATCACACCATGTTCTAGACTACTGTTGCGTATCTCGCATCAGTCACTTATGATGAGGCACCTTTATGTCACCACTGTGATATTGGTTGCGTCTTGCATATGATTTCTAGCATGTACTACTTCTAATCCGTTGAAACGCCAGACAATTTGAACTTGACAGAGTGATATTGGTTGCATCTTCCATATGGTGTCTAGCTTGAAGTGCTCCTAATTAACCGAAATGGGACGCGGTGTTTTGGATCCTAGGTGCATATGCACCCATTGTCTAAACACACATTTTGGAAACTTGAAAATTTCGGAACAAGAATCCCGTGGGTATATCCGGACATTCTATGTGCGTGCACTAAGTTTCGGTGAAAAACGATGTTTTTTGTGGCTTGTGTAAAAAAGATAAAGAAATGCCTCATGAATAGTTATAATCAAGCATCAGAAAATGTTTTTTACACAAGCCAGAAAAACCTCATTTTTCATCGAAAACTTTGTGTACACACATAGAATGTCTGGATATACACGCGGGATTTTTGTTCGGAATATTTCCACCTTTCAAAATGTTTATTTGGACAATGGGTGCATATGCACCTAGGAGCCATAGCCAATTACCGAAATGGCTTCTGCTTAGTTACCACATCATAAGTGTGAATATGTCACGTCATCCTATTTTTCGTACATATTCCATCCTCGTATTATGTGTTTGCCTTTAATCCGAGTAGTGTTCGTCAGTATCATGCATGAATGAGTTCTGAATAACAAAGTTTATTCCTTTTTCTTCACATTTTGACTTCACAATGCAAAATCAATAAAATGGAATAAATTAGTAAAGCAGTGGATGATAGTGGTCCTTCAGAGCAACTCAAACAGAGGGTCTCTACAGATTCTACTCCGCCATCCTCCCAACAAGATTTGCAAGACAACACAAAGCTATACAATCAACATAGTTGTGTAGATGATGAGCACATCTCCCCTACTCCACCATCCTAGGTGCTTGCTCTAACTTGGAAGTGTGATATCTGGTTGTACGTTGCATATGGTGTCTAGCTTGTATTGCCTCTAATTAGTGTAACCTGCATCTGCTTAAGTTACACATTATATGTGTGAGTATGGTACGCCTTCCTATTTTTGGTACATACTATATCTGTCTATCACACCATGTTCTTACATGAAACTACTCTTCTTGTATATCCTACATCAGTCACTTATGATGAGACATCGTTAAGTTAGCAGTGTGATATTGGTTGCGTCTTGAATATTATTTCTAGCATGCACTGCTTCTAATTTGACGAACGCCACCTATGACGAGACAATTTTAACTTGGCAGAGTGATATTGGTTGCACCTTCCATATGGTGTCTAGCTTGTAGTGCTTCTAATTTGTTGAAGTGCCTTCCGGTTAGTTTCCACATCATAGGTGTGAATATGTTATGCCGTCCTTGTTTACGTACATATTCCATCCTCGTATCATGAGTTTGCATTTCATCAGAGTAGTGTTCGTCAGTATCATGCATGAATGAGTTCTGAAGAGCGGATTTTATTCCTTTTCCTTGTCGGTTTGACCTCACAATGCAAAATCAATAAAGCGGAAGGAAATTGGTAAGGCCTTGGATGATGGTGGTCCTTCCGAGCAACTGAAATGGAGGGTCTCTACAAATTCTACTATGCCATCCTCCCAACAAGATTCTCAAGACAACACAAGACTAGACAGTCAATGTAGCTGTGTCGATGATGAGCGCATCTCCCCTGGTCTACCATCACAGGTGTTTTCTCTTACTTGGCAATATTGTATGTGGTTGCATGTTGCATATGTTGTCTAGCTTGTATTGCTTCTAACTTTGTTGTATTGCATCTGATCACTTTACACATCATACTAGTGAATATGACATGTGTTCCTATTTCTAGAACATACTATATCTGATCACACCATGTTCTTACATCAGACTACTGTTCTTGCATATCCCGCATCAGTAACTTATGATGAGGCACCTTTAAGTCACCACTGTGATATTGGTTGCGTCTTGCATATGATTTCTAGCATGTACTGCTTCTAATTTGTTGGAACGCCACATAGTTTGAACTTGGCAGAGTGATATTGGTTGCATCTTTCATACGGTGTCTAGCTTGAAGTGCTTCCAATTTTTGAAATGCCTTCTGTTTAGTTACCACATCATAAGTGTGAATATGTCATGTTGTCCTGTTTTTCGTACATATTCCATCCTCGTATCATGTGTTTGCCTTTCATCCGAGTAGTGTTCGTCAATATCATGCATGAATGAGTTCTGAAGAGCAAAGTTTATTCCTTTTTCTTAACGGGTTGACTTCACAATGCAAAATTAATACAACGGAAGGAAATTGGTAAGGCAGTGGATGATGGTGGTCCTTCTGAGCAACTCAAACAGAGGGTCTCTACAGATTCTACTCCGCCATCCTCCCAACAAGATTCACAAGACAACACAAAGCTGGATAGTCAATGTAGCTGTGTAGATGATGAGCATGTCTCACTTACTCCACCATGACAAGTATTTGCTCTAAATTGGCACTGTTATATGTGGTTGGGTGTTCCGTATGATGTCTAGTTTGTATTTCTTCTAATTTTGTTGAATTGCATCTGCATAGCTTACAACTTATACCTGCAACAATCACTTACCCATAAGACACATTTAACTTGGGAGTGTGATGTAGGTTGCATCTTGCATTGTCTTCTAGCTTGTAGTACTTCTAATTTGTTGAAATGGCACTTATGACAGGACACTTTTTACTTGCTAGAGTGATATTGGTTGCATGTTCATATGGTGCCTAGCTTTCATTTCTTCTAATTTTTTTGAAATGCCTTCTGCTTACTGTTTTCCATACATATTCCATCCTCATATCATACGTGCGAATATGCAATGTTGTCGTTTTTTTGTATATATTCCATCCTCCTATCATACGCTTGCCTTACATCAAAGTAGTGTTTGTCCATATCATGCATCAACCTGCTATGTAGAGCTAATTTTATTCATCTTCTTGTGGTTTTGACTTCGGAAGGCAATATCAAAAAAATAGGAAGGAAAGGAATAAGTTAGGGGATGTTGGTGGTCCTCCGAACCGACGCAAACGGAGGCTCTCTAGATTTTCCACTACTACTGCTACTGCAGTTGAAGTCCCAAGTCTATACGATGAGATCATCTCCCCTAGTCCACCATCAGGTTCTTGATCTAAGTTGACAGTGTGATAAAATGTTTCATGTTGCATATGTTGTCTATCTTGTATTTCTTCTATTTTAATTAAATTGCACCTGCCGAGTTTATACGTTATACATGTGCATATGACATGCCTTTCTGTGTCCGGAATACACTGCATATATCTATCATACCATGTTCTTACATCAAAGTACTATTGTTGTGTATCCCGCATCAATCACTCAGGATTGGACGCTTTTAACTTGGTAGTGTGATAGTGGTTGCATCTTGCATTGATTTCTAGGTTGTACTGCTTCTAATTTTTCGAAATGCCACTTATGACAAGGCACTTTTAACTTGGTAGAGTGATAGGTGCTGGACGTCAGATCGTCTTGCACGAAGAGGGCTGCCGCACCAAGACGCTTGCCCCCTTTGTGACTAGGAGGATGAAACTATAAATCATGTCTTACTCACGTGTGTGTTTGCTAGATTGACATGGGTGGTGATTTGTGAGGCTTTGGGCAAGCCGGAGTGGTCGCCAACGGCACAAGATTCCATCCGTGAGTGGCTAGTCTGCAAGCATGCACCAAGTAACTTACGCAAGAAGGATCTCCACACGATTTTGGTACTAACTATGTGGGAGTTGTGGAAGCAGCGGAATGCTATTGTTTTCGACGGGGACTCGCCCTTGATGTGTGAACTTCTCAGTAAAATCTTGTTGGAAGGAAGGGTTTGGTCCATCGCGGGCAAGTTTAAAGGCAACATGGACCCTTTCTTCCTTAGATTAGAGCGGTGGATGAGTAGTGATGAGTAGTGTTGTAACGAGGTTTATGTAAACTAATGGTGGAGGCATTCCTTGCCTTTTTTCTTTAATACATAATATGCACACTCGTGCGTATTCGAGAAAAAAATATTGGTTGCATCTTTCATATGGTGTCTAGCTTGCATTACTTCTAATTTCTTGAAAATCTTTCTGCTTAGTTTACATATCATAGCTGTGAATATGTCATGTCGTCCTATTTTTTCTTACAAGTTCTATCCTCCTCATACGGTTGTCTTACATCAAAGTATTGCTTGTCTGTATCATGCATCAATGAGTTCTGAAGAGTGATTTTATTCTTTTGTGTTGTGGGTACGGCTTGACATGGCAAAGTCAAAAAAGAGCAAGGAAAAGAATATAGTATGGAATGGTGTTACTCGTTGGGTGCAACGGAAAATGATCTTCCCTCAAGATTCTGCTGGTACTTATAGCGCAGTAGAAGGTCCAAGTCCACCGGCTAAATCTACAAACACAGTATCACCTGCTCCACTAGCTGCAGGATCCCCTTCAACTGTACCGACATCTCAACAAGTTACTTGTCATTTGCTCTACAACTGGCATGTTCACAAGCTGCCTTCACACCGAACACTACTTCCGAAGCACTGCTAACACAACATGACTTGGCAAGATCAGATGAACCTCATGAGCATCAACACCAAGACGATACCTGACCGAGTCAAATTGCAGTTGCATGCTCCTTTATATGTACTCTCACAGTTTGATGTGCACTAACACTTTCCGTATTTGTTGTTGAACTAGCACCACGACGCAAGCAGAAATAGACATCAGGGATAATGCTTGACAGATTAACAAAATCTAAAGGAGGAAGAATGGAGATCCATTTAGAGGCAGGTTTAAAAAGGCCACGTGATGCTACATACAGAGTCAGCCAAGTTAGTATTAGAGGCAGCCGTTGCCGTCAGGTGTCATGCACGTATCCTCCGAACTTTGATCCAGTACAGGAATGAGAAGGACGATACCCAGTTTAACACCTTCCTTGACCATTTATCCATAAGTAATGTTATTCATCACAATTTGTAATATTTTCTTGGTCTGTCCCATACTTTCTAGCTTCCTCCTAATAAGACTCACATTCTTTTTTAAACAGATGAGGTTCAAGTTGGATCCGAAAGATGATGCAACTAAACAAGCATGCACTCATGTTTTTCAGTTTGCTCTGCGACAGTATCGTTATCACCTTAGAAAAACTCACTTTGAAGGAAAGGCTAACAATGAAATCTCCCAAACATCTCTAATGGAATATATTACAGATGAAGACTAGACAACCCTTGTTAAACAATGGTCTAATCCAAAGTATTAGGTAGGGAAAAAAATATGTATTTGATCAGATCACATATTGAACTCGTATTTACGTATGTGCCTTACAATTGTATCTTCTTCTAGGCTAACTGTTTGAAAAACAAGACAAACCGTTCAAAAGTGAAAGTCCAACAGACTACATGTTCTTGTAGCTATAATGCACACCGCGAGGCTCATGTAAATAGCTGCTAGTTCCTTATTTTTTTGTATGCCATATTATCGTATCTATATTGACCTATTCCAAATACAGAGGAAAGCCCATGCGGACGAAAAATAATCTGAACCAAATGCAGTGCAAATCTTCAAGGACTGCTACAACAATAATATGAAGGGCATCAGCACACCAGTTCAAGCCGCTGTTGTAAGTCCTTACTCCTCCTTCCTTTGAACTGCTTGTTATTGTGACGTGTTCATTTAACTTCTTGGTTTGCAACCAATGTTAGTTACTCTGTTCACCTTTATACATAGTTGTCTTAACATATCATTTCACCTTACATGGTTTAAAAGAGAGGAAGGATATTCTTTTGGTGTTCACGTGCCCACACAATGATATAATAACCTATTTGTTTGATATTTGTTTGCCCATGATATGAATGATGCCATACTATGTTCATCCTACTTTAAACCATGTCTCTTTATCCTTAGATATCAACAAACATGAGGAAATAGACAATACAGTAGGCATGCTACATGGACATATGTTGTGAAAGTGATTTTATTATATAGTTGGCACTACAATACATGCTAATGTATTATGGTAGTTCACCAAAGTAAGTTATGTATATACGTGAATCCTATTTTGTTCGTTTTTGTCTCATTAGTAACTTATTTGGTACACTAATCTGCAAATTCAAACTTTCAGCAGGCTATGGAACAAATGATTGAACAACCAGAACCACCAAAAGGTGATGAGGCTACAACAGGCAGAATGTCACCTCTTGATGTAGTGCGTTAGTATCTCTCCACTAACAGTGCAAAAAGCAACTTCCTGCGTAATTCTGGGTTGGTTTTCAAGGAAAACTCTTCCAAATCGCTTACTGAACAAAATCTTCCGGCTAGACAGAGTGATATATCGGTGGTCCAGGCACAAGTCCAATCCCTAATGGAGGTCATTTTTGAAACAAGAATAGTGGTTGACAAATGTTGTCAAGATATGAATGGTTCTGAAACCAGACTATCAGACATTTCCTTCATTGTTCAAGAGCAATGGCAGAAAAAAGGGGGAGATAATGCTGCTCCATCAGATTATACAGCCTGAAACATTAGCACTCAGGTCAAATGATATGTGCTTCTATACATCTGATGGTGCTTTTATCTACAATGAATGTAAACTTTATGCCAACAAGCCTTTTGTTGCATGGCTGTAATTTATTTTGTTGTGATACAACATTTACAATGCTGCCAAAGGCTGTAGAAAATAAGACACTATTTTTGTACAATGTTGGTTTATCTTAGTAATGTATTCGGCCGAAAGCTTTGAAGGACCCCAACGTGCCAACATTCGTTGGTCCCACAATTCCAATCAGGCTAAAAACCATTATGGGCCATAATCGGCATGTAGCCCACTAAAAATATCTGGGCCTAAATCAGCATAAGCTTTCTTATTTTTGGTAGGCATGTGCCCACAGTGGGCCTTTAACAGGCCTAAACATAATTTGGGCCCTTAGTAGAAACAAGCCGTTAACATGTGTAAATATCTCGCATGCCTAATATGGCCCATAAATAACATGGGCCTGTAATAGGCCGAACGTGAGATTGGGCCCTAATTGTGCCAGATTATACCCATTGCTTTTAGGAGGCCGAAAGAACATTGGGCCTGAAATGTGCCAAATAACCCACTTGTCATTAGCAGGCCGAAATGTATCTCAGCTCATGGTGGCCCATTTACAATGCGGGTCATTCACATGTAGAACTTCAGACGGGCCGTAAACGCGCCGACCTACTACACAGGCCTTTACCAGGCCGGACATGCAGTCGGGCTTGATTAGTATCGGTTTTATATGGGCTATTAATAGGCCTGATGTGACGTTGGACCACATATAGCTAATGGATTTCGTCCGACGTTAACAGCCAGAAAACACAACAGGCTAGAAGTGGCCCAAATCTAAAGTGAGCCTCTAACAGGCCGAATGTCAGACATGGCCGAATATGACCCAATTCCTTCACGGTCGTTTATGGGCCAAAAGTTTCATTGGCAAATTGGACCAAATGAAGCAGGACCTTTAACAGGCTGGAAACACACCCGGGCCATAAATCGGCCCAAATACTTAGCGGACTGTTAATGGGCTAGAAGTGACCATGGGCCGCAATGATGAAAAATCTGGAATAGGCCGTTAACGGGCCAATTTGACACTAGTCATACGGGCTTTAATTGCGAATGGGCCATCCACAAGTGGGCCATTAATGGGACAACCTGTTAATATTGACTGGGCTGGCCTTTTAAACCTAAATGGGCCGTTGTTGGGTTTGCCACGTGTTGGCGTATAATAGGCGCTTCCTTTCCATTGGGCGGTTGACATATGTCCCGTCGCGGAGCTGACACGTGGTTGCTATAGCTGAGGGAGTCCTGGATTAGGGGGTATCCGGACAGCCGGACTATATCATTTGGCCGGACTGTTGGACTATGAAGATACAAGATTGAAGACTTCGTCTCATGTCTGGATGTGACTCTCCTTGGCGTGGAAGGCAAGCTTGGCGATACGGATATGTAGATCTCCTCCCTTGTAACCGACTCTGTGTAACCCTAGCCCCCTCCGGTGTCTATATAAACCGGAGGGGTTAGTCTGTAGGACAACAACAATCATACCATAAGCTAGCTTCTAGGGTTTAGCCTCTACGATCTCGTGGTAGATCAACTCTTGTACTACTCATATCATCAAGATCAATCAAGCAGGAAGTAGGGTATTACCTCCATCGAGAGGGCCCGAACCTGGGTAAACATTGTGTCCCCCGCCTCCTGTTACCATCCGCCTTAGATGCACAGTTCGGGACCCCCTACCCGAGATCCGCCGGTTTTAACACCGACATTGGTGATTTCATTGAGAGTTCCACTGTGTCGTCGCCGTAAGGCTTGATGGCCCCTTCAATCATCAGTAACGATGTTGTCCAGGGTGAGGTCTTCCTCCCCGGACAGATCTTTGTATTGGGCGGCTTCACTCTGCAGGCCAACTCGTTTGGCCATCTGGAGCAGATCGAGAGCTACGCCCCTGGCCATCAGGTCAGGTTTGGAAACTTGAATTACACTGCCGATATCCGCGGAGACTTGATCTCCGACGGATTCGGGCCCATGCCAGGTGTGCCGCATGATAATGACAGGCATTATATAGCTCTGTCTTCGGACAGTGTTCGGGAAATCACGCCAGCAACCACTCCAGCCTTCAATCCGGAACATATTGCGCCATCCGAGGACGGGCGAATATACCCCACCTTGGAAGCCGCACCCTCAGTGGCGATAGAGCCGAATACTGATCTCACCCCTTATGAGAGCCGTGATGCCGAACCGCTGGACTCGTCTCCGTCCACGGACTCCGAACCACCTACGCCCATACCTATCGAATCCGATTGGGCGCCGATCATGGAGTTCACCTCCACGGATATCTTTCAGCACTCGCCCTTCGGCGATGTACTAAACTCATTAATGTCTCTCTCCCTGTCAGGAGAACCATGGCCGAACTATGTCCGGCTAGAATGGGATGCGGATGACGAATAAATTCAGTCCCCACCCACCACCCACTTAGTAGCCACTATCGACGGTTTAACCGACATGATCCACTTCGACTCCGAAGACATCGATGGTATAGACAACGATGAAGGAGACGAACAAGAACCACTGCCCACGGGGCACTGGACCGCCACCTCATCATACGATATATATAAGGTGGATACACCCAAAGAAGGCAATGGCGACAAGACAACGGAGGATGACCCCTCCAAGAAGCAACCCCAGCACCGACGTCAGCGGCGCCGCTCTAAGTCTCGCCACAACAAAAGCGGTGATACCAGCACAGGAGATAAAAATACAACGGACAGTGCCGAAGATGATGACAATCCCCTCCAGCACAATCTAGAGCCGGAGGATGAACAAACCAGCCCTCCTAAGAGAGCGACAGAGGGAGAAGCGGAGGACGACAATTACATGCCTCTCTCCGAAGACGAAGCGAGCCTCGACGACGAAGAATTTGTCATGCCTGAGGATCTCGTCGAGCAGGAGCGCTTTAAGCGCCGGCTTATAGCCACAACAAATAGCCTGAAGAAAAAGCAACAACAGCTTCGAGCTGATCAGGATCTGCTAGCAGATAGATGGACTGACATCCTTGCGGCCGAGGAATATGAACTCGAACGCTCTTCCAAAGGTTACCCAAAGCACAGGTTGCTACCCCGACTTGAGGAGGAAGCATTGAAACCTACATCACCAGCGTACGATGCGGCTGATCGGCCACCTCGTGGCCAAGATAGAAAGGCATTCCAGCCTGAAGCTCCACCCGCACCCCTCCGCCACTCAAACAAAAATACTAAGGCATGGGGAAACACGCGAGACCTGCAAGATGTATTGGAAGACAGGGCAAAACACGCAAGATCGATCTACGGATCACGAGGGCGCGGGCCTACATGCTATGATGATCATCACGCTGGATACACTAAAAGCAAATCCGGCCGGGCCGAATACAGCAGGCAAGACTCATATGAGCTACATCGTGATATAGCCCAGCACAGAGGCGCAGCACACCCCCTATGCTTCACTGACGAAGTAATGGAGCATGAATTCCCAGAGGGTTTTTAACCCGTAAATATCGAATCATATGATGGTACAACAGATCCCGCGGTATGGATCGAGGACTTCCTCCTCCACATCCACATGGCCCGTGGTGACGATCTACATGCCATCAAATACCTCCCGTTAAAACTTAAAGGACCAGCTCGGCATTGGCTGAATAGCTTGCCAGCAGACTCCGTTGGCTGTTGGGAGGATCTGGAAGACACATTCCTTGACAACTTCCAGGGCACTTATGTGCGACCACCAAATGATGATGACTTGAGCCACATAATTCAGCAGCCAGGGGAATCGGCCAGGCAATTCTGGACACGGTTCCTAACCAAGAAAAATCAAATTGTTGACTGTCCGGATGCAGAAGCCTTAGCGGCATTTAAGCACAACATCCGTGACGAGTGGCTCGCCCTGCACCTCGGCCAGGAAAAGCCGAAATCTATGGCAGCCCTCACGACACTCATGACCCGCTTTTGCGCGGGAGAGGATAGCTGGCTGGCTAGCAGCAATAACATATCAAGGAACCTTGGCACTTCGGATACCAAGGACAGTAATGGCAGGCCACGTCGCAGCAGACACAAGCGCCGCAATAGCGGCGACGCCGAGGATACGGCAGTCAATGCCGGATTCAGAGGCTCTAAACCCGGTTAGCGGAAAAAGTCATTCAAAAGAAGCACTCCGGGCCCGTCTAGTTTGGACCGCATACTTGATCGCTCGTGTCAAATCCACGACACCCCCGATAAGCCAGCCAATCACACCAACAGAGAATGCTGTGTGTTCAAGCAGGCCGGCAGGTTAAACGCCGAAAACAAGGACAAGGGTCTGCACAGCGATGACGAGGAGGAACCACGGCTGCCGAACACGGGAGGACAGAAGAGGTTCCCCACGCAAGTGAGGATGGTGAACATGATGTACGCAACCCACATCCCCAAGAGGGAACGGAAGCGTGCACTAAGGGACGTATATGCGATGAAGCCCGTTGCCCCAAAGTTCAACCCATGGTCCTCCTATCCAATCACCTTCGATCGCAGGGACCACCCCACTAGTATCCGTCACGGCGGATCTGCCGCATTGGTCTTAGACCCCATTATTGATGGATTTCACCTCACTCGAGTCCTTATGGACGACGGCAGCAGCCTGAACCTGCTCTATCAGGATACAGTGCGCAAAATGGGTATAGACCCCTCGAGGATCAAACCCCAAAAAACGACCTTTAAAGGCGTCATCCCAGGTGTAGAGGCCCATTGTACGGGCTCAATCACACTGGAAGTGGTCTTCGGATCTCCGGACAACTTCCAAAGCGAGGAGTTAATCTTCGATATCATCCCGTTCCGTAGCCGCTATTATGCACTGCTCGGGCGAACCGCGTTTGCAAGATTCAATGCATTACCGCACTATGCATACCTCAAGCTCAAGATGCCAGGACCTAGGGGGCCATCACAGTAAATGGAAACACATAGCGCTCGCTCCGTACGGAGGAGCACACTGCGGCCCTCGCAGCGGAGGCACAAAGCAGCCTCCTAAGGCAATCCACCGCTTCGGCGATAAAGCCCCTTGACACCGCTGCTGCCCGAACAATCTGCAATGAGATCGCTTTGCACGCCAGATCTCGCCTAGCAATTCGGCCCCCGCCCTAGTCTCAGTCGAACGATGAAATTTGTGCCACGCGTACATAATTACGCATTGAAAATACCATAGGCATAGGCAGGTGCACGATCACAGCATGTCCCACAATGTGGCTCAACCGCCTAGGGGCTTACTACCTTTATCATTCTTTCTCTTCAGACCTTACTGAAGCCCTATCCGCAAAGACAATTGCTGACACATGATACAACATCCATGGAGACAGGAAGCTACGTCGTGCAATGGAATCCCCAGGTGGTCTCTGATAACGAGTGAAATACCTGCTTTAAGATACCAGTCCGCAACTTGCCCTTGGATGGGACATGTCAAATAGTCCTATTTTTTGCTTACCGCACTACTTGTATCAGTATGCTTCGACGCATCTCTCGAATAAATAATGCATAGCACTAGTCTATTATCGCATTCTATATTCTTTTTTACATATATGTTCATTTATAACAGTTAGCACCCGTACACCCTGGTACGGCAAGTACGCCAGGGGCTTCCATATACCCCATTACACGGCGTGAGAAGTCCGAACACTTTCGACAGTGTGGCACTCGGAACTTATAGCATTATATGCATCAGCTTCGAATCATGTCTTGGGTCAATAGTTAGTGTCGGCGTTCTGGGAACGGGGGTCCCCAGACTTGCCTGCCTGCGGCCTGTGGCGTGGCTCAAAGGAGGCCCAGGACAGCCCATCTTCATCAACGCAAGCTCAAGACCCTCGCGATGGGCCAAGCCTCACGGGGCGGACGACCAGGAGCTTCCTCAGGCACGGCCTCGTCAGGCTGGCTCATGAGGAGGCGGAGAGTTCAAGGCGGGGTACCTCGCGAGGTGCCCATGACGCAAGCCACGACGACCAAGGGCGCCATCGGGCGCCAGCCCACAGCAGCGCCCTCCTTTCCTCTTTGGTGCAAAGGGAGCAAGTGCAAAGAGAGCATCAAGCAAAGGCATCCGCTTTGTGCAACAAGACCAAGACTAGCCCTTCGGCTGGAAGGAGTCATCGTGGAGCCTGTGCAAAGGCCATCACCAGAGCCTTTGGCGGCGAGGACCAACTTTAGTCGGGATAAGTGTACCCGATGTTCCCTTCAAATGGCTAATTGTTGGCGCCTTCCCGCTCAATATTTGGGAAGAGGCCCAGGCCTTCGCCTATATAAGTAGAGCTAGCCACCATAGTAGGAAAAAGGACGGGACGATCAGATAGAGAGAGATCAAGATGATCAGGATTCAGAGAAGGAGATAAGGACGACCGGAAGGTGGGCATTTGGAATCCAGAGAGAGAGAGAGAGACCCGATCCTCAAGCTAGAGCGACGGGATACCACTTAGCAGTTCATCGCACCCACCAAGGACAGACCCTCGCGAGGCTGTTCTTCCCTGTACTGTTCCTCAATAGCCCCAGAGGCAATCCACCACACCACAAACTAGAGTAGGGTATTACACCACAACGGTGGCCCGAACTAGTATAAATCTTGCGTCTCTTGTGTTGTTCTTTCTAGTAGTTTAGGTCCCTGTGAGTCGGCGAGGTACGAGACGGTGGAGGGTTGGATCTCCACGCGCACCCCAGAGTTCGAACCTCAAGGGTCTGCCGGAACCCGAAATCCGACATTTGGCGCGCCAGGTAGGGGTGCGTCGGAATCTGCCTTTCGTCGCCTCGTTCTTCCGCGACCACCGCGACCATGTCTGACGCCCGTCGGGCCCGCACCGAGCGCCGAGCCGCCCTCGCCTCCCATGTCGCCCAGACGACTCCCGTCGGCGGGCGCCCATGTCGTTCCCCGTCGCCTGCCGTCAACACCGCCACCGGCCCGACGGGGGACGGGCAGCAAGCATCGTCCCTGCGCTTCTTGGCGGCCTCGGGGAGGGGCCGCGGCTTCTCGGCACCCGCCCCGTCAGGCCGTTATTCCGCTGTCGCGGCCCTCCTGGCGGCTTCGCAGCGCCGCCTTCCAGCAGCCATGTCAAGACATTCGTCCGCTGGTCGGCGCCGCCTCCACGCGCGCGGGCTCCCTCAGCCGGACGGAGTCGCCGCCGGGCTGACCTTCCACTCAAGACCACCCCACCAACTCGGCCGCTCGGTGCGCCTCCCGTGCTCTGCACACCCACCATCTGCCAGTGGCGCCACCAGACCTCATCGAGGCGGCGCCGCCTCAACGCACTCTGATACCCAGGAGCGGCTGCAGCCCAGCCGCCTTTTTCGGCGTGGGAGGGGTTCATCCAGCCCTTGGGGCAACCGCTTCCGTGACCTTCGCACCTACGATAACTTCCGCCAGAACTGGTCGACTTCGACATCGCCCCCATCAGCCTCCCCTACAATGCCATCCTTGGCTACCCAGCACTGGCCAAATTCATGGCCGCAACCCACCCGGGGTACAACCTCATGAAGATGCCTGGGAGCAGCGGTGTCCTCACTGTGCCCGGGGATACTGAAGGTGCGTTGCGAGCGCTCAGGCTCACCCTCAAGACGGCGGCCGCAGCACAGCCCGCCAATGCGGAGGCCCCCAAGCCCAAGGGGGCTGCGCCGACCAAGAAGAAGCAGTTGTTCACTCAAGACAAGGCGGAGACCAAGCAGATACCTATCATGAGGACGGGTCCTCAAACGCCACCTTCACCATAGGCGCCAACCTCGAGCCCGAACAGGAGGAAGCCCTTGTTAAGTTCTTGCGTGCGAACAAGAAGGTGTTCGCCGGGAGCCCGATCAGCAAGCGGGATTCCACGGGCGGATCGAGCACCACCTCAACGTGTGCCCTAACGCAAGGCCCAAAGGAAGCGTAAAGCGAGAAGGCAGTCCACTAAAAAGCAGGCCTTCATCATCCAAGAGACCCGCAAGCTAGAAGCCGCGGGGGTTATTCGCGAGGTCCGATACCCAGATTGGCTGGCCAACCCCGTGGTGGTGCCAAAGAAGGGAAGAAAGGAGCGCATGTGTGTCGACTTCACCAACCTCAACAAAGCATGCCCGCAGGATCTGTTTCCGCTCCCTCACATCGACCAGATCGTCGATTCCACCGCCGAGTGTGACATGTTGTGCTTCTTGGATGCCTTTTCCGGGTATCACCAAATCAACATGGCGGTGGAAGACGTGGAGAAGACGGTCTTCCTAACCCCGTGTGGAGTGTACTGCTATACCTGCATGTCATTCGGGTTGCGCAACGCAGGGGCAACCTTCCAGCGGCTCATGCACATCACCTTGGGCCCACAGCTCGGGAAGAATGTGGAGGCATACGCCGATGACATGGTGGTGAAGTCTCATGAGGCCAAGACCTTGATACAAGACCTGGAAGAAACCTTCATGAGCCTCAACTCGGTGAGCCTGCGACTCAACCCGAGAAGTGTGTGTTTGGAGTCCCTCAGTAAGCTCCGGGTTTCCTCGTGTCCCACCGAGGCATCGAGGCCAACCCAAAAAGGTCAAGGCAAGGAATACATGAGCCCACCAAGACCCTCGTGGAAATGCGAAGCTCACGGGCGCCAGAACGGCGCTGGGCCGTTTCATCTCCCGATTGGGGGAGCGGGCGCTGCCTTTCTTCTAGCTGATGAAGAAAAAGCGGCCCTTCGAGTGGATTGAAGAGGCCTACAAGGCGTTTCAAGACCTCAAGAGGTACCTGACCAGCCCTCCAGTGATGGTGGCCCCGCGCCCTCAGGAGCCCTTAGTACTCTACCTCGCCGCCACTCCCTACTCTGCTAGCGCTGCTCTGGTGGCAGTTAGGGAGGAGCGTCAGGCCAAGGCCACGGCGGCCACCCGAGCTAAGACAAGACCGAATCAGAAGGAACTAGCAGAAGCCAGCACCGCAATGGAAGAAGATCAACTGTCGCCGCAGAGCGCACCAAGGGCGGGGGAGGCCTCCCATCCAAGAACTCAACTTCCGGAGGCGCCGTCGCCTCGGGAGGCACCACAGCTTCCAGAAGACGCCACTGGCACCGACGCCCCTAACCTCGTCGAGCACCCGGTGTACTTAGTCAGCACCGTGTTACGGGATGCGAGGGTACGGTACCCCATGCCGCAGAAGCTCCTCCTCGCGATGTTGGTGGCTTCGCGCAAACTGCGGCACTACTTCTAGGGTCATCCAATCAAGAGGCTGACGACATCGCCAAACGAGCCTCCAGGAGGTTACCCCAGGAGCCGGGCGTCTTTGAGGAACGGCTCTTCAAGCCCTCAGCCCTGCCGCCGTTATCAAGCACAGCACAGCCCCAGGAGGAGCTCCCTCAGCCACCAGCCTCGGGAGCCCCAGCCTGTGGCCCGGCCTCAGGAGCACGCTTGCTTCAAACAATGGAACCCCAAGAGGAGTGCTGGATCACGGAGCTCAAGAGTTACTTAACGCGTGGAACCTTGCCGGAGGAGGCAGAGCGTGTGGCGCGGCAAGCCACGACATACATCATCATGGATGGAGAACTCTACCGGAAACGACCGAACGACGTATCCCTGCGCTGCATCACCAGGGAACAGGGGAAGGAATTGCTGGCAGATATACATGGCGGAGATTGTGGGCACCATTCATCGTCATGCACTTTGTCGGCAAGGCGCTCCGCAGCGGTTTCTATTGGCCCACCGCGCCAATGACGCCATCGAACTCGTAGAAGGCTTGCGAGGCTTGCCAATTCCATGCCAAGCAGATCCACCACCAAGAGGAGGTCTCAAAACCATCCCCTCACTTGGCCATTCGCGGTCCGGGGCTGGACATTCGGCCCCTTTCCTAGGGCGCCAGGGGGCTATCGCTACCTCTACGTCGCCGTGGACAAATTCACCAAGTGGGCCGAAGTCGAGGCCGTCCGCCCCATCCCCGCTGGTTCTGCGGTCAAGTTCATCAAGGGCATCGTGAGCCGGTTCAGAGTGCCGAACCGCATCATCACCGACAACGATTGCAGTTCACCAGTAACCTTTTTAAAACGTAATGTGTTAACCTTGGGACGCAGATATGCTACGCTTCGGTGGCGCACCCCCGCAACAATGGACAGGCCGAGCGAGCCAATGCAGAGGTCCTGAGAGGCCTCAAGACCAGGACATTCAAGAAAAAACTGGAAGCCTGCGGCAGAGGCTGGTACGACGAGCTTCCATCCGTGTTGTGGTCCATCCGCACAACCGCGACCAAGCCCACTGGGGAGACCCCTTCTTCCCGGTCTCACGGGCGGCGGTCCTCTCTCACGAGGTCAGCGCCGATCCAGCTGGTCCCGGCGCTTGATGAAACGCTGCAGACGCCATGCGGGGACGCACCTTGTGCCGGGGAGGAGCGCCGCCGTCGAGAAGCTGCGCTGCGAGCGGCGAGGTACCAGCAGGCACTCTGGCGATACCACTGCCGCAACATCCGCCCCAGAACTCTCGAGGTAGGGGACCTCGTGCTCCGACGGGTCCTCTCCAGGGAGGGACTGCATAAGCTCTCTCCCATGTGGGAGGGCCCATTCAAGGTTGTTCATGTTTCCAGTGCCTGCCCGCGCTTGGAAACTCAAGAGGGAGCACCTATACGTAACGCGTGGAACATCCAAAGACCTCCGAGGTTTTACCCCTAAAAGGCCCCGAGCTCGTGAAGAAGGCGAATGCCCGTGAAGTTCATCTTTTGGAAAAGGCCCCGAGCTCGTGAAGAAGGCGAATGCCCGTGAAGTTCATCTTTTGGAAAAGGCCCCGAGCCCGTGAAGAAGGTGAATGCCTGAAGTTCATCTTTTTGGAAAAGGCCCTGAGCCTGTGAAGAAGGCGAATGCCTATGAAGGTCATCTTTTTGGAAAAGGCCCTGAGCCTGTGAAGAAGGCGAATGCCTGTGAAGTTCATCTTTTTGGAAAAGGCCCAGAGCCTGTGAAGAAGGCAAATGCCTGTGAAGAAGGCAAATGCCTGTGAAGCTCACTTCCTGGGAAAAGGCCCAGAGCCTGTGAAGAAGGCGAACGCCTGTGAAGCTATCGCGTTCTGGAAAGGCCCGGAGCCTGTGAAGAGGGCAACGCCCGTGAAGCTTGCTTCCCGTAAGAAAGGCCCGAGCTCGTGAAGAAGGCGAACGCCTGTGAAGCTCGCCGCCGTGACACTCTCACGTAATAATGCGTTGGGGTTCTACACACCCCGGAGTCTCAGGAGTGCCGGCCTCAGGCCCTGGGGCTCCCTCCCACGCCCGAAGGCAGCACTTAGCTCCGTCTTTGGTGAGAAGACGTCAAGACTAGACTAGGTGCCGGACGCGGTTTTTCATTTGCTTTCTCGCAGCTTGATCGGGTTATTCTCATTTGGAGTGTTTATCGAAACTATCGCCTCTTTTTTGGTCCGTGGTTCTTCGATCTTTTTCGCCCTCCTGCCTCGATTTCTCTTGCGCGGGGACTCGTGAGGCGGAAGCCTCGGGAGCCCCCGCGGCCGTTCCTGCCCCTATCGCTCAAATTTTCACGGCCCTGGTCCGCAGCTGGAGCACCCCTCCTGACCATGCCTCACGGGCAGCACAACGCGAACACGGGGCCAGGGTCGGTCGCCCCGCGGCCACGGCCGGGGTTCACTTGCGAATGGGCGCACGGCAGAAGGGAACAGTATCAGGATAACAAAAGCAGTACAATAATTAAACGGCGTTGCCCTAAACGCGCCCCCACTAGGCCACACATTGTTCCCTTTTTTACGCAGGAGAAAAGCAAGGAAAAGGATGTAAGGTGAAGCACGCCCATGCCGGCTCTCTTGAAGGCCCGAGCCGCCCCGAGCTCGGTCCGACTCCATCTCGCGCTTCACCGGGGCGTGGCGGCGAGCGGACCCACTGCCACCCCCCAAGCAGGCGCGGCGGCGTGGGGGCTGGCCGCAGCCGCTGCTGGAAGAATCACCACCCGAAGAAGAGCTGGTGAAGCGTGAGGAGTCGCGGGCATCGCCAGCTGCCCGCGCGCTGCCCTCTCCACCCGCGTCGGGGCTGAGTCCTCGGCCGCGGTCGTCGTCTTCAGGGCAGCACCCCATGCGGCGACCGTCTTCCCCGAACACCCTCACGTAGAGGGTGGCGTCGCCATCATACTTGAAGTGCAGGGAGCACCGGCGGCAGAGACCACGCGCGCGAGCGAACGTCTGCCAGCCGCGGGCCAGGAACAAGTTCCCTGCAGCAGAGACCTCCAGAGAAGCCCACGAAGCCCGGCTGCAGCAACCATCTGCCTGGAGCCAGAGGCCATTCAGGGCGCCGTCTGGGAGCTCACCCAGGAGGAAGCACGGGAGCTGAAGCCGGACGCCGGACGGCTCCTCCGCCCTCACCATGAACTCTGGCAGCGCTTCAGCAGCATGAAGGCGCGGCCTCAGGGGACGCGCGGGCGGGGCACGCCCTCCGACCATGGCCAGCCGCTCGTCACCATGCTGAGAGCCTCCACCATGACCTCGGGGGACCGCCGTGGAGGCCACGGGGTGCTTGCGAGGGCAACCTCGACCACGCTTAGGCGGAGGAGAGGAAGATTCGACCTGGCGGCCCTTCCCCTTCTCTGCGGCCGAGAACTTCCTTGGTGGAGCCATGGAGAAGAAGGAGAGACAAGAAATGATAGACTGGAAGGGCGCGCGCCATTCCGCACTTATTGCTGGTGAAGGCCAACCGTCGGCCTCCATGATCACCGGTAATCATGACCAACTCCGCATGCAGGGACTTGTCGAATCCGGGCAATTACCAAGGCGTCGTGGGGGAGCAGGCTCCCGCGTCCAATCAACCGCCACGCGGCGCCCAAGGCCGCAGGCTGTTAGGGCCCGCGACGCTTCGCACTTGCCCTTTCGCCTCTCTGCTCAGCCAAGTTCGGGCGTGCCGTGGCCCCGGGGGCTACTGTCGGCGTTCTGGGAATGGGGGTCCCCAGACTTGCCTGCCTGCGGCCTGCGGCGTGGCTCAAAGGAGGCCCAGGACAACCCATCTTCATCAACGCAAGCTCAAGACCCTCGCGAGGGGCCAAGATTGCTGGGCGGACGACCAGGAGCTTCTCGTGCACGGCCTCGTCAGGCTGGCTCATGAGGAGGCTGAGAGTTCAAGGCGGGTACTCGCGAGGTGCCCATGACGCAAGCCATGACGCACCAAGGGCGCCACGGGCGCCAAGCAAGCAGCGTCCTCCATTCCTCTTTGGTGCAAAGGGAGCAAGCGCAGCGAGAGCATCAAGCAAAGGCATCCGCTTTGATGCAACAAGACTAAGACTAGCCCCATCGGCCGGGAGGAGTCATCGTGGAGCCAGTGCAGGGCCATCACCAGAGCCTTTGGCAAAGCGAGGACCAACTTTAGTCAGATAAGTGTACCCGCTGTTCCCTTCAAATGGCTAATTGTTGGCGCCTTCCCGCTCAATATTTGGGAAGAGGCCCAGGGCCTTCGTCTATATAAGTAGAGCTAGCCACCATAGTAGGAAAAAGGACAGGACGATCGGATAGAGAGAGATCAAGACGATCAGCATTCAGAGAAGGAGATAAGGACGACCGGAAGGTGGGCATTTGGAATCTAGAGAGAGATAGAGAGAGACCCGATCCTCAAGCTAGAGCAACGGGATACCACTTAGCAGTTCATCGCACCCACCAAGGGCAGACCCTCGCGAGGCTGTTCTTCCCTGTACTGTTCCTCAATAGCCCTAGAGGCAATCCACCACACCACAAACTAGAGTAGGGTATTACACCACAACGGTGGCCCGAACTAGTATAAATCTTGCGTCTCTTGTGTTGTTCTTTCTAGTAGTTTAGGTCCCTGCGAGTCGGCGAGGTACGAGACAGTGGAGGGTTGGATCTCCGCGCGCACCCCAGAGTTCGAACCTCAAGGGTCTGCCGGAACCCGAAATCCGACAGTTGGGTTTGCCCAGCTCCCATGTTTTGGTACCTTACGTTCCGCTATATCGGCTAAGGTAGCACTGGGAGAACTACTGCGATTGTGCCCCGGTTCTTCCAACCGAGCACCTCAGTAGAGAAAGCTAAAACTGACTGTCATGATAAGGTGAGAGCTGGTCGCTGTTCAAGAGGTCTCAAGTCCCTAAAGACTTTTTCTGCTTCGGGCGAGGAGTCGGCCTTGTCCGACTTAGGCGTGTATAGCGCCCCAAATTCGGCCTTCCGAATACTAGGGGCTTCGCCAAAATTTAAAATTGTAGACATCTATGGCTAAGTGAGAGTGATAAAGCATTATAGTCTGATTGCTCGTTCGCTTACCGAGCACCTCCTCAAGGACCCAAAAATGGGAAAAAGAGTGCTCAGATTTATCCCGAACACTCCAGCACTAGTTGCATGGGGGCAGAAGCCACGACTAGCCAACTCTCAGATTTATAAACGGCAGCACATAAGGTAATATTTTAAATACAAAAGTGTTGCATAGCGCACATGAACTAGTTTTCATAATTCAGGATAACACGAGCAAGTTCATTCAAAGATTACATCTTTGGTACACTCGTCCGCCACGAGGTGGGCGCCCTTCAGGACACCTTCATAATATATTTCGGGGTGGCGATGCTCCTTGCCATGCGGAGGCCCCTCCTTCACCAGCTTCTCGGCGTCCATCTTGGCCCAGTGCACCTTCGCACGGGCAAAAGCCCTGCATGCACCTTCGGTGCAGACGGACCGCTTTATGACTTCCAGCTGTGGGCAGACATCCACAAGCCGCCTCACCAGGCTGAAGTAGATGTTGGGAAGGGCATTGCCAGGCCACATCCGGACTATAAGGCCCTTCATTGCCTGTTCGGCCGCCTTGTGGAGCTCGACCAGTTGCTTCAGCTGGTCGCTCAAGGGCATCGGGTGTTCGGTCCCAGTATACTGAGACCAGAACACCTTCTCCGTCGAGCTCCCCTCCTCAGCCCGTTAGAACTCCGCGGCATCAGACACACTGTAGGGCAGATCTGCGAATGCCCCTGGAGAGCTCCGAACTCGGGTAAGTAAATAGAAATTTCCTTTCACATGCTTGCTTTGCATAATGAATGCCTTAACCGCCGGTATCTTCTTCACCGCCTCAACCTCCTGGAGGGACTTTTGGGCTTCAGCCTTGGCATGTTTTGCGCTTTCGAGGGCCTTGGCAAGCTCGGACTCTCGTGTCTTCGAGTCAAGCTCCAAGGACTCGTGTTTCTTCACGAGCGCCTGGAGCTCTTGATGCACCTCACCTACTCGGGCTTCTTGTTTTTCTCGCTCAATGCACTCCTTGGCCGCTTTGTTTTCGGCCTCGGGTAGCGCCTGCTTCAGGGTCGCCACTTCGGTTGTGGTCCCTGGCACATTCATAATGATCCTATTATCTTGCAACCAAATCTTTTTTGTTTATATATATAGACAAGGTATAGCTTACCTTTTTTCTCCTCGAGCTGCCTCTTGGCAAGGCCGAGTTCTTCCTCGGACCGCTCGAGGTTCTGCTTCAGTGTGGCGACCTCCGCGGTATGTGCGGCAGCGGCCAGCAGTGAAGCCTGCATACGCATATGGACACATCTGGATTAGACTCCTGCAGTTATTGTTTGATCCTCTATTCGAATTTTCTTTTAGAACACCGAACAGAGCATCAGGGGATACTGTCTATGCAGTAATAGTTTCCTACATTTCGATTACTCACCTCAAAGCCTGTTAGGAGGCTGGCACAGGCTTCAGTCAGTCCGCTCTTGGCGGACTGAACCTTTTTGATCACCCATAATAGTGTGGTGCTCTTCGTCGATGGAAGTGCCGCGAAGCACTTTCAGCAAGTTGTCCGGTGCCTCTGGATGGACAGAGGTCACCGGCACGGGCGGCTTGCCCCTCTTAGCAGGGGGTCGCCTGCCGGAGTCCGGGACCACTGGTGGTCCCGGTGCGGTGTTCGGCTGAGGGCCGAACTTGGAGCCCGTGGGAGTCTTGCTCCCTTTGCGCTCAGGGTCCGGAAGGTTGCCTTGAGGCGCCTCCAGGACTACCTCCCCTCGGCTTGGTGCCCTTTGAGACAACACCTCGACGTTGTCCGTAGGGCGAGGGGAGGAGGCGGTCGGAAGTGAACTGCTACTCATAGCCGACGGGTCCAAAGAACCGTCTGACGAGGATACGTCGATGCGGGCTTGAGGCGGACTGCATAATCATATTCGACATAAGGATAAGATGTGCAATAAAAGCATACCATGAATCACTCTAGTATCCGAATACTTACGACTTCGCCAAGGGCTTGTCCCTGGTCAACCACTCATTTTCGCTATGTGCGGTGGTCGTGAAACAGTCCGAAAGGAGAGTCCTTCCCTTCTTGGACCCTTCGGTCTCCCCGGTTGGGGCGGCCTTCCTTTTCTTGTCTCCCCCGGCTAGAGGGGGAGAACCTTCATCTTCCTCCTCCTCGTCTTCACGAGAGGAGTGCATCTCGGAGTTATCGGACGATGAGTCTGATATCACCTAACGCCAGGAACTGTTTCGAGTCCCCGCGGCCTTCTTCTTGGTCTTCTTCTCCGGCACCTCATAAGGTGCCATGGTCAGCATCTCCATCAGGAGAGCGTTGGCTGGATCTTCGGGCAGGGGGGCCGGGCAGTTGATCCGCTCCGATGTCTCCACCCAGTCCTGTCAAAGGCATGGGTGCTCAGATCCCACACACGATTAAACTGGGGAAAGTAGCTACCCTATAAGGTGTAGAGAACTTACCGGATTCGCAGGGCACGTCGCGCTAAGTCCGCGGTCCTCGGTAAGGGAACGGGGGACCTCGGCGCCCTTAAACAGCACCCTCCAGACGTCCTTGTGCATCGTGTCAAAGAGCTCGCGCGGAGTCTGGTGCTGGGCCGGGTCGAACTCCCATAAATTAAACGGCCGTTGCTGACACGGGAGGATCCGGCGGAAGAGCATGACCTGGACCACGTTGACAAGCTTGAGTTTCTTGTTTATCATGTTCCGGATACATTTCTGGAGTCCGTCCAGCTCCACCGATGAACCCCAGGACAAGCCCTTCTCTTTCCAGGAGGTGCGCCGCAGGGGTATTCCGGATCGAAACTCAGAGGCCGCCAACCAGTTGGTGTCACGCGGCTCGGTGATGTAGAACCACCCCGATTGCCACCCCTTTATCGTCTCCACATAGGAGCCCTCGAGCCATGTAACATTGGGCATTTTTCCCACCATGGCGCCTCCGCATTCCTCTTGCTGTCTGCCTACAACCTTCGTCTTGACATTGAAGGTCTTCAGCCACAGGCCGAAGTGGGGCTGGACGCGGAGGAAGGCCTCGCACACGACGATAAATGCCGAGATGTTGAGGATAAAGTTCGGGGCCAGATCATGGAAGTCCAGCCCGTAGTAGAACATGAGGTCGTGGACGAACGGGTGGAGGGGGAACCCTAGTCCGTGGACGAAGTGGGTGAGGAAAACTACCCTCTCATAAGGTTCCGGGGTAGGGACGATCTGCCCCTCGTCGGGCAGCCAGTGCGCGATATCCGCGGCCAAGTATCCGGCACCCCGCAGCTTGCTGATGTCCTCCTCCATGACGGAGGATTTCATCCACTTGCCTCCCGCTCCGGACATGGTTGGAGCGGTGGGAAGAGAAAGGTGCGAACTTGGGTGTTGGAGCTCGAGTGCGCGAGAATGGATAATCAAGGAGGAACAAGGTGTGGGTGGAAAAAGGTTAACTCTTATCCCTTTATAAAAGCGGACGAAACTGTACGCCCCCACTAGCCTGGTAAAGCCGCTTATTCCCCAAGCGCCGTAATTGATGGAGCGGCTGGGTTACCCACGCCTGTATTGATGAGAATCCCGTGATAAGGGGACACGATCTCTGCTTCGACAAGACATGTCAAGGAAACCGCCTCGCGCCAAGGCTGGTTGAGAAAAACGGTTCGAATAATGACCGGGCTATGGTATGATGTCATGATATCAAGTGTGTCAGCAGATAAGATTGGTGGAAATATTATTCTCTCTACGGTGGTATGTGGAACTTGTTTTGTAGAGCCAGACACTATCCTTGTGTTCAAGATCTTCTATGGAGTATTCGGAGGAGGAACCCGCCTTGCAATGCCGAAGACAATCTGCGCGCCGGACTCATCATCATTGAAGCCTGGTTTAGGGGCTACCGAGGGAGTCCTGGATTAGGGGGTATCCGGACAGCCGGACTGTTGGACTATGAAGATACAGGATTGAAGACTTCGTCTCATGTCTGGATGGGACTCTCCTTGGCGTGGAAGGCAAGCTTGGCGATACGGATATGTAGATCTCCTCCCTTGTAACTGACTCTGTGTAACCCTAGACCCTCCGGTGTCTATATAAACCGGAGGGTTTAGTCCGTAGAACAACAACAATCATACCATAGGCTAGCTTCTAGGGTTTAGCCTCTACGATCTCGTGGTAGATCAACTCTTGTACTACTCATGTCATGAAGATCAATCAAGTAGGAAGTAGGGTATTACCTCCATCGAGAGGGCCCAAACCTGGGTAAACATTGTGTCCCTCGCCTCCTATTACCATCCGCCTTAGACGCACAGCTCAGGACCCCCTACCCAAGATCCGCCGGTTTTGACACCGACAATAGCCAATGAGAATTTTACACAAGGAAAATCTGCATTGGTATGACTATCTTGATTCCGTCATAAAATCGTCATGGATGTACATGCATGACAGAAAACGTGATCTACCGTGACAAACATGTATCATCACGGAAATGGTTTTTTTGTAGTACCAACATGTCGATGCCGACTACGTTGATTGAACTGTCATGGTCGATCGTCGTGGCACAAACTTTCTCTCCCACTTTATAATAGGTATGAAAAAGTTCAGCCCCGTGGCCTTTCTCCTCCAGCAAAAACTCGATGGATAGCCTCCAATAGCTCCACCATGATGATGCCGCACCGTTCGTCACCTCCCAAGTTCTATGAGAAACACCGGTCTCTGATAACTTGCTGTGGAGCGAACCTTGACACGAGGGTCGGTCTGTTGTTGGCCCGACCTTTCACGACACAAACCTCCATCGCAACAAGAACTACTCACGGGTTTATGAAGATATTTGCAAATCCCATGGAAACAACACGCCAACCCCTCGATCCGAAGGAATAACATGGACAAACAATATAGGCTCGGCTTGTAATCTCCTATGCGTTGCGTCGCAGGATCTCACACGCCAGTAAAGTTTTTTGATAAGAATTCTCTAAACTCGATAATGGCCACGACCGAAACTCACGCCGTGTCTAATTCATCATAACATAACGTAACCTAATCTATTACGTGACGTATGTAGTTTCCTTATCTTGTGGCTGGACACCCTACGCTAACATGGAAATCAAGTAATGGAAATAAACTCATCTGGACTCTGTATACTCGATATTGCTTTTACATCTCGGCATGTATATCGTATTAACAAACCAAAAATATTGGCAATGGACCCCAACTCATGTTTTTTAATGTGAACAACTCATGTAACCTCGTACAGAATTTGCTACGATGATGTACCTTCTCTGGTAAAAATATAAAGAGGAAATATGTTTGAATTTTACTTGTGTCTCCATGAGCATCTCCTAGAAAATAGGAAGCTTCCCGTGCACTAATAA
Source organism: Aegilops longissima (assembly GCA_021605205.1). Classification (NCBI taxonomy): domain Eukaryota; kingdom Viridiplantae; phylum Streptophyta; class Magnoliopsida; order Poales; family Poaceae; genus Aegilops; species Aegilops longissima. The sequence goes on from CM038679.1 coordinate 338,698,320, forward strand.
AATGCAAACCGTGACCTCCAAAATATTTGTCCGCACAAGAGTCTTGTACTGATTTGTTTCCCTGCCTAACCAACATGCATGGATACAGATCATCCTTCTTTGCGTGATCTCTACAGAAGCCATGCAAGGCACCAACATGCATGCTCATAATTCTAACTAAAGACCTTCTCCTTCTCACCAAAGTTAATGTATTTTTGGGCGTACATATATCTGGCCTCTAAACCAACAACCTGCTGAAAATTTACATGAACATTGAAAACATTGACATTATTTGTGGCCGTATCAACAAGTAGAAGGGTGGAAGGTTGATCCTTATGCCTTTGTTTTTAGTTCCATTCAAGTCACCTAAGGACCGAGTTCTAGTTATTTGGTTGATGATTGAGCATGCTAACCGTTGCTACTCCCATAGGAGTTGATGGATTCCCCGAATAAGAAAGGTGATGCATCACAATAGTAGAAATTATTTCCCTCGGTTAAGAACCATGGTGTATCGAACCAGTAGGAGTAACCAAGCAAACAATGTTATCAACACCTGTACATAAACCAATAAAATTGCTTGCACCCAAAAGTAGCAAGGAGGTTGCCAATCCTCTTGTTCTTTATAGTTACAAGATTAAAAGCAAATAGTGATAAGGCAAAGTGGCAAGAAAGTAAAAGAGCAAAGCATTTGTATTGCTGTAGAATGGACCTGTGGGCCATCGGATCACTAGTGACAACTCTCTCGAAAGCAGGTAATGGCATGGTAATAAATTACTGTTGCATAGTTGACAAAATAGTGGTAATTTATAACTATGATAATTCATGTCATAATCTCACACTGGCATTACGTCCGTGATAAGTAGAACATTAAACTTACTGACGCCTACTACTATTACTCCACCACAAGACTGCTATCCAGCCTACATCTCGAAGTATTGATTTTGCAAGAAATAGAGTAACACAATAAGCAAGATGACATAATGTAGACAAAAATAAACCTAGCAATATGATTAATCTCCATTGCTTTATCCTTAGTAGGAACAATAGAATACACACCTTTGCCCCTTTTTTCACTGGACAAGATCACCGCAAGATTGAACCCACTAATATGCACCACTCCCTCTAAAGAACTACTCATCTATCTTGGCCAGAGAAGACTCACAGATCGGAAAGCATAGATAGCTATAAAATTACCTAGCAAAGAAACTTCAAGAGATTCAAATAAATTCAATGAACAATTTGATCATAAATCCACAATTCATCGGATTGATCTTTGAGGAGATCATTGTATTGAGGATAAAAAAGATAGATAGATAGATAGATAGATAGATACATATATATATATATATAGAAAGCTATCTAGATACTACTATAGACTTGTAGGTCCTATTTGAACTACACACACATCATCATGGAGGCAGCAAGGTTGATTAAGATTGCCTCCCCAATGCCCCCCCTCCGGCAGAGCACCAAACAGGGCTCCCGATGGGATATCTTCAGAATATAGCCTTGAGACAGCATATTTCTTTTTTCACGTTTGCTTATGAGGGTTTCGGGATTTATCAATTTATACCCATGGAATTAGGTCAAATAGAGGCTCGGGGGCCCACATGGGCAGGTGGTGCGACCATCCCCTGTCCGCACCATCAACCCATATGGCTGCCGCATGGGTCCCTTCGACCTTCCCCGAAGCTTCCAGGGTCTCTTATTATCCAGAAAAAATTGTCAAACACGTTCGTCATGTTTGAAACATCCTAGGTATGGATTTTATGCGAAACCAAAAAACAAGCAAAAAACAGGATCTGGCACTGGACACTAAATTAACAAGCTAATCTAGAAAAATAATATAAAGAGAATATAAAAGTGAAACATAATAGCATTTAACAATAATAAATTATAGATATGTTGGAGATGTATCAGCATCCCCAAGCTTAATTCATACTCGTCCACGAGTAGTTAAATGATAATTTTTTTATATTTTGAATGCTACCTAACATGTCCTTGATCAAATGATGTAATCATGGTATGGAAATTAGGATACGAATGATTCAAGGCAATAGTCTATCAATTTGACATCAAAATAATAATAGGCAAACATGCAAGTAAACAATCATTGCCTTTTAAAAATAAATATGCTAAACAACGGGATCTCTACACACTTAATCACGATGAGCATGTCATGCTTAGTCTCCCTAGCATAAAGATATCAAGTCATGAAAACCCCGTGTGCCAAACCAAGCAATTAATCATACTTTTCTCGCTTCAACTTTTTTGAAATTTCAAGAAATACTTGAGCATGAGCCATGGACTTAGCACTTTGGATGACATAGAGAATGATGATAGGGGTTTATAAGGGAAGGCAAAAAGGTATAAGAAAGTCTCATATCAATGAGGTTTGATTGTTAGGCAACGGAGAGGCCTTACAATCAATGTTAGTGCAAGGAGTAGGGATTGCCATGCAAGGGATGTGATATGTATCCGTCGTATCTACTTTTCCTAATGCTTTTCCTCTTGTTTTGGACTCTAATTTGCATGATTTGAATGAAACTAACCGGGACTGACGATGTTTTCAGCAGAACTACCATGGTGTTGTTTTTGTGCAGTAATAAACGTTCTCAGAATGGAACAAAACTTTTGGAGATTTATTTCAGAATAAAAGAAAAATACTTGAGCCAAGAACCACCGGAGGGGGGGCCCTGGGTGAGCACAACCCACCAGGGCATGCCCCCCTCCAGGCTCGCCCAGGTGGGTTGTGCCCATCTAGTGGCCCCGCATACCCTATCTCTGACTCCATAAACAACTATATTTGGAGAGAAAAATCGCCGAGGAAGAATTATCTCGTTTCATGATACGGAGCCACCGCCACCTCCTGTTCTTCATCAGGAGGCCAGATCTGGAGTCCGTTCGAGGCTCCGGAGAGGGGGATCTTTGATATTCCACTGGTACAACGAGGTGCTATAAAAATGGTTTTTAACCCCTTTCCGCAATGGCATTTGGAACCATCGCCAAGTTAGTGTGGGCGATAGGGGAGGGGTCCTTCCCACACGATCCAGAAACCATCAGAGATAGGCCCTCCTGGCACACATACTCCGCAAAATGAGCTCGTGTGCGGTCGGGTGAGGCATCGAAACCCAATCGTTTCCGTTTGTATGTACATCCCACACAGTTAGTACCAAAAAAAGTTTCCGTTTGTTATGTACATTCCACATAGTCAATCCAAGGAATACGTTTTCGTTCTTATTCACATACCACACAGTCAATCCAGGGAAAACTCTTCCGTTCGTATGTACATCCCATACAGTCAATCCAGGTAAAATGTTTTCGTTCATATGTCCATCGCACACAGTTTTATGTATAGGCTCGTGTGTGATAGGTGTAACTATCACACACGCTCTGCCTTGGTTAACCGTTTGTTTTTATTCAACTACATCACACACGATTTGTTGAAGAAAACTTTGTGGCATTGGGCTATCCATCACAAGCACTTTTACTGCTAGAACCGTTTGCAAAGTTGCATGACCCATTTAGCAGGTTTATTGATTTACTATTTATGATTCTAGTATTATGCAAATTTACATTTCATATCGAATAGTTGTTTGCCAATTTCATATCAGGCACATAAATATATTTTAACATCACAGTACGATAGCTACCTGAAAACAGCACAATACAACATATAGCTATTTCAGCTTCATAAGAACAATATAGAACAATATATTAATTTCCCTAATTGAGATCATCCAGGCTCGTCTTATCCACCTCTGCATTCAGTTCAGTAAGAACCTGTTTTGGACTGGCCAACTGGGAAAGTGCCTCCTCCTTCGCCAACACCATCTTAGCAAAGTGTGATTTAAAAAAGCTGAGCTCATTCTCCACCTTCCTGTTTTTATCCCGCATTTTCAAATATTCTTCAACGTTGACAGCACTATCTCTAAGCCTACCTTTGTTCTCTTCCTCATACATGCTCCAGAGCTTTGCTAGGCACATCTTCAAAGACTGTGGCCACTCTTGATCAACCCACTCCAAGTAAGAACACTCCCGTTCATCCTATAATATATAAAACTATATCAGTAACAGTTATAGGGGAAATGAGTTTATAGCAACATTGAAAATCACCAATACTTGCTTTGAAAAATTGAAGAAACATGTTAATTATGACATATCTTCTCAAAAAGATCAATGTGCAAATGAATTAATTTCTACTGAGACAACTACCAAATTCTGAAACATCAGAAGCTATAATTAACTACAACAACGCTACAAGTTCTTACTCGTGTACTATAAATAACAAATTGAACATTTTATGAGGAAGGTAAATATAACTGCAACAACATAGCGACAATGTTTGGATGATAGCAAATTGATACTAACAGGTGTGTACATGCACAAATTTAGTAACATAGAATTAATAGCACTAAGGCTGTCCACTATGTATGCCAAAACTGATGTAAAGACAATTGTTGCTACATCTCGCACCGGTGCCCTGCACGGGCGAGCCATTGCAGCGGAAAAAATTAGGGACCCGGACTTTGGAGCACCTAGTTGCTCCGATGTTCAATTCCTTCGTGCCAGAAAGAATTAGTATTTTACTGCTTGGCTGCTCGGATGTGTGGACCAAAGTTGGCTGCACAAACTGCTGAAGCGGTGCCAAATAATTTTCTAATGGCACCGCTGATGAGATGGCAACATTTTTAGATACTAGGTAAAACGGTGACACTGTCTTAGGATGCGTTTGGTTGAAGGTGTGGTATGAATGGGTTGGGACCATGACAGTGTCTGAATCACATCTAACAAATGATTTGTAACAACGAAAGAGGGTATAACCTTTTCTCACATGCCAGAAACTTCCTCCCACTGTCCACAGATTCAAACGCAACTAGCTTCACGCATGGAGATTGATGGTGACAACGAGCAGACAGATCTTTAGACACCCCGCTCCATTTGTTGCAACTTATGGTCCTAGGGAGCTACAAGAGGAAGAAATGACTCAAATCGACCGCCGGGTTAAAATCCTTCATTCCAAGTCAAAGCCCGAGAGAAGAGAGGCATACCCGGGTGGTGAAGGAGTCGTCATCGGAGGAGGAACTGCTTGACAGGTCATTGAAGAAGACCATGGCGACCCCGGCGGTACGATGCGAGACGGCGAGAGCGAGGAAGCAAGCGAGGAAGAAGCTATAGCTTAGGAAGGAAGGAAGGAGGAAACAGGGGAAATGTGACTTGTGGTCGGGAACAAAAAGGGGGTGGGGAAGGGGGGCATGTGTACATATTTCGGCGGTAGGCCAAAAATTTCGAAATGTGGAGGGAAACTTTGCGTACGATGCCGTCGGACACCATTCACTTTGAACGATTGTGTGCATCACAAACTATTCTTCTACTTTATGTGCATGAGATGACTTTGATAATTCAAATTTTGGTGGAAATTTCCCTGGGTACGTCATTGCATAATTTCACATCGCTTGCTAATTTAGGCACACAAAAGAGCGTACAGCACATAGACCACACTTACTGAATCGAGAAATTTTAGTAATTAAACAAAGCCAGTTGACCTAAACGTTGCTCTAACAAAAGACCAACATTAAAAACAAAGCCCAAGTACGCATAACTTTAACAAATCCGCCGCCGCGCCGACCTATGCATCATCGGTGTGAGATCAGACGTCGATGTCTTGTCCTAGCAGCATGCCGCCGTTGGTGGACTCCGCGTCCCCCCTACTGAAGTCTACCGCGTCCTTGTCCTTGTCCTCGTCCTCGGCGCCACCCTCAAGGTTGTAGTACTCGTAGTAGTGGCTGCGCCAAAGCTTGCATTGGTACTCCATCACCGATTCCTCGACGGACAGACTCTTCTCTACCTCGACCTCGGCGACACGCAACTCCTCCCGACGGTCCTTGATCTCCGCCACCTCCTGGATCTCCAGTTCCCGCTCAGCGATCTCATGAGGAAGCAGGTGCTCCATGGCCATTGCTGCCTTTTAGGATGTGGGTTGCATGCTGGATTCCGAGGTGGCCTAGAATATCTTGGCGTGTGCGTCCTCGATCTTGGTGTGGATGGCCTCGACCCGGGCCAGGGTGACATCGGCGGCAGGGACGGCAGCTCCAGCGCTCTCGGCGTTTGCAGCCACCACCGGAGTAGCAGCGGCAGCCATCTCGGGTGCTGCAGCTACCCTATCGGCTGCCGCAAACGCCCTCTCAGCAGATGCAGCTGCGCTCAATCTGGATGCGGCGGCACTCTCGGCATAGGCGGCCGCGCTCTCGGCGCACGCGGCCGCGCTCGGGGAGGACGTGGCCATCGTACGGGACTTCAGGAAGCATTTCCACGGCGTCATCTTTGCAAGAAGGAGATGCGGGAATGCGGATCAGGATTCATGGATTCGGGAGATGCAGGCACTGGAGCAGACGAGCCGGTGAAGCTTAAGGAGGAAGACTTAAATAGACCCAGGAATTTTCATCGCAAACGGTTGCTACGAAAAACTGTGTGTGATGTTGTTGATATTTTTTTATTAGCTGTGAAAGATGAATTTGGTGTAAAGTGGCAATGGATGGTGTTTTAAATGTATGAGAAAAATTGTAGTACTAATACAACTGTCATGTCAAATTTTGGAAAATTTCATGGGTCATTTGACCTTCTAAGACATATAAGTGTTTTTCTAGCCATTTAATGACCGTAATTCAAATTTGAACTACATGTACATGCAACACCTAACCATAACAGTTTGGAAAGTCATATTTTGTGTACTTGTGTGCAATTTAATTCCATGTGCAGTAAATTGGAAGGAATTTTTCAAACATATTGGTCTAACGGCTATGACACAATTAAGCATGGAGTGCCATGGGATTTAAATTCCAAAAAAGTAAAAAAGATCAAAAACACATGAAACCTTGCTTGATGTAATGTCAGGCCACCAAGATGATGTGGTAAATTTTTTTGGCATGTTTGACGAAAGATTGGACACACACCCCTCACAAACCGAAGCAACTCACTAGAAGGCTCGTGGTTCCGAGAGGGAACAATGCATGTTTGATGACGAACAGGAGATAGCTTCCTCTTACGACCTTCAATTTGTTTTCTCTGTTTAACATGCACTAATACAACTATCATGTGAAAAATTGGAAATTTTAAGGGGTCATTTGAACTTTTAAAGACATTTAAGTGATTTTCTAGCCATTTAATGACCCTGATTTAAATTTGAACTACATCTACATCAACGGCTAACCATAACGGTTTCAAAAATCATATTTGTGTACTTTTGTGCGAGTTAATTCCATGTGCAGTAATTAGAAGGAATTTTCAGACATATTGGTCTCACATCATGGACAAATGCATGGAGTGCCATGGCATTTTAATTCCAAAAAATTAAAAAATGATTAGAAAAACATGAAACCTTGCTTGATGTAATGTCATGCCACCAAGATAATGTGGTAAAAAAATTGGCATGTTTGATGAAAGTTTGTGCACACATCCCTGACAAACTGGAGAAACTCACTAGAAGGCTCGTGGTTCCAAGAGGGAACAATGTATGTTTGATGACGAACATGAGATAGCTTCCTCTTGTGGCCTTCAATATTTTTCTACATTTAATGTGCACAAATACAACTGTCATGTGAAAAATTGGAAAATTGTAGGGGTCATTTGACATTTTAAAGACATTTAAGTGATTTTCTAGCCATTTAATGACCGTAATTCAAATTTGAACTACATCTACATGCAACGGCTAACCATAACAGTTTGAAAAATCATATTTTTGTGTACTTGTGTGCGAGTAAAAAAATCATCAAACGATGTAAATATCTGGTGTTCAAAAAAGAAAATGTAAAGATCTGGCAAGACAACCGGCCCCACACGATTGACACTCTATTTCGCACCTCGAGGTTTCGAAGGTGAGAGGCGGGGGTTATGAATCAGACACGGTTCTGTATTGGAAACCGTGAGCTATTAAGTTCACAGACGGATTTTGCTATGGGAATCGTGTGTAATTCAAACTACAGTACTCGTAAATTCTGGCGACCGGTGTGTGTACTATTCCTGTCGATCTAGATTTCGGCCGCCAATAAATATTACCTTGCTCACTTCATCCTGCCTACATTATCATCTACATCCTCCCCTGGCTTACCCTCTCTCTCTCTCTCTCTCTCTCTCTCTATATATATATATATATATATATATATATATATATATATATATATATATATATATATATATATATCAGATTGCTGTCATGGCGCCACCGATCTGCCCACGTGCCGACAATGATTCACCATCCCCCGAGGACGCTCAGTGGAAGAGCAGCGACGAGGAGGACCCCTACGCGCTTCCGGACGAGGTTGCGCGGACCCCCCCCCCCCTCCCAACATTGGATTGGTTTTGGGGCTAGTACAATCTTTGTCTGTGGAAGTCACTACCGCCGGCTGAGAAAGCCAGGCAAGTGGCGTTGAAGAAGGAGATGGCGGAGGAGGAAGCCAGGTACTAGGTAGCCTGTGAAGCCCATGTTGCCGCCTGGAAAAGGAGGCAGTGGAGCTTTGGGGGCCGGCACAATGTCATGCAGAGGAGGTGTACGAAGACGGGTACTTCATGAGGAGGTCAAAGGTGCTAAGCGTTTGATTGCTGCGTGGACGTGGGCCGATAAGCTCCAGCGTGCCACCGACGAGGAGGTCCGATGGGTGCCCAATGAAATGGCATGATCGTTCGCGCTCGTCCGCCAGCAAGAGGCAGATCGGTACGTCAAGCCCTGCGAGGCGGAGGAGGCAGAGTACTGCCTCTGCAAAGACGCCGCACACCAGGGAGCTGCTGGCGAGGGGCTGTCGGAATACTACCCCCAAGAGGGATTATTAGTTTTAGTATTGTTCGTTTTAAATTTTATGTGTTGTACCTACTAGTTAAGTATCATCACGTATATGTTATGAATTCCATTTTCTATCTATTTTTATACACTAATTTGTATCTAGTTGTTATCATCCACATATATAGAACGGAAAGCGTATATACACACATTGAAACAGAACATGTAAGAACGGAAAACAGAGTACACACATTGAAACAGAGCAATATTATGATTGCTGTGAATACATAGCGATCCACGTCGAAACGACTCAACAAAATAAAACGCGTCCATGAGACCATGACTAGCAGCCCTTGCCTACGGTAGCTCTTGGCTCTGCCTGAACTCGTGCAGGCGTTCGTCCAAGCGGTCGACACGCCGCAGTACATCTGGAGCGCGATCTCGAGATCCAAGTTGGCTATTTCATCGGAGTTCACCAGCTCGAGGATGCGACGGCCATGTTCCTCTACTACGCCCGGTGGACCCCTTGGCCAAGGAGGCGTCCGAGCCTACCAACCAGCACGTTGGCATCGAGCGGGCCACGGACAAGGCGAACGAGGCGACCCATGCGAATGACGCGGCGGGCATCTGGTGCAAGTACGACGCGGCTCGCCTCTGGTGCAAGTACGGCGCAGAGGGCCCCTGCGCACTCCTGGCGAGGAATGCGGTCACTGGCGGGACGTGTACCCAGCTGCGACGCCCTGTCGACAGCAGGCAAACACCGATGGATCCGCTCTTGCTGTGCGGCATGCCGCGCCTCTCGCTCTGCGGCACTCCAACGGTCTCGCCATGCGGCGAGCCGCAGCCTATCAGCGCGGACGCGCCTAGTTTGCTCTACGGCGCGCCATTGATCATGTTGTGCGGCGAGCTGCAGCCTCTCGGCGCTGACATGCCTATCTTGATCCGCGGCACTGAAGCGCCATGCGTCAAGGGTCTACTCAACCCTGGCGATGATGTGCATCACATCGTCGTCCATCGCATTGCCGGGGAGCGCCTTGGCCTCGACGGCGTGGCGCCTTCTCGTTTTCCTTGTCGGCGAGGTTTGATGGTAGAGGCGGTGCTTTGGTGGGTTGGCATGCTTGGAAATGGTGGATGTGCTACAGGATGCGCTTGTTGCCTCCGTGCTTCGCGCGCCGCCTAGGTTTATGCGCAATATCGTTGGGTAGCGGGAAACAGGTGAGGAAATGGTGGGAAACGGTGGCGTGTTCATAAAAGGCCATCAATTAATGGAAACATAGCATAGAAGGAACATCGAGCTAGCACAAGATGTAGATGATGATCAGATGATCGTTTATCCTAGTTAATTATGCATGTAATAGTTTACTTTGGTGTGTGGAAATGTCATGTGTGTACTAGCCACCTATGTAATTAGATGTTTGCCGCATATTAGACACGTCTTGTTTATGTGAAACATTTTTGTTCTCTTTGATCAACACAAACAGTTTATCACAATGAACCGTATGTCATATATCGCACACACCTTGATCTGGTTGACATTTTATTTTGTGTTGCCTAATCACAAACAGTTCATTCGAGTGAACTGTATGCCGTATATCACACACACCTTCATCCGGCTACAAGTTTCTGATATTCTGCCTCATCACAAATAGTTCATCCGAGTGAACTGTATGCCGTATATCGCACACACCTTCATATGTCTGCCCGTTTCTGTTCTTCTTCCTCACCGCAAACAGTTAATTGAACTGAATCGTATGCCCTGCAATGCACACACAACTAAAATTGGAATCGTCTTTTATCGCTCCACCATCGCAAATGTTTTGCATCTTTTTTGATGATTTTTTTACATCACTGTTCGCGATTAATGCATCGCACAAAGTTTCGTCATAGGGTCTCTGATCATAGTGTCGCATTAGCAGCATCCTGCAGTGGTGTTCTTTATCACCAACCCTCCTCCATCACCAATTCCACGATGCTCCCCACCGGGAGTGAGTAATTCCTTCGTAGGCTCATTGGTCGGTGAGGAGTTGGATGAGATTCATCATGTAATCGAGTTAGTTTTGTTAGGGCTTGATCTCTAGTATCCATTATGTTCTGAGATTGATGTTGTTATGACATTGCCATGCTTAATTCTTGTCACTAGGGCCCGAGTGCCATGATTTCAGATCTGAACCATTTATGTTTTCACCATTATATCTATGTTCTAGATCCGATCTTGTAAGTCATATTCACCTATTACGAGTTATGATCTGTATACCCCAGAGTGACAATAGTCGGGATACTTTCCGGTGATGAACGTAGTTTGAGGAGTTCATGTATTCACTTTGTGTTAATGCTTTGTTCTGGTTCCCCGTTAAAAGGAGGCCTTAATATCTCTCAGTTTCCTTATGCACCCCTCTGCGATGGGAGGGTAGGACAAAAGATGCCATGCAAGTTCTTTCCATAAGCATGTATGACTATTTACGGAATACATGCCTACATTATATTTATGAACTAGAGCTAGTTTTGTATTGCCCTAGGTTATGACTATCATTTGATGAAAATCATCCAACGAATCCACGGATCCAATGCCTACAAATTTCTCATATATTGTTCTTGCTAAGTTACTACTACTATTGTTACTATTACACTTGATATTTCCCTCTAAGACGAGGGGAGGTAAGGAACTGCCATCTAGATCTGCACTTGATTCACCTTCTATCTTGAGTAAACTTGCAACACCACCACATGTTATTAATTCTGATATGTCGCAAGTTCTTGATGATGCTACTTCTGCTATGGATAATGCGTATGACGATGCTAGTACCTTGCTTGATGATAATGTGGCACTAGGTGAATTTTTTAATGAACAACTTGCTAGAGCTAAAGATATTGAGAATGCTAATACTGACGAAATTATTGAAACTGAAAATCTTGAAGCACCTATTAGACCTAGCTCTCCTAGATATGAATTGCTTAAGATACCTGAAGGTTGTTTTATGGATGAGGAGACAACTAGAGACTTTGTTGCTTGCAATGATAGGGATGATCTTAAGAAGTTACTATGCAAACTGAAATCAAAATCTTTGAATGCTAGAATGAAATGTGATCCTACGTTTGCTACTTCACTTATCTTTGTTGATGATAAGGATTATGAATTCTCTGTCAACCCAGAGTTTATTACTTTGGTCGAATCTGATCCTTTCCATGGTTATGAAACTGAAACTGTTGTGGCACATCTTACTAAGTTGAATGATATAGCCACCCTATTTGCTCATGATGAAAAAGTTCTCTACTATTATATTCTCAAGTTATTTCTATTCTCATTAAAGGGTGATGCTAAGACTTGGTATAATACTCTTGCTCCTGGTAGTGTGCGTAGTCCCCAGGATATGATCTACTACTTCTCTGAAAAATATTTTCCTGCTCATAAGAAACAAGCTGCCTTATTGGAAATGTTTAACTTTGTGCAAATGCAAATTGAAGAAGTGAGTCTCCCACAAGCTTGGGGGAGGCTTCTCCAACTTATGAATGCTTTGCCTGATCATCCTCTTAAGAAAGATGAAATACTTGATATCTTCTATAATGGACTAACCGATGCTTCTAGGGACTTCCCAGATAGTTGTGCTGGTTGTGTCTTTAGGGAACAAACTATTGAACAAGCTAAGGAATTATTGAATAACATATTGAAAACTTATGATGATTCGACTCTTCCTGAACCACCGCCTAAACCCACTCCAAAGAAGAGGGGTATTTTATATCTCAGTCCTGAAGATATGCAAGAGGCAAAGAAATGCATGAAGGAAAGAGGTATTAAAACTGAAGATGTCAAAAATTTACCTCCTATTGAAAAAATACACGGACTTGACACACCACCACCAAAGGTGGTAGAGGTAAACTCTTCAATGAAATTTGATGAAAGTGACATACCCTACAATAATCATCCTAGCCAATTCCTTTGTGAGTTTGACAATTACATTAGGAAAGAAGATCACTTCAATGCAAATGTTATGAAACAATTGAAATACAATTCTAATATGATTGCTTGCTTGAGTAACTTGTTATTTAGGATCACTTATGACGTTAGAGGTGTAGGAAAGCATACCTCTATGGTTCATACCCAGTTAGAACAAGTTGCTAAATCCCAAAAAGAATTGCTTGATGAAATGAACAATAATATAAATGACTTTGCTGTTAGAGTAGCAACTAGAGGAGGTAAAATGACTCAGGACCCACTTTATTCTAAGGGACATCCTAAAAGAATTGAACAAGACTCTCAAATAATTAACACTGATGCACCTAGTCCTTCTAAAATGAAAAAGAAAAAGAAAAATGATAGGTCTTTGCATGCCTCTAGTGAACCTGAAGTATAAAAACCTCCTGATAATAATGATGTTTCTATTTCTGATGCTGAAACTCAATGTGGAAACGAACATTCACCTAGTGATAATGAAAAAGATAATGATGATGTTCATGAAGACACTCAACTAGGCAAAGAGAAAGAACCGGATAATGATGTTGAAATAGAACTAGTTGTTGATCTTGATAACCCACAACCTAAAAATTAAAGATATGATAAAAGAGACTTTGTTTCTCGAAAACATGGAAGGCAAAGAGAACCATGTGTACAAAAACCTATGCCCTTTCCACCTAAATCAACTAAGAAAGCAGATGATGACGAATTTGAACGCTTTGGTGAAATGGTTAGGCTAGTCTTTTGCGTACTCGCTTGACTGGCATTTTAAAGATGGCCCCTTATGCAAAATACATGAAAGTCAACATCACTAATAAAAGGAAAATACCTGAAGCTGAAATATCCACCATGCTTGCTAATTATTCTTTTAAGGATGGAGTACCTAAAACACTTGGAGAACCAGAAATACCAACTATACCTTGCTCCATCAAAAGAAACTATTTGAAAACTGGTTTGTGTGATTTAGGAGCTGCTGTTAGTGTTATGTGTATCTCCTTATACAAAAGACTTGATTTGAATAAACTCACACCTACTAAAATATATTTGCAACTGCATGACAAATCAACTACCATACCTATCAGTATCTATGAGGATGTGCCCGTTGTTGTTTCAAATGTTACTATCTTAGCAGACTTTCTGATACTTGAGATGGCCGAGGACGACAACATGTCAATTATCCTTGGTAGACCCTTTTTGAATACTATAGGGTCTATTATTGATTTCAATAAAAGCAAGATCACTTTTCATATTAATGGTAATGAGCATACGGTGCACTTTCCGAAGAAACAATTCCAAGTGAACGGTATTAATGTTATTGAAAAATCTCTGACACTCACTATTGGAAGTGTTCAACTACCTTTAACTATTGCCAAAAATAAATATGATATACTCATTGTTGGGGACATGCATATCCCCGTTGAGGTAACTTAGTGTTTTATGAAAGTTCTTCGGTTTAATGCTAATCGAAGGTGGTTGTTAATAAGACTTGATCAACCTTATTAATGGATCATTTTAGAGAGGTATGAAGTTGATGACTTTAGTAGGCACTACCTTCTGTCCTTCCATTTTATTTTCTAATCTTCTTAGTTAAATAAAATAAAATGCCATGTTTATCCTGTTTTCTGGAGTTTCCATGCAGAAAAAAATGACCCAAAAATAAAAGTTCCCAGAATGGCTTGAAAATTTGATACGATTGTTTCATATTATTTCTGAATTTTTGATGCAAATAACATCAGAGAGGGGTGCATCCAGGTGGGCACAACCCACCTGGGCGTGCCAGCAGCCCTAGGCGTGCCCTGGTGGGTTGTGGTCCCCACGTGGGCCCCTCACTTATCTCTTTAGCCCATGTCATCTCCTACCTCCAGAAAAAAATCACCATTGTTCTTTCTCTCGTCTTCTTCCTCTCAAAACCACAGATATCGATCTCTTTGCTCGAAACTCCATTTCAAAACTGTTTTAGGGGATTGCTACTTGATATGTGACTCCTCCATTGCTCCAATTAGTTTTTGCTTTAGTGGTTTGTATTTTGAATAATTAGCTACTCTTGGTGCTGCTGTAGATGAGCTTGCATCCGGAATTCTTAGAGTTCGAATTAGTTTGAATGCTCAATATAGCCTCTATGCCTCCCTATTAGTAGCTGCTATCAATCTTGTGATGTTTTGTTGACAAAAAATTTGTGGACTAAATTTTTTAGAATTTTATTTATAGGAATAAGATGATTTTCTTTAGAAATTTTTTCCCCCAAAAAAGTGCCAAGGGAGTCACTGGGGAATCATCAGACAATGACATCCATGATCGGAGAAGGGCGGAGGTGTGGCCCTGCGATTGGCCGCATGACCCCTTCATGGATGGAACCGGAATCCGTCAAGAGTTCGAACAATTTGCTGGTAATGCTGGCCTCACTGGCTTCATCGAAGCTGAGTGTGAACAATATCATCTACTTACAAATTCATTTGCGCATAATTTCCATTTTTTGAGTAGGAATAACCCCCCTTAGGTGCAGTTTAATTTATATGTTAAAACCCGTCAGATACCACTCACTGATTTTTGTGATATATGCTTGATCCCTTCTGACAGGAAAATAAGAGAGCCTAGGCCTACAGAGTTTGAGGGTTTCTATCACACTCAGTTAGTGGGTGATGAGAGAGGTATATCGAGTGTCACTTCCACTAGCTTGCAGTTTCCTTCTGTGCATTATTTTCTTCTATTCATTGTAAAGTGTTTACTTGCTACAGAGAAGGTTGGTGCACTTAGTGACCCGGTTTCGCTGTCTTACACCATGCACTATATGGCGATAACACCTTTAGCCTAGGGGCTATTATTGCACACCACATTCATCTTAACAGATCGAAGGACAAAATTCATGGCGGTATTTATTCTACTCGTTTAGCGAGTCACTTTAATGTTCAGATCAGCGAACATGATTATCGTTTACCCAAGGTTTATCTAACAAAGAGCCCAAATTACCTTGTCTTCTACTTTTGAATAAAATGTTTGCAGATTCTAGCTTAGTCCAGGGCACTCTTGCACTATTATGATTTTCATATCATTCGGTCGTGCAAGTGAAAGGCAATAATGACGATATTTGGTGAATTGGATGTGGCAGAGAGAAACGGTATGAACTCAACTTGTTATGTTTTTGTAAATATGTTTAACCTAGTATCCATGATTCAGCATATTACGAAAACATGTTTTAATGACAATTGGAGATTATAGTTTCTCATGCCATGCTTAAGTAGCTAGGAATGAATAATGATTTATCTTGGGTGTCAACATTGCGTTAAAATGATTGTGATGTAGTATGATGATATGGTATCCTCCTCTGAATGTTTTGACTGGCTTGACTTGGCGCATGTTCACGCATGTAGTTGAATCAAAACCAACATAGCCTCTATGATATTTATGTTCATGGTGTTCATATCTGTGGGGACCCCGACTCATAAGTCGTGATCACCGAATGCATGTGTACAGTGATCCCAGAGATCAATGCTCATTGAACACGCAAAAGCTGAATAACAAGAGTCTTACATCCATACATACCGTATTACACAAGTAGGACCATTATGGTCAAGTCTTGAGTATAACTTCACAGCGGAAATCTTCACCGATAACTTGGACCCATGCCGTCTGCCTTAACCCTACAGGCATTCTGACTGGGAAGCGTCCTAGCTCGCATGTTCGTCACGAAGTATTCTTCATCATATCCTGTTCTTTCATGCCTGGCCAATAAAATAACCAGTGGCAAGCCAATGAGTACTTTGAATGTACTCGCAAGCAACCCAAGGGTGATAACAGAATAATTATGCAAGGCACTACTGCTAAATTGGCATTTTTCCGGAATGCTAGTTTTCTCACGCAGTATGATCAACATTTATCAAGGATATGAATGCGTCTCCAACAAGTATCAGAAGGTTACAGATATCAACATCGAGAGAGGGTTATGAACAACTCATGCTCAAGCTCATCGTGACTTCCTCACGAATCACGTCAATAGATTTACCAAACCGTGTTGTTTGTCAGAAACATATGGACGTAGTCTAAGCAGCACTGCCCAACTGTCCTTGACCGTGGACACGGCTATTCGAATAGTTTTATACTCTACAGAGGTTGCACACGTTACCCACAAGATCCGGGGAACTTCCGTGTCATCCACGACCCGCGGTACCTCAGGTACCCGGGGTAAGCACCGGATCACTATCTTTCCCTAGACGACACTAACATAGAGTCCACTCGATTGGTAGTAACCCCCGTTCCCAACATTTCACATCTTAAAATTTTGGAGCCTCGCTCCCATATTCATCACATACCACAAGCACGGGGTACCAACGGTGTGTCCGGTGCCCTGTAAAAACAGTCATGGCCGCCCTACCTGGCACTACCCCGTCCCGAGAGTGCGCAACAACGACTCTCCCGTCACTAGTAATGCGGGCTCCAAGCTAGTATCGGCCTAGGTAATCAATAACGCCCTTTCCCATATAAGGGTAGAGTGGTCGCGCATGTTTGGTTGGGACGGTCGACAAATCTTAAATCTAATCCATCTTTGTAAACAACACTTTTATCAAGCCTCGGTACACTACTTCTCCACCAATTAGTGACCTCGTTCATCATCATCTCCCAGGGGCATCTGTGGCATCCACTGGGGTTGTATGCAAGTATGTTAAACCACACTTGTTTCTTTCCATGCATAACCCTGACCCACTTTGCGTAGCCAACTACTATAGCATATTTCAACAACCCATCAACACGACTCTAGACAAGGGTAGAGTCATGAACAATGCAAGTAACAACAAGGAAGTAACAGAGGCAACCCATCAAGGTGGTTACCACCTCATCATGATTCCGTTGCAACAACAATATGGTGGTATATGACATGCATAAAAAGGGTTTCATAGACATGGTCAAAGGGTTGCTTGCCTGTTTTAACAAAGTCTTCAGGGTCTTCAAATATCTCTGGTCCAACTCCGAGCATTTCTTCTACTTCGTCAACTATCACCAAAAGCAACCATAATAAGCAACACAACAAGGCAGAAAATAAAAGTGCTCTAAAAATATTAATTTGACTTTTCTAGGACATCTCTGGTTACATGAAAAATAACCAGACCGGTTTCATTGGAATTGTGATAGTGGATATTTCTAAACATTTTGACATGATGGAATCAAGGGGTTTATGGATTTGCAAGAAGTGTACAGAAATGTATTTTTGAAAATTGAGCAAAGGCACCCATTTAACAAACCATGATTTTAGAAGCATCTAGGAGTTGGTCTCACTGGTTTTGGAGTTCAAATGATTTTCCTATGAATTTGCAAAGTTGAAAAATATGAATAAATGACTCATTATATTGTGTTGCATAGAAAGTATTAATAAAAATGTTCATAACCTAAGTTATGAACTTAGAAGCATCTAGGAATTTGAATCATGGAATTTGGATCAATTTTGAGCTCTCTGTGATTTTCTAAAGTTTCGCTTAGAAAAGGAAATATAGGTTTATTTAAATATGTGTGAAGGAAACTTTTCTGGAAAACAGTGCATGTTGTACCATCAAGAAGATCAGGAATTTAGAAGACCCTAGGATTTTGAATCATCAGATTTCGATCTTATTTGAATATTTGGGAGATTTTACAAGTTTTACAGAAAAGAAAAAGGAAAAGATTTTTACCAGAATGGGCGAGATTTGGGCGGCGACAGCGCGTAGCGGGCGAGATATAGTGCCGAGCGCACAGGGTGTCACAGCCCTAGATCTTTATTTGTAATTAGTTGCATCTTCATCCATGTCATCATGTTTAAATTTCAGTTAAACTTGAAATGGGGGATAATAAACCCTAGCAGCAAATGGAATTCAACCAGGTTCAAACTTAAATCTTTTCAATGATCCCAAACTGCCTTTAGAAATGTTCATCATTTTTGAATTGGTCCAGCACCTCTGACAAAAATGATGCACATATTTTTAGGCCATTCTGGATCTCTGAATTAACTCATATCCTATTTGAATTGGAGCATTTAAATCCTATAAATATTTTTAAATGCTCTAATAATCCTGAAACTAGTTTTGGGTTGTTGGAAATAATCCAAACACTGCCCACCATTATTTTCAGGTTTTTATAAATTGGATTAGTATTTTTACTAATTCAAAACACAATAAAAGAAATAGAAAACATGAAATAAAAAGAGAGATGGAAAGGAAACTAACCTGGCGCCCACCTGGGCCTCCCCTGTGCTGGCCCAGCCCACCTGGCCCGTGCCAGTCATCACCTACCTCTGCCAAGAGGCGAGGAGGAGACAGCAGACGCTGCCGAGGCGCCACGCCTCCTCCTGCTTGCCGCCGATCGCCTGGACCTGGCTGGCGACGCCACGCACCCCCCTGATGGTTGGAACATTCCCAGCATTTGCATTTTGTTCCTAGCTTGCACCGTCTTTGTGCCATTTCACTATGGGCTGCCTTCTTAGTAATTCTTGTTCAGGATCATCCTCAAAAGCGGTCCTACCGTGGGTCCCATCCATTTCCGATGATAATCAAAAATCATCCATTGCGTTGCCTTCAACAAGGTAGTCCACATCATCCATCCTAGTCCGAGTATGACATTCCTTCGAGCTCTCTCAAACGACAAATTGTAAATTGCCTTAAGCTGGTATGAGGAGTTTTAATGATCTATGGATCAAAAGTGATTCTTTTTGCCACTTAAGGGAGCAGTTCAACGAGTCACCTTTTCCAAGGTGCCCCTTTACGGGATCATGGCCATTATTTCCTCGCCACCTTGACACCATCCACCATCTTTCTAAGCATGGAATTGTTGCCACCAAATCAAACCTCGTCGCTTGTTCCTCCATCCCTCTCGATGTGTTTCGTGTCTCAGCACGAGAGATGTTTCAATGTCTCACTCGATGAGTGATCCTGAGTTGTTCGATCTTCGAGAAGATCGATCCTTCTGGAGTTTTCCCTTTCCTCTCATTGTCATATTAGTTGGAGTTCTCAGAGCAAGACATCAAGACAAAGATGGTGATCATGTCAACGTTCTTATGAAGTGCAACCTAGACCGTGAAGACCGTGATAGTTTGTGCCCCCTCTGTCTTCTTACCTCACGTCTTGAATCTCGGGACGAGATTCTTGTTTAGTGGGAGTGAGTTGTCATAGCCCTAGATCTTTGTTTGTAATTAGTTGCATCTTCATCCATGTCATCATGTTTAAATTTCAGTTAAACTTGAAATGGGGGATAATATACCCTAGCAGCAAATGGAATTCAACCAGGTTCAAACTTAAATCTTTTCAATGATCCCAAACTGCCTTTAGAAATGTTCATCATTTTTGAATTGGTCCAGCACCTCTGACAAAAATGATGCACATATTTTTAGGCCATACTGGATCTCTGAATTAACTCATATCCTATTTGAATTGGAGCATTTAAATCCTATAAATATTTTTAAATGCTCTAATAATCCTGAAACTAGTTTTGGGTTGTTGGAAATAATCCAAACACTGCCCACCATTATTTTCAGGTTTTTATAAATTGGATTAGTATTTTTACTAATTCAAAACAGAATAAAAGAAATAGAAAACAGGAAATAGAAAAGAGAGAGGGAAAGGAAACTAACTGGTGCCCACTGGCCTCCCTGTCTGGCCAGCCCACAGGGCGTGCAGATCATCACCTACCTCTGCCAAGAGGCGAGGTGGGAGACAGCAGCTGCTGCCGAGGCGCCACGCCTCCTCCTGCTTGCCGCCGATCGCCTGGAGCTGGCTGGCGACGCCACGCACCCCCCTGGAAACCCCTCGACCTCTCCCTGTGCTTCTCCCCTCCTCTGTCTCTCCCATGCACAGCCGCCCGAAACCGCCGTCCCGCCGCTCGCTATTCCTGCGGCCACCGGCCACCCCACGCCTCACCGACGCGCCCGAGAGCTCCGCCTCGACGTCCTTGTCCTCTGCACTGAGCCAAGCGACGCGGGAAGCCATAGAACACCACCATCGCCGTCTTCTTCAACCTCGGTCTGCCAAGATCGCCGGCGAACGTGCGCCCGCTTCGTTGCTTCCCCGAGCTCCCCGAGACCACCGCTGCACTCCTCGTGAGCCTCTCCTTCGATCCCCTCTTCCCCCTTGCTCGTTTGCGCCGTGTAGTCGCCGCCCTCTTCGAGCCTGAGAGCATCTCGCCGCCGGCCATGGCGTAGCCATGGCCACAGTCGCGCAAGCTCGCAACCAAGCGCTTCACCGCACTCGCCGTGTTCCCAGGAGCCCACAGCACCGCTCCGCACCTCCTGCTGTGCCTCCTAGCGACGACCCCGAGCTCGCCCGAGCTCCGGCAGCCGCCAACGCCGTCGCGGGTGTCTTTTCCGACCACCCCGAGCCCAAACACCACCACCACTCGACGCGGCAGCCCCCGCTTCACGTAGATGCTCCCAAGGCCAAATAGGGCCTGCAGCGAAATCGACTCGCTCGCCGTCGGTTTGGTCGTCGCCGACCGAACTCCGGCGAGGTCGGCGTGGCTGTCATTAGCCATTAATGACCCAGCTAACCACCCCTAGAGCCACCGCCATGTGGGCCCCAAGTGTCTAATTAGGTTAGTCTAATTTTCTGTTTAGATTAGTGTTAATCTTGCGGACCCCACGTGTCGCTTTTGACTTTGGTCAAGTCAACGTTGACCGCCCCACCGTCATACACCCAAACCAGCACGAGACAACGGCGTATGGGTCCCACAGTTCAGGTTTGACCTGGCCGACCAGTTGACCTCATCGACGTCACACCTATGTCATGCTGACGCAGTAACTTATTTTCTGGATTTATTCTTATATAGGAAATTCCAGAAAATGTTGCAAACTTCAAATTTTCATAGAAATTAATCTGTAACTCAAAATGCAAATAATTATATATGAAAAATGGTCAGAAAATCCAATCTATCCATCTGCACTAGTTTCATTCATGTTAGAACACATTAACCTTGCTGTTTAGGTGAAACAAGTTAATGCACTATTATGACCTCTTAAAATGGGTTTGCATTTGAATCTTTGGTTCAAATGGACTCATCTCAATCTGTTCTAGCTTGCATTAGCCAAAACACATTCATATTGCCATGTCATAGCATGCATCATGTTGTGCATTGCATTGATCGTGTTTCCTCTCTTTTTGCCGGTGTTGTTCCCCTCGGTAGACGTTGTACCGACGTTGTGATCGTTGACACTGATGAAGACTCAATGCTATCTTCAGAAGTGCCAGGCAAGCAAAAATCCCTTGTTCATTCCGATATAATCCCACTCTCTCGCTCCTGCTCACTTTTACTGCATTAGGACAACATCGATTCATCTTTTACTTGTTGTGGTAGCTGAACCCCTTTATCCTCTGCATGACCTGTCATTCCACAGTAAATAGATGAAACCCACTAGCATTAGTAGGAGTTGTTTGAGCCCTGTTGTGCCTACTCATTCATGCTTGTTTGTCATGCTTGCTACTTCTTAGAGTTGAGTCAGGTCTGATTCATCGGGGATGAATCGGAGGTGTGTGAACATGTCCTACTATTGAGAGCTAAGTGTGTGAACACGATTTCGTAAAGGTAGCAGTGAGAGGCCATGTAGGAGTACATGGTGGGTTGTCTCATTGCAACCGTCATCAGGAACTGAGTTCTGTGTTTGTGACCCCTGAAACAGTTACTACCACACATTGGGATCCTTAATTGACCCTCTCGACTTATTAACCACTCTTGTCCTCTGTCCGGGAGTTGCAAAGTAGTTTCTGGTGTTTGTAGCATGCTGGGGGCCGCACGCAGCGCTGACCTTAGGGGTGGGCTGTGTTGCGGTAGGCACGTGGCACGGTGTACCGATTCACCCGTTTGGTGTCTCGGGAACCCTGCACACATCGTTTGGGGCCGTTAGTGGAAACCTCGGCCGGACTCCCTGTGGATGGAACCCGAATAGGCGATAAACCTGGACTAGGGACTCGTGTGTTTAGTCAGGTCATGGCCGACACCCTCGCTGGGCTTCCGCTTGAAGGTTGCCGAGTACATGTCGTGTAAACGGCGATAAGTGGTGAGAGCGTGTGTGAAGAAGTACACCGCTGCAGGGTTAACATCATCTATTCGAATAGCCGTGTCCGCGGTAAAGGACTTCTGGGTTGCCTGTAACAGTTCATAGACAAGTGAAAGTGGATACTCTAAAATGCGCAAGATAAGCGTGAGTGCTATGGATGGCGTTCTCGTAGGAAGACGGGAGCGGATCCATAGTGGTGTATTGAAATGGTGAATATGTGGACTCATGTGCGCCACCTCAAAGGAGTTACTTGCAGTCGTAGTTCAGGATAGCCACCGAGTCAAAGCTGGCTTGCTATAGTTAAACTCCACCACCCCCTTTGTTGATAATGATGCATATGTAGCTAGTTCTGATGTAAGTCTTGCTGGGTACATTTGTAATCACGTTTGCCTATTTTATGTTTTGCAGAGAGACGTCAGTCTCGCTAGTAGTTCCGCTTGGACTTTGACGTTTAGCTTGTTACCTCAGCTATGATCTTGTGCCCTCGGCAGGATCTGGTAGATAGTCAGGCTTTTCAGCCTTTTTCCTTTATAGTTGACTATACTCAGACATGTTAAGCTTTCGCTTGTGTTTGAATTGTATGCTCTGAATGCTGGGTCGAGAGACCCATGTTTGTAATATCTCGCTCCCCGGAGCCTAATGAATAAATACTTGAGTTGTAGAGTTATGTTGTGATGCCATGTTGTATTTACACATATCGAGCATATTGTGTGTATGTTTGAAATGCTTGGTATGTGTGGGATCCGACAATCTAGTTGTTTATCCTTGGCAGCCTCTCTTATGGGGAAATGTAGTCTAGTGCTTCCTTGAGCCATAGTAGTCCGCTACAGCCCGTTCACGGAGTCTCTGCTAGCCCAAAGACTACTGCCGAGGACGCTTGACTGGCGGCATGTGTTTCACTTCGTTCATGTGTCTGTCCTTCGGGAAATGTCACGCGTGACATCCGAGTCTGCCTAGCCTGCTACAGCCCGGGTTCCCGCAGTCCTGTTAGCCCAGTGCTACAGCCCGGATTCACACGCTGCTGACCGAGACGCTCGAAGTTGATTCATGTATGCATGTCCCGATAGGTTAGTGCCGCTTTGGGTTCATGACTAGCAATGTCGGCCTGGGTTCTCCGTCATATGGATGCTAGCGACACTATCATATACGTGAGCCGAAAGGCGCAAACGGTCCTGGGCCATGGTAAGGCGACACCCGTGGGAATACCGTGCGTGAGGCCGCAAAGTGATATGAGGTGTTACCGGCTAGATCGATGTGACCTGGAATCGGGGTCCTGACACTGGGCCTAGCCCAGTCGCTCAGCCGCGCAGAGGGGGGGAGTGGCGGCGTTGAAAACGCCCGCCAGGAGTGCGCCTTGGCCGCGGGGAGACAGCTTCCGAAGAAGGCTTGTCCACTTAACTCGTGGGCCCCGCCCTCAGGGTCACCGACACCTGGGGCCCACTAGTCGGGTTCATCCGCAACCTCCCACGCGTGCGCGTCGGGAGACAGAGGAGGCGAGGCCGGACAGTGCCGGCGCTCTCCCCGGTGGAACCGGCCATCTCCGGCGACGCCCAGCAGACCAGCGGGTCCAGGAGACAACGCCGCATTCGCCAAGGTGAGCTGCGACCGCGGGGGTGGCGGACGCGGGCGCTTCATCGGCCGTGGCGGGTGGGCCCGGCGGTGGAGGTGGAGCTCGACCGCATGGCCACGGGAAGGAGGGGAAGTAGCAGGGAAGAGTTCCATGATGGTCGCTGCGAGGAGGGGGCTCGGGTGGCACGAATTTAAGCCGAGGCCGACGGCAAGGCTCCGGCCATGCTGGTGGATGGAGGGCACGGGGAGAGAGTTGGCTTGGTCCAGGGGGTCATTGGGAGTGAGAGAGGGCGAAGGGGATCCAGAGGGAGGCCTGCGGCAGCCTTATATGGTGAGGCAACGGCTCACCGTGGACGCGGCCGACGGGTGGCTGCGGCAACGGTTCGGGAGGCCAGGAGAGAGGGCGAGGGGCTGTCTATGGTGTTCGTGGGAGTTGAGTGGGGCACCAGGAAGAGAGAGGAGGAGCGGGGCGAGCTGCACACGGCCACAGGAGCTGCGCGATCATTGGCCGAGCCGGGGCGGCTCTGGGCATGCGCCGCAGGAGGTGAGAGAGAGGGAGAGACGAGGGGGCCTGCACGGTGGCGTGTTGCGGACGTCGAGGCACCTCGACTGGCGCGAGGGGGTGGCCCGAGGCGGTCGGGGCACGCGGTGTCAACGGTCGCCTGCTCTGCCTCGCGCTCCAGAGCACGACTTTGGCCGGCACCCGCGGCTTTTTGCACGCACCCGCGCGTCCACTTGTTTCTAGCGTCTGCAGGAGGAACAAACAAGAGGGATGGAGGCTTTGGATGCTCTGGAACTTGGCAAGAGTGAGAGAGAGATGAGAAAGGAAGGGGGAGGTGGCTGTCCAGAGAGGAAAATTGGGTCTCTGCCCCCCTTAATCATTGCTCCTTGGGCAGAAAAGCATCCAGGTGCTAGAGGGGGACTAGGAGGGGTTGTGGTAAAAAGCAGAACTCATGGAGATTAGTGGAAGTGGCCAAATTGGTGTTCTTAGAAAAATGGCAGAAGGTGTTTTGTAGCGACCGGACCCAAATGGATCAAGTCTCTGTGCTCAGTGTCATCCCTGGATCAAGATGCCGACACCACACAAGATTGCTTGAAGGATTTATAGCGAGTAGCAATCACACACTTATTACAACGTTGTCCACAAGGGAACTTATTACAATGATATGGCTTAAGGCCATCTAATAACGATAACAGCGAAGACTTGGAAGATAAGTGAGTCCATCAACTCCAAAGTGGCATCACCGAGTATAGAACCACGACCTAACACCTTACTGTCAATGCGAAAGTCTGCAACATGAAAGTTGCAGCCCAAAACGGGTCAGCACATGGAATATGCCGGCAATGCAACACATAGAGAGTAATGAAGGAATAAGCCTATACTACATGCATATATGGCTGGTGGTAAAGCTCTCTGGTTACATTTTGCATAAAGCTAGTTTTCCCTACAACAAAGGAATAATTTTATTTAACTATCGTGGTGGTTGTTAAACATTGAGAATGGTTGACAGATCCTCAATACCAATTAAAAGTACTCATCAAAACCCAATAACATTTATTAGAAGTAACATGTTGAGATTCACATGATATTCAAGTACTAGATACTCAAGTCGTCCATAACCGGGGACACGGCTAATCATGATTAGTTTATACACTCTCAGAGGTTTGCGACTTTTCCCCACAAGACTCGGTCGCCTCCGCTTGGTTCTCGCACTACATGGTGTTTGAGAAACGGATGACCGAGACACAGCCTTCGTAAGCACTAGCACCTTACATGTGGGTAGACCGTACCAACCTACATCCCCTACATCAGCTAGCCTACCCGTAAGAGTTCGCACAACTTACTCAACTATGCGAGCCCATATTGGCTTGTGGCTGCACACGGAAGTTTCTAGTTTAAATAATCTCATAATCCCTTAGAGCACCGGTGGCGGTCCAAGAAATACAGTGCAAGTCTGATAGAAACCAGGTGCCTCAATCCACCCAGATGTGTGTTTAGGTTGCCACCTTAGATAAACCATTAATTAACAATCTCACATCTGTCATGGATATTCACTCACCCAATCCACGTCTCATCGGCATAGCATGGCATAATAAGCAAATGTAGAAGTAACTCCCAAGGTTTCATAAGTAAAACAGTAATAGGTACTACCTCAATCTACTTCCCATCCCACAATTTAAGTTGATCCTAAACATGCAAGTGTTTGAGGAATAAGGCTAATGCATAAAACTGGGTAGTAGAAAAGGTATGATCAAGTGTTACTTGCCTTGCTGATGATCCGCGAGACCTAGGGCTTCGAAGTAACAAGCGGCGCACTCCGGGTGATCTAACGCAGACGAACAACAAGCATACAATAATTACTCATCTAATGCACAGGGAAATCTCGAATAAAAGATCTAACCAGAGAGTTCAACTTAAGAACCCTGGTTGCAAAAAGAATCGAATCAAATAAAGCCTCGAAAGTCGAAAGTCGAGAGAAAACAACTCGGTTTTAGAAATTTGAAACTAGGTCAAAATTTACAGTAGCAAAACTTTGTTTAGGTAGGTTAGTCGGAAAGGCGGTTTCGAAATGAAACTCCAGGCGCTTGAATCACCTGATTCCGATAAACGAGCGAGAAAATAAACTGATTTGAAAATTGAATCGGAAATCGAATTCGGAAAATAACGGATTAAATCCGATTAAAAGAAAAACGACGAACGGTTAATCGAACGGACGTTCGTTAACAGAAACTAACCGACGAACACGTTCATTAAAACGAACGGGTCGGTGAACGTTCACTAATTAATAAAACCAAAAAAAAATAAACCAATCTAGGTTTTTTTTAAAACCAATAACGAAAGAAAACCGAACGGTTTTGGAACAAACCGACCGGGTGGCGCGGTGCGTGGCTACCTCCGGCGAGTCGCCGCGGGCTTGAACTCTGGGGGGTCGGGCGACGGGCGGCGGTGGCGGCGGGTGGCGGGTGGCGACGTGGGGCGGCGGCGGCGCGTCCTTCGGCGGCGGCGGGCTCGGGTTGGGGGCGACAGGCGGGGTGAGGAGAGGGGGGGGGTCGGCTTATAAAGGAGGGGGTCTAGTGCCTTGGGGAGGGGCACGACGGCGGCGGTCGTGGCCGAGCCGGACTCGGCGGCGGGCGGCGGCGGGACTCTCCCGAGCGGGGAGCGCGCGAGGGGGAGGGGAGTTGGGCCGGGCGGCGGTGGGCTGGGCCCTTGGCCCAGGCGGGGCGGCACGTTTTTTTTTAAAACATAACGAAATGAATTAAAAATAAAACTAAACGAACTCCAAATTTAATAAAATTAATTTTCCCCGACTCCTAAAAATGAGTCGAACAAAATGAACTTCAAAACGGGGCAAAAATGCACATTTTTAAAATACTCATTTTTTTCCCTAAAGCAAATAAACTTTCAAAAACCAAAATTGATTTATTTATTAAATCTTCAGTTTTTCCTAAATGTTGGGAAAGTCATATTATTCCCTCTCTTATTTTTTTTATAGGAAAAACTTATGAAGATAATTAAATAAATCCAATGATCCTATATTTTCAGAATTTGAGAAATCTCAAATATGAAAATAATGAAATCTCCAACTCTCTCCGAGGGTCCTTGAGTTGCGTGAAATTTTCTAGGATCGGAAAAATGCGAGAAAATATGATATGCATGATGACTTAATGTATAACATTCCAAATTGAAAATTTGGGATGTTACAAACCTACCCCCCTTAAGATGAATCTCGCCCTCGAGATTCGGGTTGGCTAGAAAATAGGTGAGGGTGGTCCTTGAGCAACTCTTCCTCTCTTTCCCAGGTGGCTTCATCTTCAGTGTGGTGGCTCCACTAAACCTTGCAAAACTTGATAACCTTGCTGCGAGTAACTCTGCTGGCATAATCAAGAATCTTGACCGGTTTTTCCTCATAAGTTAAGTCATCCTTCAACTGAATTGCTTCCAAAGTGCACTTGTATCTCTTAGCGGTATCTCTCGCTATCTCGAATGACATTTCCTCAAGCGGGAAACATGGAACACATCATGAACTCTGACAGTCCTTCCGCAATTCCAGCTTATAAGCAACTTCCCCATGCGTTGCAAAATCTTATACGGTCCAACGAAACGTGGTGCTAATTTTCCTTTAACTCCAAAACGCTTAACTCCTCAAGCGGGATACTCTAAGATATACTGTCTCCAACTTCGTATTCAATCGCCTTGCGCTTTGAATCCGCATAGCTCTTTTGTCTGGACTGGGCTACTTTGAGCCTATCTCGAATCAGTTTAACCTTCTGCTCAGACTCCTTAATCAAATCTGGTCCAAACAATCGATGATCTCGGTTTAGTCCCAGACAACGGTGTCCTGCATCTCCTTCCATCTGAGCCTCGAAGGTGCCATCTTCAAGCTGGTTTGGTAACTGTTGTTGTAAGAAAATTCTGCATACGGCAAATTATCATCCCAACTAGATCCATAATCTAGTGCACAAGCTCTCAAAGATATCCTCCAAAATCTGATTGACTCTCTCGGTCTATCCATCGGTCTGTGGGTGGAAAGCATCTTTGAATTCCATCTGGTTCCCAATGTTTCGTGTAACCGGTTCCAAAACTTGAGGTAAATTGGGTTCCTCTATCCGATCGATACTCCTCGAACTCCGTGTAAACACACAATTCTGGTCATGTATATCTTTGCCAACTTAGCACTGCTATAGGTAGTCTTGACTGGAATGAAATGAGCTACCTTCGTCAAGCGGTCGACTATAACCCAAATCGAGTCATATCCTGAATGAGTCTTTGGCAAACCTGTGATGAAATCCATGCCTAATTTATCCCACTTCCATTCGGGTATCGGCAATGGTTGTAACAATCCTGCTGGCTTCTGATGTTCTGCCTTTACTCTCTGACATACATCGCAAACTGCTACATACTCCGCAATATCCTTCTTCATTCCGGTCCACCAGAAAGTATTCTTCAAATCCAAATACATCTTGGTATTTCCTGGGTGAATCGAATAGGGTGAATCATGAGCTTCTTGCAAAATCAACTTCCTGATCTTTGGGTTATTTGGCACATAAACACGGTCCTCAAACCATAGGGTATCGTGCTCATCCTCACGAAATCCTTTAGCTTTTCCTTTGCTCATTTTCTCCTTCATAGAGGCAACTTCCTTATCCGCCTTTTGGGCTTCTCTGATTTTGTCCATCAGTGTAGACTGAATCTCCAATGCTGCTACATAGCCTCTTGGAACTATTTCCAAACATAGCTCTCGAAGGTCCTCGGCTAACTCATTGGGTATTCCTCCCATCATTAGGGTATTGACGTGGCTCTTACGACTCAATGCGTCTGCTACAACGTTAGCCTTTCCGGGGTGATAATGCAATCTCATATCATAATCCTTGATAAGCTCTAACCATCTCCTCTGTCTGAGATTTAATTCATACGTGTGAAGATGTACTTCAAACTCTTGTGATCCGTGTACACTTCACAATGATTTCCTATGAGAAAATGTCCCCATGTCTTCAATGCATGCACAACGGCTGCTAACTCCAAATCATGTGTGGCATAATTCAACTCATGAGGCTTAAGTTGTCGTGAAGCATACGAAACAACTCTTCCTTCCTGCATAAGCACTGCTCCAAGTCCTCGACGTGAAGCGTCGCAATACACCTCATAATCCTTGGTCTGATCCGGCAATATTAAATCTGGTGAGGTAACCAATCTTTTCTTCAACTCCTGAAAACTTGCCTCGCAGTCCTCAGTCCATATGAATTTGTTATCCTTCTTCAACAGTTCTGTCATAGGCTTTGCAATCCTTGAGAAATTCTCAATGAATCTTCGGTAGTATCCCGCAAGTCCAAGGAAACTCTGAATCTCTCCAACTGTCGTTGGTGCTTCCCATTTGGTTACGGTCTCAACCTTTGTGGGGTCAACTGCTATTCCTTCTCCGGATATAACATGTCCAAGAAATCCAACTTCCTTTAGCCAAAACTCACATTTGCTGAACTTGGCATACAACTGGTGTTCCCTCAGTTTCTCCAAAACCAATCGCAAATGTTCCTTGTGTTCCTCTTCATCCTTCGAGAAAATCAAGATATCATCAATGAACACCACGACGAACTTATCCAAAAACTCCATAAACACTTTGTTCATCAGGTTCATGAAATAGGCTGGTGCGTTAGTCATCCAAATGACATAACGGTATACTCATACAGTCCATATCTCGTAGTAAACGCTGTCTTGGGTATATCCTGCTCCCGAATCTTCAATCGATGGTACCACGATCGAATCGATCTTGGAAAACACTTTAGCTCCTTGCAAGCGGTCAAACAAATCATTTATCATTGGTAGTGGGTACTTGTTCTTGATTGTTACTTCATTCAATCCACGATAATCAACAACCATCCTTAACGATCCATCCTTCTTCTCCACTAACGATGCGGGTGATCCCCAAGGTGAAGAACTTGGGCGAATAAAACCTTTATCCAATAGTTCCTTAATCTGCTTCTTGATTTCCGCCAAATCCATGCGGGGCATCCTGTATAGTCGCTTTGATATTGGTCCTGTTCACGCAACAGCTCAATCAAAAACTCAATGTCTCTATCCGGTGGCATTCCTGGCAACTCTTCCGGAAATACCTTCACCACTGGTACTTCTTCCTGCACCACTCCTGATAAGCAATTTACTTGCGTTCTCCTCGGCTCGTGTTGTGATACGTACTTGATCCTTCTTCCTTCTGGTGTGGTGAGCAAAATTGACTTTGTGGTGCAATCTATGTTCCCTCCATACTTTGATAACCAATCCATGACTAATATCACATCCAATCCTTGGGATTCCAAAACTATTAGGTCTGAGGGGAAAACATAGTGTCCAATCCTTAATGGCAGTCGATCACACCATTTACTAGCCATGTATTCTTCTCCGGGTGAGGTTACTAGCATGGGTGACCTAAGGGCTTGGGTCGGTAATTTGTACTTATCCACAAATCCCTTTGATATGTATGAATGCGATGCACCATGTCGAAAAGAACAACCTGCAGAAATGACTTAACCAAAAACTTACCGATTCTTGCATCGGGCTGATCTTCAACCTCCTCCACATCAATGTGGTTCACCCGTCCCCTGTTGAAAGGGTTGGGCTTCTTTCGAGCTTCCATTGCCATTTCCATTCGGCCTTCGGGCGGTCATTTGCATAATGCCCGATCTTGCGGCACTTAAAACAAGTGATGTGACTCAGGTCTACCTTGATGGTGTTGACGGGTTGGTGCGATTCTGTCCATTGCTTCCTCCATTCCGTTCCCATTCTTAGTGCCATTATGGTTATGCGAATTGCCTCCTCCATGGGTATGCTGAAATTGAATTCCTGATTTAGGGGTATAACGAGGCTTCACGAGCTCGAGTTATACTTTCCTGTCCATACTTCCGCTTGCAGTTCTCAATTTGTCTGCTGCTTTCCTTCAATCATGAGGGCTCGGTCTACCAACTCCTGGTAGTTGTTGAAACTTGCTACCATCAACGGCATGTTGAACTCATCGTTCAGTCCTTCCAAAACTTCTCCCCTTAGCTTGCATCCGTAGCAACGTCATCCGGGGCATAACGTGCTAACTTGCTGAAATCATCCACATACTGGCCAACAGTCCTTCCTCCTTGGCGTAAGTTGCGAAACTCACGCTTCTTCATGGCCATGGCTCCTGCTGAAACATGGGCAGTGCGAAAAGCTTGCTGAAACTGATCCCATGTGACAGTGTCTACGGGGTAAGTGGCTGTAAAATTCTCCCACCATGTTGCTGCAGGTCCTTCAAGCTGGTGTGCAGCAAACTTCACTCTTTCTCCATCTGTGCATCCTGCAGTGGTCAACTCCCTTCCTATCTTGCGGAGCCAATCATCTGCTACAATCGGCTCGGTGCTACTGGAATACACCGGCGGATTTAGCCTAAGGAAACGAGTCAAGTGATCCGCGGGTGGTGGTGGTGGTGGGTTGTTGTTGTTGTTGTTGTTGTTGTTGTTGTTGTTGTTGTTGTTGTTGTTGTTGCCCTGGTTCTGCACCAATGTTTGAATCAAGGTGTTCTGCTGCTGAATCAATTGGGTGATCTCTGGCGGGAAAACAAACCCGGTGTCGCGTCTCGGAGGCATCGATGGGTTTAGAAAAGACGAAATTAAGAATAGAATGAGGTCTAAGGGGAATCACTACCCAATTGCACATGAGCAAATGCACACAAAATCACTTCATTCAATCAAACAAGGGGCTTACAACGATCTAACTATCGCAAAAGTGTGTGTACTATAATGTTTACATGGGGGTAATACTACTAATATGTGGGGGACTTCTACTAATTTGAACCGGTGGAAGACTCCATGATGTCTGCTCCAGCTTCGTCTTCAAAGTCGGGTTCACTTGGATCCGAATCGGTGTCGTCGATGATGATGTAGTCGCTTGGACAGCCGACGTACTTGTCTTCGTTCTTGAGTGCCAACTTCTTCTTGAGTTCTTCTATCTCGTACTTAAGATCGTTATTGTGTCTTGCTAGAGCTACGATCTCGTCCATGTAGTCCTTGCGTGTAGTCTTTAGCTCTTCTTCAAGTTCGATGATCCTTCCCTTTGCATTCTGCAACTCCAGCATATCATTGCACATCTGGTTCTCCTGGCGTCGAATGTGCTGGTTTAACTCCTGGATGAAAGCTGCAATGGATCTATCCTTCTTGGTGCTGACTATCTCCCATTGTTCATCTCGGCGTCCGCAAATCTGGTAGATAGTGTCCTTGAGGTCTTCTTGATAAACTTCTCCAATGCGTCCCATGGTGATATGAGCTGCCATGCTCTTTCCCAGACTCCAAGTTGGTGCACTGAAAACACTATCTATAGGCTTGGTGATTGGGGCGAATGTCCTTCCTGGAACATGAGCTTGAATCTTCCAGCGCTCCTCTTCAGGCAGAGTGGCGTTGAAAGTTCCGGTGAAACTTGGTAGTCCAATGTTTAGGTACTTGGTGACTTCCTTCAAGTGAAATCCAAAAGGTGTGCCTTCATCTGGTTGGGCGTACTTGATCTTCGCGTCCTCCATCCTAAAGAGTAGAAAAGATGAGGAGTTAGAAATGAGAAGAGAGTAGTGATCTATGGCTTTAACTTAGTGGTCGTGTCCTACAGTCAGCGTGTGCTCTGATACCATCTCTGTAGCGACCGGACCCAAATGGATCAAGTCTCTGTGCTCAGTGTCATCCTGGATCGATAATCTTGACACCACACAAGATTTGAAGGATTTATAGCAGAGTAGCAATCACACACTTATTACAACGTTGTCCACAAGGGAACTTATTACAATGATATGGCTTAAGGCCATCTAATAACGATAACAGCGGAAGACTTGGAAGATAAGTGAGTCCATCAACTCCAGCGGCATCACTGAGTATAGAACCACGACCTAACACCTTACTCGTCGTCTGGAAAGTCTGCAACATGAAAGTTGCAGCCCGAAAACGGGTCAGCACATGGAATATGCTGGCAATGCAACACATAGAGAGTAATGAAGGAATAAGCCTATACTACATGCATATATGGCTGGTGGTAAAGCTCTACGATTACATTTTTGCATAAAGCTAGTTTTTCCCTACAACAAAGGAATAATTTTATTTAACTATCAGGGTGGTTGTTAAACATTGAGAATGGTTGACAGCATCCTCAATCCCAATTAAAAAGTACTCATCAAAACCCAATAACATTTATTAGAAGTAACATGTTGAGATTCACATGATATTCAAGTACTAGATACTCAAGTCGTCCATAACCGGGGACACGGCTAATCATGATTAGTTTATACACTCTGCAGAGGTTTATGACTTTTCCCCACAAGACTCGATCGCCTCCGCTTGGTTCTCGCACTACATGGTGTTTGAGAAACGGATGACCGAGACACAGTCTTTCAGAAGCACTAGCACCTTACATGTGGGTAGACCGTACCAACCTACATCCCCTACATCAGCTAGCCTACCCGTAAGAGTTCGCACAACTTACTCAACTATGCGAGCCCATATTGGCTTGTGGCTGCACACGGAAGTTTCTAGTTTAAATAATCTCATGATCCCTTAGAGCACGGGTGGCGGTCCAAGAAATACAGCAAGTCTGATAGAAACCAGGTGCCTCAATCCACCCAGATGTGTGTTTAGGTTGCCACCTTAGATAAACCATTAATTAACAATCTCACATCTGTCATGGATATTCACTCACCCAATCCACGTCTACTTGGCATAGCATGGCAGAATAAGCAAACGTAGAAGTAACTCCCAAGGTTTCATAAGTAAAACAGTAATAGGTACTACCTCAATCTACTTCCCATCCCACAATTTAAGTTGATCCTAAACATGCAAGTGTTTGAGGAATAAGGCTAATGCATAAAACTGGGTAGTAGAAAAGGTATGATCAGTGTTACTTGCCTTGCGATGATCCATGAGACCTAGGGATTCAAGTAACAAGCGGCGCACTCGGGTGATCTAACGCAGACAAACAACAAGCATACAATAAGTACTCATCTAATGCACAGGGAAATCTCGAATAAAAGATCTAACCAGAGAGTTCAACTTAAGAACCCTGGTTGCAAAAAGAATCGAATCAAATAAAGCCTCGAAAGTCGAAAGTCGAGAGAAAACAACTTGGTTTTAGCAATTTGAAACTAGGTCAAAATTTACAGTAGCAAAACTTTGTTTAGGTAGGTTAGTCGGAACGGCGGTTTCGAAACGAAACTCCAGGCGCTTGAATCACCTGATTCCGATAAACGAGCGAGAAAATAAACTGATTTGAAAATTGAATCGGAAATCGAATTCGGAAAATAACGGATTAAATCCGATTAAAAGAAAAACGACGAACGGTTAATCGAACGGACGTTCGTTAACAGAAACTAACCGACGAACACGTTCATTAAAACGAACGGGTCGGTGAACGTTCACTAATTAATAAAACCAAAAAAAAATAAACCAATCTAGTTTTTTTTTTTAAAAACAGAACAACGAAAGAAAAACCGGAACGGTTTTTGGAACAAAACCGGACCGGGGTGGCGCGGCGCGGTGGCTACCTCCGGCGAGTCGCCGGCGGGGCTTGGCTCTGGGGTCGGGCGACGGGCGGCGGTGGCGGGTGGCGGGCGGCGACGACGGCGGCGCGGCGGGCGGCGAGCGGCGGCGGCGTCCTTGAGCGGCGGCGGCTCGGGTTAGAGCGACAGGCGGCGCAGGGTGAGGAGAGGGGGGGGCATGGCTTATAAAGGAGGGGGGGCTAGTGCCTTGGGGAGGGGGCACGGCGGCGGCGGTCGTGGCCGAGCCGGACTCGGCGGCGGCGGCGGCGGGACTCTCCCGAGCGGGAGCCGCGAGGAGGGGAGTTGGGCCGGGCGGCGGTGGGCTGGGCCCTTGGCCCAGACGGGGCGACACGTTTTTTTTTTTAAAACATAACGAAACGAATTAAAAATAAAACTAGACGAACTCCAAATTTAATAAAATTAATTTTCCCGACTCCTAAAAATGAGTCGAACAAAATGAACTTTAAAACAGGGCAAAATGCACATTTTAAAATACTCATTTTTTTCCTAAAGCAAATAAACTTTCAAAACCAAAATTGATTTATTTATTAAATCTTCATTTTTCCTAAATGTTGGGAAAGTCATATTATTCCCTCTCTTATTTTTTTATAGGAAAAACTTATGAAGATAATTAAATAAATCCAATGATCCTATATTTTCAGAATTTGAGAAATCTCAAATATGAAAATAATGAAATCTCCAACTCTCTCCGAGGGTCCTTGAGTTGCGTGAAATTTTCTAGGATCGGAAAAATGCGAGAAAATATGATATGCATGATGACTTAATGTATAACATTCCAAATTGAAAATTTGGGATGTTACAAACCTACCCCTTAAGATGAATCTAGCCCTCGAGATTCGGGTTAACTAGAAAATAGGTGAGGTGGTCCTTGAGCAACTCTTCCTCTCTTTCCTAGGTGGCTTCATCTTCAGTGTGGTGGCTCCACTAGAACCTTGCAAAACTTGATAACCTTGCTGCGAGTAACTCTGCTGGCATAATCAAGAATCTTGACTGGTTTTTCCTCATAAGTTAAGTCATCCTTCAACTGAATTGCTTCCAGTGGCACTGTATCTCTTAGCGGTATCTCTGCTATCTCGGAATGACATTTCCTCAACTGGGAAACATGGAACACATCATGAACTCCTGACAGTCCTTCTGGCAATTCCAGCTTATAAGCAACTTCCCCCATGCGTTGCAAAATCTTATACGGTCCAACGAAACGTGGTGCTAATTTTCCTTTAACTCCAAAACGCTTAACTCCTCGAAGCGGGGATACTCTAAGATATACTCTGTCTCCAACTTCGTATTCAATCGCCTTGCGCTTTGAATCCGCATAGCTCTTTTGTCTGGACTGGGCTACTTTGAGCCTATCTCGAATCAGTTTAACCTTCTGCTCAGACTCCTTAATCAAATCTGGTCCAAACAACTGATGATCTCCAGTTTCGTCCCAGGACAACGGTGTCCTGCATCTCCTTCCATACAGAGCCTCGAAAGGTGCCATCTTCAAGCTGGTTTGGTAACTGTTGTTGTAAGAAAATTCTGCATACGGCAAATTATCATCCCAACTAGATCCATAATCTAGTGCACAAGCTCTCAGCATATCCTCCAAAATCTGATTGACTCTCTCAGTCTATCCATCGGTCTGTGGGTGGAAAGCTGTACTGAATTCCAGTCTGGTTCCCAATGTTTCGTGCAACTGGTTCCAAAACTTCGAGGTAAATTGGGTTCCTCTATCCGATACGATACTCCTCGGAACTCCGTGTAAACACACAATTCTGGTCATGTATATCTTTGCCAACTTAGCACTGCTATAGGTAGTCTTGACTGGAATGAAATGAGCTACCTTCGTCAAGCGATCGACTATAACCCAAATCGAGTCATATCCTGAATGAGTCTTTGGCAAACCTGTGATGAAATCCATGCCTAATTTATCCCACTTCCATTCGGGTATCGGCAATGGTTGTAACAATCCTGCTGGCTTCTGATGTTCTGCCTTTACTCTCTGACATACATCGCAAACTGCTACATACTCCGCAATATCCTTCTTCATTCCGGTCCACCAGAAAGTATTCTTCAAATCCAAATACATCTTGGTATTTCCTGGGTGAATCGAATAGGGTGAATCATGAGCTTCTTGCAAAATCAACTTCCTGATCTCTGGGTTATTTGGCACATAAACACGGTCCTCAAACCATAGGGTATCGTGCTCATCCTCACGATATCCTTTAGCTTTTCCTTTGCTCATTTTCTCCTTCATAGAGGCAACTTCCTTATCTGCCTTTTGGGCTTCTCTGATTTTGTCCATCAGTGTAGACTGAATCTCCAATGCTGCTACATAGCCTCTTGGAACTATTTCCAAACATAGCTCTCGAAGGTCCTCGGCTAACTCATTGGGTATTCCTCCCATCATTAGGGTATTGACGTGGCTCTTACGACTCAATGCGTCTGCTACAACGTTAGCCTTTCCGGGGTGATAATGCAATCTCATATCATAATCCTTGATAAGCTCTAACCATCTCCTCATAAAGATTTAATTCATACGTGTGAAGATGTACTTCAAACTCTTGTGATCCGTGTACACTTCACAATGATTTCCTATGAGAAAATGTCCCCATGTCTTCAATGCATGCACTGCGGCTGCTAACTCCAAATCATGTGTGGCATAATTCAACTCATGAGGCTTAAGTTGTCGTGAAGCATACGAAACAACTCTTCCTTCCTGCATAAGCACTGCTCCAAGTCCTCGACGTGAAGCGTCGCAATACACCTCATAATCCTTGGTCTGATCCGGCAATATTAAATCTGGTGAGGTAACCAATCTTTTCTTCAACTCCTGAAAACTTGCCTCGCAGTCCTCAGTCCATATGAATTTGTTATCCTTCTTCAACAGTTCTGTCATAGGCTTTGCAATCCTTGAGAAATTCTCAATGAATCTTCGGTAGTATCCCGCAAGTCCAAGGAAACTCTGAATCTCTCCAACTGTAGTTGGTGCTTCCCATTTGGTTACGGTCTCAACCTTTGTGGGGTCAACTGCTATTCCTTCTCCGGATATAACATGTCCAAGAAATCCAACTTCCTTTAGCCAAAACTCACATTTGCTGAACTTGGCATACAACTGGTGTTCCCTCAGTTTCTCCAAAACCAATCACAAATGTTCCTTGTGTTCCTCTTCATCCTTCGAGAAAATCAAGATATCATCAATGAACACCACGACGAACTTATCCAAAAACTCCATAAACACTTTGTTCATCAGGTTCATGAAATAGGCTGGTGCGTTAGTCAGTCCAAATGACATAACGGTATACTCATACAGTCCATATCTCGTGGTAAACGCTGTCTTGGGTATATCCTGCTCCCGAATCTTCAATCGATGGTACCACGATCGAATCGATCTTGGAAAACACTTTAGCTCCTTGCAAACGGTCAAACAAATCATTTATCATTGGTAGTGGGTACTTGTTCTTGATTGTTACTTCATTCAATCCACGATAATCAACAACCATCCTTAACGATCCATCCTTCTTCTCCACTAACAGTACGGGTGATCCCCAAGGTGAAGAACTTGGGCGAATAAAACCTTTATCCAATAGTTCCTTAATCTGTTTCTTGATTTCCGCCAAATCCTGTGCGGGCATCCTGTATAGTCGCTTTGATATTGGTCCTGTTCCTGGCAACAGCTCAATCAAAAACTCAATGTCTCTATCCGGTGGCATTCCTGGCAACTCTTCCGGAAATACCTTCACCACTGGTACTTCTTCCTGCACCACTCCTGATAAGCAATTTACTTGCGTTCTCCTCGGCTCGTGTTGTGATACGTACTTGATCCTTCTTCCTTCTGGTGTGGTGAGCAAAATTGACTTTGTGGTGCAATCTATGTTCCCTCCATACTTTGATAACCAATCCATGACTAATATCACATCCAATCCTTGGGATTCCAAAACTATTAGGTCTGAGGGGAAAACATAGTGTCCAATCCTTAATGGCAGTCGATCACACCATTTACTAGCCATGTATTCTTCTCCGGGTGAGGTTACTAGCATGGGTGACCTAAGGGCTTGGGTCGGTAATTTGTACTTATCCACAAATCCCTTTGATATGTATGAATGCGATGCACCAGTATCGAAAAGAACAACTGCAGTAAATGACTTAACCAAAAACTTACCGATTACTGCATCGGGCTGATCTTCAACCTCCTCCACATCAATGTGGTTCACCTGTCCCCTGTTGAAAGGGTTGGGCTTCTTTCCAGAGCTTCCATTGCCATTTCCATTCTGGCCTTCTGGGCAGTCATTTGCATAATGCCCAGTCTTGCGGCACTTAAAACAAGTGATGTGACTCAGGTCTACCTTGGATGGTGTTGACGGGTTGGTGCGATTCTGTCCATTGCTTCCTCCATTCCCGTTCCCATTCTTAGTGCCATTATGGTTATGCGAATTGCCTCCTCCATGGGTATGCTGAAATTGAATTCCTGATTTAGGGGTATAACGAGGCTTCTGCTGAGCTCCAGAGTTATACTTTCCCTGTCCATACTTCCGCTTGCGGTTCTCAATTTGCTGCTGCTTTCCTTCAATCATGAGGGCTCGGTCTACCAACTCCTGGTAGTTGTTGAAACTTGCTACCATCAACGGCATGCTGAACTCATCGTTCAGTCCTTCCAGAAACTTCTCCTGCTTAGCCGCATCTGTAGCAACGTCATCTGGGGCATAACGTGCTAACTTGCTGAAATCATCCACATACTGGCCAACAGTCCTTCCTCCTTGGCGTAAGTTGCGAAACTCACGCTTCTTCATGGCCATGGCTCCTGCTGAAACATGGGCGGTCTGAAAAGCTTGGCCAACCGATCCCATGTGGCGGTGTCTCGGGTAAGTGGCTGTAAAATTCTCCCACCATGTTGCTGCAGGTCCTTCAAGCTGGTGTGCAGCAAACTTCACTCTTTCTCCATCTGTGCATCCTGCAGTGGTCAACTCCCTTCCTATCTTGCGGAGCCAATCATCTGCTACAATCGGCTCGGTGCTACTGGAATACACCGGCGGATTTAGCCTAAGGAAACGAGTCAAGTGATCCGCGGGTGGTGGTGGTGGTGGGTTGTTGTTGTTGTTGTTGTTGTTGTTGTTGTTGTTGTTGTTGTTGTTGTTGTTGTTGTTGTTGTTGCCTGGTTCTGCACCAATGTTTGAATCAAGGTGTTCTGCTGCTGAATCAATTGGGTGATCTCTGGCGGGAAAACAAACCCGGTGTCGCGTCTCGGAGGCATCTGATGGGTTTAGAAAAGACGAGAAATTAAGAATAGAATGAGGTCTAAGGGGAATCACTACCCAATTGCACATGAGCAAATGCACACAAAATCACTTCATTCAATCAAACAAGGGGCTTACAACGATCTAACTATCGCAAAAGTGTGTGTACTATAATGTTTACATGGGGGTAATACTACTAATATGTGGGGGACTTCTACTAATTTGAACCGGTGGAAGACTCCATGATGTCTGCTCCACCGTCTTCAAAGTCGGGTTCACTTGGATCCGAATCGGTGTCGTCGATGATGATGTAGTCGCTGGACAGCCGACGTACTTGTCTTCGTTCTTGAGTGCCAACTTCTTCTTGAGTTCTTCTATCTCGTACTTAAGATCGTTATTGTGTCTTGCTAGAGCTACGATCTCGTCCATGTAGTCCTTGCGTGTAGTCTTTAGCTCTTCTTCAAGTTCGATGATCCTTCCCTTTGCATTCTGCAACTCCAGCATATCATTGCACATCTGGTTCTCCTGGCGTCGAATGTGCTGGTTTAACTCCTGGATGAAAGCTGCAATGGATCTATCCTTCTTGGTGCTGACTATCTCCCATTGTTCATCTCGACGTCCGCAAATCTGGTAGATAGTGTCCTTGAGGTCTTCTTGATAAACTTCTCCAATGCGTCCCATGGTGATATGAGCTGCCATGCTCTTTCCTGCACTCAAGTTGGTGCAATCAAAACACTATCTATAGGCTTGGTGATTGGGGCGAAGGTCCTTCCTGGAACATGAGCTTGAATCTTCCAGCGCTCCTCTTCAGGCAGAGTGGCGTTGAAAGTTCCGGTGAAACTTGGTAGTCCAATGTTTAGGTACTTGGTGACTTCCTTCAAGTGAAATCCAAAGGTGTGCCTTCATCTGGTTGGGCGTACTTGATCTTCGCGTCCTCCATCCTAAAGAGTAGAAAAGATGAGGAGTTAGAAATGAGAAGAGAGTAGTGATCTATGGCTTTAACTTAGTGGTCGTGTCCTATAGTCAGCGTGTGCTCTGATACCATCTCTGTAGCGACCGGACCCAAATGGATCAAGTCTCTGTGCTCAGTGTCATCCTGGATCGAGAATGACACCACACAAGACTTCAAGGATTTATAGCGAGTAGCAATCACACACTTATTACAACGTTGTCCACAAGGGAACTTA
The DNA here is from genome assembly GCA_021605205.1 of Aegilops longissima. Taxonomy (NCBI): domain Eukaryota; kingdom Viridiplantae; phylum Streptophyta; class Magnoliopsida; order Poales; family Poaceae; genus Aegilops; species Aegilops longissima. The sequence goes on from CM038679.1 coordinate 338,740,038, forward strand.
TTACAATGATATGGCTTAAGGCCATCTAATAACGATAACAGCGGAAGACTTGGAAGATAAGTGAGTCCATCAACTCCAGTGGCATCACTGAGTATAGAACCACGACCTAACACCTTACTAAATCGTGCGAAAGTCTCGCAACATGAAAGTTGCAGCCCAAAATGGGTCAAGACATGGAATATCTTGCAATGCAACACATAGAGAGTAATGAAGGAATAAGCCTATACTACATGCATATATGGCTGGTGGTAAAGCTCTCTGGTTACATTTTGCATAAAGCTAGTTTTCCCTACAACAAAGGAATAATTTTATTTAACTATCATGGTGGTTGTTAAACATTGAGAATGGTTGACAGCATCCTCAATCCCAATTAAAAAGTACTCATCAAAACCCAATAACATTTATTAGAAGTAACATGTTGAGATTCACATGATATTCAAGTACTAGATACTCAAGTCGTCCATAACCGGGGACACGGCTAATCATGATTAGTTTATACACTCTGCAGAGGTTTGCGCACTTTTCCCCACAAGACTCGATCGCCTCCGCTTGGTTCTCGCACTACATGGTGTTTGAGAAACGGATGACCGAGACACAGTCTTTCAGAAGCACTAGCACCTTACATGTGGGTAGACCGTACCAACCTACATCCCCTACATCAGCTAGCCTACCCGTAAGAGTTCGCACAACTTACTCAACTATGACAGAGCCCATATTGGCTTGTGGCTGCACACGGAAGTTTCTAGTTTAAATAATCTCATGATCCCTTAGAGCACAGGTGGCGGTCCAAGAAATCTGAGCAAGTCTGACAGAAACCAGGTGCCTCAATCCACCCAGATGTGTGTTTAGGTTGCCACCTTAGATAAACCATTAATTAACAATCTCACATCTGTCATGGATATTCACTCACCCAATCCACGTCTACTGGCATAGCATGGCATAATAAGCAAACGTAGAAGTAACTCCCAAGGTTTCATAAGTAAAACAGGTAATAGGTACTACCTCAATCTACTTCCCATCCCACAATTTAAGTTGATCCTAAACATGCAAGTGTTTGAGGAATAAGGCTAATGCATAAAACTGGGTAGTAGAAAAGGTATGATCAAGTGTTACTTGCCTTGCTGATGATCCGCGAGACCTAGGGCTTCGAAGTAACAAGCGGCGCACTCCGGGTGATCTAATGCAGACGAACAACAAGCATACAATAAGTACTCATCTAATGCACAGGGAAATCTCAAATAAAAGATCTAACCAGAGAGTTCAACTTAAGAACCCTGGTTGCAAAAAGAATCGAATCAAATAAAGCCTCGAAAGTCGAAAGTCGAGAGAAAACAACTCGGTTTTAGCAATCTGAAACTAGGTCAAAATTTACAGTAGCAAAACTTTGTTTAGGTAGGTTAGTCGGAACGGCGGTTTCGAAAAGAAACTCCAGGCGCTTGAATCACCTGATTCCGATAAACGAGCGAGAAAATAAACTGATTTGAAAATTGAATCGGAAATCGAATTCGGAAAATAACGGATTAAATCCGATTCAAAGAAAAACGACGAACGGTTAACCGAACGGACGTTCGTTAACAGAAACTAACCGACGAACACGTTCATTAAAACGAACGGGTCGGTGAACGTTCACTAATTAATAAAACCAAAAAAATAAACCAATCTAGGTTTTTTTTAAAAAAACCGAACAACGAAAGAAAAACCGGAACGGTTTTTGGAACAAAACCGGACCGGGGTGGCGCGGCGCGGTGGCTACCTCCGCGAGTCGTCGCCGGGCTTGGGCTCCCGCGTGGTCGGGACGGGAGGCGGTGGCGGCGGGTGGCGGGTGGCGGCGTCGGCGGCGGCGGCGGCGAGCGGCAGGGCGTCCTCGGCGGCGGCGGTGGCTCGGGTTGAGGCGACAGGCGGCGCTGGGTGAGAGAGAGGGGGGTCGGCGGCTTATAAAGGAGGGGGCTAGTGCCTTGGGGAGGGGGCACGGCGGCGGTCGTGGCCGAGCCGGACTCGGCGTGGCGGCGGCGGGACTCTCCCGAGCGGGAGCGCGCGAGGGAGGGAGTTGGGCAGGGCGGTGGGCTGGGCCCTTGGCCCAAAGCGGGCGGCACGCTTTTTTAAAACATAGCAAAACGAATTAAAAATAAAACTAAACGAACTCCAAATTTAATAAAATTAATTTTCCCCGACTCCTAAAAATGAGTCGAACAAAATGAACTTTAAAACGGGGCAAAAATGCATATTTTTAAAATACTCATTTTTTTCCCTAAAGCAAATAAACTTTCAAAAACCAAAATTGATTTATTTATTAAATCTTCATTTTTCCTAAATGTTGGGAAAGTCATATTATTCCCTCTCTTATTTCTTTTATAGGAAAAACTTATGAAGATAATTAAATAAATCCAATGATCCTATATTTTCAAAATTTGAGAAATCTCAAATATGAAAATAATGAAATCTCCAACTCTCTCCGAGGGTCCTTGAGTTGCGTGAAATTTTCGAGGATCGGAAAAATGCGAGAAAATATGATATGCATGATGACTTAATGTATAACATTCCAAATTGAAAATTTGGGATGTTACATGTTTGTTGTTGATTTGGGCAAGAAGATGAAATCATCTTGTCATAAGGCTTGACAGGGCCAAATGGTATGAGAAAACAAGTGGTTCCACCAAGATTGAGTCCATTTGGGCAAAGTTGCCAATGCAACTTTTGTAAATCCTAGAAATCAATAGAAATGGACTTTCCAAGATTTAGCCATGCAAATCTATTCTCCTTAGTGCACCACTTGGTGTAGTGTCATAATTTGAGGTTCTGAACATGTACAAAAAAGTTGAGATCAAAATGAGGAAGTTGCCAATGTAAACTTATTCAAATTTGGTTCTGGACAAAGAGGGTTTTGGGGCACTTTGATCAAGATAACATTCTCTCCAACTTGTGCCATTTGGTCTAGATGCATTATTACACAATTTGAGCATGTGCACCAAGTTTGAGAGCATTTGGACATGTTTGACAGTGCAAAGTTGTTCAAACTTGAAAAAGGACATAAGTGGTTTTGAGAGGGTTTCATGGGGTTATTCTATTTTTCATGACATGAGACTTGGCAAGATCATCAAACATGTCATATGTGACATGCTAGAATTTTCTTGGAATTTTTGCAGAATATTTCCTTTGTAAATATTTAAAAATCTTGAAATATCCAAAAAGGGTTTTTGAGTGATTTGACCAATATTTTGAATATGACCATTTCTGGACTTAAGAAACAACCTTTAAATAAAATAGGAAAATAACTTCTAAAATTATATTTTTGTGGTTTCTCGGTGTCCTATATCTAATAGGAGTCAAATATATTTTTGGAAAGATTTTTACTGCCCTTAATTAAGTACTTGCAGTGTAAATCTCAATTCAGGGGTTTTTGGAAAACTAATTTTTGAAAATACTATTTGGCCACATTATTTTTGTAAGAAATTATTTTTATGTCCTATACACATGGCATGATCATTGGGAAAGGTTTTTGGATCAAGGGGAAGGAGTATAGAGTTGGAGGATTTATTTGATTTTTAGAGCACTTGCAAACAGCAGACAAAAATCAAATCAAGCAAAGACCAAACACTCAAAAGTTTTGTCAAACCACAATTTATCATGACTTATTAGCTTAAGTGTTGTGGCATGAAAATCAGGGTGTGACAATATCCTACTCATGCTATTATCCACTGTTCATTATGCATAATGCATGTTGATGACCGTTTTCGCTCTCTAGCTGGCCGCTTCCTAACATATTTTCTAGCCTTCAGCTGTACTAAGCGGAAGTACTACTTGTGCATCAAAATCCTAAAACCCAAGTTATTCCAGATGAGTCCAGCATACCTACCTATATGCGGTATTGCCCTGCCGTTCCAAGTAAATTTGCATGTGCCACCTCTTAAAACTACAAATAAATATTTGTTTTTGTGTGCCTGGATTGTTCATAGAGCGACAGGGGGTAGTCGGTATCTTCCATGCTAAGCGGGTTATTCTCATGATGAGTGTTTATTCACTTGTCCTTGCACGAGAGGGGCGGTATAGGGATTCCCAGTCCCGAAATAAAAAATTGCAAAAAATTAATCAAAACTCCCCCATGACTTTTGGTTGTATGGACGGTACCTGTGGATTCGGCTAGCTTGGAGTGTGTTTGTTGGTGGAGGGGGAGTAAAACTTTACTTTTATCACTTGGGAACCGCCACTAATGTGTTTAGCATGGAAGATATTGATAACTTTCGGTCGTGATGTAAACAGGAAGGGTGCATTTCTCAAAATTTCATTTACCTCTGTTTTAAAAACTGAGCTCTGGCACCGCTGCAAATCCCTGCTTCCCTTTGCGAAGGGACTATTTATTTAATTTTATGTTGAGTCATCACCTTCTCAAATAAGCGCCAGAATCTGAGAGCACTATTGTCATCCTCATACATTGTGTATAGTTAATGTTGGATGCATCATACCTGGATCTTTTCTACCATGAATTACAATGTTTAGTCGCTGCTTGAACTTTGGAGATGCTCTGTATTTCTGTTTTGTGGTCTTAGAAAGGGCTCTCGAGAGATACCACTATTGTCATATTATATCGTGATTGTTTTGACAAAGTGTTGGAATTTGAGATATCTTATTATTGCTCACTAGTTGATCATATCATTGATATGAGTTAATATAATTTTTGAGAGTTATTGTTGACATGGTTAGTTATAATCTTTGCTGAAAACCTAGGTGCTACTTAAGCTTATGTAAATAAACAAGAGGAAAAGAGTTTGTAAATGTTTTTCTTTTTCACTTTCAGTTTATCAACTAAATTGCTTGAGGACAAGCAAAGGTTTAAGCTTGGGGGAGTTGATACGTCTTCGTCATATCTACTTTTCCTAATGCTCTTCCTCTTGTTTTGGACTCTAATTTGCATGATTTCAATGAAACTAACCCAGACTGACGTTGTTTTCAGCAGAACTACCATGGTGTTGTTTTTGTGCAGAAATAGAAGTTCTTGGATTGGAAAGGAACTTTTTGGAAATTTATTTCAGAATAAAAGGAAAATACTGGAGCCAAGAACCACCAGAGGTGGGCCCCTGGGTGAGCACAACCCACCAGGGCGCCCTCCCTCCAGATGAGCCCAGGTGGGTTGTGCCCACCTGCTGGCCCAGCAGACCCTATCTCCAACTCCATAAATACCTATATTTGGAGAGAGAAATCAGGGAGGAAAAATTATCTCGTTTCACGATACGGAGCCGCCGCCACCTCCTATTCTTCATCGGGAGGCCAGATCTAGACTCCGTTCGGGGCTCCGGAGAGGGGGATCTTTTCGTCATCACCAACCCTCCTTCATCGCCAATTCCATGATGCTCCCCACCGGGAGTGAGTAATTCCTTAGTAGGCTCGCTGGTCGATGAGTAGTTGGATGAGATTCATCATGTAATCGAGTTAGTTTTGTTAGGGCTTGATCCCTAGTACCCATTATGTTCTGAGTTTGATGTTGTTATGACTTTGCCATGCTTAATGCTTGTCACTAGGACCTGAGTTCCATGATTTCAGATCTGAACCGTTTATGTTTTCACCATTATATCTATGTTCTAGATCCGTTCTTGCAAGTTATATTCACCTATTACAAGTTATGGTCCGTAAACTCCAGAGTCACAATAGTCGGGATACTTTCCGGTGATGACCATGGTTTGAGGAGTTCTTGTATTCACTATGTGTTAATGCTTTGTTCCAGTTCTCTATTAAAATGAGTCCTTAATATCCCTTAGTTTCCTTATGGACCCCGCTGCCACGAGAGGGTAGGACAAAAGATGCCATGCAAGTTCTTTCCATAAGCACGTATGACTATTTACGCAATACATGCCTACATTATATTGATGAACTGGAGCTAGATTTGTATCGCCCTAGGTTATGACTGTTATATGACAAATATCATCCAACAAATCCACCGATCCAATGCCTACGAATTTCTCATATATTGTTCTTGCTCAGTTAGTACTACTGGTGTTGCTACTGTTACACTTGCTACAAAATCACGGCTATCATTGTACCGTTACAGTTAGTGCTACCACTATTATCAAAACTATCATACTACTTTGCTACTGATCAGTTTGCTGCAGATAATTAATCTCCAAGTATGGTTGAATTGACAACTCAGCAACTAATACTTTCAAATATTCTTTGGCTCCCCTTGTGTCAAAACTATAAAATTTCGGTTGAATACTCTATCCTCGAAAACAATTGCGATCCTCTATACTTATGGGTTATCAGGATGCACTAGAGCTATGAGTGTTTGAAAGCTCTCTATATGAAACTAAGTGGGTGTGCATCCAACTTACTTGCTCACGAAGACCTCAAGCATTTTGAGGAAGATTGTCATCTGAATATGCAAGTCAAGTTCTAATAATTTAAAAAAACACTAGTCTATGAAGATGAATGTCGGGACCCAGATCCTAAGTCACATCGATATAGCATGTAACACATCATATCACTTTGCGGCCTCATGCACGGTATCCCCACAGGTGCCACCTTACCTGTCCCGGCACCGTTTGCACCTTTTGGCTCACGTATATGATAGTGTCGCTAGCATCCATATGAGAGAGAACCTGGGGCGACATGACTAGTCGTAAACCCAAGGTGGCACTAACTTATAGGGACATGCATACATGATCCAGCAATGCACGTGCCGGTCATCAACGTAAGAACCCAAGTCGTAGCAAGCTACAAGGACTTAAAGGAATAACGCGTGACATTTCCCCTAAGGGACAAACACAGGAGCAAAGAAGGACACATGCCAATCATCCCATGTGTTCCAGAGCAGTAGCAAGCTACCATGGATCAGTGGAAGCACTAGGAAAGATTTCCCCATAAGAGAGGCTACCAAGAATAAACAACTAGATTGTTGTATCCCACACATACCAAGCATTTCAAAATCATACACACAATATGCTCGATATGTGCAAATACAACATGGCGTCACAACAAAACTCTACGACTCAAAGTATTTATTCAGAAGGCTCCGAAGAGTCATACATAGTAAGAATTACAATCATGGGTCACATGACCCAACATACAGAGCATACAGGCAATAGAAGCATAAAAATGTCTGGGTACAGACATCTGAAAAGGAAGAAGGCTTTACAGCCTGACTATCTCCAAGACCCTCCCAAGGGTACAAAATCATAGCTGAGGTAATAAGCTAAACGTCGAAGTCCACGTGGGACTACTAGTGAGACTGAGGTCTCCTCTACAAAACATAAATTAAGCAAACATGACTAAAAATCTACCCAGCAAGACTTACATCAGAACTAGCTACATATGCATCGGTATCAACAAAGGGGTGGTGGAGTTTGACTGCAGCAAGCCAGCTTTGACTCAGTGGCTATCTTGTACTACGTCTGCTGGTAACTCTTTTGAGGTGGCGGACACGAGTCCACATATTCAGCATATCAATACACCACTATAGATCCGCTCCCGTCTCCCTACGACAAGGCCATCCATAGCACTCACGCTTATCTTGCGCATTTTAGAGTATCCACTTTCACATGTCTATGAACTGTATAAGCAACCCAGTAGTCCATTACTGCGGACGCTGCTATTCGAATAGATCATGTTAACCCTGCAGGGGTGTACTTCTTCACACAAGCTCTCGCCACTTACCGCCATGTACACGTCATGTATCTCGGCAACCTTCAAGCGGAAGCCTCGTGAGGGTGTCGGCCACGACCTGACTAACCATGCAAGACTCTAGTCCAGGTTTATTGCCTATTCGGGTTCCATCTGCAAGGGAGTCCGACCGTGGTTTCCATCATAGCCCAAACGATGTGAGCAGGGTTCCCAAGCCTACCATCCGGGTGCCACTTGGTACACCGTGCCACTGCACCTAGTCTGTCCCAAGCCAAGCTGTACCGGGTGCCACTTGGTAGGCTACTAGCACTACCTACAAACACCAGAAACTAGTTGCAACTCCTAGACAGAGATCGAGGCGGTTAATACATCGAGAGGGGCACTTAAGCATTTCAATATGTGGTAGTAACTGTCTTGGATCACAAACACGGAACTCAGTTCCTGAGTTCAGTTTCAATGAGACAACTGGACATGTACTCCTACATCGCCTCTCACCGGTACCTTTACCAAATCGTGTTCACACACTTAGCTCTCAACAGTAGGACACGTTCACAACATTCCAATTCATCCCCGATGAATCAGACCTGACACAACTCTAAGCAATAGCAGGCATAACAAGCAAGCATAAATGAGTAGGCACATCATGGCTCAAACAACTCCTACTCATGCTAGTGGGTTTCAACTATTTACTGTGGCAAAGACAGGTCATGCAGAGGAAAGGGGTTCAACTACCGCAACATGTAACAGTTGAATCGTTGTTGTCCAAATGTAGTAAAAGAGAGCAGGAGCGAGAGATTGGGATTGTATCAGAGTGATCAAGAGGGTTTTGCTTTCCTGGCACTTCTGAAGATAGTAATAGCTCTTCATCAGTGTCATCGAACTCATCGTCGGAACAACGACTACCGAGGGGGAACAACCACCGGCAAACAAAAGCGAACACAATCAATGCAATGCAACAATATGATGCATGATTATGACATGGCAATATGGTGTAATTTGGCCTAATGCAGCTAGCAACAATTTAAACGGAGTTGGTTTATTCAAATTCAAACTCCACATAAGGCATTTCAAAATGCCATTAATTCAAATTGTCTTATACAGGAACTTTAAGTTGTTCAAACATGCATGAAAATGGAACAGATGGAAAGATTGGATTTTTTGATCTTTTTTCATATATAAATTATTTCATTTGGAGTTATGGTTGAATTTCTATGGATTTTTTAACTTTTGGCTATTTTCTGGAATTTCCAGATATTTCTAAAATAGAAATAATCCAGAAAAGGGTTTGATGTATCAGCACTGCGTCAGCAAGTTAACCGCACTGACCAGGGTCAAACCTGACCGGAGGGTCCCGCGTGTCAGTGTCTTAACTAACTAACCTAGTTTATATAACTTAAGCTAACTCAATTAGCTAGGCGGGCCCGACATCTCATTGACCTAGGGGAGGTAAAACCCCTGGTCAACTGGGGTTAACCCACCGGCGGCTCGACGCCGGCGGCCACAGAGGCGGCGGAGGGCTCGGGCTCGTTCTCCCGGCGCCCAAACGAGCGATGGAGGGCACCCTTGGGGAGCTGGAGCTCTCCCGCATCCAGTGCAGCAAGCGGCAGCAGCTGGGGTGGCCGGAGCTCGTCGGAAATGAGCTTGAGGCGGCAGCTGGCGTTCGGGTGGGCACGGCGAAGCGGCTGCGGTAGCCGTGGCGGCGTGTATGTGGCACATGTGACATCTATGCAAGGCGGCGAGCATGTTAGACACAACGCCTGGACCATTTGGTCGCCGGGGTCATGTCGGCAGCGAACGCAGGTGGCGGCGCGTTTCGGTCTCCGATGAAAAGATGGCTATAGGGAGCAATCGAGGTGGAGGAGAGGGGGCTTCGGTCTGTGAGCTCATAGCAGAGACGATGGGATGGTCAGCATGCTCGGGGGAGGCCTGGAGGCGATGAGACGGCGAAGGCGATCTCGGTCGGCCGTGGTTGAAGACGATAGTGGTGACGGCAAAGCAAGGCACCCGGTGACGTGTAGCTCGATGGAGAGGGCGAGGGCGTTGAGGTGTAGCCATTGGACTGAACGGCAGGGTAAGGTAGTGGCGGTGACCGCATGGCAGCGAGCAGCGGAGCCGCCACGCTCGGTGGTGCTGCAGGGAGGGAGCTAGAGGAGAGGAACAGAGCTCTAGAGTGAGTGGAGAGGCAGAGGGGGTCGAGGGGGAGTGTGTGGCGCGTTCAAGGAGTCGGGGTGCACGCAGGCAGGCAGGGAGGAGGTGGACACCTCGGGCATGCGCGGGCCATGCGCCTCTGCGTACTGGCAGAGGTGGAAGAAGACCCCGGTGCCCCGCGCGGGCTGGGCTAATAGTGCTGGGCCATCTGGTGGGCCGGCAGGTAAGTTTCCTTTCTCTGTCTCTTTTCTAATTCTTTGTGTTTTCTATTCTTATTCCTCTGTTTTGATTTAGTAAAACACTAAACCATTTTTAAAACTTCTGAAATTATTTGTGGGCACATTTAGAATTATGTCCAACAACTCTCATTTAGTTTCAGAATTATTTGAGCACTTTAAAATAGTTATATCATTTAAATGCCCAAATTCAAATACTTTATGATTTAATTAAAAAATCCAAGATGACCTAGAAAAATGTAAACCATTTTTGGCAGAGGTTTTCAATCAACCCAAAAATGATGAACTATTGTGAAGGGCATTTTGGGTTCATTGAAACAATTTTCAGTTGAACTTGGTATTTTCAGGGGGGTGCTGGGGTTTGCAGATCCCCATTTCAATTTTAAGAAAAATATAAACATGATGCATGGATGCTGATGCAACTAATTACAAACAATTCTGGGGCTGTGACAACTCACCCCCACTAAACAAGAATCTCGTCCCGAGATTCAAGACATGAGGTAAGAAGACAGAGTGGACACAAAGCTACCACAATCTTCACGATCCAGGTTGCACTTCATAAGAACCTTGATTCGATCATCATCTTTTTCTCAACGTCTTGCTTTAAGAACTCCATCCAACATGATGCCAAAAGGGGAAGGGAAACTCTACCGGGATCGGTCTTCACGAAGATCGAGCAACTCACGACCAACTCGTAGAATGAGACATTGAAACATCTCTTGAGCTGAGTCACAAAACACATATCAAGGGTGATGGTAAGGAGCTGATGACAAAGGTTCAATTTTGGTAGGCAACAATTCCACGCTCAAGTAGATGGTGAGTGAGTGTCAAAGTAGCGAAGAGAAAAGTTGTCGTGATTCCATAACGGGGCACCTTAGAAGAGGTGACTCATAGAATTATTCCATTGAGTGGCAAAAAGAATTAATTTTGATACAGGGATCATTGAAACTCTTCATACCAACCTGAGGCAATTCACAAATGATCGTTTGAAGGAGTTCGAAGGAATGACATACTCAGTTTGGAAAGGAAACTACGGTTATCAAACAACTCGGGGAACGGAGGGCACATTCCGATTGATAGTGCAGATATAACCTAGTGTCTGAGCGTGCTCTCAAGAACTTGAGCATTTCCATAATCAGCAAGGTTTACCAACATCCGTATCGAGGATCCTGGTGACACATCTTACTACCATGATGAACTGTGATGGAGGATGCAGATGCAAAGGAGGACATCACTTTCTCAGATTTTGCCTTGGCAATGGAAAAGAAGAAAATAAGGATGATCGACCGAGAGACTTTTAGCACTCTGCTTCTAATGTTCTCCTTGATGTACTAGGTACCACGGTCAATGCTTAAAAGCATCAACATGGACATCAAGTAAAGGTCGGACTTCAGGAGCACAAAATCCATAAGGAACAACTTCTAGAAAAAGTAGCATGAAATCCTCATAGAGAAGATGGACAAATTGCTCATTCAATATACTACAATAATAGATCTTCCAACTAGGTGTGTCAGCCAAAACATCAACCTTGCCAGAACCTACATCATAGATCTTGGAAATGTTCCAACCATCACATCTGCATGAGTTTCAGATCTGGTTGGTAACAGGATATTCTAGACATCATCGTGTCTGAAAAGGAAAGTTTGCAACACAAATCAAAGAGATAACGTTGTGGGATTCTCGGGAAATGAACTACGGTGGCAAGCTCCAAAACATGAACTGGTTCTGCTACACACATGTGAACACGCTGTCCCAGACAAGCATGACCACATAGTAGTTTTACAACAACACACTACCGAGTTCTGGTTGGGGACCATCATCGAGGATAACGAATCCCTTGCATAAGTCTGGATCTTGAGAAGGAACTTCTTTTCCTCGAACAAGTCAATCAGTGGCTTAGTGTGGTAGGAAACACATATAGAATGGAGGTGGCCAACCTATCAAACAATAGAGTACTTCGCACATGCAAGACTAACTTGGGACGATTCCAAAGGAAGCAAAAACAATCTTTCTCCGATCCACGATGACCACTTACACCAAGTGCACATGAATTAGAGCAAGTCACTTCTTTCATCCAAACGTAGACTTCATGAACGGGACACGAATAAAATGCTTACACGAGTTTCCAAGACTATCTTGATGTTCAACATGAATCATGGAGAAACTAAGGATGTTGTTGATGGGCTCAACAACATTTATCGAGGTTCCAGATACATGGAATTCCACAATTATGTGAACAAGGTGATAGTATTGGTCAGACCCAAAAGATATAATGGTGTATGCTAGAGGAATCAACCACAAGTAAGACAACATTACAGATATCATTGGTTCTGATTTGATTTGATGATAGCCCACACTCAAATCAAGGTTCTGACAAGACAATAGATCCAACAACTGATCACGAGGACCAATCGATGAAGAATCATCTTTCTTCAACACACATACAACCACACATGGGATAACCCTTTGGACTGAACTAAGTTAGGCAAAGCTTTATCCTCCAACTCTTGAAGTTGTTGTTTAGCTTAACCAACTAGCTCAAGGGTATCCAACACAGATTCTTGGAGAAGGGGTGGTTTACAAGAAACCAACTTGATCACGAGCTCAACTTAATGGTCAGGGAACAACCTGGTGTTACTTTCGAGAGGATAATGGGAATACCACAAACCACTGATATGTTGCTAAGCTCGATAACTATCTTGCTTTCAAGGCAAGATGATGTGGTCAAATAACTAAGGGATTGACAAAATCCTAACTCATTGATTGAAGACTGCACCGGGGAAATGGACAAGGTCGCACGATCAACGATAGAATGATGATTCAATAACCATCAAGCTAAGAATGGAATTATCGTCCATTAACTACCAAACAACAGGTTGCTTGGAGTATTGATTTCACACATCACGGTTCACTTGTCGGCGTTCCGGTCACGAAAAACGGAGACCGAGAAATGAACAATGATGGCGAGAAGCATCACTGCATCAAGAATTCATAAGAGGTATGCAATTCCCATAATATTCCTGACGTAAATATGGTAATACTCCAAGGTAGACTAGTACAAGAACTAGTTTGATATTTTGATCTGCGGGTTACTACTACTTTGACCCAATCCTAGAAATGGATGAGGTACTCGAGTTTGCTTCTCCTAGTCATTCTGGAATAGAACGGATTGATGGGCCACGGTAATAATATTCGTCGATGAACACGAATGCCCGACATCCTCTTGACTATCAACTGATAGATGAGGGTTAGAATACAACTGGGGAGGAACAACTCAAAGGAACATATGATTTTTTGAGTTGTGAATGCATGGATTAGCATGTCGAACGAGTTCAACACATTTCTTCCGGATAACCCATATTTCTGAGTTGTGAATGCATGGATTAGCTCGGACTCGTTCTCTTATATAGGTAATTTAAGTTGTTCAAACATGCATGCAAATTAAACAAAGGGAACGATTGGATTTTTCCGATCATTTTTGATATATAAATTATTTCATTTGGAGTTATGGTTGAATTTCTATGGATTTTCGAAGTTTTGGCTATTTTCTGGAATTTTCAGATATTTCTAAAATAGAAATAATCCATAAAAGGGTTTATTGGCCAGCACTACGTTAGCAAGTCAACAGCACTGACCAGGGTCAAACCTGACCGGTGGGTCCCGCGTGTTAGTTTTTTAACTAACTAACCTAGTTTATATAACTTAAGCTAACTTAATTAGCCAGGCGGGTCCCACCTGTGATTGACCCAGGGGAGGTCAAACCCCTGGTCAACCTGGGTTAACCCGGTGGCGGCTCGACGTCGGCGTCCATAGACGCGGCGGAGGTCTCGGGCTTGCTCTCCCGGGGCCCAAACGAGCGGCGGAGGGCACCCGTGGGGAGCTGGAGCTCTCCCGCATCTAGTGCAGCAAGCGACAGCAGCTAGGGTGGACGGAGCTCGTCCGAAACGAGGTCGAGGCGGCGGCCAGCTTCGGGTACGCATGATGAAGCGGTTGCAATGGTCGTGGTGGCGCGTACGTGGAACCTGCGACACCTACGCGAGGCAGCGAGCATGTTAGACACAATGCCTGGACCATTTGGTTGCCGAGGTCATGTCGGGAGCGAGCGCAGGCGGCGGCGCGTTCCGTTCTCCGATGAAAAGATGGCTACGGCGAGCAATCGAGGTGGAGTAGAGGGGGGTTCGGTCCGTGAGCTCACAGCAGAGATGATGGGATGGTCAGCATGCTCGGGGGAGGCCTGGAGGCGACGAGACGGCGATGGCGATCTCAGTCAACCGTGGTTGAAGACGATGGTGGTGACGGCGAAGCAAGGCGCCCGGTGATGTGTAGCTCGATGGAGAGGGCGAGGGCGTTGAGGCATAGTCGTTGGACTGAATGGCAGGGCGAGGCAGTGGCGGTGACCGCATGGCAGCGAGAGGCAGCGACGGCACGCTCGGTGGTGCTGCAGGGAGGGAGCTAGAGGAGAGGAAGAGAGCTCCAGAGTGAGTGGGGAGGCAGAGGGGGTCGAGGGGGAGTGTGTGGCGCGTTCAGGGCGTCGGGGGAGCATGCAGGAAGGCAGGGAGGAGGTGGACGCCTCGGGCGTGCGCGGGCAACACACCTATGCCTACTGGCAGAGGTGGAAGAAGACCTCGGTGCCCCTCGCGGGCTGGGCCAACAGTGCTGGGCCATCTGGTGTGCCGGCAGGTAAGTTTCCTTTCTCTCTCTCTTTTCTAATTCTTTCTGTTTTCTATTTTCATTCCTCTGTTTAGATCTAGTAAACACTAAACCATTTTTAAAACTTTTGAAATTATTTCTGGGTACATTCAGAATTATTTCCAGCAGCCCTCATTTAGTTTCAGAATTATTTGAGCATTTAAAAATAGTTATAGCTTTTAAATGCCCAAACTCAAATACTTTATTATTTAATTAAAAAATCCAAGATGACCTAGAAAAATGTAAACCATTTTTGGTAGATGTTCTCAACCAACCCCAAAATGATGAACTTATGTGAAGGGCATTTTGGGTTCATTGAAACAATTTTCAGCTGTACCTGGTATTTTCAGGGGGGTGCTGGGGTTTGCAGATCCCCATTTCAAGTTTAAGAAAAATTTAAACATGATGCATGGATGCTGATGCAACTAATTATTAACAATTCTGGGGTTGTGACAATGAATATCATGAAGACTGTGTATACAAAATACATTGTGCTACTTTGAAGCACAAGTGTGGTAAAAGCATAGTAGCGTGCCCCTCCCTTTTTCTTCTTTTCTTCCTTCTCTTTTCTCCTTTTCTGACTGGCATCACAAACCTCATCCCCTCTTTTTCGAGGAATCACGAGTCTCATCCAATTCATATCCTCACAGACATGGGCGCACTCTAATAGTGATGATCATCACACTTATTTTACTTACAACAAAAAAACTAAAAATATGACTGTATAAGAATGCCTCTGGCAGTGTACTCGGACATGCAGTGATCTAGCGTAACATGTATTATAATTATGAATGGTGGCTTTGCCACAAGTATCATGTTAGCTCTATATGATACACAAAGCAAAATGACGATGAATGGTCAAGTCATATGAATAGTAACAATGGAAGTTGCACGGCATTATATCTCGGAATGGCTATGGAACTAACATAATAGGTAGGTATGATGGCAGTTTTGAGGAAGATATAATGAGGCTTATGTGTGAGGGAGCGTATCATCTCACGGAGTTGGATCTACCTGCGAAGCTGTCAGGACCCCGATCCTTAGTCACACCGATCTAGCATGTAACACATCATATCACTTTACGGCCTCACGCACGGTATTCCCACGGCTGCAGCCTTACCTTGGCTGGGACCGTTTGCGCCTATCATCTCACGTATATGATGGTGTCGCTAGCATCCATACGACAGAGAACGTAGGCTGACATGACTAGTCGTAAACCCATGCTGGCACAAACTTACATGGACATACATACATGACCCAGCAATGCACATGTCGGTCAGCAGCGAGTATAACCGGGATGGAGCATGCTATCAGGACTCCAATAAACAGTGTGTGGAATTTCCCCATAGGGACAGACACATGAGCAAAGAAGTACACATGCCGATCAATCCATGTGTTCCGATGGAAGCACTAGGAGACAGTTCCCTATAAGGAAGGCTACCAAGAATAAACAACTAGGTGTCGGATCCCACACATACCAAAGCATTTCAATAACATACACACAATATGCTCGATATGTGCAGATACAACATGGCATCACAACATAACTCTACAGCTCAAAGTATTTAATTAAAAGGCTCCGAGGAGGCATACATAGTAAGATATTACAAACATGGGTCTCATGACCCAACATACCAAGTCATACAAGCAACAAGCACATGCCAAAACAGAAACATGTCTCAGTATAGACAATTAAAAGGAAAGAAGGCTAGAAAGCTTGTCTATCTACAAGACCCTCCAAAGGAACCTGACCTCTGTCTGAGGTTTCCAAGCTAATTATCGAAGTTCACGAATAACTACTAGTGAGACTGAAGTCTCTCTGCCAAAACATAAATTAAGCAAACATGAGTACAAATGTACCCAGCAAGACTTACATCGGAACTAACTACTTATGCATTAGGTGTCAACAAAGGTTAGTGGAGTTTGACTGCAGCAAGCTAGCTTTGACTCAGTGGCTATCCTGTACCACGACTACCAGTATTTTCTTTGAGGTGGCGCACACAAGTCCACATATTCACCACATCAATACACCACTACAGATTCTCTCCCGTCTCCCTACGGGAAGGGCATCCATAGCACTCATGCTTATCTTGCGCATTTTAGAGTATCCACTTCAAGTCATCCATGAATAAAGTAAGCTTTCCAAGTAGTCCATATCCGCAGACGTAGCTATTCGAATAGATCATATTACCCTGCAAGGGTGTACTTCTTCACACACACTCTCGCCACTTACTGCCATGTACACGTCATGTATCTCATCAACCTTCAAGCGGAAGCCTAGCGAGGGTGTCAACCATGACCTGACTAACCACACAAGACCCTAGTCTAGGTTTATCACCAATTTGAGTTCCATCCGCAAGGAAGTCTTGCCGAGGTTCCCACTACGGCCCCAAACGATGTGTGCAGGGTTCCCAAGTCCACCATCCGGGTTACACATGGTACACCGGGCCATGGTGCCTAGTCTGTCCCAAGCCCACTTGTACCGGGTGCCACTTGGTAGACTACTAACACAACCAACAAACACCAGAAACTAGTTGCAACTCCTGGACATAGATCAAGGCGATTAGTAAGTCGAGAGGGGCACTTAAGCATTTCTATGTGTGGTAGTAACTGTCTTGGATCACGAACGGAAAACTCAGTTCCTGACGACGGTTTCAATGAGACAACCCACCATGTACTCCTACATGGCCTCTCATCGCTACCTTTACCAAATCGTGTTCACACACTTAGCTCTCTATGATAGGACATGTTCACCACAATTCCAATCCATTCCAGATGAATCAGACCTGGCACAACTCTAAGCATAGTAGGCATAACAAGAAAGCATGAAAGAGTAGGCACATCGTGGCTCAAACAACTCGTACTCATGCTAGTGGGTTTTTACTAATTACTGTGTCAAAGACATGTCATGCAGAGAAATGGGTTCAACTACCGCAACATGTAACAGTTGAATCACTGTTGTCCTAATGCAGTAAAATAGAGCAAGAGGGAGAGAGTGGGATTGTATCAGAATGCTCAAAGGGGGTTTGCTTGCCTGGCACTTCAGAAGATAGTAGCTCTTCATCGGTGTCATCGATTTGAACGTCGAAACAATGTCTACTGAGAGAGAACAACACCGACAAACAAGATGGAACACAATCAATGCAATGGAACAATATAAGGCATGATCATGTCATGGAAATATGATGTTCACTAAGCTAATGCAACTAGCAACACAATTAAATGAAGTTGGTTTGCACCAAATGTTCAAATTCAAATGCCACATGTGGTTATTTAAATGTCATTTATTTGATTTATCCTAGATAGTAGCCAAAAGTAGTTCTAACATGCATGAAAATTTTATAAAGAGATTCTTCATATTTTTTTGAGAATTTTTCATATATAAATTGTTTCATTTTGAGCTACGGTTGAATTTCTATGAATTTTAGAAGTTTTAGGCATTTTCCTAATTTAATAAATCATTCAGACTTACTTAAATCTCGGAAAAGCTATTATGACGTCATTACTGCATTAGCAGTACATCAGCAAGTCAACAGACTTGACCAGGGTCAAACCTAACGTGTGGTGTCCAGACGTCAGTGGCCCAGTGCTGGCTGTTAATTAAACAAGCTTAATTAGGATGCCTGGGCCCATGTGTCAGTGGCTGTGTGGTTGGTTAGAAGGGTTATTTGCGGGTTGTTAGCCACTAATGGCAGCACGACGTCGGCTTTGCCGGAATTCGGCCGGCGGCGACCAAAACCAATGACGGGGACGCCGTGAGAAGGCGCTATAGGGGACGATTTCGGCCGCTGTTAGCGGCTACAGGTAGCTGGGAGTGCGGTGCATCCAGAGGTGGAGTCTGGGTGAACGGGGGTGGTCTGCAGCGGCAGCGGCAACGGGTTTTGCAGCGGCCGAAGCACGACGAGTATGGCGTGGTTGCTCCGGTGCAAGCCAAAATGAGGTGGGATGCTCATTCTGCTCCTGACGATGCCAGGAACATGTACACGTGATGAAACACGAGCTCTGGGTGCCCTGGCCATGGCAGCGAGGAGCCACGGCGGTGGAAGGCTCACGGGACAACGGGGATCCTAGCTAGAGGACGAGCGCAACAACGGGGAAAAGGGAGAATGATGGAGGGGCTCACAGTGATATTGATTAAGAGGTCAGCGAGCTCGGGGAGGTCCTAGTGGCGTCGAATCGACTGGAGGCGAGCTCGGGTGCCGGATGTTGAAGATGAGGCGGAGACGATGCGGCGGTGCACCCGGTGTCGTGTGAGTCAGTGAAGACAAAGAGAAATATGTGGCGGTTCTTCTGGAAGCATCGGCGAGGTGAGGGGTGGACGATGGCCGCAGTGGTGCTCGTCGGTGTTCTTGGGCGCTCGCAGACGGCCGCGGGAGAGAGAGAGACAAAGAGGGGATGAGGACGAGCAAGTGGTCGAGGGGGGGGGTCTAGGGGCGTGCGTGGAATCTCTAGCCGGTCCAGGGTGAGGCGGCAAGCAAGAGGTGTCCGGGCGCATGCCGATGCATGGCGACCATGCGCCCCTGTCCTTCTATCCAAGGAGGAAGACGACAGGGGGCGGCGGTGGTGGGTTGGGCTTGAACAAGAGTTGTGCTGGCTCTGCTGCAGGTAAGCCAGGTTCGTTCTCTCTCTCTCTCTCTCCGACTTCTCTATTTTGTTTCTGTTTTCTATTTCTACAACTGGTTTTGATTATATATATATATCATCCTTGACCGATAACGAGGGGCCCCACACAATCTACCCCTTTGATCAAAAATACAAGAAGGGTTTGACCATGAAGACGCCCCCTCCCCCTGCCTCAAAGTTGGGGAACCTACATCATACATATTGAACCTAGCTTGGGGCCGGGTACGACCACTACAAAAAAGACAC
Organism: Aegilops longissima; assembly: GCA_021605205.1. Lineage (NCBI taxonomy): Eukaryota > Viridiplantae > Streptophyta > Magnoliopsida > Poales > Poaceae > Aegilops > Aegilops longissima. The sequence goes on from CM038679.1 coordinate 338,759,588, forward strand.
ATCCGTGACATTTTGGGCTGAACAATTTTTTTGTCATGCTTATGACACTTCTATGACGATAATTGTGACAAAATCATGTATCATCATAGATGTGGTGGGATCCTACTTCTATGACAAAAAATCATGACATAAAATGAGATTTTCATCCTGGGTGGGCCGGGGACGCACCTGCATGACATTCTTTGGGCCGTCCATGACGGAAAAAATCGTGGTTGATGCGAGGGCGAGGAAATATCAGGGAGTTCCCGCTTACGGTGGGTGGTCAGGGACGAGCGATGCACGGAGGTTTGCGCTTTTCTCTCGTACACGTAAATGTGTGTGTGTCAGGCGTTGGGCTCTAACTGAACCCGAGTGAGGCATTCTCTTACTGAACCCGAGCGATTGCACTAGCTACATTACTAAACCTGAGAGATTGATCCCTGGCTGTTAACTGAACCCGAGCGATTCCTACGCTACTGCTGCTAACTGAAGCTGATCGAACCTGCCTCTTGATGAAAAGTGACCGTTGTTGGGGGTTGGATGAACAGGACCCCGTGGTAGTAGTAGGATATTGCCGCTGGATGAACAGGTGTCAAGACCCCGATTCAAGTTACACCGATCTAGCATGTAACACCTCATATCACTTTGCGGCCTCACGCACGGTATTCCCACAGGTGTGGCCTTACCATGGCCCAGGACCGTTTGCGCCTTTTGGCTCACGTATATGATAGTGTCGCTACCATCCATATGACAGAGAACCCGGGCCGACATGACTAGTCGTGAACCCAAAGTGGCACTAACTTATGGGGACAGGCATACATGAAACAACATCGAGCATGTCGGTCGAGCGTGTGAATCCGGGTCAGTAGCAACTGGGCTAACAGGACTCAGGGAACCCGGCTGTAGCAGAGCTTAGGCAGACTTGGATGTCACCGCGTGACATTTCCCGGCGACGTATACAAGAACGAAGTGAATCACATGCCGACAGTCTAAGTGTTCCGAGCGGTAGTGTTGGGCTAGCAGGACTCCGTGAAACCGGGTGTAGCGGACTACCATGGCTCGGTGGAAGAACTAGACTACATTTCCCCATAAGAGAGGCTACCAAGGATAGACAACTAGGTTGTCGGATCCCACACATAGCAATACACGCTACACGTCGCATAACATGCAAGTATGTGATGTACAACATGGCATCACAACATAACGCAAACTCATATAGATAAAGGCCCGTAAGAGCCACATAGCATTAAATACAAACAGGGTCACATGACCCATCATTCAAAGCATACAAGCAACGGAAGCATTACATGTCCGAGTAATCGATAACTACAAAAGAAAAAGGCCGAGAAGCCCGACTATCTACAAGACCCTCCCAAGGGTACAAGATCGTAGCTGAGGTAACAAGCTACTGTCAAGTCCAAGCGGAACTACTAGTAAGACCGAAATCTCCGCTGCAAAAACATAATTAAAACAACGTGAGTACAAAGGTACTCAAGAAGACTTACATCGATCCTATCATACATGCATTTGTATCAAGAAGGTAATGTGGGGTTTAGTTGCGAGAAGCCAGCTTTGACTCGATGGCTATCCCGTTCTCGACTACGAGAAACTTCTTTGAGGTGAAGCAGCACACACGAGTCCACTAATCACCACATCAATACACTACTATGGATTCATTCCATCTCCTTACGAGAAGGCCATCCATAGCACTCACACTTGTCTTGAGCATTTTAGAGTATCCACTTCAAGTTGTCTATGTACCACGTAAGCATCCAAGAAGTCCATAACCATGACCCGGCTATTCAATAGATCATGTTAACCCCGCAGGGTGTACTTCTTGACACACGCTCGCCACTTACCGCCATGCACACGCCATGTATCTCGGCAACCTTCAAGCGGAAGCTTTGGCGAGGGTGTCGGCCACGACCTGACTAACCACACAAGACTCTAGTCCAGGTTTATCGCCTATTCGGGTTCCATCCGCAAGGAGATCCGGCCGGGTGTCGCCACGGCCCCAACGATGTGAGCACGGTTCCCAAGCCCACCAACCGGTGCCACTTGGTACACCGTACATCAGCCTTAGTCTGTCCCAAGCCCACCCGGCCGGGTGCCACTTGGTAGACTACTAACACTACCTACAAACACAAGAAACTAGTTGCAACTCCTGGACAGAGGACAAGTTGGTTAATAAGTCGAGAGGGGCACTTAAGCATTCCAATGTGTGGTAGTAGCTAGTCATTGGACAACATACACAGAACTCAGTGCTTAAGGACGGTTCCAGTGAGACAACCCACCATGTACTCCTACATGGCCTCTCACCGCTACCTTTACCAAATCATGTTCACACACTTCACTCTCAGCATCAGAACAAAGAACACTGCACTCCAATTCATTCCCAATGAACCAGACCTGACACACTCTAAGCAATAGAAAGCATGGCATGGTAGGAACACAACAATGGCTTCAATCAACTCCTACACATGCTAGTGGGTTTCAACTGTTTACTGTGGCAATGACAGGTCATGCAGAGGAACAGGTTCAACTACTGCAGCACAAAGTAGTAGTTGAATCATTGTTGTCCTAATGCAATAACTGAGAGCAGGAGCGAGAGTGTAGGATTGTATCGGAATGAACAAGGGGGGTTTGCTTGCTTGGTAGATCAACAGAGGGGGCACTGCTTCACAGACAGATACTCTGGAACGGACTCCGGAGCAGGACCTATCAAGAAGGAACGGTGTCGGCAATCAGAACACAAGCATATGCAACAATATGATGCATGATCATGGCATGAATATGTGATGCTGATTGAGCTAATGCAACTAGCTTGTATTTGGATGAAGTTCATTTGAATCAAGAATTCAAATGCAACTCCAAGTAAGCTCTTTATATAAGCCATTTTAGTGTTTCACTTATACAACAGTTATAAGTTGGTTTTTCATCCATGAAACTAGAACAGATGGATAGATTGCATTTTTCTGATAATTCTTCATATATAAATTATTTCAATCTGAGCTACGGTCTAATTTCTATGATTTTTTGAAGTTTGAATCATTTTCTGGAATTTCCTGATTAATTTTAAATCCAGAAAATGAATAACTGCGTCAGCACTACATCATTGTGACGTCAGCAAGTCAACTACGGCTGACCAGGTCAAACCTGACGTGTGGGGTCCACACGTCAGTGACACGGGTTAAACAGGGGGGTTTGTTTTATCTTAATTAGAGGATTGGTGGCACTGGGCCCACTGGTCAGTGTCAGGGGGGGTTAGTTAACGGTGATTAGCCTTAAGCTAATCACCTGACCCACGGGGCCCACCTGACGGGCCGGCGAGGTCAAAGTGTCAAACCCCCTGGTCAGCGGGGTCAAACCCGCCGTCGACTCGACGCCGGCGAGGCCAGACGCGGCGGAGGGGCTCAGGAATCGCCCTCCGGCAACCATTTAGGCGGCGGAGACCACGGACGAGGAGCTGGAGCTCGTCCGCGTCGTTTGGAGCAAGCGGGAGGCTGCGGGGGTGCCGGAGCTCACCGGAAACGAGCTCAAGGCGGTGGCTGGAGTTCGGCCAAGTGCGCGCACAGCGCTGCGGTGCACGGCAACGGCGTTGGCTTGCTGGGAGGCAGCTGAGCATGTTGACGTGTGCGGGCGTGAGCTACGGCAGCTAGCGCGACGGCGGCGACATGGACGGCGGCAAGGTACTACGGCCGTGGTGGGGAACGGGAGCTACGGCGCGAGAACGGAGAAACAGAGAGAGGGGAACGGCGTAGAAGCTCACGGCGGTTCGGACGAGGCGGTCGGCGAGCTCGGGGAGGGGCTGGAGTCGGCGGGGCGGCGAGGCGGATCTCCGGCGTCGGGAGGTTGAAGACGACGATGGTGGCGGCGATGCAGCGCATCCCTGGTCGCTTGGCTCGTCGAGGACGATGCGGGCGACGAGGCGGAGCACCCGTACTCGAAGAGAGGGCGAGGGGGAGGCGGTGGCCGTGGTGGTGCTCGTCAGCGGCGGCGGGCGCGTTCAGTGAGGTGGGGAGAACGGCGAGGGAGAGAGCAGGGGGAGAGTGAGAGCGGTCGGGGCGGCGCGTGGCGCATCCAGACGACGAGGGGGAGAAGCAGGAGGTGGCGGGGGACGTGGCCTCGGTCGGACGCAGTGGCAGCCGGCTGCGGCCCCTGCCCTCCTCTGGCGCGAGGAGGGATGATCGCATGGCCAGCAGGGTGGCCGGCTGTTGGGCACTGGGCAGCCACGGTAAGTCCAGGTAAGCCTTTCCTTTTTGTTTAACTTTTCTATTTCCTAATATTTGTTTTGATTTAACAAAATATTAAATCATTTTATTTATCACAATTTTGTAGGAACTAGTGGATTGCTCCAAAACTCCTCACCAATTAATGAAGTTTTGGACATATATTATATATATAACAAATATATATCCAGAGCAATTACTTATTGGATTAATTCCAAATGCCCAAAATAAATACTTATGAGCTCATTAAAAATATTGGTTTGATTTTTATCTCTGTCCAATATTTTCAAAGAGCAACATGAGCATTTTCTTGGACCTTTTTGGAGCAATTTTTATTTGGGTCATTTCTAAAAATGATTCTGAGGGTTTCACAAATCCTCATTTCAAATTTAAATGAAATTTAAACATGATGCACACATGACTATCTAGCCTCGAGCATACCAGAACTAGGGATGTGACAACAGGACCCCGATCAAGGAGGCCGCCATACCCGAGCCGGTTGGAGGTGGACGAACAGGAACCCGTTGAGGGCTGGTTGAACAGTAGCCGGTGGAGGCTGGATGAACAGGACTCCGTGGAGGGCTGGTTGAACAGGATCCCGTGGAGGGTTGGTTGAACAGTAGCCGGTGGAGGCTGGATGAACAGGACCCCGTGGATGAACAGTAGCTGGTGGAGGCTGGAGGAAGTCGACGGTGGATGAACAGTAGCAGTTGGAGGCTACAAGAAGTCCACGGTGGATGAACAGTAGCCCGTGGAGGCTGGAGTAAGAGGCAAAAAAAGGTGCATGAATAGTAGCTCGTGGAGTCCCATTTTGCGGTACGCCACACCCCTCCCAATGAACAGGACCCCGTTTTGACCGTAGGCGCTCCAACACAAGTCCGTTTCCTCAATTTTGCGGTACGCCACACCCCTCTCAATCAACAGCACCCCGTTTCGACCATAGGAGCTTGAACACAAGTCCGTTTCCTCCGTCTTGCGGTACGCCAGACCCTGTTTTGGCTGTTCAGTCCAAGCCGGTTAGCTCCCGTTGAACATGACACATTCTGACCTAGTCTGTTGCCTCCCGATGAACATGACATTGTTTCTCTGTTCTGACCCAACCGGTTGGCTGCCGATGAACAGGACCCTATTGATGTCGTCCGTTACCTCTCCATGTACACGAGCCCTGGCCATGTGTATGCACAAGTACACATTCGAGACCAAGCCCGTATGTAAAAACATGGCCGTATTTTTTGGCATGTGGTTGTACGTACATGTTCACAGTTTAGAAGGGACTGCCTAAACTGCTACGTCGGGGGCTCTACTACTACACGTGCCGCTGCTTGCTCGACCACGGCTCATCGTTGCAGAGAGACCGATCGACCAGTACGTATATACACGTCTACGACCAGACAGACTATGTTACGTACGCTTCGACCGGGTGGGGTCCCAGCTGTCAGGGAGGATAAGGACACACTTCCTTCCGGGCGAAGATATAGATGGTGGGTCCGAGCTGCCAGGGGGGATTCGGTTTTTTGCACGTGTAATAAGGAGCCACTTCCTTGCGTGTGAAGATGTCGCTGGTGGGTCCATCTGTCAGCCTCACCGCATACACTACTCTTCCGATGGTTGTCGTTTGTTGACCATGTTTACCACGCCGCGCGGATAGCACCCAGGCAGTGGACGACGGCTAGGCCTAGGAAGGGAATGACGCTGAGCCAGGGAAGACGAGGCAGGTGGATGCCCACGCGGAAGGGGTACGAGGGTTCACTGGTTTGGCAGAGGTGTAAGGCTGTCATCGCTGGAGAATAACAGGGGGTGTGGGTGAGTAGAGGGAAGGCCTGGCCAGTGGTAGTATGGTCAGGCGGTGAGGCCTGCGCGGCAGCACGGCTGGCCGCGGGAGGCTGGAGCAAGTGGTACGGCGGGCGCATGTTTGGGCGGCCGGAGCAAGAAGACCAGATGCTGAAGACACAGCTCGGCTATTGGATTAACATCCAACGGTCACTACAACTAGAATCATTTAAGTACTAAGTTGACAAAGCCATGTGTAGACGTTAACTTATTTGGCCCACAAGTCAGCCACCAAATCTGGTGGGTCCCAGCTAGCAGGGGGTCATTTTTTTGCGCGCAATAAGATGGCACTTCCTTGCGTGCAAATATGTTTTCTGGTTTTTTAATTTCTTCCTTTTCAAGTTGGAATAAAAATAAAATGATTTAGCATCTTCGGTACAATCTATATTTTCACGAAATGGGTCGTAATAAAGCTGGTGGGTCCCAGCTATCAGGGAGAGGAAACTTTTCATTTCCGCATAATAAAGGAAGCAATTCCTTGCGTGCAAAGATGTAGTTGGTGGGTCAAACCTGTCTGGGGGATAAATCATTTGAATAATAAGGTGGCACTTGCTGCGTGTGGCCATGGGCCATGTGGGTCCCTACTATCAGCCATTCCACGTACATGCCTCTTCCGATGACGAGAGAACCAACACCGCGCCGCGCCGAGAGAAAAACACGGGCATGCTAACATCAATGATTAAACTTTGACATGCTTTTCCCATTCAAAATATGTAATGCCTATGATTGTGGAACGGGCATGATTTGTCATCAGTTTGCACATTGAACTGGCACATGGAGCCAGATTAACCAGCGTATGTTTTTGTGCAGTTCCAGTGAAATCAAACAATGTCTTATCAAGGTGGATTTCGTATTTATATGTTGCAAGGCCTTGAAGACATTGGCAGCTCCATTCAAGTAGATAGTCCGGTGGCTTAAGGTGACGACGAATGATTAGAGAACCATTCGATTTATTGTGCATGATGAAGTATTATGGAGGACACGAACCATCCAACATTTTGTGCGCCCACTAAAATCAAGTCGAGCATCCACGCTCACAGAATACGAGAAAAAGTGTGATGAATATAATAGTGTTACTAGTTGATTAAACATACGCTCACAACTATAATCATCTTCATTATCTTAACTGGAAAATATAGCAATAAATAGCTTCAATTAAACATTGATTCAAAACAATACAACAATATAAGTAGCACAACATAACAAAGCACAATCATGTGGATGAAGGCCGATACTGACCTCGTTTGTTACAGCTGCGTCAGCCACTGACTTGGCCATACCTTTCCTTGTGGAGTGAATTTTGCACTCCACGTGCTGTTAAATTTCCCATGCTCTCTGCAGAGTAGTCATATCACCAGTGTCTACTAATACTCTGTAAAGCTTCTCGATCATTCCTTGTGTAATGTAGTGCAAACAATGACTGCTTCTTTCTGCAAAGTGGAAAGACCAACAGGGCCCAATAATGCAACAGTTTGCCTTAAACACATCGGCTCCTTTTGTGCAGCTAAAATCAAAGTCGAAGTTGAACCGGGCAGATGTTTTGATATCCCTTTACGCAACAATAGGTATAAAAGAACAATTACTGAGAAATAACGTTTGATGACTTATACTTCGAGAAGAAAAAACATCTAGCTTATCTTAATGGAAAACAAAGCAGGACAGCAGCAATTCTCAAATAGTGTTATTCATTTATATTAACTGAGACATTATCTTAACAATACCTTGATTAAACACGTATGAAGAACGACAAAGCAGAAAAGTACCAATCCTAAAACAATGCAACTGATTCATATTAACAGAGACCTTATCTTAACAATACCTTGGTTAAACATAGTACCATTTGTAAAACACTGTAAATGATATATAATAACAGAGACATTATCTCAACAATACATTTCTTAAACATGTACTCTCGCTGATCCCTAATAGAAATGGTACTCCCGCCGATCCCGAACAAGTGTTGCAGTTTTGGACTAAGATTCAGTATTTAATTCTGAGAGTGGCACTGCTTAATTTTACCAGTGGCATTAGATTAACAAAAAGCATAAACAGTTCCAGGGGAGAGTGGGCGCAACAACACCATGTGCTTCCATCTACATATAAAGGGGGTGATGAAGTGTTTGTTGTAACAAAGCAACAAGCATCATGTCTGGGTTGGTCCCATTTTTGTTCACTTAATGGGAAAAGACAACAATGCAATAGGTTCAATTCAACATTTATTTAAAACAGTACCACTACAAGTAGCACAGCATCTCAAAGCACACTTCACAATCATGTGGATGAAGGCCCGTACTGACCTTTCATGAGGCAAACAAGATCAAATATGAATCTTCCACCATGAATAGGAAATCCAATCTCATTTTGTGTAGTTCAACTAAATCAAGCAAAGTTGTAGGTGTGACATTTAAGTTGAACTGGACAAAACACTCTTAAAACAGAAGTGTTTTGCGTAGTGAAGCAAAAGGTCGCAACAGGAATGACTTGAATAGATATCCCTGTTTTGAGAGGTAAAAAAGAAACAATTACTAGCCAATAAAGTAGCATTTATAAAAGGGTTAAACTGATTCATATTAATAGAGACATTCTCTTAAAATAACATTCGTTAAAAATGTAATTTACTTTTAACAGTGGCATTGCTTCAATTTTCCAGCGGCATTCTTAGATTAACAACAGCAAAATAGTTGTATGAGACATCGGACATGCCAGCACCATGTGCGTCCACACATATAAATGGGTGATGCAGAGTATGTTGCCAAGCAGCATATCTGTGTTGGTCCCATATTTGTTCTCTTTGAACCTTTTTCCTATGTGAGGGCAGCAAATCTAGTCCTGCACAAACTACCCAACCCCCCAGTTTATTTCTTTTTTCAACCAAGAGATCGGTTCCTTACAGATGTGAGTACTGGGTTACCCCTTTTTCCCTTTTTGACCAACAAAGCGGCTGGATAGCAAGTTTATACTACTTTCCCTCCCACCTTTCCTCATTGAACAACATCCTAGATTCATGATCCACCCCACCCCCCTTCTTTCCTCTTGGAACAAAGACCTAGATTCGACTACAGAATCGAAAAAGATCCGCATGTGGCTAGAGAAATGACGGTTTCAAAGAAAGTTATACCTTAGGGTCATCAAGATGTGGCTAGGTGTGCGACGGGAGGCCGAATCTACCCACACTACGTGCGGCAGCAAGGAAGAAGCGGTCGGAGGCCCTCCCGCACAGGCGCTGGGTGAAAGAGAACAGCGCAGCTGGCAGTGGATTGCCGCCCTCGCCGAAGGCGACAGAGTGAACGTTGTACCTCCTCCCCTTCCTGGTGCGACGGGATCTGGACGGCTCCTTCACCAGCTGTGAGGGGGGGGGGGGGAGAGGGATAGAGGCTAACGTAGTCTTGTTTAGAACTGGTGAAGAGGGTATGAGACTGTGAATAGAGAAAACCCTAGCAAAGGAAAGCTGAGCTTCCTGCGTATGTATATATATGTAGTGTTGCGAGAGTGTGAAGAATGCAAACCCTAGCGAACAAGCGCTGAGGCTTTAGCTTATATAGTACTCGTGTATAGTACTAATATAGTGTAGTGGTTTTCCTTTCTCTCCATAACAATCGTTTTAAATTGCCTATGAAATGAAACTCTTTATTTAATGTACCAGTGAATAAAACTACTTACTCCATCTCGGTTTACAGGGCATGCACGTCGTTTTAGGTTGAGAATTTAACAAGCTATATATGTATTATATGTGCTGAAAAATATATGTTTAGAAACTACATCCGCTTAAGAATCCAATGATATACTTTTTATGACATATGACTCATATTTAGTTAGTCAAATGGGTGACCTAGAAATGCGTGCACGCACTACTGCAGGATACTGCTAATGCGACACTACGACCAGAGACCCTTTGCCGAAAATGTGTGCCACTGGTGCGCGTCGGTCCTAAACAAACTGTTTTTTACCCCTTTCCGTGATGGCATTTGAAACCGTCGCCAAGTGAGTGTGGGCGATAGGGGGGGTCCTTCCCACACGACCCAGAAACCATTGGGGATATGCCTTCCTGGCACACACGGTCGGCAAAATGAGGTCCACGTACAGTAGTGCTAAAAAATACCATTATATAGGCAAAATCATTTCTGGTCATAATTACATCCCACACAGTCAGTCACCACTAAACGTTTCCATTCGTATATACATCCCACACAGTCACTACGAGGAAAACGTTTCGCAAGGTAGCGTAACGCAAAGAGTTTTGAAGAGAATGTCATGTGTGATTGTTCATTCATCCAACATGGTTTATTCCTAGAAACTGTGTGCGTTGCCTTAGGTCATCGCCCACGGTGTTTTCTCATTAACCGTTTGCAATAGGAAGCAAGCTAATTGGCCAATTAGCGGGCTAATTGCCCTATTATTAATTATCCATTTACTAATCTAATTGACATTCATATTAAGCACATAATATATTCCATTTCCATATTAAGGAAGCATGATTTCATAATTGAAATACATCAGAGTACAACATGATATAGCTTCAGCACTCAGCTACCCCATTACAAAACTACCCCAGCAGCAAGTTTCACATGCAACATCTAGAACCTTTCGAAATTAGCATCATAGACGGTGCATAGAGAGATGCATCTCATCTGGAAAACTGCTGAAGCGGGAGGCAAATATTGAGCCTTCATTCATGTTGAAGGTCTTTGCAAATTTAGGCCAGTGCCTGTGAATGATTGACCGTTCGTCCTTCGACCTCTTCAGGAACACTTCCATATTGAACCGTGGGTGTTGTGTGAAAACTTTCCTCGCCTCCTGACCACAGAGGTGGTTTGAGAAATAATCATCAGTGAAGCCTGAAAACAAGGATGTGCATAAATATCTTCTCTATATTGGAAATGGGGCGAAGGAATGCAAAAAAGGCAAGGTATAATAGTTAGTACCATCTGGCAAACCTCAGTGCTTCCCATTGTTTCCCTGCAACACATATAAGTAGTTAGTCATCAGGTTAAGTAAGGGTTCGCATGCTATCAGTAAAATATGTTGATGATAAATAAGCACATTACAGATACATCAGATTAATTCAAGCTACATGGAAAACCCATTTATCCAAACCAAGCATGATTAAGAACTAGGAAATATAGCACTTGTATATGTTTCTCATGTATTAAGTGCAGCCAAATTCGATTTATTCCTCACATGGTATACAATAGCAGAATGCAGCCACAACAATTGAACATCGCATTGCAGAATTGAACCAAGCAGTTAACTAAACACCACAACAAATGAACCAAATGTTAACTGAGCACCACATTGCACAATATAACATACACCTAATAGAAGATCAGATAGTTAACCAAACCAAGCATGATTAAGAACTAGGAAATATAGCAATTGTATATGTTTCTCATGTATTAAGTGCAGCCAAATTCGACTTATTCTCACACGGTATATAATAACAGAATGCAGCCACAACAATTGAACATCACATTGCAGAATTGAACCAAGCAGTTAACTAAACACCACAACAAATGAACCAAAATTTAACTGAGAACCACATTGCACAATATAACATACTCCTAATGGAAGATCAGACAGTTAACCAAACCAAGCATGCTTAACAACTTGGAAATATAGCAATTGTATTTGTTTGTCATGTATTTAGTACAGCCAAATTTGATTTATTCCTCACATGGTATACAATAAGAGAATGCAGCCACATCAATTGAACATCGCATTGTAGAATTGAACCAAGAAGTTAACTAAACACCACAACAAATGAACCAAACGTTAACTGAACACCACATTGCACAATATAACATACTCCTAATAGAAGATCAGATAGTTAACCAAACCAAGCATGCTTAACGACATGGAAATATAGCAATTGTATTTGTTTCTCATGTATTTAGTACAACCAAATTCAATTTATTCCTCACATGGTATACAATAACAGAATGCATCCACAACAATTGAACATCGCATTGCAGAATTGAACCAAGCAGTTAACTAAACACCACAACAAGTGAATCAAGCCACAACAAATGAACCAAGCAGTTAAGTAAACACCAATCAAACAATATAACATACTCCTAATAGAAGATCAGACCGTTAACCAAACCAAGGATGCTTAACAACTAGGAAATATTGCACCCTGAAGAATTGAACATCACATTTGCCGAATTGAACCAAGCAGTTAATTGAACACCACATTGCACGACATATAGAACATATACACTATAGCAGAAGATTGCATGGTGAAAGTAGATAGCACAATTCACTAGAATTTGTTAAGGAAAGGCAGTAGCTAGCAAACTGAACATGGGTCCTTATAGTGAGCTAATAAGACAAGCTACTCCTCATTGTCAGAGATATCGATGATGATTGGCTCCTTGGACATGGAAGAGGCCGAGGCCTCCACATCGCGGGTGCCCTCGTTGTAGTGGTGAGTTGCCTGATCCGCTCCAGGCACCAACCTGCTGGCTCTCGAGATGAGGTAAGCACGTGCACGCTGAGATAACACCTCGTAGTCTTCGTCGAAGGCACCGACGGTGGCCTCAAGAAAACGCCACGAACTGTCGTTTAAAGCAGCCAACCGCGTCACGGCGTTAGTGCGTGAGGCATCAACGGTGGCCTCGATGGCGAGGTGCTCCTCCAAGATCTGGGGGTCGGCACGAATGGCAGCCATCGCGACCTCATCCGCGTGTGCGGGCGCGATTTGCTTCTCCGCTGCCAAATGCTCCTTGAGGTCCTGGCCATACTACGTGCACCATGGCTTAGGTCGTCGCTTATTTGGTGGAGGGGTCGGTGATTTGGGTGGAAGGTGTCACGCTTGCATCGGCGGTCAGGGCATGTGGGATGTGGAAGGAGGACAAGGATGGGGGTCAGGTGTGGATTACCTGCCTGGATAGGCGAGGCCGAGCAGCGTGAAGGAGGGTCGCCGGCGAGGAGGCGGCGGTGCTGCAAGCAAGGACTGAATGTTTCAACTTGGAAAGGAAGGCTGAAAGGGGGAAATGTGGCTTTTGGTAAGGGGGAGGGGGCGGGGCAAAAAGTGGGGAAACTTGGCATGCTATCATGGAGCGGCATCAACATGCCGTGGTACAAATTTTGTCCCATTTGGGGCAGGTTTGGGTATATGCTTCTCACAAACCGGAGCTTCTCACAACAAGCATGATGGTTTTCGGTTGGGAACGTCCCACCTTTGGGGACAAAACGATAGCCATTGCCTCTTATTGCTTTCAAGTTTTTTTCTCGTGTCAACATAGAACCACAGGAGTGTTGTGTGAATTTTTGTGATTTTTCGGGGTACGTTTGGACATTTTTATGCATTAACTGAGTTTTCAATGCATTTATGTGCATAATTCAAATTTGAACTACATGTGCATGCTCTAGTGCATATAAATTGGTTGAAAAATCAAATATGTGTCCTTGGGTGCATGCTTAGGTCCCATGAAAGAAATGGGAATGAATTTCAAACACCAGGGCACCGTTGTTTCCGGCAAAATATTGAGATGCCTGGTTTTTAAATTCTAGAGAATCCAAAACTCGTCCGAAATTCATGAAACTTGGCAAGCTATCACGGAGAGGCATTAACATGCCATGGTACAAATTCTGTCCCATTTGGGGCAGGTTTGGGTATATGCTTCTCACTAACCAGAGCTTCTCACAACAAGCATGATGGTTTTCGGCAGGGAACGTCCCACCTTTCGGGCGAAATGATATCCATTGCCTCTTATTGCTTTCAAGTTTTTTTCTCGTGTCAACATAGAACCACAGTAGTGTTGTATGAATTTTTGTGATTTTTCGGGGTTCGTTTGGACATTTTTATGCATTAACTGAGTTTTCTATGCATTTATGTGCATAATTCAAATTTGAACTACATGCACATGCTCCAGTGCATATAAATTGGTTGAAAAATCATATATGTGTCCTTGGGTGCATGCTTAGGTCCCATGCAAGAAATGGGAATGAGTTTCAAACACCAGGGCACCGTTGATTGCCGGCAAAACTTTGAGATGCCTTGTTTTTAAATTCTACTAAATCCACAACTTGTCTGGAATTCATGAAACTTGGTATGCTATCATGGAGCGGCATCAACATGTCGTGGTACAAATTTTGTCCCATTTGAGGCAGGTTTGGGTATATGCTTCTCACAAACCGGAGCTTCTCACAACAAGCATGATGGTTTTCGGTAGGGAACGTCCCACCTTTGGGGACGAAACGATATCCATTGCCTCTTATTGCTTTCAATTTTTTTTCTCGTGCCAAAAAGAACAACAGGAGTGTTGTGTGAATGTTTGTGATTTTTCGGGGTTCGTTTGGACATTTTTATGCATTAACTGAGTTTTCAATGCATTTATCTGCAAAATTCAAATTTGAACTACATGGGCATGCTCCAGTGCATATAAATTGGTTAAAAAATGAAATCTGTGTCCTTGGGTGCATGCTTAGGTCCCATGCAAGAAATGCGAATGAATTTCAAACACCAGGGCAGCGTTGATTGCGGGCAAAACATTGAGATGCCTGGTTTTTAAATTTTAGTAAATCCAAAACTCGTCTGAAATTCATGAAACTTGACATGCTATCATGGAAGGGCATCAAAATGCCGCGGTACAATTTTTTTTCTATTTGGGACAGGTTTGGGTATATGCTTCTCACAAAACGGAGCTTCTCACAACAAACATGATGGTTTTCTGTAGGTAACGTCCCACCTTTGGGACGTAATGATATCCATTGCCTCTTATTGCTTTCAATTTTTTTTCTCGTGTCAACATAGAACAACAGGAGTGTTGTGTGAATTTTTGTGATTTTTCGGGGTTCGTTTGGACAATTTTATGCATTAACTGAGTTTTCGATGCATTTATGTGCATAATTCAAATTTGAACTACATGTGCATGCTCCAGATCATATAAATTGGTTGAAAAATCATATATGTGTCCTTGAGTTCATGCTTAGGTCCCATGCAAGAAATGGGAATGAATTTCAAACACCAGGGCACCATTGATTGCCGGCAAAATATTGAGATGCCTGGTTTTTAAATTTTAGTAAATCCAAAAATCGTCTGAAATTCATGAATTTGGCATGCTATCTTGGAGCGGCATCAACATGCCATGGTACAAATTTTGTCCCATTTGGGGCAGGTTTGGGTATATGCTTCTCACAACAAGCATGATGGTTTTCGGTAGGGAACGTCCCACCTTTGGGGACCTCTTATTGCTTTCAAGTTTTTTTCTCGTGTCAACATAGAACCACAGGAGTGTTGTGTGAATTTTTGTGATTTTTCGGGGTTCGTTTTGGACATTTTTATGCATTAACTGAGTTTTCAATGCATTTATGTGCATAATTCAAATTTGAACTACATGTGCATGCTCAAGTGCATATAAATTGGTTGAAAAATCAAGTCTGGGTCCTTGGGTGCATGCTTAAGTCCCATGCAAGAAATGGGAATGAATTTCAAACACCAGGGCACCGTTGATTGCCGGCAAAACATTGAGATGCCTGGTTTTTAAATTTTAGTAAATCCAAAACTCGTCTGAAATTCATGAAACTTGGCATGCTATCTTGGAGCGGCATCAACATGCCATGGTACAAATTTTGTCCCATTTGGGGCAGGTTTGGGTATATGCTTCTCACAAACCGGAGCTTCTCACAACAAGCATGATGGTTTTCGGTAGGGAACGTCCCACCTTTGGGAACGAAATGATATCCATTGCCTCGTATTGCTTTCAAGTTTTTTTCTCGTGTCAACATAGAACCACAGGAGTGTTGTGTGAATTTTTGTGATTTTTCGGGGTTCGTTTGGACATTTTTATGCATTAACTGAGTTTTCAATGCATTTATGTGCATAATTCAAATTTGAACTATATGCGCATTCTCCAGTGCATATAAATTGGTTGAAAAATCAAGTCTGTGTCCTTGGGTGCATGCTTAAGTCCCATGCAAGAAATGGGAATGAATTTCAAACACCAGGGCACCGTTGATTGCCGACAAAACATTGAGATGCCTGGTTTTTAATTCTAGTAAATCCAAAACTCGTCTGAAAGTCATGAAACTTTGCATGCTATCATGGACTGGCATCAACATGCCATGGTACAAATTTTGTCCCATTTGGGGCAGGTTTGGGTATATGCTTCTCAGAAACCGGAGCTTCTCACAACAAGCATGATGATTTTCGGTTGGGAACGTCCCACCTTTGGGGACAAAACGATATCCATTGCCTCTTATTGCTTTCAAGTTTTTTTCTCATGTCAACATAGAACAACAGGAGTGTTGTGTGAATTTTTGTGATTTTTCGGGGTACGTTTGGACATTTTTATGAATTAACTGAGTTTTCAATGCATTTATGTGCATAATTCAAATTTGAACTATATGCGCATTCTCCAGTGCATATAAATTGGTTGAAAAATCATATATGTGTCCTTGGGTGCATGCTTAGGTCCCATGCAAGAAATGGGAATGAATTTCAAACACCAGGGCACCATTGATTGCCGGCAAAACATTGAGATGCCTGGTTTTTAAATTCTAGTAAATCCAAAACTCAACTGTAATTCATGAAACATGGCATGCTATCATGGAGCGGCATCAACATGCCGTGGTACAAATTTTATCCCATTTGGGGCAGGTTTGGGTATATGCTTCTCACAAACCGGAGCTTCTGACAACAAGCATGATGGTTTTCGGTAGGGAACGTCCCACCATTGGGGACGAAACAATATCCATTGCCTCTTATTGCTTTCAAGTTTTTTTCTCATGTCAACATAGAACCACAGGAGTGTTGTGTGAATTTTTGTGATTTTTCGGGGTTCGTTTGGACATTTTTATGCATTAACTGAGTTTTCAATGCATTTATGTGCATAATTCAAATTTGAACTACATGTGCATGCTCCAGTGCATATAAATTGGTTGAAAAATCAAGTCTGTGTCCTTGGGTGCATGCTTAAGTCCCATGCAAGAAATGGGAATGAATTTCAAACACCAGGGCACCGTTGATTGCCGGCAAAACATTGAGATGCCTGGTTTTTAAATTTTAGTAAATCCAAAACTCGTCTGAAATTCATGAAACTTGGCATGCTATCTTGGAGCGGCATCAACATGCCATGGTACAAATTTTGTCCCATTTGGGGCAGGTTTGGGTATATGCTTCTCACAAACCGGAGCTTCTCACAACAAGTATGATGGTTTTCGGTAGGGAACGTCCCACCTTTGGGAACGAAATGATATCCATTGCCTCGTATTGCTTTCAAGTTTTTTTCTCGTGTCAACATAGAACCACAGGAGTGTTGTGTGAATTTTTGTGATTTTTCGGGGTTCGTTTGGACATTTTTATGCATTAACTGAGTTTTCAATGCATTTATGTGCATAATTAAAATTTGAATTACATGTGCATGCTCCAGTGCATATAAATTGGTTGAAAAATCAAGTCTGTGTCCTTGGGTGCATGCTTAAGTCCCATGCAAGAAATGGGAATGAATTTCAAACACCAGGGCACCGTTGATTGCCGACAAAACATTGAGATGCCTGGTTTTTAAATTCTAGTAAATCCAAAACTCGTCTGAAAGTCATGAAACTTTGCATGCTATCATGGAGTGGCATCAACATGCCATGGTACAAATTTTGTCCCATTTGGGGCAGGTTTGGGTATATGCTTCTCAGAAACCGGAGCTTCTCACAACAAGCATGATGGTTTTCGGTTGGGAACGTCCCACCTTTGGGGACAA
This sequence comes from Aegilops longissima, assembly GCA_021605205.1. Taxonomy (NCBI): domain Eukaryota; kingdom Viridiplantae; phylum Streptophyta; class Magnoliopsida; order Poales; family Poaceae; genus Aegilops; species Aegilops longissima. The sequence goes on from CM038679.1 coordinate 338,777,322, forward strand.
AACGATAGCCATTGCCTCTTATTGCTTTCAAGTTTTTTTCTCGTGTCAACATAGAACCACAGGAGTGTTGTGTGAATTTTTGTGATTTTTCGGGGTACGTTTGGACATTTTTATGCATTAACTGAGTTTTCAATGCATTTATGTGCATAATTCAAATTTGAACTACATGCGCATTCTCCATTGCATATAAATTGGTTGAAAAATCATATCTGTGTCCTTGGGTGCATGCTTAGGTCCCATGCAAGAAATGGGAATGAATTTCAAACACCAGGGCACCATTGATTGCCGGCAAAACATTGAGATGCCTGGTTTTTAAATTCTAGTAAATCCAAAACTCAACTGTAATTCATGAAACATGGCATGCTATCATGGAGCGGCATCAACATGCCGTGGTACAAATTTTATCCCATTTGGGGCAGGTTTGGGTATATGCTTCTCACAAACCGGAGCTTCTGACAACAAGCATGATGGTTTTCGGTAGGGAACGTCCCACCATTGGGGACGAAACAATATCCATTGCCTCTTATTGCTTTCAAGTTTTTTTCTCGTGTCAACATAGAACAACAGGAGTGTTGTGTGAATTTTTGTGATTTTTCGGGGTTCCTTTGGACATTTTTATGCATTAACTAAGTTTTCAATGCGTTTATGTGCATAATTCAAATTTGAACTACATGCGCATGCTCCAGTGCATATAAATTGGTTGAAACATCAAATCTATGTCCTTGGGTGCATGCTTAGGTCCCATGCAAGAAATGGGAATGAATTTCAAACACCAGGGCACCGTTGATTGCCGGCAAAACATTGAGATGCCTGGTTTTTAAATTTTAGTAAATCCAAACTCGTCTAAAATTCATGAAAATTGGCATGCTAGCATGGAAGGGCACCCGACATGCTGTGGTATCTTTCGTGTCCATTTTGAGAGAAGGCGCACTCGAATAATGATAGCCAACAAAGGCATTTTGAAAAAAATAAATGCCACTTTAATATCTCAAATGTTTGTATAATTCAAACCGTGTGCGTTCGGTTAACCATTCACGTGACGCCACATGTCTTGGTTTTAATGGCTATAGGAGGTGCCGTGTGGATAGCTGCTCGACTAAACGGGAGGCGAGGCTCACTGGGAAGCGTACAAGCTATTCAACGCAGGATCTGTGCATGTCTTCAACGCAAAACGGTTTAGATTACGGTATGCAAATTAAAGCCAGACTTTGGCGCTAAGCCAAGAGACCTGCGATTTGTCAAAATATGCAGCTGAAAATCAATATCAATATCTATTTTTTGCAACTAAAATTCAGTAATTAAGCATAGATTTCATTCATACTACAGATTAAGCAGTCGTTCTCACCGGGAAGCGAGATGGCCTTGGATCACCGCCCGCCTCGCTCCCACTGGTCTATATTAATGGCGCAGTCGAGTGGCCGCACCCCCCATCCTCGCCACACACACAATTCCGCTCTCTCCGTCCACATCCTCGACGCCACTCTGAGTCCTCAAAGCCGTCAGTGTATGAGGATGCCGTCGAAGTGCCCCATCGGAGGAAGTGGCGACGCCGGGGCTGCTGAAGCACCGGAGCACGTCGTCAATATTGAGACAGAGGTTCCCATCCCCGCTGACAAGGTGGAGAACAAGGCTGCCAACAAGAGGAGGCAGGTCGAGAAAGAACCGCAAGCGACTCCAACAGGCCTAGACTTCATCAACAACCTCCCCGATGATATGTTGATAGTCATCATATCCCTCCTCCCAATCAGAAATCGGGCGAGGACAGCCGCCGTTTCCCTGCGGTGGCGCACCCTATGGCTCTGCACCCCTGTCAACTTCCTCCATGCCCACAAGCTCTGCCATGGCTATCGCCAAAGCTTGGATGTGTTCTCCCAGATCCTCGGTAGTCATCATGGCCCAATCAAAGGCCTTATCGCGGGCAAGTTCCGTTCCAATGGCAGGGAGCGAGGCAAGCTTGACTAGTGATTCTGATCCCGCGCCATAGATCAGCTAAAGAAGCTAAGTTATAATGATGGGCATATGAGTTTGCTGCCAACGTCCGCGCTCTGCTTCGCGCCCATGCTGCGCCTCGCCAAGTTCATGAACTGCCACCCCCTTAATGACGCGCCCGCTCTTTTTCTACCACGACTGAAGCACCTCGAGCTCATCGTCGTCCGCATCCCAAAGGATGACATGGAGCGCCTGCTCCACGGCTATACTGCACTCGAGTTCCTTCATCTTCAGGGGGCTACTCGTAGTTGATCAACAAAAGGACTCTCCGCACTATTTATGTGTGTTGCTGGTGCTGCAACGAGAGATCACAAAAGTTGGACCACAATATGGTCATCCAGGACACACCTTCACTTGAGAGATTACTTGTAGTTGATCAACAAGGTCCAACAAAAATCAATGTTATTTCTTCGCCGAAGTTGAAAGTGGTGGGCTACTCGTCTGTCAAATACTACAACTTTCAGGTACAATAGTCGCCTTATATACCTCTCATTCTTGATATCAACGTTATTTCTAGTTCTGGAGATGTATGTTCGTCTGTCATCCAGCGAAGCTTCACCCAAACTCTGGGCACAGTGAAGGTCTTGGCACTAGAATCTGTCGTCCCCAACCTGGACCAAATTTTCAGTTGCCTGAGATGCTTTCCATGCTTGAAGAAGCTGTATATCGAGGTGATGTTCCTTTCCTGTTAAATGTTAACCATAAGGGAGTTCAATTTTTTGCACCTTTTCCCAAGTTTACAATGACTATGTACTATGATTTCTAAAGGAATTTTGGAGGATTTTAGGACATACACCCCCACCCCATATTGGTTGCTTCATTCATATGGTTACAATCATCCATAAGCATTTCTCCTTTGTATTCATCTGTACTAGTTTTCTTAGGGAATTTTTCATCCAATCCAACCTCTTGTGAAGAAGGCTACATGTTTCTAGATTGTAATCAAATTAATGCCCATGTTAATCATGACAGATCGAAGATGGCACGTTGGTGCATTTTACAAATCTTGCAAACCAAATGGGCGTGTAGCAGTGTTCAAAACTGCATGTAGGCACTAACACGTTCTCTTCTTTTGCAGTGCATATTAGCCCCGGTGGAAGATGTTGATAACGACAATCACATTGAATGGCTGGATCTGCATCTCTCAAATATAACTTTGAACTCCTACCGAGGGACCCCACTGGAGATTACACTCGCCATGTTCTTTCTTGCCAGAGCAAAGGTGCTGAGGGTACTGAGGTTGAACACACATTTAATTAGGAAAGATCAATGGTATGATTATCAGAGGCGGCTGGTACTGCGGAATGGAAGTGCCTCCAAAAATGCCAAACTTCGTATTGGAAGAGTATATGGCAAAGCAATTGGAAGTTATTGTGTCAAATCCATAAATGACTTGTCAGCAGCTGATCCCTTTTCAGAAATGACGCAACAGGCAATGTTTGAATTTGGGCGTTGTAATCTTTGATTTTGAACCTTGCAATATTTACGGTATTTGTTATATTGAACCGTTTATGTTCTCTTGTCTCAAGGCAAATAGTTCATCCAGGTGAACTGCATGTCGTACATGGCACACACCTTGATCTGGCTGACCGTTTCTTTTGTGTTGCCTAATCACAAACAGTTCATCCGAGTGAAGTGTATGTTGTACATCGCACACACCTTGATCTGGCTGACCGTTTCTTTTGTGTTGCCTAATCAGAAACAGTTCATCTGAGTGAACCGTATGCTGTACATCGCACACGCCTTCATCAAGATGCACGTTTCTATTGTTCCGCCTCATTGCAAACGGTTCATTGGACTGAACCGTATGCCCTGGATCGCACACACAACTAAACTCTGAACCGTGTTTGATGCAACCTCCATTCCAAACGTTTTGCACCTTTTTGATGGTCTTTTACATCCTCATTTGTGATTAATGCATTGCACACAGTTTCGTGAAAGGGTCTCCGATCGTAGTGTCGCGTTAGCAGCATCCTGCAGTAGTGTGCGATGCAATAATCGCAAACATGGTGTAAAAAACATAAAAAAGGTGCAAAACGTTTGCGATGGCGGAGCCATCAAACACTGTTCAGATTTTAGTTGCGTGTGCGATGCAGGGCACATGTTTAATCCATTGAAACTTTCTACGATGAGGTAGAACAACAGAAATGAGCAGCCATAACAATGTGTGTGCGATGCAGGATACATGGTTAATCCATTCGAACTGTTTGCGATGAGGTAGAACAACAGAAACGGGCAGCCATATCAATGTGTGTGCGATATACGGCGTACGGTTAACTCAGACGAACTATTTTCGAGTAGGGAACAAAACGGAAACGATTCAACTTAACAAGATGTGTGTGATATGCGGCATACAGATCACATGGATGAACTGTTTGCGATGAGCCAAAAGAACACAAACGAGTCATGTAAACAAGATATGTTTGATAAGTGGAAAACAGCCGACTCGGATGAACTGTTTGCGATGAGAAATTACAACACAGACGGTCAATACTTTTACTTTGTGTGTGATTCTGTGTGTACAAAAAACTTTAAAAAATGCAAACTAGTTGCTTGCGGTGGCTAGGAGTATCGCACACGATGCGTCTGCGAGTACTAGTGTGTGATGAATAGTATGTTACACATACATTTCCTTATGTTAACATGTGTGTGAATTTGCAATATGGACAGTTAATATGCAAAAGCCATCTGGACATCGGGCAGATGCTTAAACTCAATGAACTGTGTACGATACTAATACTTTCCATGAACATTTATGAACTTGGGTAACAGCATTTGAGTAACATATATATAGTGGTTACACTTCGACAAAAGGAGGATCTTCGTAACATGGTTTTGACAACCATATGGTCCATATCTACATACTTAACATAGTAACAACTATCACATTTTAAGAGGCTAAGGGCCAACAACCATATGGTCCATATCTACATACTTAACATATATAGTAACAACCAGCACATTTTCAGAGGCTGAGGGCCAACAACCACAACTATCCACCGAAAGCAGCTTGATCACGACGACTCGGAATCTCGTCAATGAAAAGGAAGAGCCCTCATGTGCCTTGGTAGAGCATGAGTAGAACAGTGTCTCCAATTTTCGAATATGGATGCATTGCCACGAGAAGCGAGAACTTGTTAATTTGAATGGTTCCATTTCTGCGGGAAAGGCAGTACCTTGCAATCACTTTGGCGTTATTAGCAGGCACAAGTGTAATTCGACCACGCCGGGAAATCGATCCAGGAACTGCTACAGGGGGTAATTTCTGTTGACATGTAGAATAAAAAAATTGTAACATATCGTTGAAGATATATATATTTTATGAGCATCAACATTAAAATAAGACTTTCTACCAGCATTTTGTGCACATAATTGGTCTTGTTCAGTGTGTGCACCATAGGTCTAATTAATCCCGTCCAAAATCCAGCGTTCATATGCCGTGCTATCTCTGTCAGATTATCAACAAAGTTTATGACATGCTTCATGTCCTTCCAGTGAAATTTGGTACGCTTAGTAACATACAGATCGTTCACGATGCATCCAACATATCCTGCTTAAAAGGTGGAAAGGTATTATTTACTCAGAACCTGGCAGAAGAATATATAGTGCACATTAATTGGTAAATAGAATTTGTTACTGCCTAGGAACTGAGTCAGGATATGATATCACAATTGGTTGCTTAAATAGCGATCAATTGGTTGCATAAATAGTAATATGACAGCATGGAGAAAGTTGAAAGGACACTATCCTCGATCAGACTTTGATCGACTGATGACGTTGGGGAAGTAAGCATCCATGTTAATTAGACCAGGCTGTGGTGCACGCACTAGAATTTTATTGCCAGCTTTCAGTACATAACACTTAGACATTTTTCTCCAAATGCCCGCATTAAAATAGGAGTGACCATCTTTATCAAGTTTTACGCTAACGTCATTGTAAATCCATGTTGTGTTGTCAATATGACATCCTAGGAGTCATCAGCAAAGTAAAGTCCAAGATTTCCTTCTACTCATGCTCTTGCAAAGCAAGGGATGTACAACTTGAAATGAAAATTAAGATCATAAATTAGATATATAGAAATAACAGAGCATAGAACAGATCCATATATATAGATGAAAGCAAAGTACAAATATATAGAATTAAAAATAGATAATGTAACAAAGATTTGATGCAAATATAAAGATAATGTAGCAACATACGGTATATGTTTACGAATTTAGGCCACGCCGACCGTGGTAGGTTGGGGTTGAACATACCGAGCGCTCCCTGAAGTCATCCCGAATGGTGAGATACAACTTCGTTTTCGACTGGTCACGACCACAGTTGGCCGATTTGGGCTCGCACTATGGACACATGAATGAACACCCACGAATCAGCTAGAACAGAAATGATTCCACGGTGATTTCCACCGGTTGATTAACAGTGACGGATAGAATGCGATAAAAGATAGTGAATATTTCACTAATTAAGTTGATTACCTTCTCCATGAGAAAAATCCCTGGCGCAATCCCGCAAAAAACCCCAGTCGACCAGAGTCTAGAATGTCGGTGTAGATAGGCGGCGGAAAACGGTAGCGGCTGCTACCTCTTGAGCACTTCGTTGTATTTCCCCGAAGAAGAAAGGATGATGTAGCAAAGTAGCGTAAGTATTTCCCTCAGTTTTTGAGAACCAAGGTATCAATCCAGTAGGAGGCTACGCGCGAGTCCCTCGTACCTACACAAAGCAAATAACTCCTCGCAACCAACGCGAATAGGGGTTGTGAATCCCTTCATAGTCACTTACGAGAGTGAGATCTGATAGAGATGATAGATAATATTTTTGGTATTTTTGGTATAGAGATGCAAAGTAAAATAAAAAGCAAAGTAAAAAAGAAAAGCAATAATAAAGTGATGGAAGATTAATACGATAAAGATAGACCCGGGGGCCATAGATTTCACTAGTGGCTTCTCTCAAGAGCATAAGTATTTTACGGTGGGTGAACAAATTACTGTTGAGCAATTGACAGAATTGAGCATAGTTATGAGAATATCTAGGTATGATCATGTATATAGGCATCACATCCGAGACAAGTAGACCGACTCCTGCCTGCATCTACTACCATTACTCCACTCATCGACCGCTATCCAGCATGCATCTAGAGTATTAAATTCAAGAAAACAGAGTAACGCCTTAAGCAAGATGACATGATGTAGAGGGATAAATTCATGCAATATGATAAAAAACCCATCTTGCTATCCTCGATGGCAACAATACAATACGTGCCTTGCTGCCCCTACTGTCACTGGGAAAGGACATCGCGAGATTGAACCCAAAGCTAAGCAATTCTCCCATTGCAAGAAAAACCAATCTAGTAGGCCAAACCAAACTGATAATTCGAATAGACTTGCAAAGATAACCAATCATACATAAAAGAATTCAAAGGAGATTCAAATATTGTTCATAGATAATCTTGATCATAAACCCACAATTCATCGGTCTCAACAAACACACCGCAAAAAGAAGATTACATCGAATACATCTCCACGAGAGAGGGGGAGAACATTGTATTGAGATCCAAAAAGAGAGAAGAAGCCATCTAGCTACTAAGTATGGACCCGAAGGTCTGAGGTAAACTACTCACACTTCATCGGAGGGGCTATGATGTTGATGTAGAAGCCCTCCATGGTGGATTCCCCTTCCGGTGGAGCTCCTGAACAGGCCCCAAGATGGGATCTTGTGGATACAGAAAGTTGCGGCGGTGGAATTAGGTTTTTGGCTCCGTATCTGATCGTTTGGGGGTACGTAGGTATATATAGGATGAAGGAGTACGTCGGTGGAGCAAAGGGGGGCCCACGAGGCAGGGGGGCGCGCCCTAGGGGGGTGGGCGCGCCCCCCACCCTCGTGGCCACCTCCCTTCTTTCTTGACGTGGAGTCGAAGTCTCCTGGATCATATTCGGTGAGAAAATCACATTCCCGAAGGTTTCATTCCGTTTGGGATCCGTTTGATATTCCATTTCTACGAAACACTGAAATAGGCAAAAACAGCAATTCTGGGATGGGCCTCCGGTTAATAGGTTAGTCCCAAAAGTAATATAAAAGTGGAAAATAAAGCCTAATATGGTCCAAAACAGTAGATAATATAGCATGGAGCAATCAAAAATTATAGATACGTTGGAGACGTATCAGGCATCCCCAAGCTTAATTCCTGCTCGTCCTAGAGTAGGTAGTGATAAAAAGAGAATTTTTGATGCGGAGTGCTACTTGGCATAATTTCAATGCAATTCTTCTTAATTGTGGTATGAATCCAGATCCGAAAGATTCAACACAAAAGTTCATATTGACATAAAAATAATAATACTTCAAGCATACTAACAAAGCAATCATGTATTCTCAAAATAACATGGCCAAAGAAAGTTATCCCTACAAAATCAAATAGTCTGGCATGCTCTATCTTCACCACACAAAGTATTTAAATCATGCACAACCCCGATGACAAGCCAAGCAATTGTTTCATACTTTTGACATTCTCAAAACTTTTTCGATCTTCACGCAATACATGAGCGTGAGCCATGGATATAGCACTATATGTGGAATAGAATGGTGGTTGTGGAGAAGACAAAAAAGCGGAAGATAGTCTCACATCAACTAGGCGTATCAACGGGCTATGGAGATGCCCATCAATAGATATCAATGTGAGTGAGTAGGGATTGCCATGCAACGGATGCACTAGAGCTATAAGTATATGAAAGCTCAACAAAAGAAACTAAGTGGGTGTGCATCCAACTAGCTTGCTCACGAAGACCTAGGGCATTTTGAGGAAGCCCATCATTGGATATACAAGCCAAGTTCTATAATGAAAAATTCCCACTAGTATATGAAAGTGATAAAATGAGAGACTCTCTATCATGAAGATCTTGGTGCTACTTTGAAGCACAAGTGTGGTAAAAGGATAGTAACATTGTCCCTTCTCTCTTTTTATCTCATTTTTTTATTTGGTCCTTTTCTTTTTTTATGGCCTCTTTTCTTCCTTTTTTTATTTTTTGTCCGGAGTCTCATCCCGACTTGTGGGGGAATCATAGTCTCCATCATCCTTTCCTCACTTGGAACAATGCTCTAAAAATGATGATCATCACACTTTTATTTTCTTACAACTCAACAATTACAGCTCGATACTTAGAACAAAATATGACTCTATATGAATGCCTCCGGCGGTGTACCGGGATATGCAATGAATCAAGAGTGACATGTATGAAAGAATTATGAACGGTGGCTTTGCCACAAATACGATGTCAACTACATGATCATGCTAAGCAATATAACAATGATGGAGCATGTCATAATAAACGGAATGGTGGAAAGTTGCATGGCAATATATCTCGGAATGGCTATGGAAATGCCATGATAGGTGGATATGGTGGTCGTTTTGAGGAAGGTATATGGTGGGTGTAAGATACCGGCGAAAAGTGTGCGGTATTAGAGAGGCTAGCAATGGTGGGAGGAAGAAGAGTGCGTATAATCCATGGACTCAACATTAGTCATGAAGAACTCATATACTTATTGCAAAAATCTACAAGTTATCAAAGTAAATTATTACGCGCATTCTCCTAGGGGGTTAGATTGATAGGAAAAGACCATCGCTCGTCCCCGACCTCCACTGATAAGGAAGACAATCAATAAATAAACCGTGCTCCGACTTCATCACATAACGGTTCACCATACATGCATGCTACGGGAATCACAAACTTTAACACAAGTATTTCTCAAATTCACAACTACTCAACTAGCATGAATCTAATATCACCATCTTCATATCTCAAAACAATTATCAAGCATCAAACTTTTCTTAGTATTCAACGCACTCAAAAGAGGGTTTTACAAATCTTGAATACCAAGCATATTAAATTTTTAAGGAAATTACCATGCTATTTAAGACTCTCAAAATAATCTAAGTGAAGCATGAGAGACCAATAGTTTCTATAAAACAAATCCACCACCGTGCTCTAAAAGATATAAGTGAAGCACTAGAGCAAAACTATATATCTCAAAAGATATAAGTGAAGCACATAGAGTATTCTATCAAATTCCAAATCATGTATGGCTCTCTCAAAAGGTGTGTACAGCAAGGATAATTGTGGTAAAATAAAAAGCAAAGACTCAAATCATACAAGACGCTCCAAGCAAAACACATATCATGTGGTGAATAAAAATATAGCTCCAAGTAAAGTTACCGATGGAAGTAGACGAAAGAGGGGATGCCTTCCGGGGCATCCCCAAGCTTTGACTTTTTGGTGTCCTTAGATTATCTTGGGGGTGCCATCGTCATCCCCAAGCTTAGGCTCTTGCCACTCCTTGTTCCATAATCCATCAAAAGATTTCACCCAAAACTTGAAAACTTCACAACACAAAACTCAACAGAAATCTCGTGAGCTCCGTTAGCGAAAGAAAAAAAAAGACCACTTCAAGGTACTGTAATGAACTCATTATTTATTTATATTGGTGTTAAAAATACTGTATTCCAACTTCTCTATGGTTTATAAACTATTTTACTAGCCACAAGATTCATCAAAATAAGCAAACAACACACGAAAAACAGAATATGTCAAAAACAGAACAGTCTGTAGTAATATGTAACTAACGCAAACTTCTGGAACTCCAAAACTTCAGCCAAAATAGGAAGACCTAGTAAATTTGTTTATTGATCAGCAGCAATTGGAATCACTATTTTATCACATTCTGGTGATTTTTAACAATTGTTTTCGTGAACAGAAAGTTTCTGGAAATTACAGCAAGATCAAATAACTATCATCCAAGAAGATCCTATAGGTTTAACTTGGCACAAACACTAAATAAAACATAAAACCACATCTAAACAGAAGGTAGATAGATTATTTATTTCTAAACAGAAGGCAAAGCAAAAAAAAAAACTAAAAATAAAATTGGGTTGCCTCCCAACAAGCGCTATCGTTTAACGCCCCTAGCTAGGCATAAAAGCAAGGATAGATCTAGGTATTGTCATAATAGTGGTATGGAAAATCATGAAAACTTGTCTCATATTCTCTATGTTCAGCAGCAAGTTTTCTTTGAGGCAAGCAAAAATAATCAAAAGGGCTAAATTTAATGGGACAAAAGTCCCCAAGATCAATCTCGGGAGGTATGGCTTCCTCCCTAGGCCCTTTGTATTGCACAACCAATTCATCATTAAGAGCATTCTTTTGGCAAAAAGCTTCAAGCCTTCGTTCAAGAGGAAAACCTAGTCCATTATTATGAATAGCAAAATCATCATTAAGCTCGGAAATTTTATCAATTAGAACATCGGCAGGAACCCTTTTCCTAAGATTTTCATTACAAGCAATATGATCTAAAGATTGTAAACGCATCATGTCTTCTTGATTAAAAAGGATAGCTTCAATGGGAGGATGACTAGCATCTACCCTATAATGCGCAAAGATTTCTTTGGCCTCTTTTATTATAAATCTAAACTCATGAGCCAAAAAGATAGTGTGGCACGCTTAACAGAAGAATGCTCAATATTATAAAATTCTAAGAAAATTCTTTGTATGCAAGGATGCATGTGCATAAATTGCCTTTCAAGTTCAACTATAACCATGGCAATAGCGTCCGCAAGACTACTAGTTCTATGAAGAATAGAACCGCCCATAGAGGGCAAAGCATCGGCACAAGTAAAGAAATCTTGAATATTTCCTTTTCCAATAATATTACCACTACCATCTCGAAAAAATTTTGTATGCAAATTCAGACATAACGACAAGCAAGGGAGAAAGAGGCAAACGAAAAAGAGAGGGCGAATAAAACGGCAAGGGTGAAGTGGGGGAGTGGAAAACGAGAGGCAAATGGCAAATAATGTAATGCGAGAGATAAGGGATTGTGATGGGTACTTGGTATGTTGACTTTTGCGTAGACTCCCCGGCAACGGCGCCAGAAATTCTTCTTGCTACCTCTTGAGCACTGCGTTGGATTTCCCCGAAGAGGAAAGGATGATGTAGCAAAGTAGAGTAAGTATTTCCCTCCGTTTTTGAGAACCAATGTATCAATCCAGTAGGAGGCTACGCGTGAGTCCCTCGTACCTACACAAAGCAAATAACTCCTCGCAACCAACGCGAATAGGGGTTGTCAATCCCTTCACGGTCACTTAGGAGAGTGAGATCTGGTAGAGATGATATATAATATTTTTGGTATTTTTGGTATAGAGATGCAAAGTAAAATAAAAAGCAAAGTAAAAAGCAAAGCAATAATAAAGTGATGGAAGATTAATATGATAAAGATAGACCCGGGGGCCATAGATTTCACTAGTGGCTTCTCTCAAGAGCATAAGTATTTTACTGTGGGTGAACAAATTACTATTGAGCAATTGACAGAATTGAGCATAGTTATGATAATATGTAGGTATGATCATGTATATAGGCATCACGTCCGAGGCAAGTAGACCGACTCACCTCTGCATCTACTATTATTACTCCACTCATCGACCGCTATCCAAAGATGCATCTAGAGTATTAAGTTCAAGAAAACAGAGTAACGCCTTAAGCAAGATGACATGATGTGGAGGATAAATTCATGCAATATGATAAAACCCCATCTTGTTATCCTCGATGGCAACAATACAATACGTGCCTTGCTGCCCCTCATCACACCGGGAAAGGACACCGCAAGATTGAACCCAAAGCTAAGCACTTCTCCCATTGCAAGAAAAACCAATCTAGTAGGCCGAACCAAACTGATAATTCGAAGAGACTTGCAAAGATAACCAATCATACATAAAAGAATTCAGAGGAGATTCAAATATTGTTCATAGATAATCTTGATCATAAACCCACAATTCATCGGTCTCAACAAATACACCGCAAAAAGAAGATTACATCGAATAGATCTCCACGAGAGAGGGGGAGAACATTGTATTGAGATCCAAAGAGAGAGAAGAAGCCATCTAGCTACTAACTATGGACCCGAAGGTCTGAGGTAAACTACTCACACTTCATCGGAGGGACTATGATGTTGATGTAGAAGCCCTCCATGGTGGATTCCCCTTCCGGCGGAGCTCCGGAACAGGCCCCAAGATGGGATCTCGTGGATACAGAAAGTTGCGGTGGTGGAATTAGGTTTTTGGCTCCGTATCTGATCGTTTGGGGGTACGTTGGTATATATAGGAGGAAGGAGTACGTCGGCGGAGCAAAGGGGGGCCCACGAGGCAGGGGGGCGTGCCCTAGGGGGGTGGGCGCGCCCCCACCCTCGTGGCCACCTCCCTTCTTTCTTGACGTGGGGTCCAAGTCTCCTCGATCATATTCGGTGAGAAAATCACGTTCCCGAAGGTTTCATTCCGTTTGGACTCCGTTTGATATTCCATTTCTTCGAAACACTGAAATAGGCAAAAACAAAGCAATTCAGGCTGGGCCTCCGGTTAATAGGTTAGTCCCAAAAGTAATATAAAAGTGGAAAATAAAGCCCAATATGGTCCAAAACAGTAGATAATATAGCATGGAGCAATCAAAAATTATAGATACGTTGGAGACGTATCAGCGGTGAAATCCGGTGCCGTTTGGGGCGCGACCTACGCCCGTCGCGAACAGTCGTCGAGCTTAGGGTGCAGAGTTGCGGAGGAGTTTGCGGCGACTGAGTGGGGACGAAGTGGGCGAGGGTTTTCTTTTTTTCTTTTGCATGTGTGAGTGAACACACACGGTTCTCAGAGGCGATGGAGATGAATCGTGTGCGATAGTAAATCACCGAGATTGAATGGGAATCCAAATTTCCTTTGTCCTTCATCCATGTGTTTTTTTCTACGATGAACATAAACCATGCTAATCACCGTGTTCAAACCTGACACTTTTCCGGGTTCATTTACAATATTTACGGGATTATGTGCATTTTTAGGCATTAATGCATATAATTTAAATTCAAACAATCAGTGTATGAAAGGGTGCACAAGAACGGTCTGGAAAAACCATACTCGTGGTATTTAGTAATTTCTCAAGCCTTTTACAAGGAATGGGCAGATATTTCAATGGAATGCGTGGCAATAGTCAACCACAAACGCGTCATTTACTGGGTTATCAACTATAGACAAATGAAATATATGCTTGAAAAACATGACGCCTGGCATGGTGCCATGGTATGGCCTCACCGTGCCCTGGTTAAAAGCTGAGAAGGTTTGATTTATGTCATCGTGCATGCCCATCATAAATCGAACCATCACCGAGGAAGTTCAATGCTTTCGAGGGGGAAATCACCAAGATTGAAGGGGAATCCAAATTTCCGTCCTAGTTTGTCATTCAGTTTTTTTCCAGCGATCAACATACCGCCTCAAATGCAACGTGTTCAAATTTGACATTTCGCCGGGCTCATTTACCATATTTAGGGTATTATGTGCATTTTCTAGGCATTAATGGACATAATTCAAATTCGAACAATCGGTGCATGAAAAGGTGCACAAGAACGGTCTGGAAAACCATGCTCGTGTTATTTAGTACATTCTCATGCCTTTTACAAGTAATGGGCAGATATTTCAAGGAAATGTGTGGCAATAGTCAACCATAAACGTGTCGTTTACTGGGTTAACAACTATACAAAAAATGAAACACATGGTTGGAAAATATGACGCCTGGCGTGGTGCCATGGTATGGCCTCACCATGCCCTGGTAAAATTGGAGAATGTTTTCGTTATGTCGTGATGCACGCCTTTCATTGAAACATCACCGAGGAAGTTTCATGGCTTCGAGTGAGAAATCACCAAGATTGAAGGGGGATCCAAATTTTCTTTGTCCTTTGTCCACGAGTTTTTTCTATGATGAACATACAACCTGCAAATCACCATGTTCAAATTTGGCACTTTTCCGGGTTCATTTGCCATATTTAGGGGATTATGTGCATTTCCTAGGCATTAATGCACATAATTCAAGTTCCAACAATTGGTGCATGAAAGGATCCACAAGAATGGCCTAGGAAACCATGCTCATGCCATTTAGTAAATTCTGATGCCTTTCACAGGGAATGGACAGATATTTCGATGAAATGTGTGGCAATTGTCAACCACACATGTTTGTTTGTTGGGTTTTCAACTATATAAAAAATAAAATAAATGCTTAAAAAACATGACGCCTGGCATGGTGCCATGGTATGACCTCACCATGCCCTGGTAAAAATTTGAGAAGGTTTGGCTCATGTCGTCATGCACGCCGTTCATAAATCGAACCATCACCGAGGAAGTTCCACGCTTTCGAGAGGGAAATACCCAAGATTGAAGGGGAATCCATTTTTTCTTCGTTCTTTGCCCTGAGTTTTTTCTACGACGAACATACACCCTGCAAATCACCGTGTTCAAATTTGGCATTTTCCGGGCTCATTTACCATATTTAGGGGATTATGTGCATTTTCTAGGCATTTAGCGCATATAAATCCAATCCAGCTACAGGTGCACGGGTGTGATGTGAGGGACGTGGATTGCCGTTTGATCGCGGCGCATCCTACGGCGCATCCGCGTGGCTGGGGTTCCAGCCAATCATAATGCAACACACAATAGGCTCAGCGCACACTGTTTCCGGAAGCGACGGACATGAACCGTGTGCGATAATGAACGAGAAAAATTGTAAGGGAAGCCAAATTTCTGTTGTCATTTGTCGTTGAGCTCTTGAATACCACCACACTGTACAGCTTCCCGGGCCCTCCATCCCATAGCTGTCTCCAGGCGTCGTCCATGGCACTGCGGCGCACAATAACTGGTAAGGAAGCGATGGCATCCTGCCGCACCTCGTTCCTCGTCGCCCGCGACCACACACATGGTAAGGAAGCGATGGCATCTCGCCGCGCCGAGTTCATCACCGGCGGCGGCCAGATAGTTACATGGGTGGACTTTGAGGCTGCCATGGCCGCATGGGTGGTGGATCTAGAGGTGGCGAAAGCCGCACAGAAGGAGCGGAAAAGGAAGAAAGCGGTCAATAAAAGATAGTCTCGCCGCCGCAAGAAAAAAGAGGCCGCACGCCACCGTGAGGAGAGCTTGGCGGAGATCGAAGCACGGTGGGCTGCCGCCTACAATGCCGGGAAGGAGAACGTCGGCGTCTGGCCAGCATGCCCCGATGGCAGCATGTGAGATGTAGTTTAAGTTTGTAGTATTAGAGCAAATTACCAGTAGTATTTTAAGTTTGTAGTATTAACATACAATGTCGGTAATAACATCCTTTGAGGGCTTTGAGCATTGATTAGCATGTGTGCCCGTGTGCGTTTTTGTGTGTTAATCATTAAAAGATCACAAAACACACGGTTTCTATGCCATACCAGTCTGCGTTTTTTGCGTTAAGGACCCATAAGTGAGTTACTTGTGCGATGTTTCGTAATAAACCAGGCGTACCATTGACGGAAAAAAATCAAGTACACGTGTACATTTTTTTTGGAGACGGGATCTGCCAACTTTCTTTTTTCTCGCACACGAGTATTTTACGCGCTTCGTCTCTGTTGTGTGTTTCCCTCACCCATGTTTCAAGTTTCACAACAGAATTTTCATTAGGCGTGTGATTTTAGAATTTATTCCTCCAACCACATCCCCACCCTCAGTATCCCCCCTCATGCCTCCCCCTACCGGCATCTCAAACTGCCGCCCCCGCAACCACAGGTTCCACATCTATGTTCTGCTTGGATCCAGTCAGGTAATCCACTGATCTTTATCACGGCCCCTACCTGATTGCTTAAATGGCGCCTGCGAAACATCCTCATGCCTCCAAATCCCCACCGCCAGGAACTGATGGCGGTCCATGGCGCGATGGCAGCTGTGCGTGTTGACCTGGAGGAACACCTCGCCTCCATCGCTGCCGCCGACATGGTGCAGGCTCTGGCCCAGATGAAGTCCCCCAGCGACTACCCCCAGGACTTAACAGGTAAGATCTGACCAGCTAAATCTTACCAATACCACTTGCAATGGCTATGATTTGTATGGTAGATGTATTAAGCATGTTCGTGCCTTGTTTATTTTGGTACTGCACACTTTGTGATGTTCAAATATTATCGTTTCGATCTCAATTTCATCAGTACCAGCAACAAACTTACAATACATGACTCAGGATATCACTAGAGATGCTACTCATTTGCTATTTTTAGTGGATGCTAACCCTGTTGTACTTAACATGCATGTCCATGTACTTATGCAGGGTCATAACAGCCGATGTTGTTGTTTGCCATCGAGCTTAGCTGCATCCCATGTCTTACTGTATTTCACATCATTTGTGCAATTGCAGTTTAACTTCTACCATTTACTGGTTGCCTGTAGGTACACATGTCAGTGGCACTGGTCCACGCTTTGACCCAGAGGAACAGCTCGCCTCCACCGCCGCTGACTTTGGGCGGGCTCTGGCCAAGATGAAGTGCCCCAGCAACTACCTCTCAAGACTTACCAAGTATGTACTCACCAGTTCAATCTTACCAATACAAGTTGCAATTAATGGCTATGTTCGGTACGGTCAATGTATTAAGCATGTTCTAGTAAACATGCCTAACACGTGTTTGCTAGTTTCCCTACCTTTTTATAGACATTTGGGCCATTCTATGCTCTGGAAGCACCTGCCTTGTCATGTTTAACTATGCCAATTGCATTTTTATCAGTATCGGTTTCAATATTTATTAAGCCTGTTGCAATTAACAGTTGAATCCATTTTTAAACAGTTGTATTTCAATGGCTACAAACTTACAAAACATGACTTAGGATGCTGTTAAGCCTGTTGCAATTAACAGTTGTATCCATTTTTTAATCTGTCCATTTGCTACCATGCTCCTCTCTGCAATGAAGATATACTAGAGATGCTGCCCATTTGCTATTTTTGGTGGATGCTAACCCCGTTCTACTTAACATGCATGTCCATGTACTTACGCAGGGTCATAACAGCCGATATTGTTGTTTGCCGTCGAGCTTAGCTGCATCCCATGTCTTACTGTATTTCACAGCATTTGTGCAATTGCAGTTTAACTTCTACCATTTACTGGTTGCCTGTAGGTACACATGTCAGTGGCACTGGTCCATGCTTTGACCCAGAACACCTCGCCTCCACCGCCGCTGACTTTGGGCGGGCTCTGGCCAAGATGAAGTGCCCCAGCAACTACCTCTCAAGACTTACCAAGTATGTACTCACCAGTTCAATCTTACCAATACAAGTTGCAATTAATGGCTATGTTCGGTACGGTCGATGTATTAAGCATGTTCTAGTAAACATGCCTAACACGTTTTTTCTAGTTTCCCTACCTTTTTATAGACATTTGGGCCATTCTATGCTCTGGCAGCACCTGCCTTGTGATGTTTAACTATGCCAATTGCATTTTTATCAGTATCGGTTTCAATGTCTATTAAGCCTGTTGCAATTAACAGTTGAATCCATTTTTAAACAGTTGTATTTCAATGGCTACAAACTTACAAAAAATGACTTAGGATGTCAAAGCTGTTGCAATTAATGCTTGTATCCATTTTTAATCTGTCCATTTGCTACCATGCTCCTCTCTGCAATGAACATATACTAGAGATGCTGCCCATTTGCTATTTTTGGTGGATGCTAACCCCGTTCTACTTAACATGCATGTCCATGTACTTACGCAGGGTCATAACAACCGATGCTGTTGTTTGCCGTCGAGCTTAACTGCATCCCATGTCTTACTGTATTTCACATCATTTGTGCAATTGCAATTTAACTTCTACCATTTACTGGTTGCCTGTAGGTACACATGTCAGTGGCATTGGTCCACGCTTTGACCCGGAGGAACAGCTCGCCTCCACCGCCGCTGACTTTGGGCGGGCTCTGGCCAAGATGAAGTGCCCCAACAACTACCTATCAAGACTTACCAAGTATGTACTCACCAGTTCAATCTTACCAATACGAGTTGCAATTAATGGCTATGTTCGGTACGGTCGATGTATTAAGCATGTTCTATTAAACATGCCTAACACGTTTTTGCTAGTTTCCCTACCTTTTTATAGACATTTGGGCCATTCTATGCTCTGGCAGCACCTGCCTTGTGATGTTTAACTATGCCAATTGCATTTTCATCAGTATCGGTTTCAATGTCTATTAAGCCTGTTGCAATTAACAGTTGAATCCATTTTAAACAGTTGTATTTCAATGGCTACAAACTTACAAAACATGACTTAGGATGGTGTTAAGCCTGTTGCAATTAACAGTTGTATCCATTTTTTAATCTGTCCATTTTCTACCTTGCTCCTCTCCGCAATGAAGATATACTAGAGATGCTGCCCATTTGCTATTTTTGGTGGATGCTAACCCCGTTCTACTTAACATGCATGTCCATGTACTTACGCAGGGTCATAACAGCCAATGCTGTTGTTTGCCGTCGACCTTAGCTGTATCCCATGTCTTACTATATCTCACACCATTTGTGCAATTGCAGTTTAACTTCTACCATTTACTAGTTGCCTGTAGGTACACATGTCAGTGGCACTGATCCATGCTTCGACCCGGAGGAACAGCTCACCTCCACTGCTGCTGACTTTGGGTGGGCTCTGGCCAAGATGAAGTGCCCCAACAACTACCTCTCAGGACTTACCAAGTATGTACTCACCAGTTCAATCCTACCAATACTAGTTGCAATTAATGGCTATGTTTTGTACGGTCGATGTATTAAGCATGTTGTAGTAAACATCCCTAACAAGTTTTAGCTATTTTCCCTACATTTTTATAGACAACTGGGCCATTATCTGATCTGGCAGCACTTGCCCTCTGATGTTTAACTCTTCCAATTGCATTTTTATCAGTACCGGTTTCAATGGCC
Source organism: Aegilops longissima (assembly GCA_021605205.1). Taxonomy (NCBI): domain Eukaryota; kingdom Viridiplantae; phylum Streptophyta; class Magnoliopsida; order Poales; family Poaceae; genus Aegilops; species Aegilops longissima. The sequence goes on from CM038679.1 coordinate 338,797,059, forward strand.
ATTAGCCTGTTGCAATTAACAGTCGTATCCATTTTTAAAGAGTTGTATTTCAATGGCTACAAACTTACAAAACATGAATTAGGATGTTTTTAAGCCTGTTGTAATTAACAGTTGTATCCATTTTTTAATCCGTCCCTTTGCTACCATTCTACAATGTTTATATCACTACAAATGTTGCCGTTTTATTACCATTTGCTATTTTTGGTGGATGTTACCCCTGTTGTAGTTAACACTGGCTTTCCATGTACTTACACAAGGCTACAATGGGTGATGCTATTGTTTTCCGTCGAGGTTAGCTGCATCCCATGTCTTATACACCATCTATTCCTAAATATAAGTATTTTTAGAGATTCCAATATAGACTACATAAGCAGCAAAATGAGTGAATCTAGATTCTAATCTAAACTATATCTATATTTCTATATACATCCGTATGTAGTTCATATTGAAATATCAAAAAAAATACTTGTACTTAGGAACATAGGTAGTTGTATTTTACATCATTTGTATAATCTCAGTTTAGCTTCTAACATTTGCTAGTTGCTTGTAGATACATATATGAGCGGTACTGATCCATGCTTCGATCCGTTTTGCCTATGGGGCAATGAGATATTCATGAATAAGCGTCAAGTGAGGAAACTAAGAAAGATTCTTAGGTGAAAGAAATGGGTGATTGGAATTAAGCTCTTTATTTACACTTTGTCGAAGACAACAATGAACTTTAGGATGGTAAGTAATGTGTTGCCTTTTCCCCTGCCCACAACAAGTTACTCTATTAGACCTCAATATCTGATATTTTTCTCTTTTCAGTGGTTTCTGAAGCTATTTACTGATGATTACCTTGCAAACTACATGACCGGAGTGGAGGCAACTAAGGTTAAAGTATATAATTCATGCTACCATGATGCTCTACAATTCTTCCTGAAGGCGGTGAAGGATGGGCGGGCGATCGCCACAAGGGGTTGGACAAAAGTGGTTCGTGCCTATGGCATGCAGGAAGGGACATTATGGGCATTCCGCTTCTTCAGCACCGTCGGTAGTCAAAATGATTTACACTTGTCTCTTCACCTTTACCGCCTTTAAATATTGTGGTTCATCATAGTTAATTGCTTCCTAATCCAGTAATTATTGAACATATTGTACTCGCAATTTTATTTATGGATTCGTTGTTGAACCATTGTGCCGAGATTTTGAATTGCATGTTTCATATTCCAAAAGTTATAATTCAAATAATAAATTACATGCAAAAATAAAAAGAGAACAGACGGTCATGGAACTTTGCAAACGGTTCTCGCAGTAAAAGCGCTTGTGATGGATAGCCCAATGCCACACATTTTTCTACATCAAATCGTGTGTGATGTAATTAATGAAAGCAAACAGTTAACCCAGGCAGAGCGTGTGTGATAGTTACACCTTTCACACACGAGCGTATACATAAAACTGTGTGGGATGTACATACGAACGGAAACGTTTTCCCTGGATTGACTGTGTGGGATGTACATAAGAACGGAAACATATTCCTTGCATTGACGTTGTGTGATATACATACGAACGGAAATATTTTTCTGGGATTCACCGTGTGGGATGTGCATACCTACGCAAATGTTTTTCTCGGATTACCGTGTGGGATGTACATACCTACGGAAATGATTGGGTTTCGATGCCTCGCCCGATCGCACACGGCCCCAACATGTGTCCTAGGAGGGCCTATCCCCGACGATTTTTCGGTCATGTGGGAAGGACCCCCGTATCGCCCACACTCACTTGGCGACGGTTCCAAATGCCGTCGCGGAAAGGGGTTAAAAACCGTTTGTATAGCACCGACACGTACCAGTGACGCCCTTAAACCGAGATGGAGGGAGTATGATCAACTAACGATCCACGCGTCCTAGTCGCACTTCATGTCCTTCATGTCTGGTACACTACCCTCCATTAAGTGAACAACCACACACATGCCAAATTATCGGAAAGGTGTGAGTGTGTACAAATAAAGAATTTTAATTTCAATTATCGGAAAGGTGTGAGAGTATGTACAGTTTGCCCTCTCCCAATAATTATGGTTGTTGTGTTTGGCCTAAACTTGGTCAAACTTTACAAAGTTTGACTTCAGTCAAATCTAATATGCAAAATAAATAAAAATGGAGGGCTATATACCTCCATTCGGGTTTTTAGTCCACACCATGTTTTTAATCAAAGTTTGACCACATATTTAGTTAGAAGCTGGACAAATAAAATTACAGGGTAGCTGAACACAAAGTTGTGAGAAGGCTTAGAAATCAATACAAACTTTTTCTCTTAGTACCAACATCGATGCTTCTTCGAGGAAACATTTCGTTCATATCCAATTGTGTGATAAAATTGCACCAAAGTAAACGACTGCTCGAAGATGAACTAATGAAGGATATCGTCTTTGTGGTAACAAGTGAAGAGCACTGATGGAAGACAACCCATTCTTCATTGAACATCGATCAGCTTCACCAGCTGATGTAACCATGAGCATCGATAGCTCATCGTGGTGTGATGCATCATTGATTTTGGCATCATGTTTGGGTCAGGCACCAATGAAGTTTGACAATCCTTTCCACCTCAAAAAAAAGTTTAACAATCCTCACTGTGGTTTGTTTCTTCTCGCTAGTCAAGCTCGAGAAAGGAAGAATTGAGTAATAGTGGCCATCCAATTTTGTGCAGTTCCACTAAAATTGAGGAAGGCATGCCCGGGTACGGAGATACGCATCCCTGTTTGCAAAAATATAAAAAAATGATATTTAAGTAGGGTCGTTAGTTTGTTTGAGAAGTGGAACAAGATTAACAGCGGCATCTTAATTGTCAATAAGAACTAATGAAACGTACACCAAAAAATAGAAGCATCATGATTATCTTGATGGGAACTAAAGTAGGATACCAGGAGAAAAACTAAAGCAGGACAGAAGCATTTATCGACGCCTCTAGATTGACAGCAGCATTACTTAAAAGGGACGCCACTTTAACATGGGCATTGCTTCATTTTACAAGTGATAGTTTTAGATAAGCAGCAGCAATAGGAGCATATGGACAATGACCGCACAACCATCATGTACTTTTTGTTGAAAAAAACATGTATACCTCCATCGATGCATAAATGATAAACCAGGACAACTTTTCGAGTGGCCTTTCCTCTATAACTAGCAAGATGCCCGTGCGTCGCACGGAACATCAAGATGCATTTGTATGAGTAGTTTATCTTGTGAGAGAAAAGGATGAACGAGGGAAGTCCTTATCAGCAAGTGTGGAGAGAGGTGCGGGTATCTTTTTGCAAAATTGCCATAGTTTGCTTTTTATCCGGGATCGGACGGTCTATATTACACGATGGCAGGCACACCATCATCACCAACTTGGTCTTTTATAAGAGTAGATATAACTAGCAAGATGCATGTGTGTTGCACGGAACATCAAGATGCATTTGTATGAGTAGTTTATCTTGTGAGAGAAAAGGATGAATGAGGGAAGGCCTTATTTGGACATGTGGATAGTGGTGTGGGTATATTTTTGCAAAATTGCCATAGTTCCCTTCCTATCCGTCAAATAGAAATCGCATGGCCTATATTGTAGGATGGCTGGCACACCATCATCACCAACTTTGTTTTTTTATAAGAGTAGAGATAATAAGATAAGAGATACAAGATAGTAAAAAATAGGTGATGCTGGACCAGTCGACGAACCATAGCTACTATACATGAGGAGCTGGGGAGTAGTTGTATAGAAGAAAACCCGCATGCAGAGTACAATGAAGCATGAAATCCAAAACAAGTTCTACCTCAGGTGAGTGTGATGTGGCTTAGGCGGGAGGGCGAGTTCTGCCCACACAACGGCAGCGAACAAGGGAGTGGAGGACCTTCGTCCGCGCCGTCGCCGGCTCAAAGAAAATTGTGCGCATCAGCTTTCTCCATCACCGACGGCGACAACATCAACGCTGGACCTCCTCACCCCCCGCAGGGGACGGGATCTGGCCGGATCTATGACCACCGGTGAGGAGAGAGGTAGAGTGGACACTACTATCTTGTTTAGATATGGAGAGGGTGAGAGAGCGAGATGCGAGAAACCCTATCAAACAAGAGGCTATATATACAATGGAGTAAAAAAATCTCTCCACAGAAGTGGTTTTAAATAGAGTACATGTGTTCCCAGAAAAAAGAAACGGAAACTCACGGATAAATCTTTTTTTGATGTACCAAGAAAGAAAACTTGATCAATAGACCTCCTCCAATGCAAAGGTGCTTAGATGAGGTGCTAAGTATATTAAATGCCTTAGCAACTCATGTTCCCAATGCAAAGGTGCTAAGCTTTTGGGTGCTAAGCTTCATACATTTAATTAGTTGTAGACTCGGAATTGTGTTTTCGTGTAGGTACACATGCTTAGCACCGTTTCTTTCTCGGATCACCATACTACTCTCTCTCTTCTTAACTAACATGCCACATCAGATTTTTTGCTTATTTGGCAACCTTAGCACCTGTACAAGGTGGAGCATTGGGAGGGGCCGCCACCGCTTCCAAGTCGCAGTTTGTATCGCTCACGTGTGGTCCCCGACCCTCCATTATTAAGTGAATAAATTAAAGGGTCAAATTATTATGTACGTAAGCTGCCTCTACGTGTACAAATGCGCTCCATCGTGTACTCGCGGGTATGTGGGAGGCAGAGTGAGTGCACGTACATTTCTTCTTGTACGTAGTACCCCATTTATCTCACTTCATATTGTTTCCTACTCCTATGATATTCCTATCCTAGGAACAAAATGAGGCAGTACTAAGTTTGGGTGTGTGTAGGGAGAAAGATATATTGATGATGTGTACAAGTAGTTGTGGGAGTCATCACTATGTGTGTGTGTGTGTGCGCACACACACACAAAGACATGCATATATGTGTTTATGTAAAATTCTTACTTTCATCTCCATCTCCATCTCCATCTGCAATCATATTTGTCCAACTAGCACATTATTTATGTTATTAATTATGCAGCAATATTTACGTACGTCCAACATCACTCATTTGCGGGCGTCCAGACCACTGCCACTCCTGCTCCTGACCGTCCTGGCCAACCCAAACCCTCTTCGTCACCCGCGCGTGATTCCCGCCCGAAACGTTCAGCGCCGCATTCATGCCCGGCCAGAGCGGACGCGACCTCTCACTAGCACTGGCATTGAAGGGGCGCGCCGGCCAAGAGAGCGTCGCACGCGTCGCTTCCCTGTTAACGCGACTGCTCCGCATTCAAACGTCACCACACACTACTACTGGATGCTGCTAACCTGACACTACAATCAGAAACCCTTTCACGAAACTGTGTGCGATGCATGAATCGCAAATGATGATGTAAAAAACCATAAAAAAGATACATCAAACGTGGTTCATATTTTAGTTGCGTGTGCGACGCGGGGCATACGGTTAAGTTAAATTAACTATTTGCGATGTGGTAGAAAAAAATAAATGGGCAGCCAGATGAAGGCGTCTGCAATATACGGTATACAGTTCACTCAGATGAACTGTTTGTGATTAGGCAACACAATAGAAACAATTCAGCCAGATCAAGGTGTGTGCAATGGAGGGCATACAGTTCATTCCAATAAACTGTTTGTGTTGAGCCAAGAGAACAAAAACGTTTCACATAAACAAGATGTGTGTAATACGCGGCAAACAACCAATTACATAGGTGGTTAGTACACACATGACATTTCCACACACCAAAGTAAACTATTACATGCATAATTAACTAGGATAAATGATCATCTGATCATCATCTACTTCTTGTGCCAGATCGATGTTCCTTCTATGCTAAGTTTCCATTAATTGATGGCATTTTATGAACACGCCACCGTTTCCCACCATTTCCTCTTCAACTTTGATAGGCTCTACTACTTTTACTTCAATGGGAGGATGATAGTTAAACCACTTCTCCTTGGGAGATCAATATGAGTAGAAAATGATTCGCAGAAAGAAGCTACTATCTTCGCGTCAAGTCCATATTTAGTGCTAAATTCACGAAAAGCATCGATATCTATAAAAGATTTTACACAATCAAACTTAAGGTTTTTACCTGACTCCTTACCTTCATTAAGTTCCCAATCTTCAGAGTTGTGTTTAATTCTTTCCCATAAATCCCATTTGAATTCAATAGTCTTTTTCATTAAAGAACCAGTACAAGAATTATCGAGCATGGATTGATCATTATGAGAAAGTCGAGCATAAAAATTCTGAATAATAATTTCTGTTGAGAGCTCATGATTGGGGCATGAATATAACATTGACTTAAGCCTCCCCCAGGCTTGAGGGATACTTTCTCCTTCACGAGGCCAAAAATTATATATATATGATAAAACTTCTGATGAAATTCCAATTTCAATCGGTTGTAGTTCCAAGATCCAATATCATTGCATAGCCTATACAATGTCAATGCCTTTCCCTTCAAAGATAAAGGGAAGACCTTCTTATTGACATCATCCTCGGGCAACTGCAAGCTTAAATAATCCACAAACTTCATCCACATAGATTAGATGCATATCCGGATGTAGTGTTCCATCTCCTGCATAAGGATTAGCTAACAGTTTCTCTATCATACCCGAAGGAATTTCAGAATAAATATTTTTAGTAGGTTCGGTAGGTTGATGAGAAACTTCTTGCTCTATCGGTGAGGGTGAAGATACCCCAAACAAGCCCCTCAAAGAATTATTTTCCATAGTGACAAGTGACAGTAAATTTCAGCATGTAATATATATGTTTCCTTACCAAATTCCACTCACCAAAGGTGCTTCACTCCCCGGCAACGGCGCCAGAAAAGAGTCTTGATGACCCACAAGTATAGGTGATCTATCGTAGTCCTTTCGATAAGTAAGAGTGTCGAACCCAATGAGGAGCAGAAGTAAATGACACGTGGTTTTCAGCAAGGTATTCTGTGCAAGCACTAAAATTATCGGTAACAGATAGTTGTGTGATAAGATAATGCGTAACGGGTAAGAAGTAAAAAATGTAAATAAGGTGCAGCAAGGTGGCCCAATCCTTTTTGTAGTAAAATACAAGCCCGGACAAACTTTTATATAATGCAACGCGCTCCCCAGGACACATGGGAATTACTGTCAAGTTAGTTTTCATCATACTCATATGATTCGCGTTCATTACTTTGATAATTTGATATGTGGGTGGACCGGTTCTTGGGTGATGTCCTTAATTGGACAAGCGTGCCACTTATGATTAACCCTCTCGCAAGCATCCGCAACTACGAAAGAAGAATTAAGATAAATCTAACCATAGCATGAAACATGTGGATCCAAATCAGCCCCTTACGAAGAACCGCATAAACTAGGGTTTAAGGTTCTGTCACTCTAGCAACCCATCATATACTTATTACTTCCCAATGCCTTACCCTAGGCCCAAATCATGGTGAAGTGTCATCTAGTCGAAGTTCACATAACACAACTAGAGGAAAGACAACATACATCACATCAAAATATCGAACGAATACCAAATTCACATGAATACTTATAACAAGACTTCTCCCATGTCCTCAGGAAGAAACATAACTACTCACAAAGAATATCCATGTTCATAATCATAGGGGTACTAAATATCATTAAGGATCTGAACATATGATCTTCCATCGAATAAACCAACTAGCATCAACTACAAGAGTAATAAACACTACTAGCAACCCACAGGTACCAATCTGAGATTTTGGGACAAAGATCGGATACAAGAGATGAACTAGGGTTTCAGAGGAGATGGTGCTGGTGAAGATGTTGATGGAGATTGACCCCCACTCAATGAGAGGATTGTTGGTAATGACGATGGCTTCGATTTCCCCCTCCAGGAGGGATGTGTCCCCGGCAGAACAGCTCCGCCAGAGCCCTAGATTGCTTCTACCCAGGTTCTGCCTCGAGACGGTGGCGCTTCGTCCCAAAAGCTTCCTTATGATTTTTCCAAGCCAAAACCCTCCATATAGCAGATGGGCACCGGAAGCCTGCCAAGGGGTCCACAAGCCCTAGGGGCGCACCTAGGGGATAGGGCTCGCCCCTAGGTTTGTGACCACCTGGTGGGTCCTCTCTGGTATTTTCTTCACCCAGTATTTTTTATATATTCCAAAATAATTCTTCGTAAATTTTCAGGACTTTTGGAGTTGTGTAGAATAGGTCTCTCAGATTTGCTCCTTTCCAGTCCAGAATTCCAGCTGCCGGTATTCTCCTTCTTCAAGTAAATCTTGTAAAATAAGAGAGAAAAGGCATAAGTATTGTACCATAATGTGTAATAACAGCCCATGATGCAATAAATATCAATATAAAATCATGATGCAAAATGGATGTTTCGGTATGCTTCTGTTTGACCGAGTTGTACTTAGTGCAATGGCCAGGGCCAATCGGTGGACCAAAAACTTCATTTCGGTCGGTCCGAGATGAGCTCACCGGACACCTAACCCTAAGATTTTGCATCAAATCTAGTCTAAAGGAACTTTTTTGTGGATACAAAGATTTCAAACGTGGCAAGAATACAGGCATAAACATTGTGCATTGAATTAGATAAAGGAATTTGCAAAAAGGGTTCGGACCATACCCTAACTTGGTGATGGCACGCTACGGCGGCAACGGCGGAGGGGATTTCCGTTGACGGCGGCGGAGACCTGCTACGACGGTGCATAGGTGGAGACGGCGACGATCTGGAGACCAATGGGTGGCAGCAATGGGGGGCTTGAGCTCGAGTGTCTGAAGGGATTTCCAAATGACGGGCCGCAGTATATATACCCATACGATGTCGATGGAGCCGAGTGGAACATCTCGGTGGCACCGAGATGTAAAACTGCTTGCAGTTGCTGCAACTCGGTGAGACCTGATGTCTACTATGCAACCTTCTTCTTATAGACGTTGTTGGGCCTCCAAGTGCAGAGGTTTCTAGGATAGTAGCAAATTTCCTTCAAGTGGATGACCTAAGGTTTATCAATCCGTGGGAGGCATAGGATGAAGATGGTCTCTCTCGAACAACCCTGCAACCAAATAACAAAGAGTCTCTTTTGTCCCCAACACACCCAATACAATGATAAATTGTATAGGTGCACTAGTTCGGCGAAGAGAAGGTGATACAAGTGCAATATGGATGGTAGATATAGGTTTTTGTAATTTGAAAATATAAAAACAGCAAGGTAAATAATGATAAAAGTGAGCACAAATGGTATTGCAATGATAGGAAACAAGGCCTAGGGTTCATACTTTCACTAGTGGAAGTTCTCTCAACAATAATAACATAATTGGCTCATATAACTATCCCTCAACATGCAACAAAGAGTCACTCCAAAATCACTAATAGTGGAGAACAAACGAAGAGATTATTTTAGGGTACGAAACCACCTCAAAGTTATCCTTTCTGATCGATCTATTCAAGAGTCTGTAGTAAAATAACACGAAGCTATTCTTTCCGTTCAATCTATCGTAGAGTTCATTCTAGAATAACACCTTAAGACACAAATCAACCAAACCCTAATGTCACCTAGATACTCCAATGTCACCTCAAGTATCCGTGGGTATGATTATACGATATGCATCACACAATCTCAGATTCATCTATTCAAACCAACACAAAGTACTTGAAAAGTGCCCCAAAGTTTCTACCGGAGAGTCAAGACGAAAACGTGTGCCAACCCTATGCATAGGTTCATGGGAGGAACCCGCAAGTTTATCACCAAAACAAACATCAAATGGATCAATAGAATACCCCATTGTCACCACGGGTATCCCACGCAAGACATACATCAAGTGTTCTCAAATCCTTAAAGACTCAATCCGATAAGATAACTTCAAAGGGAAAACTCAATCCACTACAAGAGAGTAGAGGGGGAGAAACATCAAAAGATCCAACTATAATAGCAAAGCTCGCGATACATCAAGATCGTATCACCTCAAGAACACGAGAGAGAGAGAGAGAGAGAGAGAGAGAGAGATCAAACACATAGCTACTGGTACATACCCTCAGCCCCGAGGGTGAACTACTCCCTCCTCGTCATGGAGAGCGCCGGGATGATGAAGATGGCCACCGGTGAGGGTTCCCCCCTCTGGCAGGGTGCCGGAATATGGCCTCGATTGGTTTTCGGTGGCTACAGAGGCTTGCGGAGGCAGAACTCCCGATCTATTCTGTTCCCCGATATTTTTAGGGTATATGGATATATATAGGCGAAAGAAGTCGGTCAGGGGAGCCACGAGGGGCCCACGAGGGTGGAGGGCGCGCCCAAGGGGGGTGGGCGTGCCCCCCTGCCTCGTGCCTTCCTCGTGCCTTCCTCGTTGCTTCCCTTACGTACACTCCAAGTCTTCTGGATTGCTTCCGTTCCAAAAATAACTCTCCCGAAGGTTTCATTTTGTTTGGACTCCGTTTGATATTCCTTTTCTGCGAAACACTGAAACAAAGGAAAAACAGAAACTAGCAATGGGCTCTGTGTTAATAGGTTAGTCCCAAAAATAATATATAAGTGTAAAATAAAGCCCATAAACATCCAAAACAGACAATATAATAGCATGGAACAATAAAAAATTATAGATACGTTGGATATGTATCAACATTCCCAAGCTTAATTCCTGCTCGTCCTCGAGTAGGTAAATGAGAAAAACAGAATTTTTGATGCGGAATGCTACCTAACATATTTATCCATGTAATTCTCTTTATTGTGGCAAGAATATTCAGATCCACAAAGATTCAAGATAAAAGTTTAATATTGACATGAGAACAATAATACATCAAGCATACTAACAAAGCAATCATGTCTTCAAAATAGCATGGCCAAAAAAAGCTATCCCTACAAAATCATATAGTCTGGCTATGCTCTATCTTCACCACACAAAGTATTTAAATCATGCACAACCCTGATACCAAGCCAAGCAATTGTTTCATACTTTTGATGTTCTCAAACTTTTTCAATCTTCACGCAATAAATGAGCGTGAGCGATGGATATAGCACTATAGGTGGAATAGAATGGTGGTTGTGGAGAAGACAAAAAGGAGAAGAGTCTCACATCAACTAGGTGTATCAACGGGCTATGGAGATGCCCATCAATAGATATCAATGTGAGTGAGTAGGGATTGTCATGCAACGGATGCACTAGAGCTATAAGTGCATGAAAGCTCAACAAAAGAAACTAAGTGGGTGTGCATCCAACTCGCTTGCTCACGAAGACCTAGGGCATTTCGAGAAGCCCATCATTGGAATATACAAGCCAAGTTCTATAATGTAAAATTCCCACTAGTATATGAAAGTGACAACATCGGAGACTCTCTATCATGAAGATTATGGTGCTACTTTGAAGCACAAGTGTGGTAAAGGGATAGTAGCATTGTCCCTTCTCTCTTTTTCTCTCATTTTTTTATTTGAGCCTTTTATCCCTTTTTTATGGCCTTTTTTTAGTCCGGAGTCTCATCCCGACTCGTGGGGGAATCATAGTCTCCATCATCCTTTCCTCACTGGGACAATGGTCTAATAATGATGATCACACTTTTATTTACTTACAACTCAAGAATTACAACTCGATACTTAGAACAATATATGACTCTATATGAGTGCCTCCGGCGGTGTACCGGGATGTGCGATGACTCATGAGTGACATGTATGAAAGAACTATGAACGGTGGCTTTTCCACAAATACAATGTCAACTACATGATCATGCAAAGCAATATGACAATGATGGAGCGTGTCATAATAAACGGAACGGTGGAAAGTTGCATGGCAATATATCTTGGAATGGCTATGGAAATGCCATAATAGGTAGGTATGGTGGCTGTTTTGAGGAAGGTATATGGTGGGTGTATGATACTGGCGAAAGGTGCGCGGTATTAGAGAAGCTAGCAATGGTGGAGGGGTGAGAGTGCGTATAATCCATGGACTCAACCTTAGTCATAAAGAACTCACATACTTATTGCAAAAATCTATTAGTTATCGAAACAAAGTACTACACGCATGCTCCTAGGGGGATAGATTGGTAGGAAAAGACCATCGCTCGTCCCCGACCGCCACTCATAAGGAGGACAATCAATAAATAAATCATGCTCTGACTTCATCACATAATGGTTCACCATACGTGCATGCTACGGGAATCACAAACTTTAACACAAGTATCTCTCAAATTCACAACTACTCAACTAGCACGACTCTAATATCACCATCTTCATATCTCAAAACAATCATAAAGAATCAAACTTCTCATGGTATTTAATGCACTTTATACGAAAGTTTTTATTATATCCCTCTTGGATGCCCATCATACTAGGATTAAATTCATAACCCAAGCAAATTACCATGCTGTTTAGGACTCCCAAAATAATATAAGTGAAGCATGAGAGTTCATCTATTTCTACAAAATAAATCCACCGCCGTTCTCTAAAAGATATAAGTGAAGCACTAGAGCAAACAACAAACTACTCTGAAAGATATAAGTGAAGATCAATGAGTAGTCGCATAATTATGCAACTATGTGAAGACTCTCTAACATTTGAGAATTTCATATCTTGATACTTTATTCAAACAGCAAGCAAAACAAAAGAAAATAAAATGACGCTCCAAGCAAAACACATATCATCTGGTGAATAAAAATATAGCTCCAAGTAAAGTTACCGATGAACGAAGACGAAAGAAGGGATGCCTTCCGGGGCATCCCCAAGCTTAGACGCTTGGTTATCCTTGAATATTACCTTGGGGTGCCATGGGAATCCCCAAGCTTAGGCTCTTGCCGCTCCTTATTCCATAGTCCATCGAATCTTTACCCAAAACTTGAAAACTTCACAACACAAAACTTAACAGAAAACTCGTAAGCTCCGTTAGCGAAAGAAAACAAAACACCACAACAAGGTACTGTAATTAACTCATTATTTATTTATATTGGTGTTAAAACTACTATATTCCAACTTCTCTATGGTTTATAAACTATTTTACTAGCCATAGAGTCATCAAAATAAGCAAACAACACATGAAAAACAGAATCTGTCAAAAACAGAACAGTCTGTAGTAATCTGTAAGTAACGCAAACTTCCGGAATTCATAAAAATACACCAAAATAGGACGACCTAGATAATTTGTTTATTGATATACTTCAATTGAAATCAGTATTTTATCACGTTCTGGTGATTTTTAACAATTGTTTTCGTGAACAGAAAGTTTCTGGAATTTTCAGCAAAATCAAATAACTATTATCCAAGACGATCTTATAGGTTTAACTTGGCACAAACACTAATTAAAACACAAAACCACATCTAAACAGAAGCTAGATGGATTATTTATTCCTAAACAGAACCAAAAAGCAAGAAACTAAAATAAAATTGGGTTGCCTCCCAACAAGCGCTAACGTTTAACGCCCCTAGCTAGGCATGATGATTTCAATGATGCTCACATAAAAGATAAGAATAGAAACATAAATAGAGCATAATGAAGAATATGACTAGCACAATTAAGTCTAACCCACTTCCTATGCATAGGGATTTTGTGAGAAAACAACTTACGGGAACAATAATCAACTAGCGTAGGAAGGCAAAACAAGCATAACTTTAAAACTTTAAGCACATAGAGAGGAAACTTAATATTATTGCAATTCCTACAAGCATATGTTCCTCCATCATAATAATTTTCAGTAGTACCATGAATGAATTAAACAATATAAACATCACATAAAGCATTCTTTTCATGATCTACAAGCATAGAATTTTTATTACTATCCACATAAGCAAAATTCTTCTCAGTCGGAATACTGGGAGTATCATAAGAGACTCGAATACTATAAATTTTTTCCACATTAAAAGAGTAGTGTTCAGAAAAAGGGTAATCATAATCATGACAAGTTTTATAAATATAATCATCACTACTCTTTATAGCATAAGTTTCATCGCAATAATCATCATAAATAGGAGGCATGCTATCATCATAATAAATTTGCTCTCCAAAACTTGGGAGGCTAAAAATATCATATTCATTAAACATAGCATCCCCAAGCTTGGGACAAACATTAATTGCAGCAAATATATTCTCAAAAACATCATCTTAATCAAACATAGCATCCCCAAGCTTGGGCCTTTTCATATCATAAGCATAATCACTCTCATCATTAATAGTATGGATAGCACCAATAGTATAGCAATTATCATCATCACGATGAGTAATAGGAGCAACATCATTAGGGAGAGATATCTTTCTACCTTTGCTTCTCCGTCTTCTCTTTTTCTTCTTCACATCATGTGTGGGTTCAATCCTCTTTTTGGAGCTCCTTATTAATGATATTGGTTGGATAGAAGTCTCCTCCTCGTTACTTGATTCATCATAAGAAATAATAGGAGAATATTAGGAAGTCTCTTCCCTTTCGTTAGTGTTCTCTTCATATTCTATTTGTTTTATTTTCTTTATGTAATTGGCAATATAAGGACTTTCAATGCAATTCACCGCACAATACATATAAATTTCTTCTAGATCAATATCGAGGAATTTCTCAAGGTTATATTCTGGAATAAACATAGTTTGACGTTTCAATTCTTCATAACCCAAAAGCAGACTAAGTTCATTATGATGTGCAAGGGAAAACAAGTCATCACAATTTTTGGACACGATTCGATCATGAAACAACTTCCATTTGATATTTAAATGACCGTGTTCATTGCAAAGTTCACAAGTATGGCTAAGACATTTTAAATTTTCAGCACTAACATTTAGCCTTTCTTGCAACCATTTAGTTTCTAAATGCTTATGCCTCTTGCAATATCTATCTTCCCTATTTGGTGTGTACTTGCAAACCCAATGCACTCCACAAAAATTGACATGTTTATAGGAGACATTTTCATCATAACTAGTGCAATCATCAATAGTACTATGGATATTCAAGGAGTTCATACTAACAACATTGCAATCATGCTCATCATTCAAAGATTTAGTTCCAAACATTTTAATGCATTCTTATTCTAACACTTTGGCACAATTTTCCTTTCCATCATACTCACGAAATATATTAAAAAGATGAAGTGTATGAGGCAAACTCAATTCCATTTTTTTGTAG
Source organism: Aegilops longissima (assembly GCA_021605205.1). Lineage (NCBI taxonomy): Eukaryota > Viridiplantae > Streptophyta > Magnoliopsida > Poales > Poaceae > Aegilops > Aegilops longissima. Next base: position 338,812,081 of record CM038679.1, read on the forward strand.
TTTCCTTTTATAACTAAGCTAGTGCTAAAACAAGAAACAAAAAGATTTGATTGCAAGATCTAAAGATATACCTTCAAGCACTAACCTCCCCGGCAACGTCGCCAGAAAAGAGCTTGATGTCTACTATGCAACCTTCTTCTTGTAGACGTTGTTGGGCCTCCTAGTGCAGAGGTTTGTAGGACAGTAGCAAATTTCCCTCAAGTGCATGACCTAAGGTTTATCAATCCGCGGGAGGCGTAGGATGAAGATGGTCTCTCTCAAACAACCCTGCAACCAAATAACAAAGAGTATCTTGTGTCCCCAACACACCCAATACAATGGTAAATTGTATAGGTGCACTAGTTCGGTGAAGAGAAGGTGATACAAGTGCAATATGGACGATAGATATAGGTTTTTGTAATCTGAAAATATAGAAACAGCAAGGTAACTAATGATAAAAGTGAGCACAAACGGTATTGCAATGATAGGAAACAAGGCCTAGGGTTCATACTTTCACTAGTGCAAGTTCTCTCAACAATAATAACATAATTGGATCATATAAATATCCCTCAACATGTAACAAAGAGTCACTCCAAAGTCACTAATAGTGGAGAACAAACAAAGAGATTATTGTAGGGTACAAAACCACCTCAAAGATATCCTTTCTGATCGATCTATTCAAGAGTCCGTAGTAAAATAACACGAAGCTATTCTTTCAGTTCAATCTATCATAGAGTACATACTAGAATAACACCTTAAGACACAAAACCCTAATGTCACCTAGATACTCCAATGTCACCTCAAGTATCCGTGGGTATGATTATACGATATGCATCACACAATCTCAGATTCATCTATTCAAACCAACACAAAGTACTTCAAAGAGTGCCCCAAAGTTTCTACCGGAGAGTCAAGACGAAAACGTGTGCCAACCCTATGCATAGGTTCATGGGCGGAACCCGCAAGTTTATCACCAAAACATACATCAAGTGGATCAATAGAATACCCCATTGTCACCACGGGTATCCCACGCAAGATATACATATACATCAAGTGTTCTCAAATCCTTAAAGACTCAATCCGATAAGATAACTTCAAAGGGAAAACTCAATCCACTACAAGAGAGTAGAGGGGGAGAAACATCATAAGATCTGACTATAATAACAAAATCGCGATACATCAAGATCGTATCACCTCAAGAACACGAGAGAGAGAGAGAGAGAGAGAGAGAGATCAAACACATAGCTACTGGTACATACCCTCAGCCCCGAGGGTGAACTACTCCCTCCTCGTCATGGAGAGCACCGGGATGATGAAGATGGCCACCAGTGAGGGTTCCCCCCTTCGGCAGGGTGCCGGAACAGGGCCCCGATTGGTTTTCGGTGGCTACAGAGGCTTGCGGCGGCGGAACTGCCGATCTATTCTGTTCCCTGATGGTTTTAGGATATATGAATATATATAGGCGAAAGAAGTCGGTCAGGGGAGCCACTAGGGGCCCATGAGGGTGGAGGGCGCACCTAGGGGGTGGGCCCGCCCCCTGCCTCATGCCTTCCTTGTTGCTTCCCTTACGTACACTCCAAGTCTTCTGGATTGCTTCCGTTTCAAAAATAACTCTCCTGAAGGTTTCATTCCGTTTGGACTCCGTTTGATATTCCTTTTCTGCGAAACACTGAAACAAGGGAAATACAGAAACTGGCACTGGGCTCTGGGTTAATAGGTTAGTCCCAAAAATAATATAAAAGTGTAAAATAAAGCCCATAAACATCCAAAACAGATAATATAGTAGCATGGAACAATCAAAAATTATAGATACGTTGGAGACGTATCAAGACCGAATCGTTCTAATCGGTGGCACCAAGGTGAAAACCTAGATCAATCTAGTGGTTTCGGTGGGACCTGAAATGAGTGTGTTGGTATGTCTGAAATTCACAAGAAGGTTTTGGAAGTCAGCCCCGGACGGATCGGTGACTCCGAGTGCTCCTTGCTCGGAGGGTCTGAAAAAGACTTGTTCAAATTTTCTGATGTACCTTGAATAGACTTTGAGAAGAGAAAAATCATAGATAGCTAGAGAAGGTTCTTAGGCATTCTTTTCCATCCATTTGGCCAATAAAATCCAAACAATCAAAATTAGAAATGGCTATTCTCAAATGGAGAATTTATGCAACCAACATGCTCACACAATGAGATAGCAAATGAAACATGTGTCAAAGCATACACAAACAATTCTAGCATCTATCAAGCAATTGGCGATGAGTAGGTCATCTATATATGAGTATATTGAATGAGGAGTCAAATGAGAACATTTGATCGTAGGTCATACTCACCGTTTAAGGACAAGTGGGGTTACCACTTTGACATAAAGTATTGTTGTGTTCACACTATTAGAGTTGCTTTAGCTGAATTTTTAGAGCAAAACTCCCCCTAGATGTGATATCCCCCCTAAGAGGGATGAACTAACCTTGGGTTTTGTCGATGATGACTTCATGTAGATGTCGAAGATGTGGATGCACAATGTTGATGTAGATCTTTTGGAGCAATCCATTGGAGTGTTGCACTTTCAATGCCTACATGGGTTAGTCCCACAAGGAACATACAAGGATATCCATAGAAATAGAGTGAAACACACATATGATGATGTCCATGAAAGCATTAGGTTACCTTGTCCCTTGTCTTACCAACAAGAGGGTTTGTGACTCCATGAACTAGTGCAAGATATGAAAGTTGATTGCACATGTCCTCACCAAAATGAACATGAGTGAAGTATGTTGGCGGAGTCACCCTCAAGAACAATCTAGTTCTTCTTCTTTGGTATCCACAACAAATTGATGGGAATCCTTGGAGTTGTAGTCGTACTTGATGAAGTAGAGCATGACGTAGTCTTGGTACCCACTTGACCAAGGCCTTAGGAGCTTCTTCAAATGAGTCAGTCTCTTCTTGAAGCTTTTCCTTACCTTTTAGCTTGTGGTCTTGTGGTGGAAGATCATCTTGAGCTTGTGTTCCCTTGAAATAAGTGGGGTCATACTTCTCTTGTTGAGGAACAAACTTCGTCTTGGGGTGTCGATCTTCTTCCCACTCAACTTTATTCACATTGAACTTTCATACAAAACCAACACCTTGATTATTCTGGCGCCTTCCTTGCTTGCGTACAATTTCCTCAAATTGCTTACTTTCAGCAAGGCTCTTATAAACACCTTTCTCTATAATTCCCTTCAGTAAGCTATTTTATTGCTCAAGTGTAACTTGGCTAAGAGAATCGTTAGTGGAATCAAGAGAACTACTAGAAGTAACAACATTGGATTTCACATGGTTATTGTTACTTCTAGAGGAAGAATCTTTCTTGTACTTGTTGCTAGAATTTACTTGTGGCATATAAGTAGACAAGAGGAGACGTTTGGGAAGATACGAAGAACTCTTCTTTCAAAGATCATCATTGATAGCTTTTAGGAACTCATGCTTTAGGAACTCCTTTGGAGCTCTCTATAATACTCTAGAGTTGTTTTATGAGCCAACTGAAGAGTGTTTAGTTCTTTAGTTAGATGCTCAATCTCATTCTTATCATTGTCATTCGTTTCATCTTGACTAGCATGATTAGAAACAAGTTTATCATATTTTTCATCACTAGTGTTAAGTTCATGGAGAAACAGAGTAATGCAATAGGAACGATGACATGATGTAGACAAGATCTATTCATGTAGGAATAGACCCCATATTTTTATCCTTAATAGCAATGATACATGTGTGCCTCGCTCCCCCTTCTTTCACTGGGTGAGGACACCGCAAGATCGAACCCATCACAAAGCACCTCTTCCCATTGCAAGAAAATTCAATCTAGTTGGCCAAACCAAACCAATGTTTTGGAGAAGAAATACGAGGCCATAATAATCATGCATATAAGAGATCAAAGAAGACTCAAATAATATTCATAGATAGAACTGGTCACAAACTCGCAATTCATTGGATCCCAACAAACACACTGCAAAAAGTCATTACATCAAATAGATCTCCAAGAACATCAAGGAGAACATTGTGTTGAGAATCAAAAAGAGAGAAGAAGCCATCTAGCTACTGCCTACAGACTCGTAGGTCTGTGGTAAAATACTCACGCATCATCGGACGAGGACCAATGAGGATGATGAACCCCACCGTGATCATGTTCCCCTCTGGAAAGGTGCCGGAAAGGGCCTCTAGATTGGATCTCGTGGTTCTGGAACTTGCGGCGGCTGGAATTATGTTTCGTCGACTCCCCTAGGGTTTCTAGAATATTTGGGTATTTATAGAGCTGAGAGGCGGTTGAAAGGACCTCCATGGGCCCTACCACCCATCAGGGCACGCCCAGGTGGGTGGTGGGCCCCACGGGCCTTCCCTCATGCACTTGATTGGCTGCCAAGTTGTCTTCTGGGAAAAACAAATCTCCAAAAAGTTTTACTGCGTTTGGACTCCATTTGATATGGATATTCTGTGAAGTAAAAAACAAGCAAAAAACAACAACTGGCACTGTGCACTATGTGAATAGGTTAGTCCCAAAAAATTGATATAAAGTTGCTATAAGGTGAATATAAAACATACAAGAATGATAATATAACAACATGAAACAATAAAAAATTAGAGATACGTTGTAGACATATCATCATCCCCAAGCTTAATTCCTGCTCGTCCTCTAGTAGGTAATGATAAAAATAGAATTTTTGATGTGGAATGCTGCCTAATAAGTTAATCATACATTCTTTTCTTTTGTAGCATGGACATTTGGACTTATAGATGGTTCAAAGCAATAGTCTATATTTGACATAAAGATTTCAATACTCAAGAATATCAACAAGCTACCATGTCTTTCAAAATATCAACACTAAAGAAAGCTATCCCTAGCTCATCACGCTCAATCATTAATCCATTCACGAAACACACTTGAATATTAGCTACATCCAATGCACAAGTACGATCATAGTGACCCCTAGTTGGTGCTTTATAAGAGAAGATGTAGACTCAAATAAAAATAAAAGCTGCATAAAGTAAATAGATAGGCCCTTCGCAGAGGGAAGCAGAGATTTGTAGAGGTGCCACAACTCAAAACTTAAATTGAGAGATAATTTTTTTGAGAGGCCTGCTTTTCCCGTCAATGAAAACGACCAAGTAATTACCAATACTTTCCATCATAGATACATCATAGTCGGTTCCCAAACATAAAATAAAGTTTATTCCTTTTTCCACCATTCTTTAAAAATCCATGGCTTGCCGTATCCACGGGTGCCTTCCATATCAGCACTTTCCTAAGAGTCTATTATTTGTCAACATAATGTAAATTTATTTTTCATTTCGGGACTGGGCACCGCTATTACCGCCATACTCTCTTGCAATGACAAGTGAATAAACACTCATCTTGAGAATAACACATCTAGCCTGGAAAAATACTGGCCACCCCCTGCCGCTTCATGAGCGGTACGGGCACACAAAAGTGAAATTCATTTTGAAAATTAGAGATGGCACATACAAATTTACTTGGAACGACATGGAAATAGCGCATATAGGTAGGTATATTGGACACATTTGGCACAACTGGGTTTAAGGATTTTGGATGCACAAGTAGTATTCCCACTTAATACAAGGAAAGGCTAGCAAATAGATTGAGAAGCAACCAACCAAAAAAACGAAAATTCACATAAGCGAGCATTGGACATAACTAATACCGAATAATGCACCACAAGTAGGATGTAAGTTCATTGCATAAGTATTGACTTTCCTGCTTGCATAGGGAATCACAAACCTTAACACCAATATTCTTGCTAAAGCTAATTACTCACCAACATACCTCACATATTATTATCATCATATCTCAAAACTATTACAAAGAACGAAGTTTATTTTGTCCAATGATCTTCATGAAAGTTTTTATGACAAGATCCCAAATAGGTTAAGTGAAGAACACAAGCTTAAAAAAAATTGTCTCCCAAAATAATATAAGTGAAGCATGACAGAATTTCTTGAAAAAATTATTAACTTTCAAATTATTCCAAGTGAAGCATGAGAGCATTTCTTCAAAAATTAAAGCACCACCGTGCTAAAAAAGATATAAGTGAAGCACTAGAGCAATTCCATAGCTCAAAATATTTATGTGAAGCACATAGAGCAGTTCTAACAAATCATAGCATCATTTTGGCTTTCTCAAATAAGTGTGTCCAGCAAGGATGATTGAGAAAAAATAAAAAGCAAAACAAGCAAAGACTCATATAATAAAAGAAGCTCCAAGCAAAACTCATGATATGTGACGAATAAAAACATAGCTCCAAGTAAAATTACCGATGGTTGTTAGAAGAGGGGATGCCTTCCGGGGCATCCCCTAGTTTAGTTGCTAGGTTCTCCTTAAATATTTCCTTGGGGTGCAATGGTCATACCCAATATTAGGCTATTTTCACTCCTTATTCCTTCATCCATCGTGATCTAACCCAAAACTTGAATACTTCAATCACACAAAACTTAACAAATCCTTCGTGATATCCGTTAGTATAAGAAAACCAATCCTTGCTTTAGTTACTATTGTAAACCCATTCATATTTTATTATTGAATTATGCCTACTTTATTCTAACTTTACCATGGCTTATAACCCCCGATACAATCCATAGATTCATCAAAATAAGCACACAATGCAACAGAAACAAAATCTGTCCAAAATAGAACAGATAGTAAAGAATCAAATTTTACTCATACTTCTGTAACTCCAAAAATTCCGAAAAACTAGGAAAATAGAGGCAATTTGTATATCAATCTTGTGTACAAAATTCAGAATTTTTCATCGCTTGTGTGATTTTTAACAATTCACCTACTGGATGCAATAGTTTCTGTTTTTCAACAGGATCAAATCAACTATCACCCAAAGCTATCGTAAAGGCTTTACTTGGCACAAACACTAACTAAAACATAAAAACACAATCATAACAGCAGCATAATTATGTGAACACACAAAAATAGAAAGAAAAAGAGAAAAAAAATATTTTATTGATTGGGTTGTCTCCCAATAAGTGGTATTGTTTATGCCCCTAGCTAGGCATAATGCACAGATTCAAGTATTGTCATCTTTAGATTTTGCTCCATAGGTTGCCCTCATGATTGATTCATATGGTGGTTTAATTCTTATTCTAGGGAAGTGTTCCATATCCTTTCTCAATGGAAACTGAAATTTAATATTCCCTTCTTTCATATCAATCATGGCACCTATAGTTCGTAAAAACGGTCTATGAAGTATGATGGGACAAGATGGATTGCAATAAAAATTAAAAAAAGTAAAATATATGGGCACATAGTTCCTGTTTGCATGAATAAGAACATCATTTATCCTTCCCAGAGGTTTTTTAATAGTAGAATCCGCCAAGTGCAAGTTAAGAGAGCATTCTTCTAACTTGGTAAAAACTAGCACATCACATAGGGATTTTGGAATTGTGGAAACGCTAGCACCCAAATCACGTAAAGCAAAAAAAATATAATTTTTAATCTTGAGTTTAGTGGTAGGTTCCCATTCATCATACAATTTTCTAGGAATTGAAATATCTAATTCCAACTTTTCTTCTAAAAATTTCATCATCCCTTCTACAATATGTCTAGTAAAAGCTTTATTTTGTTCATAGGCATTGGGTGAATTGATATTGGATTTCAACGAATAAATACATTCAATCAAAGATAAACTACCATAATTAAAATCTTTGTAATCCAAAAGAGTGAGCACATCACAATTTAAAGTTTTGACCTCTCGAAAGCCACTTTTATCAATTTTTCAACAAGATTTTCACCCTCCGAAATATGGGGACACCTTCTAGCTAAAGTTAACTCTTCTTCAGTCCCTTTATCATCAAGTTTAATGTTATTAAATCAAGGAATCAATAGAAGAAACACCAATCATTTTAAGATCTTCATCATTATGGTAAAAGCAATTGGTAGAAAAATCTCTTTCTAGAAATTTTCTTTTAGCTCTAAGCATAGTAGTTCTTTTCTTACTTTCATCCATAGAAGCATCTAAGGCTTTAATTGACTCATTAACATCAACCTTAGGTGGAAATTTTTTAATCTTGAGATTTTCCACATCATGCGAAATTATATCAATGGTTCTACACATATTATCAAGTTTTCTCAATTTTTCTTCTATCGTAGTGTTGTAAACTTTTTGCGCATTGATAAATTATTTAACATTACTCTTAAGATCGAGGGGTTCCTATTATTCTTATTATTATTATTATTATTATTATTATTATTATTATTATTATTATTATTATTATTATTATTATTATTATTATTACTACTATTATTATTATTATTATTATTATTATTATTATTATTATTATTATTATTATTATTATTATTATTATTATTATTATTAGAAGAAGAAGAATTACCATTGAATTGCCGTAATTATTAGAGGAATTTCCAGGAAAAGGCCTATAATTAAAATTACCTCTATAAGCATTGCTATTAAAATGTTTCACGAGACAAAATTCATATCTACAAGATCATTATTTTGCTCAATCAAAGTAGACAAAAGCACATCATTAAGATCAATAGGAGTATTTTTACTAGCATCCAAGTTCATAAGAGCATCAACCTTTTCACTCAAAGTACTAATGTCTTCAACTGAATTAACTTTCTTACTAGTAGGTGCTCTTTAGGTAGCCATTGTGAATAATTTGCCATGATATTATCTAACAATTTAGTAGCTTCACCCAAAGTAATCTCCATGAAAGTACCACCTGCAGCGGAATCTAAAAGATTTCTAGAAACAAAATTCAATCCCGTAAAATAATTTTGTATAATCATCCAAATATTTAAACCATGAGTAAGACAATTTCTTAATTTCATTCTTTCCCAAGATTGTGCAACATGTTCATGATCAAGTTGCTTAAAATTCATGATTTTATTTCTAAGGGAAATAATTTTCACAGGTGGAAAAATACTTAGTAATAAAAGCATGTTTGCACTTATCCCAAGAATCGATACTATTGGGATGCAAAGAAGAAAACAAATTTTTTGCATGATCCCACAAAGAGAAAGGAAACAATTTCAACTTCACAATATCATTATCCACATCTTTTTTATTTTGCATATCACACAATTATATGAAAGTGTTTAGATGGGGTGTGGCATCCTCATTAGGAGTACTAGAAAATTGATCTTTCATAACAAGATTCAACAAAGCGGAATTAATATCATAAGACTCCGCACTAGCGGCGGGAGGAGCAATAGGAGTACTAATAAAATCGTTATTATTAGTATTGGAAAAATCACACAATTTGGTATTTTCTTGAGACATTGTGACTATGCAAACAAGATCTCACGCACACAAAAGATCAAACGAGAAAAAGGCAAACGAAAAAGAAGTCAAATAAAAAGGAAAATATTTTTGTGAAGTGGGGGAGATGAAAATGGGAGGCAAATGGCAAATAATTTAAATTGCAAGGTGATGAGATTTGTGATTAGGAACCTGATAGATGTTGATGATATCTCCCCGGCAATCGTGCTAGAAATTCTTCCTGATTGCTTGTATCTGCGTTGGTATTTCCTCGAAGAGGAGAGGATGATGCAGTACAACAACAGTAAGTATTTCCCTCAGTTATGAAACCAATGTTATAAATCCAGTAGGAGAACCAAGCAACACTATGTAAACGGTACCTGCACACAAAGAACAAATATTTGCAACCCAACTCGTAAGAGGGGTTGTCAATCCCTCCTCGGTATTAAGATGGATAAAATTGTATGAGATTGGATAAATAGATCTAACAAAAACTCAAAATAAAATAAATAAATGAAAAGTACAGAAATGTATTTTCGTATTTTTGGAATAATAGATCTGAAAACAATATCATAGAAAATAGACACGGGGTCGTAGATTTCACTAGTGGCTTATCTCGATGGGTAAACAAATTACTGTTGGGCATTTGATAGAACAACAAATAATTATGACGATATCGAAGGCAATGATCATTTATATAGGCATCACGTCCAAGATTAGTAGACCGACTCTTGCCTGCATCTACTACAATTACTACACACATCGATCGCTATCCAGCATGCATCTAGTGTATTAAGTTCATGAAGAAACGGAGTAATGCAATAAGAACGATGGCATGATGTAGACAAGATCTATTCATGTAGGAATAGACCCCATCATTTTTTCCTTAATAGCAATGATACATGCGTGCCTCGCTACCCCTTCTGTCACTGAGTGAGGACAACACAAGATCGAACCCATCACGAAGCACCTCTTCCCATTGCAATAAAAATCAATCTAGTTGGCCAAACCAAACAAAAGTTTCAGAGAAGAAATACGAGCTATAATAATCATGCATATAAGAGATCAAATAAGACTCAAGTAATATTCATATATAGAACTGATCAAAAACTTGCAATTCATCGGATCCCAACAAACAAACCGCAAAAAGACATTACATCAAATAGATCTCCAAGAACATCGAGGAGAACATTGCTATTGAGAATCAAAAGGAGAGAAGAAGCCATCTAGCTACTAGCTATGGACCTGTAGGTCTGTGGTGAACTTATCACACATCATCGGTAGGGCGGCAAGGTTGATGTAGAGGCCTTCCGTGATCGAAAACCCCTCAGGCAGAGTACCGGAGCAGGCCTCCAGATGGGATCTTAGGAGGAGAGAAACTTGTGGCGGCGGAAAAGTGTTTTTGGTGTGCCCCTGCTATACGGGGAATATTTGGGAATTTATAGAGCTGGATTAGGGTTGGAGGAGCTCCAGGGGACCCAGAAACCATGGAAGATCGCCCCCCTAGGGTATGGCCTCCTGGCTTGTGGCCACCTCGTGGCTCCTCTGGCCTCCTCCCGAAGCTTCGTGGGTGTCTTCTTGTCCAAAAAATCATCAAAAAGTTTCGCTCCGTTTGGTATTGATTGTCTGTAGAAGACAAAAAAAATGAAAAAAAAATAGCAACTGGCACTTGGCACTAGGTGATATAAAGTAGCATAATAATGCATATAAAACATTGAAGATGGATAATATAGTAGCATGGAACAATAAAAAATTATAGATACGTTGGAGATGTATTAAGCATCCCCAAGCTTAATTCCAGCTCGTCCTCGAGTAGGTAAATGATAAAAACAAAGTTTTTGATGTGGAATGCTACCTAACATGTTTATCAATGTAGTCTTCCTTTGTTTGGCATGAATATTCAGATATATAAGATTAAAAAAAGTTTAATATTGACATAAAAACAATAATACTTCAATCATACTAATAAAGCAATCATGTTTTCTCAAAATGTCATGGCTAAAGAAAGCTATCCCTAAAAAATCATATAATCTTGTCATGCTCTATCTTCATCACACAAAGTATTTATCATGCACAACCCCCGATGACAAGCTTATTTCATACTTTTGACGTTCTCAAACTTTTTCAACTTTCACGCAATACATGAGCGTGAGCCATGGATATAGCACTATGGGTGGAATAGAATATGATGGTGGAGGTTGTGTGGAGAAGACAAAAAAGGAGAAAGTCTCACATTGACGAGGCTAATCAATGGGATATGGAGATGCCCATAAAATGATGGCAATCCAAGGAGTAGGGATTGCCATGAATGGATGCACTAGAGCTATAAGTGTATGAATGCTGAAAGAAACTAAGTGGGTGTGCATCCAACTCGCTTGCTCACGAAGACCTAGGGCATTTTGAGGAAGCCCATCATTGGAATATACCTGCCAAGTTCTATAATTAAAAATTCCCAGTAATAATATATGAAAGTGACAAAATAGGAGACTCTCTATCATGAAGAACGTGGTACTACTTTGTAGCACAAGTGTGGAAAAGGATAGTAACATTGTCCCTTCTCTCCTTTTCTCTCATTTTGTTTTCTTTTGGGATCTTTGGCCTCTCTTTTTTATATTGGGCTCTTTGGCCTCTTTTTTTATTGAAGTTCGGAGTCTCATCCAGACTTGTGAGGGAATCATAGCCTTCATCATCCTGTCCTCACATGGGAAAATGCTCTAATAATGATGATCATCACACTTTATTTACTTACAACTCAATACTAGAACAAAGATATGACTCCATATGAATGCTTCATGCATATGAAAGCAATATGACAATGAGGGTGTGTGTCATAATAAAGCGGAATGGTGGAAGTTGTATGGTAATATATTTCGGAACGGCTATGGAAATGCCATAATAGGAAGGTGTGGTGGCTGTTTTGAGGAAGATATAAGGTGGCTTATGTGTGAAAGAGCGTATCATATCACGGGGTTTGGATACACCTGCGAAGTTTGCACTAACTCTCAAGGTGAGAAAGGGCAATGCGCGGTACCGAAGAGGCTAGCAATGGTGCAAGGTGGAGAGTGTTTATAATCAATAGACTAAACATTAGTCATGGAGAACTCACATACTTATTGCAAAAGTTTATTAGCCATCAAAACAAAGTACTAATATGCATGCTCCTAGAGGGATAGATTGGTTGGAAAAGACCATCGCTCATCCCGGACTGCCACTCATAAGGAAGACAATAAAAAATAAATCATGCTCCAATTTGATCGCATAACTAGAGACCATACGTGCATGCTTCGGGAATCACAAACCTTAACACAAATATTCATACTAATCCACAATTACTTAGTAGCATGACTTTAATATCACTATCTTTATATCTCAAAACAAATGCAGGAATCAAACTTCTAATACATTCAATGATCTTCATGAAAGTTTTTATTATAACCCTCTTGAATACCCATCATATTAGGACTAAATTCGTAACCTAAGAAAATTGCCATACTATTTATGTCCTGGTGGGCGCACGGCAGATGCCAAAGGATGGCTAAAGAGAGGGATAGGCTCGAGGGCACCCGTGGGCTCTAGAGGCGAGGCCGGCATGAGTGAGCGAGGGACGCAAGACATACCCAGGTTATGGGCTCTCCGGAGAGATAACACCCCTAGTCCTGCCGAGTGTGGTTTATATGTGGATGTTATAAGCTTGCTCCTAGAGCTGTTTTGGGGAGGAAGGAAGACATGCCAAAGCATAGGCTGTTCGTTCTCCTTGTGTGTGTTCTACTGATCGTGTTCGTCTCTCCCATGCATGGAGGCTTCCTGGGGGGTTTTATAGGTCAACCTCCGAGGGCTACAATGTTAAAGTTACATAATTGTGGGGCCGGGATGTCAACGTCTAGGAAGCCGGCGCTGGGCCCGTCGGGTACCAGGGTACTCCGGGTTCTTCGGGCGCAGGTCTAGTGTGCCAGGGGGCATTGTTCCCCGTCTTGTCTTGCGTCACAGAGTGGTTGAGCTGGCTCGGCTAGAGTGGCGTGTCTCCTGGTCGCTATTGGCTTGCATCAGCAGGACGGGGTTGCACTGTAACCACGCCGGCCCTGGTCAGCGAGGTTGGTGGGGCACTATTGCCACACTCGCTCTGGTCAGCGGGGTTGGTAGGCCACTGTTGCCTTGCTCATCTCTTCATGGGAACTTGTTCCGTCGTATGCCTTGGATGGGACGGGAGCTGATCCGTGGCAGGGTTAAGGGGCGTACCATGATGGTGCTTACTTGTCGAAGAAGTATTGACTTGCTGGGACTGACACGCATGCGCCCACAGGCCTGGCCGGGTTGCGGTCTTGACTGGGTCGCAGAACCCGACCAAGGACAAGCCGGATTGAGGGCCAATGCTGGCCCCAATGTTTTTGAAAAGGATCCGGGTTCCGTTGCCTGCCCGGGGTTCATCCCCCCGACAGTAGTCCCCGAAGCTGTGAAGGCTCGCCGACTTCAAGCAGGGGGCCTTCGCAGTTTCACCCCCCGATATAACATCCCTCCTAGTAAAAATGAATGTTACCACCAAAACACAATGCTTGTGGGAAAATCCGACAGCACCTCCTTTGTACGGACGGACATCCACGACAGGCAGGATTTTTATTTTAAAAAGAGGTATTTTTGAAATACCCCTTTAATCCTTTCCATTGGACAAAAATCCCGTGTAAGATGCATCCAAACTCCGATTTTGGCAAATGAGTAGTGCATTTCAATAATCTCAACGAGCCTGGTGCAACTATAGAGTTCGATTTATGATTCGGTGAACAAAATAAATGTGGATATAGAGAGTCTAAAAGCAATCGATAAGCACTTTTCGATAAAAACGGGGGTGTTACACCCGAGGAGGCGGCCAATGTTGATCAGGCTTGCGATCACCAGGTCCAGCAACACCCACTATGTGCCGGCTTCCGGAAGCCGGATCACGGCATCCCAACATGGGCGGGAAACCGAGGAGTTTGTCGAATCTTGAAGGGGAAGGGACGCGGCCCTTGGTTTCAGCGTGGGTGCCATGTGGCAAATAGTAGCTAACGAGGCCCTGACAGGCCACACGCGCGACGGGACATAATAGCGGGATGGGGCCCGCCACTCCGCGTCCTCGGCCCCCGCGCGGGGATTTAATGTGGCGACCACGGACGGTTGCCCTTCTCGATGCAGTTAATTTGCGCGTGGATCGTGCCCACACAATGTCGGGAAGTGGAAAGGGCGCGTGCAACCGATCCCACGTCCCCACATCCTTTCCGTGATTATAAATTGGGGTGAGGGGCGGTAGAAATCATCCATGCATGCGCCCCTCACTCTCCTTCTTCTTCCCTCGCCATTGCTTCTGAGCCCGTCGCACGCTACAGCGCCCTGCCGCTCATGAGCAAAGCACTACCACCGCTCGGCAGCGTCTAGCAGCTGCTCCTACTCCTCGCCTTAGACGATGCGCCTTTCTTCTCTTGCCGCACTTCACCAATGGCGACGCCCAAGGGCTCGTGGGAGGGATTGGTGGTTACTGCAGAGGATCTTCAGTACTTGGGCGACACGCGACGGTTACCACCGGTGATCGAGGTGGTTGTGTGCTTGCCGGACGGCGAGCTGGCACCACAGCCAGAGGGGACCGAATGCGTGGTCTTCTTCTCCCACTTCAAGCGTGGGTTCAGCCTCCCTTCGAGCGACTTATTCCGCTTGTTCTTGGACTTCTTCGGGCTTCAGCCGCATCACCTGGGGGCGAACCCGGTGCTGCCGCTCTTGTGGTTCGTCACCCTGTGCGAGGGCTACCTGGGCGTCGAGCCTAGCATCGATCTCTAGGTCCGCTTTTTCTTCTTCAAGCAGCAGGGGCCGGAGGCGGGCGAGATGTCTGCCTATGGGGCCGCCGTCGTCTTCGCCCGGCCGGACGGGGTGTGCCCCAAGATTCTTTATTCTACATACGCAACCTCGGCGCGGACCACATCAAACTGCCGCTCTTCGCTGACGTGACACCGCACGCCAAAACCAAATGGACTTATTGTGCCAAGAACCCAGCGCAGGCG
Organism: Aegilops longissima; assembly: GCA_021605205.1. Lineage (NCBI taxonomy): Eukaryota > Viridiplantae > Streptophyta > Magnoliopsida > Poales > Poaceae > Aegilops > Aegilops longissima. The sequence goes on from CM038679.1 coordinate 338,827,352, forward strand.
ATGCTGAACCTGAGCAACCAGGTTGTGGAGATGGTGACGCACGAGGGGCTCACCAGAACGGGCCTCATCGCAGCCTTCATCGCGTGCCAGGTGTTGCCGCTGCAGCGCCGAACGCATATCATTGGCCAGATGACTGGCCTCCAGCACCCCAACCGGATGTCATCCCGGTGGCTGACGCAGGAACAGATTGCCGCCCAGGTCAATGACATCATGAAGGAGGAGTGGCATTTTGGGAAGGCGCCCTACAACCACAGAAACCTGGTGGCGGCGGTGAGTCCTTGGTGTCTGTACTTTGCTATGTCCCATCTTTTTTTCCGTCCCGACGCGACAAGGGAGGTATTGCTGAATGTCATCCGTCATACGTATAATGGAACGACAACGCAGGTAGCGGCTGCCCAAAAGAGTCCTTCGCCGAGAACCCGGAGCCGGCGAGGCGTGCTGCATGGGTAAGTCTCCGTGTCCTCATCTCCTATGAGATTGGTCTGACGACATGGAGGTTTTAACGCACGTTGGTGGTGCAGCACCACCGCGGGGAGGAGGTGGTGACGTCGACCCCCCAAGGCGGCCGAAGAAAATGGCCGAGGCCGGGTCGTCCCACGTGCCGGACGCGACTAGCTGGCCACACGGGAAGGAGGACATGGCACCGAGGAAGCCAGCCGCGAAGCACATGGCAGACCCGGCCGCGGGCGGCCAGCCGCGCCAAGAAGAGGCGTCGCGCCATCATGGCGGAGCCGACGAGACCGGCCATCCCGACGGCGATTGGGTATGTTTTCTTGCCGACTCCGGCGAGCCGCCGACTCACGTCCCTTTATCATGCTTCTTTTGGTGTGATCCAGGTCGCCGTTGGCGGCAACGGATGTCACGTATAGAGGCGGCTTCTCATTCGGGACGTCCTGAAGCAGCGCCATCGACCTGCCCGAGGGCTCGGCCAAGGAGGACCTCGGTTTCGATCCAGAGGATGCAGAGCGCTGCGCCTGGCGGTCCGGGAACAAGGCCGAGGAAGAGCTGGTGGCGGCCTCGGCTCTGGCCAGGGCCAGGGCCGTGGAGGCGGGGACAAGACTGCCGTGAAGCCCGCATGACTAGAGATGTGACGGGCCTGGAGCCAGCGGAGATGATCATCGAGCCGCCGGTGGAGGACGGGCGTTGTCCAGATGGCCGGGTGGAGATGGCGGTGGATGACCGGGAGGTCGTGGAGATCGACGGCGACACCCCACCGCGGACCGACATGGTCGGGCGGGTGGAGGTGGAAGGAGGCGGAGGGGGGCTGCCCCAAAGGGGACACCGCAGGCGATGCTGGACGGGGTGCCGCAGGGGACGTCGGACAAGGCGCCGCAGGTGACGCCGGTCAGGGAGCCGGAGGGGACACTGGCCGGTGCGCCGGAGCCGAGGCTGGCCCGTGAGGAGACGGCGGGCGGCGGACATGCCCTGGTGATCAGGCAGCCGCAAACGACGCTGGGAGGCCTTCCTGTCGCCAGGTCGTAGCAGGTCCGAGCTGGGCCCGGCCGGACCATCGTCGGGTCGTGGACGTAGGAGGAGGCGTCGATGGCCGCCGTGCGCCAGCATCTTGACGGGCGCATGGACCGGGTTCAAGGCTTCTCCCAAGTTGAGATGAAACGGGCACGGGAGCTGGAGCGCTCCGTGTTTGTGAGTTTTTCTCCCTCTGACTTTTCTCTTGTAGCCGGTTAGTGGGGGCGCGCCAGTGCACCCACTGGGTGTAGCCCCCGAGATTTGGGCCAACTACGTATCAGTTGGGTCGAATCTTTAGTAAGTGTCTTGTGTTGATCCTTGTTTTTTCGCAGCAGCTGGATACCTTCTGGGTCGTCGTCTACAACCGGCTTCTGGAGAAGCACCATCGGATCACTACGCGGCTCGCCGCCAAGGAGGAGGCGGTCTGCCTTGCTGAAGGTATGTCTTGTGTGCTCTGAGTGGGGGCGCATTAGTGCACCCACTCGGTGTAGCCCCCGAGATTTAGGCCAACTACGTAGTAGTTGAGTTGAATCTTCAAATGCTTTGTCTTTCCTTTTATCGTCTTGACTTTGAATCTTTGGGGCGCTGCTGCCGCAGCCGAAGTGCCGGTCCTGCGGACCCGGCTCGCTGAAGCCGGCCAACAGCATGACCAGGCGGTTGCCGACGCCGGCCGGCTCTGGACTGAGGTGGGGCAGCTAAAGGCGGAGGCCGCCAAGTTGGCGGAGGCCTAGCAGGCGCTTGCTGTAGCCGGCCAGCAGTGCGAACAGCTGGCTGGTGAGAAGAGCCGGCTCGAGGCTGAAGTGGAGCTTCTGAAGGCGGAGATCACCAAGGTGGCGGAGGCCCAGCAGGCGCTCGCGGAAGCCGGCCAGCAGCGTGACCAGCTGGCTGGCGATAAGAGCCAACTCTAGGCCGAGGTGGAGATCCTGAAGGCAGAGGCCGTCAAGGCGGTGGAGGCCCACCAGGCGGAGCTCCTCCACCTCAAGGGGGAGCAGGAGGAGGTGGTCACCGCTAAGGACAACGAGATGAAGTCGGCCGTCGACCAGTGCGCCGAGCTGGAGAAGGCGCTCGAAGTGCGCGACCATGTCGGGGACTTCGAGCGGCATGGTACGTTTCTCAAGCCACAACACCGGGACGAGGCCTTTGCGAGTAAGTGTTTCTTTGTTGGTGTTGCCGGGTTAAAAACCGACTGGTTCATTTTGTTGCTAACTGTCTTGCTTTTTTTTCTTGACAGTGTACTTCTCAAAAACGCAGGAGATGGCGAACGAGGCCCTGCTTGCTCACCGGACCACCCAGGCGGACGCGGGTGCCGTGCTTGACCCAAATGTCGCCTAGAGTCTCCCGGAGATTATGCACGCCGCCGAGGCTCGCCTGCAGGTCCTAGGTACGCAGATGGCGCGGTGTCTGAAGCCGGAGTGGGGATGATGGTGGCCCTCTAGCCCGGCGTTGTTGCGCCCGACAGCTTCACGCGGCTGGCGCGGTGGCTGGAAGCCGGGATGGCGCGGCTTCACGCATGGCGAGGTTCTGACGCTGGTGTCGGTGCCGACCTAGCGCTGAGGTTCGTCATGTCTTGGTATCCAGCTGGCGGCCCAGCGAGCCACCTTGTTTTATCTTTCTCGCACTTTTGTTAAGTGCCAGGTCCACCCACCCACTAGGTGTACTGGTGAATGTAATAAATTATGTCCTTGGGCCCATATTCCTAGAATGTAAGTATTTTCGCGAGTGTTTACGCGTTTGTTCTTTGTTCTCTAAGCCTTTTTTCTTGCTTGCTCCTTCTTTGGCCTCCCCCCTGCGAGTCGAGCAGGCGAGTTCCAGTCTGTGACATGGTGTTCAGTCCTTGGAAAGAGTGCATAGTACTTAGGCCTTTCGAACATTGAGCGCGAGGGAAAGACCCACTGGGTCGGCTGGCGAGCAGCTGGTCGTGCGGCAACTTAGTGAGGTGAGGCCGAGTTGGCCAATCCGGCAGATCCAACTTAGTGTTTCACGTCGTGCAGGTGCTTTGGCCCATAGTTCTTGTCGGCCAATAGCCGAAGCTGGACTGTGGTGTAGGGCAAAGTGCAGGGCCTTGGCTACTCGAACATGCTGGGATGTGCTAAGGAGGATGGCGGGTTGCGGCCAAGCCGGCCAGCCCCCAGGTTGGGCATACCAACCTGGCGGTGGAGGTTTAAGAAAATTTACAAGGATGTGCAGAACACAATAACTTGATAGGAAAAGGTAGCCCCTGAGTGTCGTTCGGGGGTCCCATAGTCTTTCATAGAATTACAAAAGGCAGCGGTACATACATGCATACGGCTAACTGTAAAACGGGCGAAGGAGCTCTGCGTTTCAAGGCCGGCTTGTTTCTTCACCGGCGGTATCACTCTTGCACTTGTTCGGCTTGTGGGCGTCGATGAGGTAGTAGGCGTTGCGGTCACGCAAGGCTTTGCTGATGATGAAGGGGCCCTCCCATGTGGAGGACAACTTGTGATGGCCGTCTTGCTGCTGGACAAGCCAGAGGACGAGGTCTGCCTTGCGGAACGCGAGGGGCAGTGCCTCAGACCTTGCTGGTAGATGGCAGATTAGCTAAGGGCCAAAGGGCATGCTTATTTAAGTAGGTCGACGCCGTCTTCGCGGGCTTCCTTGGCTTGGGCTTCCATGTACATTACAACTCATGGTGAGTCGAACTCGATATCGGTTGGGACGACGACTTCTGCTCCATAGAAGACGAAGAACAGGGTGAACCCGGTCGACCGGTTTGGCATTGTCCGGAGACTCCAGAGGATGGCCGACCGCTCGTCAAGCCAGCTGCCGGGTGAGCGGATGAAGGGCTCTTGGCTTGATGCTAGACAGGATCAGCCCGTTGGCCCTCTCGACCTGGCCATTGGATAGAGGATGAGTGATGGAGGCCAGTTCGAGCCGGATGCCGCAGACTGAGCAGTATCGTGCCGGAGCGCATGTCGCAAGTTAGTGCCATTATCTGTGATGATGTTGTGCGGGATGCCATAGCGCACCGTGATGTCTTTGATGAACCGGACGACCGTTGGCCCGTCCAGCTTCTTGATCCAGTTGGTGAACTTGTCGACCGCCACCAGTATGTGCGTCATGCCGCCCCGAGCGGTCTTGAAGGGTCCAACCATTTCGAGCCCCCAGACCGCGACGGGCCTGGTGATCGGGATGGTTTGCAGGGCTGTGATACGTCTCCGTCGTATCTACTTTTCCAAACACTTTTGCCCTTGTTTTGGACTCTAACTTGTATGATTTGAATGGAACTAACCCGGACTGACGCTGTTTTCTGCAGGATTTCCATGATGTTGTTTTATATGCAGAAAACAAAAGTTCTCGGAATGACCTGAAACTCCACGGAATATCTTAGAATAAATAATAAAAAATCCTCGCCAAAGATGAAGACCAGAGGGCCCACACCCTGTCCACGAGGGTGGGGCGCGCCCCCGGGCGTGCCCCTACCTCGTGGGCCCCTCGATGCCCTCCGACGCCAACTCCAACTCCATATATTGGCTTTGGGAGAAAAAATCAGAGAAAAGTCTCATCGCGTTTTACGACACGGAGCCGCCGCCAAGCCCTAATCTCTCTCGGGAGGGCTGATCGAGTCGCCTGGGCTCCGGAGAGGGGGATTCGTCGCCGTCGTCATCATCAACCATCCTCCATCACCAATTTCATGATGCTCACCACCGTGCGTGAGTAATTGCATCGTAGGCTTGCTGGACGGTGATGGGTTGGATGAGATTTATCATGTAATCGAGTTAGTTTTGTTAGGGTTTGATCCCTAGTATCCATTATGTTCTGAGATTGATGTTGCTATGACTTTGCTATGCTTAATGCTTGTCACTAGGGCCCGAGTGCCATGATTTCGGATCTGAACCTTTTATGTTTTCATGAATATACGTGTGTTCTTGATCCTATCTTGCAAGTCTATAGTCACCTACTATGTGTTATGATCCGGCAACCCCGAAGTGACAATAGTCGGGACCACTCCCGGTGATGACCATAGTTTGAGGAGTTCATGTATTCACTATATGCTAATGCTTTGCTCCGGTTCTCTGTTAAAAGGAGGCCTTAATATCCCGTAGTTTCCAATAGGACCCCGCTGCCACGGGAGGGTAGGACAAAAGATGCCATGCAAGTTCTTTTCCATAAGCACGTATGACTATTTACGGAATACATGCCTACATTACATTGATGAACTAGAGCTAGTTCTTTGTCACCCTATGTTATGACTGTTACATGATGAACCACATCCGGCATAATTATCCATCACTGATCCGGTGCCTACGAGTTTTCCATATACTGGTTTACGCTTATTTACTTTTCCGTTACTCTTATAATCACTACAAAATACCAAAACATTACTTTTGCTGTCTTTACTTTGTTACCGTTACCACCACTATCATATTACTTTGCTACTAAACACTTTGCTGTAGATACTAAGTTTCCAGGTGTGGTTGATATGACAACTCAGCTGCTAATACTTGAGAATATTCTTTGGCTCCCCTTGTGTCGAATCAATAAATTTGGGTTGAATACTCTACCCTCGAAAACTGTTGCGATCCCCTATACTTGTGGGTTATCAAGACCTTTTTCTGGCGCCGTTGCCGGGGAGCATAGCTCTATTATTCGAGTCACTTGGGATTTATATCTGCTGGACACTATGAAGAACTTGAAAGACGCTAAGACAACAATTTATCCCTCACTACGAGGGAAGGTAAGGAACTGCCATCTAGCTCTGCACTTGATTCACCTTCTGTTATGAGTAAGCTAGCGACACCTAAACCTGCTTCTGCTATTCATTCCGATATGTCGCATGTTATTGATGATGCCACCTCTGCTATGCATGATACTTATGATGAAACTACTTCTATGCTTGATACTACTGTGCCTCTTGGTGAATTTCTAGATGAACAAATTTCTAGGTCTAGAGAAAGAGAAATTATTGAAACTGAACATGATGATGTTAGTGATGATGAAAATAGACCTGCTATTCCTGAGGGTTACCTTTTTAATGCTGAATCTACTGAAGCTATTCTTGCTTGCCAGGATAGTCTTGAACGTAATAGGTTGCTAGTTAAATGGAGTGAATAATCTTTTAGAGGTAGGATGAGACCCGGCCCTGCTTTTGCTACTTCACCTATCTGTGTTCCTGATCAGGATTATTATGATTTTTCTGTTGATCCGGATATAATTACTTTGGTCGAATCTGATCCTTTTTATGGCTATGAATCTGAAACTATTGTGGCACATCTTCGTAAGTTAGATGATATAGCTGCCCTGTTTACCAATAATGAGAGATCGCGCTACCTTTATTTACTCAAAATATTTCCGTTCTCATTAAAGGGTGATGCTAAGATATGGTTTAATTCTCTTGATCCTGGTTGTGTGCAAAGTCCCCAGGATATGATTTATCACTTCTCTGCTAAATATTTCCCTGCTCATAAGAAACAAGCTGCTTTGAGGGATATATATAATTTTGTGCAAATTGAAGAAGAGAGTCTCCCACAAGCTTGGGGGAGGCTTCTCAAGTTACTTAATGCTTTGCCTGATCATCCGCTTAATAAACCTGAAATACTTGATATTTTTATAATGGACTAACCGATGCTTCCAGAGATTACCTGGATAGTTGTGCTGGTTCTCTTTTCAGGGAAAGAACACCGGATGAAGCTGAAATTTTACTAAATAATATGTTGACAAATGAAAATAATTGGGCACCTCCTGAGCCAACTCCCGAGCCCGCTCTGAGCCAATTCTCGAGCCTATTCCTAAACCAACTCCGAAGAGAGGTGTTCTATTTCTCAGTCCAAGATATGCAAGAGGCAAAGAAATCTATGAAAGAAAAAGGTATTAAAGCTGAAGATGTTAAGAATTTACCTCCTATTGAAAAAATACATGGTCTTAATTTACACTTTGTTGAAGAAGTATATGATCTCAATTACTTATTTATCAAGAACCTCCGATATCCCGACACGTAGTAAAGGTAAATTCTCTCTATAGATATGATAAAGTGAAGTCCCTCCTACTAAAATTGCTAGTCAGTGCTTGGATGAGTTTGATGACTTTATGTTTAAGCAAGATGACTTTAATGCTTATTTTGGTAGACAATTAAAACAGAATATCTTAATGATTAAATGGTTGAGTGATTATATGGCTGATATTAGAGGTGAACTTAAACTTGTTAGCAAACATGCTTCTATGGTTACCACTCAAGTAGAACAAGTACTTAAAGCTCAGAAAGAAATACTTAATGAAATGAATAGTAAGAAAAATGATTATGCTATTAGAGTGGCTACTAGAACTGGTAGAATGACTCAGGAACCTTTGTATCCTGAAGGCCACCCTAAGAGAATCGAGCAAGATTCTCAGAGAAATAATATTGATATGCCTAGTTCTTCTAAAAGGAAGAAAAAGAAAAATGATAGGACTGTGCAAACTTCTAGTGAACCTATTGCTGAACCACCTGATAATCCAAATGATATCTCTATGTCTGATGCTGAAACACAATCTGGTAATGAACATGAACCTAGGGGAAATGTTAATGATGATGTTCATGATGATGCTCAACCTAGTAATGATAATGATGTAGAAGTTGAACCTGCTGTTGATCTTGATAACCCACAATCAAAGAATCAATGTTATGATAAGAGAGACTTTGTTGCTAGGAAACATGGTAAAGAAAGAGAACCATGGGTTCAGAAACCCATGCCTTTTCCTCCGAAACTATCCAAGAAAAAGGATGATGAGGACTTTGAGCGCTTTGCTGAAATGATTAGACCCATCTTTTTGTGTATGCCATTAACTGATGTGCTCAAAACAAATCCTTATGCTAAGTATATGAAAGATATCATAACAAATAAAAGAAGGATACCTGAAGCTGAAATTTCCACCATGCTTGCTAATTATACTTTTAAGGGTGGAATACCAAAGAAACTTGGAGATCCAGGAGTACCTACTATACCATGCTCCATTAAAAGAAATTATGTTAAAACTGCTTTATGTGATCTTGGAGCCGGTGTTAGTGTTATGCCTCTCTCTTTATATTGTAGACTTGACTTGAATAAGTTGACACCTAATGAAATATCTTTGCAAATGGCTGATAAATCAACTGCTATACCTGTCGGTATTTGTGAGGATGTGCCTGTTGTGGTTGCAAACGTTACTATTTTAACGGACTTTTTTATTCTTGATATTCCCGAGGACGATAGTATGTCTATTATTCTTGGAAGACCTTTCCTTAATACTGCAGGGGCTATTATTGATTGCAACAAAGGCAATGTCACTTTTCATGTTAATTGTAATGAGCATACGGTACACTTTCCGAGGAAACAACCTCAAGTTTATAGTATCAACTCTATTGGAAAAATTCCATCGATTATATTTGGAGGTTTTGAATTTCCTCTTCCTACTGTCAAGAAGAAATATGATATACTTATTATTGGGGATGTCCATATCCCCGTTGAGGTAACATAGTGTTATTCAAAATTTCTCCGGTTTCATGTTAATCGGAATGAGTTTGTTAACAAGACTTGATCAACCTTGTTAGTGGATTCCTCTTGATGAGCATGAGATGGATGAAACTAGAAGCACAACTTTTTGTACCCTCTTTATATTCTCTGTTCTTTAGTACAAATAAAGTAAAATAGTATTTTTCATACATCTCCTCCGACTTATCCGTGCAACATAAAATATCCCAAAATAAAAGTCCTCGTAATGCCATGCCAATTTAGTATGATTTTTTCGAATATTTGAGGATTTTAGTGCAAAATTACAGCTGGGAGCTGCCACTGCCACGAGGTGGAGGGCGCGCCTACCCCCTGGCGCGCCCTGCCTCGTGGGCCCACGGTGGCCCCCCTCCACTTATCCCTGCACCCATCTTCTTCCCCTGTCTCACACAAACCCGAAAACCAACTCAAGCTCGTGTTCCAGCAACTTTTGCTGCGATTTTCGATCTCCTTGCTCAAAGCACCTCTCGCAAAACTGCTTGGGGAGATTGTTCCTTGGTATGTGACTCCTCCATTGGTCCAATTAGAATTTGTTCTAGTGCTTTATTCTTTGCAAATTTGTGTTGCATAGGTGACCATGTTCTTGAGCTTGCATGTCAAATTTATATGGTTCTAAGTAGTTCTAATGCTTGATAAAGGCCCTAGGCACTTGTGGGAGTTGTTGCTATCAATTTTATTGAAGTTGGTTCACTTATACTTGAAGTCACTAAAAATTTCAGATTGTTTCAGAAATAATGAAGAGACTTTTGAGGGGCTCGTCGAGCCGAAGCTCTAAGGAGAAACAAAAGGAAGAAGAGCAAAAGCCCAAATTTAATTTGCCTTGTATAGCGGAGGTTCGGCCGTGTGAATGAACTTCCGATGACTTCTTGAGGAGAGCCAGGATTTATGAGGATTTCTATCTATTAATTGAGAACGCCGGCCTCACCAACTTCCTCTGCGACGAACGTCATCAGTATCTCTTACTCACAAATACTTTTGTGCAGAACTTTTACTTTTTCCCTAAGAAATCACCTCCAACAGTAGAGTTTCATTTATATGACGTTGTTAAAGAGATGCCATTAGCTGAATTTTGCGAGGTCTGCAAAATACCCTTTGAGGGCACCTTAGATGAACCACACCGTAATGAAGTGGAAGCTTTTATTGACACTATCACTGTGGGAGAAACCAGGAAGGTTTCTGATGCAAGAATTACTAGCATACATTTTCCTATTTTGCGCTACTTTGCCTTATTTGCTAGTCGTTGCTTGATTGGTCGTGGAAACTGTGGGAACCTTAGCATTCCTGATATTATTATTTTGTTCCATGGTTTATACCGCTATAACTCTATTAGTAAGGGTGGAATTGTTGCTAGACGGTTAAGTCTGAACCGCACTAAGGGCCCCATCTTTGGGGGCATTTATGCTTCATGCCTAGCTGAATATTTTGAAATACCTATTAGGCATGAGGAGAAAGAAGAAACAGCGCTGCCCCGTGCTTATTTAGATTATAAGAGTATGCTAGCGCATGATTTTCTTGTTAAGAGTCGCGAAGGGGAGCTTAAATATAAATTGTACTTTGATAAACATCACCCTGAGACTATTACTTTGCCTGCTCCCTCTTTGTTTAACTTGTCTATAGGTCTTTACATTGTTCCGTGGGCGGCTGTTCAAGCCTATCGGAATCCTGCACCAGCCCAGGAACCGGAGCCACAAGATGAGCCTCCACGAATGTCTGTTTATTCTTGGGATCCTGAGGCGGTTGCCAGCCAGTGGCAGTCAGAGTCCTCTTCATCACATTATGATCCCAACTATTCTTCATCACAATACGACCCCAGCTACACCAACGGGTATCAGCCAGGTTATCCCTGGCAATAGACCAACTTAGGCCAAAAGCCTAAGCTTGGGGGAGTACGTATTTCCCACCGACATTACATTTATGCTCACACACACTCATTGCTAGATGCCGGTGCTCATACTCTTTCACTGTAATATCCATGCTAGTTTATTTTCTTTTTCCTGCTTTCTTCTTGTGTGTTTAATAAACCTTAGAAAAACCAAAAAATTAGTAGTGATAATTAAAAAGAAAACCCAAAAATATTTCCCGTTCTTCTTTTGCTTGTTGGGAGCTTTCCCGTGTAAATAGTTTTTATTTCTTTTCCTTTCTTTGCGGGTCGAGAAGACTATATTGAAAATGCTTAGTGGCTCTCATATGTATTATTGTTTATCTAACTTAGAGCCCATATTACTTGTCTTCTCTCTTGAGTTGAATGCTTGCAGATTCCAGCTTAGTCCAATGCACGTGCACTCTTATTATTATTCACACCGTTCGGTCGTGCAAGTGAAAGGCAATAATGATGATATATGATGGACTTGTTGGGATGAGAAAAGCTGGTATGAACTCGACCTCTCTTGTTTTTGTAAATATGATGATTCATCGTTCCTGATTCAGCTGTTATGAAGTAAACATATTTGCAATGACATTTAGAGACTATAGTTGCTTGTGCCATGCTTGATTAGCTATGAGTCATAATGGTTTACCTTGTGTGCCAACATGCTATTGAGATGATTATGATGTGGTATGATAGGATGGTATCCTCCTTTAAATGAATTGAGTGACTCGACTTGGCACATGTTCACGCATGTAGTTGAATCAAATCAACACAGCCTTCATGATATTTATGTTCATGGTGGATTATATCCTACTCATGCTTATATTCGGTGTAAATTAATTTTAATGCATGTTTACGACTGTTGTCGCTCTTTCAGTTGGTCGCTTCCTAGTATTTTGCTAGCCTTCACCTGTACTAAGCGGGAATACTGTTTGTGCATCCAAACTCCTTAAACCCCAAAGTTGTTCCATAAGAATCCACTATACCTTCCTATATGCGGTATCTACCTGCCGTTCCAAGTAAATTTGTATGTGCCAAACTCCAAACCTTCAAATGAAATTCTGTTTTGTATGCTCGAGCAGCTCATGTGCAACTAGGGTTGCCTATATCTTCCATGCTAGGTGGGTTATTCTCAAGAGGAGTGGACTCTGCTCCTCATTCACGAGAAAGGGCCGGTAACCGGGATGCCCAGTCCCATGATCCAAAAAGATCAAAGCAAATCAAAATAATTAAACAAAACTCCCCTTGGGACCCGCACTCATTGTTTCGAGCAAGCCATGGATTGATGCTTGTGGAGGAAGGGGAGTATAAACCTTTACCATTCTGTTTGGAAACTGCCTATAATGCATGTAGTATGGAATATACAACCATCTCATAGTTGTTGCGTTGATAGTGAAAGTATGCTGCTCAAAATATAATTTATCTCTCTTTCAAAATCAAGCTCTGGCACCTCTACAAATCCCTGCTTCCCTCTGCGAAGGGCCTATCTATTTACTTTTATGTTGAGTCATCACCCTTCTTATTAAAAAGCACCTGCTGGAGAGCACACTGTTGTTTGCATTCATTATGATTGGTTTATATTGGGTATGACTTGACTGGATCTCTTTTACCATGAATTACAATGTTTAGTCAGTCCTTGATCATTAAAGGTGCTCTGCATTTATGTTTTGCGGTCTCAGAAAGGGCTAGCGAGATACCATTTCGTTATATCATGTTATGAGTATTTTGAGAAAGTGTTGTCATCCGAGTTTTATTATTATGGGCTCGCTAGCTGATTATATTATTGATATGAGTAATTGTGAGACCTACGTGTTATTGTGAGTATGGTTAGTTCATAATAATTGTTGAAACTTGAATGCTGGCTTTTCATGTTTACAACAACAAGAGCAAACAGAGTTTGTAAAAGTTTTTCTTTTTCTCTTTCAGTTTGTCAACTGAATTGCTTGAGGACAAAAGATGTCATGCAAGTTCTTTTCCATAAGCACGTATGACTATTTACGAAATACATGCCTACATTACATTGATGAACTGGAGCTAGTTCTGTGTCACCCTATGTTATGATCACATGATGAACCACATCCGCATAATTATCCATCGTTGATCCGGTGCCTCGAAGTTTTCCATATACTGGTTTACGCTTATTTACTTTTCCGTTACTCTTTGTACAATCACTACAAAATACCAAAACATTACTTTTGATGTCTTTATTTTGTTACCGTTACCACCACTATCATATTACTTTGCTACTAAACACTTTGCTGCAGATACTAAGTTTCCAGGTGTGGTTGAACTGACAACTCAGCTGCTAATACTTGAGAATATTCTTTGGCTCCCCTTGTGTCGAATCAATAAATTTGGGTTGAATACTCTACCCTCAAAAACGGTTGCGATCCCCTATACTTGTGGGTTATCAGGATGAAGTCGGCTGGTGGCTACGCTTGCTGAAGCGTTGGCATCCCTCGCACTTGAGGACAAGCGACTCGGCGTCTTTGAGGGCCGTGGGCCAGTAGAAACCATGGCGGAAAGCCTTGGCGATTAGGGAGCTGGAGGCGGCATGGTGCCCGCACTCGCCTTGATGTATGTCGAGGAGGATCTCTATGCCCTTCTCCTGCTTGACGCAGCGCTGGAACACGCCCGCTGCGCTGCCCTTGACAAGCTCATTAATGATGATGTTGTAGGCGGACGCCCGACATTGCACTTGCCGGGCCTCGGTCTCGTCCTTGGGAAGTGCTCCACTCCCTAGGAAGGCCGGGCCCACTATGGAGCCGTCACCATGGTGAAGACGGCCGCCAAGACGGGTTCTGGGGTGGCAGCCCACGAGCCAGAGGCGGCAACCCCTGGGTCAGGGACGGCGGCGGCTAGATTGAGCACGACAGCCCCCGGGCTGGGGTCGATGGTCGCTGGGGTCAAGGAGGCAGTCCCCGGGCCAGGATCCATAGCCCCCGGGTCCGGGTTGGGGAGGGGTGTTGCAGGGTCGTCTGGGATGAAGATGGACTCGGAATCCGGGGATGGCTTGACAGATGGCTTGTGTAAGTGCTCGAGGGAGATGTCGGACGGTATGTCTGCCGGGATGAGCCAATCTTGGCTAGCGTGTCGGCGGCTTCATTTTCTGCGCGCGGGACGTGACGGAACTCACAATCGTCGAAGGTGCGAAAGAGCTGCTGGACTAGGAAGCGGTAGCTGGCCCTGTTGGCATCCCGGGCATCCCACTCACCCGAAAACTGCTACACCACCAGGTCCGAGTCATCGTAGCAAAGGATGCGCCTGATGCTGAGTTCCTTGGCAAGCTGGAGGCCATGCACAAGGGCTTCGTACGCGGCAACGTTGTTGGAGGTGGCGAAGTGGATTTGGAGTGCGTACCGTAGCCGGTCGCCCTTTGGGGAAGACAACACGATGCCGACACCCAAGCCAGAGTGCATCTTGGAGCCGTCAAAGTGCATGCGCCAATGTGTTGAATCCGGTGGCGGCGGCAGGTACTACTGGGTCTCTTTCTAGTCGACGAGGAAGTCGGCCAAGGCCTGGGACTTGATCATGGTGCGGGGCTCGTAGAGGATGGTGTGGCTGGCTAGCTTGATGGCCCATTTGGCAACCCGGCAAGAGGCATTCCGGCAGCCCATGATCCCGCTGATGTGGGCCGTGTAGACCATGGTGACGACATGCTCTTAAAAGTACTGCTTCAACTTCTTGGCGGTAAAATAAACGCCGTAACACATCTTCTGGTAGTGCGGGTAGTTCTGCTTGGAGGAGGAAAGCACCTCGCTCAGGTAGTAGACCAGGTGCTGGATAGACTGGATCTTGACCTTCTCTTGCCGCTCAACCACCAGCACCGTGCTGACTGGCCGCAAGGTGGCAGCAATGTATAGCAACAACGGTTGCTTGTCAGCTGGCGCAACCAGGACAGGTGCGGTGGAGAGCATGCGCTTGAGATCCCGGAACGCTTTGTTCGCTTGGTCGTTCCAATCAAACGGCACCATCTTCTTCATCAGCTGATATAGGGGCAGGGCCCTCTCGCCCAGCCAGCTGAGAAATCGGCTGACCGAGGCCAAGCAGCTAGTGAAATTCTGGACATCGTGCAGCCGGGCTGGCTTGCGCGTGCTTGATGGGCATGATCTTTTCCAGGTTTGCCTCAATGCCGCGCTCCGAGGTGAGGAAACCAGCTTCCCAGCCGGCACGCCGAAGACGCACTTCTCCGGGTTGATCTTGATCTGGTACTCACGGAGATTGTCAAAGGTCTCCTTCAGGTCGTCAAGGAGCGTGAGGTGATGCTTAGTCTTTACCAAGATGTCGTCGATGTAGACATGAATGTTGCGGTCAGTTGCTTCAGCAAGCATTTCTGCATGCAGCGCTGGAAGGTGGCGCCGGCGTTCTTCAAGCCGAATAACATGGTGATGTAGCAGTACACCTTGAAGGGCGCGATGAATGACGTCTTCAGGGCATCGGCCGATACAACTTGATCTGACGATAGCCGGAGTAAGCATCTAGGAAGGATAGGAGGTCATAGCCGTAGGTGGAGTCGATCACTTGATCTATCCGCGGGAGAGAGAAAGTATCCTTGGGATAGGCCTTGTTCAGGCTGGTCTAGTTTATGCACATGCGCGAGGTGTTGTTCTTCTTCAGGACGAGGACCGGGTTGGCCAGCCACTCGGGGTGAAACACATCCATGATGAAGCTGGCCGCGATTAGCTTGGCGACCTATTCACCTATGGTTCTTTTCTTCTCTTCTGAAAAGCGACATGATGGTTGACGGATAGGCTTATTTTCCTTGCGGACATGTAGTTTGTTCTCAATGTATTCCCTCGGAATTTCCGGCATGTCCTTTGGGGACCATGCAAAGATATCCCGATTGTCTTGGAATTGTCGCAGCACATGTCCTAGCAGAAGGACTTAGTCGTGGAGCCATCACAACTAGGTTAGCTTAAAGGGGTAAAACGGGACAAAGGACACAAGGAGTTTATACTGGTTCGGCCCCTTGGGGCGAAGGTAAAGGCCTAATCCAGTTTGAGGTGGTATTGCTTATGTCTCGATTACCAGGGAGCGAATACGCTTGACCTAGCTTTCGATCTGTTCTCTCTTGTCCTAAACCGCCGCCGGGTCATCCCTTTATATACATAGGATGATGCCCCGCGGCTCATAGAGTCCCAGCCGGCTCATACACAACGTGTCCGGTTCAGTGACTAACTATACATGCCTTACATTACAAGTCATACGTATAGGGCGGTTTACAACTGTAGGCCTCAAGTCGTCTTTGGGCTTCGGGCCTTTTAGTAAGCCTGCTTCGTGAACCGCCATCATCAATCATCTTCATGGGCTTTGTTATTGTTGAACCGCCAGTGGTATGACCCAGCCCCTCCTGGGCGGGCCATACCCAATAGTTATATCCCCAACATTAGGCCTCAGGTTGATGTGAACTTGTTCATATCAATCTTTCAACACTTCAAAAATATCCTTCTTCACTTGCTCTTTGCAAGATCTTGTAACCCGCCATGATGTCATCTCCTAAGATTGTGATAACCCGCCGTGACGTCACCTGTCATTAATTTTTGGCAAGCCCCAAATTTTTAATATATCTTCTCTTTTAATGAACTCCCGAAAATTGAGGCGTCTATGTTATCGCATATCCATTTTTTGGCCTCCTCGATTCCCGCTCATGCCACTTATCCTTTCAGCCTTATAAATAGGGCCAGGGGTCCCTTTCACTTCCCCCCTTGCCTCTTCATCTCTTTCTTATTCCTCAGATCATCTCAGCGCCTGAGCTCCGCGACCATCATCGACCTTGGCTCCTTCCTCGACAATGCCTGCTGCATCAACCTGATTTGACAAGAATTCGGGCACGCGCCTCCGCCGCTCAACATCTCTGGTGAATTTTCCTTCTTCCCTGTCCCATAGATCCCATTAGGGTTTCCATGAGTTCGTCAGAGTTCATCTCCTTCCTCCACTGCTGCTTGCGACCTTTGACTCAAACTTGGTACCCTTCCTGTGCGGCGGTAGTCGTTGTACTCATTCTTGCCATTAGAACATCTACTTTTGCGTAAGAAAACTAATCTGGCCATATGAACTGCTCACGTGCTGCAACTTAGGTATAAATATTTTCCATTATTTGAGGTGTTGTAGATCCAAAATTATAGCATCCATCTGTGAAATCTGTGTTTCCAACACTTAGCAATTTTCCACTCTCTGATCTGTAACTCAATATCTGTACGAGCGGCTTAACTTAGAAGACATAACCCACCAGGTATCATTAGTCCCCTCTTAAGCCGCCAATAGCTCATCTTCATAATTTCGATGTCGTATTCCAGTTTACCACTTATGCATGCTTCATTGTTATTCACCTTGTAACTCGTCAACCGGCTTAACCATATAATCTTGAACCGGCACAATCTTTCTTTCAGCTCATCGATAATGGCTAAGACATATTCTGCTTGTAACTGGGTCCAATCCCGGGTTACTGAAGAAGACCTGAGCAACCACGTCGCAACTGGCGCTCTAGCCAAAAAAGAGGTCATTCACTGGAGGGTCCCTGGTGCATAAAATCCTGCTAAGCCCAAGGATGGAGAAGTTATTGTTTTCACTGATCACCTGAGTCGGGGGTTCAGCCCACCCAGCTCAAAATTTTTCCGGATGTACTTCACTTCTTCCAACTTCACCCTGAAGATATCGGACCCAACTCCATATCTAACATTTGCAATTTCCAAGTGTTCTGTGAAGCTTATCTTCAAGAGGAACCCACAGTTGATTTATTCAGAGAGTTCTACTATTTAAACCGCCAGACAGAGTTTGTTGATGGACCCAACATAGATGGCGGGGTTTCAATTCAAAAGAGGAAAGAAAGTCAACTTTCCCTATGCTAAACTGCCAACTCATCCCAAAGACTGGAACCAGACTTGGTTCTATTGTCAAGACACATCTCCAGCCGACGAGAATCCTTTACCGGGTTACCACGATCACTGGCTTAGCAGCACACATCCACTCCCTTCACGGCTCAGTGCGCAGGAGCGGGCTAAATAAGCACCATCATTTTCAAAGCTCAGAGCCTTTATGGCCAATGGCTTAACCGGCGTTGACTTTATCTGGTGCTGGGTGTCTTGGAGCATCTTGCCCTTAAGCCGTTGCCCCGGTTTAATGTGCGAATACACTGGCGATGTAAAGGATCCTCAACGCCACTATGACATTCAACTGTCTGACGCAGAAATTAATTAAGCCACCAAGAAGTTGCTGAATGAACCTTTTAAACAATGCAGCAAAACATGACTTAGTCCTTTCAGCACCTTCAATAAGCCGCCAGCCGTAAGTGTTGCACACCTTCCGTTCAACAATTTCCTCAGTGATGATGCCCACTTATGACCTTTTCTGATTTCAACAGGCCGATTCTCCATTTTATAAGAAGAAACCACAAGATAAGCCGGCCAAACCGGCTCGTATTAAAACTAAGGCCACCAAGAGGCCTGCCAAGAAGAAAACCACTGAACCCGTGGGTTCAAATATTGATGATGACAATGATGATGATGAGTCAGAGGTAGAACTTGACTCTCTTTGCTCATTTTTGTACATCTCATTGATAATGATTGTTACCAGGATGACGCGGCAGCCAGCCGTGCGGATGACGCAGAGGTAATTACTCTTTCCTCTGGCTCAGAACCTCTGCCAACACAGAAAAACCGACAAGCAAGCCAGAAAGTAAGCTTTTCTCACCCTCTAGCTTACTTGGATCCCAACTTTCTTTTGAAGAAACAGCAACATGAAGCTCACCGTACCACCCGGCATAGCGGTGGCGTAATCACATCGTCCGGCTTACCAAACAGACCGGTTCACAAACGCCGCCCAGAGGTCTTACCTATTTCTGATATATTTTATCCCAAGGCAGGTCATTTCTGACACCCTCTTAACCCGTCTGATTCAAACTATCAGGGACTTCTCTTTCCTCCTCTCACGATTCAACGGAACTCAAATCTTGGCTTTCAAGACTATACCTGGGTAAGGGTACATTTAATCATTCAAACTTTATTCCTAATCAGTATACTAACCTCTTTATAGATCCTATTTTCAGGGGCCAAGACAAACCCAGCAAGAAGGCAAAGCTGAACAAGCCGGTCGACGACTCCAACCTGTCTGAACCAGAAAGGCAACAATCAGAACCTTCTAACCCAATTGTTGAAGCCACCCTTAATGATCCACTACCACAAGATCATGAAGCCTCCCTAGACCATATGGATGTTGAGCCGACTATTTCTAAGCCACCAAGCCCGATAAACCTGCTGCAGAGAAGACCGATGATGTTGTTGTCACTAGGTTTGGATTCACAGCTCCGTGTCAACCTACTGTCTTATCTAAGCATAGCGCCAAAGAAGAAATTTTTGCTGAAGATAAAGGCAAGTGGAAGGTAGATTTGGATAGCTACACCCATTTTAGCGCCCAAGACATCCATTCTGGTTACTTGAACCGCCTGTACACCAGCCATGACTTTGAAGCTGGCTTAGTAAACCTGATGAAGGAGCGCTATGAGGTAAACGATGCAACTCCCTTTATATGAATATAGTTCCCTTAGCCACCAAGTTTATTGGACATGATAAAATAGAATGTACTGTAAACTTCAATATTTGCATAGATCAAATCCAGTAGCCCCCAAGGGCCGGTTTATACTTTCAATATGAGCCGGACTTACAATACCAGCACTTCAACTTTGCATACGTAACCCCCAAGGGCCGGCATAATAAATATGTTAAGCTGAGACTTTAAGTAGTAAGAATCAATATTGCATCTGTAGCCCCCAAGGGTCGGCTTACTCAGTGATGAATAAACCGGGACTAATCATCCTGTTTAAAATCAACAGCCCAATCTGTGGTCTTTATAAACCGGATCACATCATTTGTCCAGGTCATAAATTTGTCTTGGAACAGAGCAATAGGCATTAGCCCCCAAGTGCCAAGGATAATACTTGTATTGTGCTTGGGACTTAAAAACTTGTGTTAAAAATGAGTAATATGCATTAGCCCCCAAGTGACAAGAGTAATACTTGTATTGTGCTTGGGACTTCAAAGAGTAATCATGATTGTAATCTTGTCTGTGTGTGCTTATGTCACAGGCTGAGTTGGCGGAAAAAGACTCACAGCTCAATGATCTTAAGGCCAACATCAAAACTCAACAATTGGAGACATCCAAAGCCAAGTCAGAACTGAAATCTGCTTTGGAGAATATTGAGCAGCTGAAACAGAACTTCAACTCTCAAAAAGATGGCTGGGAAACTGAAAAAGCAGCTCTATTGAAGAGAGCAGAAGAGGCTGAATCGACACTTAAGCCGGTGACTGAAGAGTTATCCGGCTTAAAACAACAGATTAATAACATGTCGTTAGCCATCTTTAGTAAGCAGAAAAAAATGACTCCCTTGTACCTTAAGAAGCATATTGAGAACATGCGTCGACTTACTCATAATTTTGGTGATATAGGTTCACGGAGCGCTAAGTTGGGCTCAGATATGCGCATTCGGCTAAAGGCTGTCTACACTCTTGTAGAACAGTTATATACTGGTGCCCAACGAACCATTGCTGCTACGCTGAACAAGAAATCTCCCTCAACGCTTATCCAAGATACACTGAAGTAGTTATCCGTGCTGCCTAGGAGGATTGATGATTTAGAATAGGGAGCTGCCAGAGCCGGCGCCTTAACTGCCTTTAGCCGGGCAAAGGCATGGCAAGCAGATCTTAATCCTGAAGATTTAGCCAATGGCTGCCGCAGCGTTAAAGAAAACGGAACTGCCTTCAGTGCTGATGATTTTGCAGAAATAGCAAGAGCAATGCGCCCCTTAGCGAGTAAGCTGGCTGATGAAACCAACCTTGCCACATACCAGGTGGCTTATGATGCCGAAAATTAGGAAATGAGAGCACCGGTTCACCAGCCAACGGACCTCATCCCGCCAATTCGTAAGCATACCTTCGCTCCTGATATTGATCCATCAAACTGGGCTACACCTGACTTCCAGCTGATGGATAAGCAAGGAGCTGAAGATGAAGAAGAGGCACATGATGACCCCGAGGCTTCAACCCGCCAATAGTCATTAGCCGGCTTATCAAGCGAAAATACATTGCTGTGTTGACATCTTCAAAACAATTATTCTATGTTGGGCCATCAGATGCCTTGTAATAGGCTAGTTAAACTCTTGATCTGTCATGCCATCATGCATGTTTTATTTTGTATGATACTGCTGATCCACCAGTTGAGGATATGCAACTTATGTTTATGATATCATCATGTAGATTAATTGTTCATCCCTTTCTCATGCACACAAACAAATCATAAGTGCCCTGGTGGTTTACCGCAGGGCGGGTCATGATGCCCAGTATAAGTCCACTGGTGACCATAGAAGTTCATAACCAGGGTAAGGGGTAATATCCCAAATATGAGACATAATCAGGGGTGCTTGTCCCGATTTGTAAAAACCATATGGTAAGAAAAAGGGGTGATACAAATCCAAAACGAATAAAAAACCCAAAAAACACAAGGCTTTCACAGGCCGCCGAGCCAAAATATCTACTTGAATGAAACTATGATGATAGCCACTGAGTATCCATGCTTTCTATGAGCCGGCTCTCACATGACCCAATCGACATTTTAGCCCGGATAAGTTCAGGGTTTTTAAAAGATTGACTTGTCGAGAGTATGTGGGTTTGGAGTAGCATCATGCGAACAGGCTGATTTCACCAAGTATCAAGGAAGGCTGCTTAATAGCCTGGATTTATCCTTGCTTTCTGTAAGCCGACTCTCTCATAACACAATCGATGTTTTAACCTTAACAAGTCCAGGGTTTTATTTAAAAGATTGACTGTTAAGAATATGGCGGGTCATTCAGGATTACCTGATGGAGCAGCATCTGGCATATAGTGTGGGGACCCCGACTTATAAGTCGTGATCACCGAATGCACGTGTACAATGATCCCAGAGATCAATGATCACCGAACACACAAAAGCTGAATAACAAGAGTCTTGCATCCATACATACCGCCTTACACAAATAATGACCATTATTGTCAAGTCTTACATAGAATAAGCCTCGAGGGTTGAATACCAAATAAACTTAAGCAGCGGAAATCTTCGTAGATAAGTAGAACCCATGCCATCTACCTTAAACCTACAGGCATTCTGACTGGGAAAGCGTCCTAGTTCGCATGTTCGTCTCCAAAGAACTTTTCTTCGAACTCCTGCTTTTCCATGCCTGGCAAATTAAATAACCAGTGGCAAGCCAATGAGTACTTTGAATGTACTCGCAAGCAACCCATGTTTTGGATCAAAGTAACAATGCATGGTATAACAACAAGAAGGCAACATAGCATCAAGCTAGTTGGAATGACTTATCATCTTGCAAAATATGCATCAATGAACTCTACTAACCATGAGAACAGGTTACAGATATCAACATAATAGAGTTTGGATCAATGCTAGCTCATTCCACATGTCAAGTCAATTGCCTTGACTCAAATGATTCTTAATCTCATACACACGTACCAAGTTTATAAAACTTCTGGACATAGTTTAAGTAGCACCACCCAACTGTCCATGACCGTGGACACGGCTATTCGAATAGTTTGACACTCTGCAGAGGTTGTGCACTTTACCCACAAGATCCATGAAGCTTTCGTGTCATCCACGATCCTGCAGTACCTCAAGTACTCGGGAGAAGCAGCCGATCATTATCTTTCCCTAGACGACACTAACATAGGGTCCACTCGTTGGTACACGGCCCTCGTGTATAAGCAAAAGATCATGGGACTCTGCCCTTTCACATTACCAGGCATACACGAAGGGACCAACGGTGTGTCCGGTGCCCTGTGAAAACAGTCATGGCCGCCTATCCGAGCACGGCCCCATCCCGAGAGTGACCTCGTGTCACCCCCGTCACTAGTAATGTGGGCCCCATGCTAGTATCGGCCTAGGTATTGTGCAACGCCACATCCCATAAGAGGTAGAGTGGTTGCACATGTTTGGTTGGGACAGTAATCACACATAAATCTAATCCATCATTTTACTTTCACACAAGATGCTCGCTCTGGTACACCACTTCTTCCTCAAGCGGTGACCTTGCTCAACATCACCCACGGGCATTAGGGGCACCCGATGGGGTTTTCGAAAGAACGCAAGACTATGCATCAACAACTAACCTTTTGACATTGCATCATGCACAGGTAGAGTTATGAGTAGGGGTATGTATCATGTGGTGGTTCACAACAAGTTTACCACCGTCACTTTTCATGATCATGCAATCAGAAAAAGGGTGCCGATAAACAAGAGGGGTGTCATGGTCAAAGGGCTGCTTGCCTTGGTTGGCTTGGTCTTCAAAGTCTTCAAGTCGTTCCCCTTCTTCTTCTCCAACTACTTCGTCAAACACGGGATCTATTCGTCGCAACAAAAACAACGGGAAAATAAGGCAATAATAAAAACAGAAAAGTCAAAGCTCAGAAAAATGTCAACTTATTTTTCTAAAATACTAGGAGGAAAACTAAGAAGGGGAAAATTCTTAGTTTTGAATTTGGAGTAGTATAATATGAGAAATGGATTTTTAAACAGAGATTTTATTGCTCAAATTTGAACAGTAAAGAAAAGTTTGATGGATATTTATGAAAGACACACCATTAAATAGGTGAGAATATTACAACATTTGTGGAGTTGGAATTATTTCATTTGGATTAATATTTAATCCTGTGGAATTTTTGGAAGTTAAACATAAAAAGAAAAGGGAAAAGGGCATTGTGCCTGTGGGCCAAAACAGCCGCAGCGCAACATGCCTAGTGGAAAGAGGGCCCAGGCGAGCCGGGGCGGCGCGCGCGCCAGATTTAAACCTGACGAGCGGGCCCCAGGCGCCAGTGAGAGAGAGAGAGAGAGAGAGGGGCGAGGGAGAGGTGAGGATGACAGGTAGGCTCCAGCTGTCATCTCTAACCTCGCGGCAGAGAGGTCGGCGTGCTCACCGACGATGCTACAGAGCATGACAGGTCGAGCGGGTGGCACCGTTGGACTCAGGGGGATGTCGCCATTCGGGTGGTGGTGGAGGTGGTCGCCGTAGCAGCCTAGTTTGCCGGCGACGAGGTCACATGGCGGAGGTTCTACGGGCGTCGGAGGCTCCGGCCGTCCCCGACTGCAAAAAGAGCGGGAAGAGAGGGTAAAGGGTCAGTGATGCTGCGCGGTTCCAGATCGATAGAGAACAGGGGTGGAGGAGGCCTGTACCGTGCAAACGCCGACGAGCCGAGGCGGCGGAGCTCGAACTCGATCTCGAGCTCGGGCGGCTCTGGAGACAAATGGATGGTGCGGGAGGTTGATTAGGAGTGTGGGGGGAGCGACAGGGAGTGAGAGGGAGGCTCGGGGCTGTCTTATATGGGCCGGCCGAGGTCCACCGTAGGCGCGGCTTACGGGTGCCCGCGGGATCGGCTCTGGTGGCCGTTAGAGAGGGAAAGGAGGGCTCGGGGGTGTTCGTGGGGGTGGTCTAGGGTGCCAGGGAGAGAGAGGAGGAGTGGGACGAGCTGCGGGCGGGCCACAGGAGCGGCGCAAGAATTGGACGAGCGGGGCGGCGCTCTGGCGCGAGCTGCAGGAGAGAGAGGAGGGCGCGGGAGCAAGTGGGCGGCCTGCTGGCATGGAGCGGTCGTCGAGGGGCATCGACTGGTGCGCGGGGGAGGCTTGAGGCGGTTGGGGACGCGGCGTCAACGGTCGGGTGCCCTGCCAGGCGCTCCAGAGCGCGACTTTGGCCGGCATCCGCGGCTTTCCCGCATCCTCGCACGTCCACTTGCGTCTGGAGGCTGTAGGAGGTGTGGGCAAAAGTTTTGGGGAGCCTTGGATTCTCTGGAAAGCTGAGGAGAGAGAAGGTGGTTGAGAGAGGGGAAGGAATCCACTGTCCAGAGAAGAAAATGCGGTTCTCCCCCTTCATCATTGCTTCCTCGGGCAGAAAAGCATACAAGTGCTAGAGGGGGACTAGGAGGGGTTGTGGTAAAAATATCAGCTCATGGAGATTAGTGGAAGGGGTTGAAACAAGCATTTTTAAATTCTGCTAGAAGGTGTTTGATGGTGGTTTGGGCTAGCTAATTTGCTCAACTTGCTTTGAGACTTAACAGGAGTGAGTGGAATCACAAATTAGTAGTGCCCACAAACTTTTAGGTCAAATGGAAAAAGTAGCCAATGCAACTTTTGTAAACCCTAGAAATCAACAGAAATGGATTTGCTTAGATCTAGCTAAGCTAATTTCTTCACCTTGATGCACCACTTGCTGAAGTGTCATGTCCACAAAGTTTGGGATCAAATGGAGAAAGTTCGCAATGTAGAGTTGTTCAAACTTGGATATGGACAGAGAGGGTTTTGGGGCACTTTTGTGAACCAAAATTATTTTGATTGAGAGGAAACTTTGCAAGATCATCGCATTATGCATATGTGACTTGCTAGAGTTTTCCTGGATTTATTTGAAAATATTTCTTGTAGAAATATTTCAAATACTTGAAATGGAAAAAATGGTTTTGGAGTGTTTTGCCCAGTATTTTGTTCGTGACCATGTGTTGAAACTCATATATATGTGATATATATGTCCACTGAGTTTCCCTAAGTTTTCTCAAATATTTTCGAAATAGTTAAATAATTTTAACCTATTAAAGACCATTTCTGACCCTGAGAAAAAGCCTTTAAATAAAATAGGAAAATAACTTTTAAAATTATATTTTTGTGGTTTATGGGAGTCCTATACCTAATAGGAGTCAAATATACTCTTTGAAATATTTTTCATACCCCAAATCAAGTGCTCGTAGTGCAAACCTCAATTTAGGTGGTTTTGGAAAACTAAATTTATAAAATACTATTTAGCCAAATTATTTTTGTAATAAAATTCCATGTTGCACAATACACATGGCATGATCACTGGGCAGAATTTTGGGGCAAGGAGATGAAGTATATAAGGTGGAGCTATATTATGGCTTTCATGAGCACTTGAAACCACAGACACAAATCCATGTCAAATAAAAAGCCAAATAATGCAAAAGTTTTTGTTGGTCCAAATTTTCATGCTTTATTAATGCAAATGACATTTTACAAAATGTAATGTGTGACAGCCCTCCCCCCTTACAAGAATCTCGTCCCCGAGATTCCTCAACTAGGCCTTAAAAGAGATCGCGAAACTCGGATCTATGGTAGTCTTGACGTTCCCAGGTTGCTTCTGCTTCAGTGTGGTTGCTCCACTAGACCTTGAAGTACTTGATGGTGCAGCTTCGAGTGCAGCATTCTGCTTCGTCCAATATGTAGATGGGCCTCTCACGGTAGGTCAAATCAGGCTGAAGGTCAATGGCTTGGTGATCAACGTCCTTGTAGAGATCATGCTTGTTTGCGACTTGGAGACAGTTCCAGAGTTGTGACACGTGGAACACATTGTGCACGTCGGATAGTTCAGGTGGCAGTTCCAACTGGTAAGCCACCTCTCCTCGTCGTGCGATGATCTTGAAGGGGTTGATAAATCTTGGTGCGAGCTTTCCCTTAACGTGGAAACGCTTGGTTCCCTTAAGAGGAGTCACTTGCAGGTACACATGCTCTCCGACTTGGAGGTTCACTTGTCTGCGGCATAGCTCTTCTGTCTTGACTTGGCGGTCTTCTGTCGCTCTCTGACTAGTTGAACTTGCTCTTCCGCTTCACGGAGAACATCTGGTCCAAAGACTATCCCTTCTCTGGTTTCCGACCAATTGAGGGGTGTGCGACACCTCTGTCCGTACAACACCTCAAATGGTGCCAACTGGAGGCTTGACTGATAACTGTTGTTGTAGGAGAACTCGGCAAAAGGGAGGCAATCTTCCCACTTAGCTCCATATGCTAAGACACAGGCTCGGAGCATGTCTTTGAGTATCTGATTCACTCGTTCTGTCCGACCTTCGATCTATGGGTGGAAAGCAGTGCTGAAGGTCAACTTGGTTCCCATGGCCTCTTGGAATTTCTTCCAGAACCTTGAGGTAAACTGGGTTCCTCGATCTGACACAATCTCCTTAGGAACAACATGAAGGCTTACGATCCTGTTGATGTATAGAGTTGCCAGCTGGTTGCCATCATAGGTAGTCTTGACAGGAATGAAATGGGCTACTTTGGTCAAATGGTCAACTATGACCCAGATGGAGTCATGTCCCTTGTTTGACCTAGGTAGTTCGGTGATGAAATCCATTCTGACTTTATCCCATTTCCACTCGGGAACCTTGAGTGGTTGGAGCAATCCAGCAGGTTGCTGATATTCAGCCTTGACCCTTTGGCATACATCACACTTTGCAACATAGGTGGCAATCTCCCTCTTCATCCCGTGCCACCAAAATCTCTCCCTCAGGTCTTGATACATCTTGGTTCCTCCAGGATGGATGGAATACAGGGTGTCATGAGCTTCTTGCAAGATTAAGTTCTTGAGCTCAATCTTGTTGGCTACGCAAATGCGATTCCCAAACCACACAATTCCTTGCTTATCAATACTGCAGGATGCTGCTAACGCGACACTACGATCAGAGACCCTTTGACAAAACTATGTGTGATGCAATAATCGCAAATGGTGGTGTAAAAGAACCATCAAAAAAGGTGCAAAACGTTTGCGATGGCGGAGCCATCAAACACGGTTCAGATTTCAGTTGCGTGTGCGATCCAGGGCATACGGTTCAGTCCAATGAACTGTTTGCGATGAGGCGGAACAAAAGAACCGGGAAGCCTGATGAAGGCGTGTGCGATATAGAGCATACGGTTCACTTAGATGAATTGTTTGTGATTAGGCAACACAAAAGAAACAGTCAGCCAGATCAAGGCGTGTGCGATTGAGGGCATACGCTTCAGAAGGATTAACTGTTTGCGATTAGGCAACCGAACAGAAACCGGTCAGCCAAATCAAAGTGTCTATGATTGATGGCATACACTTTACATGGATGAACTGTTTGCGATTAGCCACAACAACTGAAAGAGTTAGATAGATCCACGTGTGTGCACTAGACGGGCACACACATCTATTATATATAAAAAGTATTTGACGGGTTAACCAATAAAAAGAGAAATAAGCTAGAAATTACCACAATAATTAGAATGGCTCCGGTTTGTAAGAAGATTGTACCAAAACTTGACCCAGATTGGACTAGTTTTTTACCACAACATGTTGGTGCTATGACATAACACCATGCCAAGTTTCATGATTTTGAGGCGAGTTTTGGATTTACAGTAATTTTAAAACCAGGTTTCTCAATGTTTACTGTCAAGTCGGCACCGCCCTGGATAGGCTTTTTCCTCGTGGGTCCCAAATCTATATCTATACCTACTAATAAAGCAAGGTGTGTTTCGAGATTTGTTCAATTATTAAATAGTCCCACCTCGCTTCATTATACTACATTAGATCAACTTATATAAGTTTATGATTTGAAGTCAATAAGGCTCCTGAAGAATCAACGGGACAGCAAGGAAAGTTATAAAAGAGGAAATATATTCCGATATATGAGCCAATAAGCAAAGGAATAAAGTAGGTATAAAGACATTATGGGCCAATATGAGCGAAAGGAAGCATAAATCGTGGGAGTTACGGACCCCAGATCTCAGGCGAAATTAAAGCCAGCATTAATACCGGGCTAGCAATCTAGTGAGGTTCAGCAAGAGTCTGCCCTTGCCATCCAGGTCGGCCAGTCACGCGGCTACGGCGAATACCATGGCGCGAGGTAGCAGATCGACAATGGGAGATGAGCTACGTGATGTAGTAGTAGTGTAGTGACGAAGGTGCCGTTGTGCATGGTAGACCGCATGCAAAGCAAGATGACGTTGAATCGATCCAGGTGGATGCAAAACGTACATGCACAACGGATGTGCATTATTTGGTAGGCTTGCATGCTACCCATTCTTAAATTAAGATGATGGTGAATCGATTGGCTCTGTACTGATCAGCTCATTGCGTAAAAAGTTGCTATTTTGGTTGATAAGTTCTCTGTCAGTATTTGCACCCAGTGAACAGTATGTTGTTGTGATGCTACAGTATTATGGTGCAAAGGTCAATATAATGGCCTTTTTATCTATATACTCTGGATCAAGGAGGAGGGCCTCGCAATTTCCAGGGTAGTCATCAAAGCATGTGCGGACTGCCAGAAGCCCGCCACGCTAGAGCCGCTGGCACCCGTCACCACTGCACGACGATGATGATCCACTATTTAACGTTCACCCCATAGCGACGCACGAGCATTATGTCATAGTATGATGACAAGCACATTACTTTAGATTGATCACATTCATCATGAATAGATGGACAATATGAGTACCATCGGCAATGGTGACACAGAGGAGAAAATTGCACAATCATAGAATGGGTTGCTAGGGGCGTGCGAGAACTTGTTTCTCCCGTTGCAATACACGGGGCACATTTCCTAGTGGTAAATCCAAATATGTGACTACCATGCAGCTTTCTCATTAAGAATTACAGCCCTTGGTGTGCAAGCTGAAAATAAGTTTGTGGGTGCTGGTGGGCACTAAAAACTTATGGTTTTGTAATGAACAAAGATCTCAAGGATCCTGCGAGAGTGATGTTCTTTGCCTATGTTGTGAATGCTTATAATATTTATGTCTTAATTAAAGAAATGGCAAGACATTGGCCCAGTATGAAAGAAAATATGGGTCAAAGCCGAGTTGAAAAGGGCAACAATATCTAGCTCCAGCTAACATACAATACAAAAGAACGAGGATTAATTGCTCATCAGGTTTAGACAGAATCCAGATTGAACAGGACAATGACATCTAACTCAACCAAAGTTTTCCGCAGCCACAATCAAATGGATCGGTCCGAAATTCTACTGGTCCATGATGAAAAGTTGTTGTAAATAGAAGCCGAGAACGATCAGAAGCCCTTAGGTCCACATGAAACTTCTTTTTATGTTGTTCAACACATGCAGCCGTAAGAAATTTCTTTTTGAAAAACTTAATCCTCACGGACAATAGTGCCCTCGCATTTGACATGAAGAATGTGACAAAGCATGTGTTTGCATTGTTGGATGCATATCCTTACAGTGTTACTGTCTCCAAACAAATGTCGTGAGACCTGAGAAAATCCCGATGCTTCTTGAACCATCGATTGGTTATACCTTTTTTCCATGTGTTAGTGCTTAAATATAGATGAAGATTGAAAACAGTTAATGTCTAAAAAAGATTATGTTGAAAGAGTGATAGCTGAACGATTAATTATAGTACATTATATATGGGCTCTCAATGTGCGTGAAATCATCATCTTCATATACAAATTCTCCAGACATGGAAAGCATTGTAGCAAGGCAATAATGATGTTGAGATAAAAACACCACATTGTGATATATAAGGTCTTGACAGAATCCACCACCACTGATAGGATGGACAAGTGCTTCATTGAGGATAGAACATAATATTAGCACTGAAAGTGTACTCCAGGATGATACTTAACTTATGCGCACAAATGAAAAATGCAAATTACAAAAGTGTACGTGAATAATATACAATACCTCAATAGGTGTGGAGGCAAACACCATCTCGGACCATTCAAAGGATCACTAATTGCACCCAAGGTCTCCAGTTTAGGCGCAGAGACCACAATTATTTGTGAAGGTTTATAGCAACAATTAAGGAGCAACCTTTGAAGTGAAGGGGCGTCTTCGATGATGAGCTCCTGTCCTTCAAAATGAATTCCAATGCTTACAAGGTGAGATGACTTTATTCTGAGACAAGGGATATGGATTCCTTTTCCAAAAACAAGCACCAAACGCTGTAGTGCAGGGCAGCTAGAGTGGATGATGCTGTGAAGTGAGGCCACCGACAGATCAACCAACACAAGCGCAAGTTTTTTCAGCACTGGCAGTCGAAGCATTTGTACCAGATAGTCTGCTAGATGGCACCGGGTCAAGGTGACGGTGTGGAGAGAGGAGGAAAACCATGAGATGTGCATCAGTGGTGAGGGCACAGATGCATCTCTTGGTGGAAACCTATCATTGTAATAGTAGAACTCAAGCTGCTGGAGTTTATCGAATTGACGGGATGTCAGGCAGGCGGCCATCGTGCAGGGTATGTCTAGCAGGTAGCATGCCGGGATGCAGATGCGGTGAACGGAGCCCCCATGGGAGGAGATGATGGATCCGGGGATTTCAGAATCATCATCGATAGATAGTTGACGACAGTCGAGATTAAGAGGCGCGGTGCGCCACAGAGTGCGCCACTGAGATGCGAGGACTTTTGTACGGTAGCCATCCTTGGTGGGAAGAAGGGAGATGATCTCCCCAAGGATTCCGTACTGGAGATTGCTGATGCGGTCCGCCGGAGATTCTACTGGTTCCTCAGGTCCAGGGGGGTGCTTCTGGCCGCACAGCCAGGTCGAAGATCTACATCCGGCGGCGGCGCTGGTCGAAGCCTCATCTGTGTTCATACCAATCTGAAAGAAAAAAAATGGCATAACATGTAGGACATTCGAAATCAATTCCCAAGATCAGGAAGAAAAAAGGCACAAACATATATGTAGGTGACTAACCGGTCTTCCGTCGGAGTCGCGGTTGTTGCCGGAGTTGCTGACGAATTCAAGGTCATGCTGCTGCCCGCGCGAGACCTCGTCGGCGGTGACGGAAACCTCTGTGGCCAGCTTGACGTGTTGTGCGGGTGCTTCACCAGCCCCTGCATCGCCACTCCCTCCGATGGTGCGCTTCAGTGGCATCGTCATACACTCCGGAGTCTGATACGTCTCCAACGTATCTATAATTTTTGATTGCTCCATGCTATACTATCTACAGTTTTGGACAATATTGGGCTTTATTTTCCACTTTTATATTAATTTTGGGACTAACCTATTAACCGGAGGCCCAGCCCAGAATTGCTGTTTTTTTGCCTATTTCAGAGTTTTGAAGAAACGGAATATCAAACGGTGTCCAAATGGAATGAAACCTTCGGGAACGTGATTTTCTCACCGAATATGATCCAGGAGACTTGGACCCTACGTCAAGAAAGAAAGGAGGTGGCCATGATGTAGGGGGGCGCGCCCACCCCCCCAGGGCGTGCCCTCCACCCTCGTGGGCCCCACGTTGCTCCATCGACGTACTTCTTCCTCCTATATATACCCACGTACCCCCAAACGATCAGATACGGAGCCAAAAACCTAATTCCACCGCCACAACCTTCAGTACACACGAGATCCCATCTTGGGGCCTGTTCCGGAGCTCCGACGGAGGGGGCATCCACCATGGAGGGCTTCTACATCAACACCATAGCCCCTCCTATGAAGTGTGAGTAGTTTACCTCAGACCTTCGGGTCCATAGTTAGTAGCTAGATGGCTTCTTCTCTCTTTTTGGATCTCAATACAATGTTCTTCCCCTCTCTCGTGGAGATCTATTCGATGTAATCTTCTTTTTGCGGTGTGTTTGTTGAGACCGATGAATTGTGGGTTTATGGTCAAGATTATCTATGAGCAATATTTGAATCTTCTCTAAATTCTTTTATGTATGATTCGTTATCTTTGCAAGTCTCTTCGAATTATCAGTTTGGTTTGGCCTACTAGATTGGTTTTTCTTGGAATGGGAGAAGTGCTTAGCTTTGGTTCAATCTTGCGGTGTCCTTTCCTAGTGACAGTAGGGGCAGCAAGGCACGTATTGAATTGTTGCCATCGAGGATAACAAGATGGGGTTTTTATCATATTGCATGAATTTATCCCTCTACATCATGTCATCTTGCTTAAGGCGTTACTCTGTTTTCTTGAACTTAATACTCTAGATGCATGCTAGATAGCGGTCAATGAGTGGAGTAATAGTAGTAGATGCAGGCAGGAGTCGGTCTACTTGTCTCAGACGTGATGCCTATATACATGATCATACCTAGATATTCTCATAACTATGCTCAATTCTGTCAATTGCTCAACAGTAATTCATTCACCCACCGTAAAATGCTTATGCTCTTGAGAGAAGCCACTAGTGAAACCTATGGACACCGAGTCTATCCTCATCATATTAATCTTCCATCACTTTATTATTGCCTTTGCTTTTATTTTACTTTGCATCTTTATCACAAAAATACCAAAAATATTATCTATCATCTCTATCAGATCTCACTCTCGTAAGTGACCGTGAAGGTATTGACAACCCCTTATCATGTTGGTTGCGAGGAGTTATTTGCTTTGTGCTGGTACGAGGGGCTCGCGCGTAGCCTCCTACTGGATTGGTACATTTGTTTTCAAAAACTGAGGGAACTACTTATGCTACTTTGCTGCAACATCCTTTCCACTTCAAGGAAATCCAACGCAGTGCTCAAGAAGTACCAGAGTCCAAACGTCGGTGACCACTGTGGACCGGGGGTGCGGCCGCCTATTATGGCCGGCGGCTCGGGCACGCAATTAATACGGACTAGTGGGAGCGAGGCAGGCTGCGGTCAAAAGTTGTCTCGCCTCCCGGTGAGCCTGCGCGGCGGACGTCTGCCATTCCTACCATCATTTCACACAGCTAGTCGCACGCCTCCCCGTTGATACACACACCTGCATGCACGCCTCTCAGTATGCCTGCGCGGCGGACTGCTCGCATGCATCCCTTCAACTCACGCCTGCTCGCTCGACACAAGGGGCGTGCGGCAGCACGTATATTTTTTGGTTTATTTTCTGCCGCTTTACTTCTTCATTGAACCGTTTGCGTTGAAGAGATGCACCAATCCTGCGTTGAATATCTCGCATGCTTCCCGGTGAACCTCCGCACCGGACGAGTTTTGGATTTACTAGAATTTAAAAACCAGGCATCTAAATGTTTTGCCGGCAATCAACAATGCCCTGGTGTTTCAAATACATTCTCAATTCTTGCATGGGACCTAAGAATGCACATAAGGACACATACTTGATTTTTCAACCAATTTATAGTCACTGGAGGATGCGCATGTAGTTCAAATTTGAATTATGCACATAAATGCATAGAAAACTCAGTTAATGCATAAAAATGTCCAAACAAACCCCAAAAAATCACAAAAATTGACACAACACTCCTGTAGTTCTATATTGGCATGAGAAAAAAATTTGAAAGCAATAAGAGGCAATGGATATCGTTTCGTCCCCAAAGGTGGGACGTTCCCTATCGAAAACCATCATGCTTTTTGTGAGAAGCTTCAGTTTGGGCATCTACCCAAACCTGCCTCAAATTGGAGAAAATTTGTACCACGGCATGTTGATGCCGCTCCATGAAAGCATGCCAAGTTTCATGAATTCCAGACGAGTTTTGAATTTACTAGAATTTAAAAACTAGGCATCTCAATGTTTTGCCGGCAATCAACGTTGCCTTGGTCTTTGAAATTCATTCCCATTTCTTTCATGGTACCTAAGCTTGCACCCAAGGACACATATTTGATTTTTCAACCAATTTATATGCACTCAAGCATGCGCATGTAATTCAAATTTGAATTATGCAGATAAATGCATTGAAAACTCACTTAATGCATAAAAATGTCCAAACGAACCCCGAAAAATCACAAAATCCACACAACACTCCTGTTGTTCTATGTTGACACGAGAAAAAAACTGAAAGCAATATGAGGCAATGGATATCATTTTGTCCCGAAAGATGGGACGTTCCCTACCGAAAACGATCATGCTTGTTGTGAGAAGCTCCGGTTTGTGAGAAGCATATACCCAAACCTGCCTCAAATGGGCCAAAATTTGTACCACGGCATGTTGATGCCGTTCCACAATAGCATGCCAAGTGTCATGAATTCCAGACGAGTTTTGGATTTAATAGAATTTAAAAACCAGGCATGTCAATGTTTTGCCGGCAATCAACGGTGCCCTGGTGTTTGAAATTCATTCCCATTCCTTGCATGGGACCTAAGCATGCACCCAAGGACACATATTTGATTTTTCAACCAATTTATAGGAAATGGAGCATGCGCAAGTAGTTCAAATTTGAATTATGCACATAAATGCGTTGAAAACTCACTTAATGCATAAAAATGTCCAAACGAACCCCGAAAAATCACAAAAATTCACACAACACTCCTGTTGTTCTATGTTGGCACGAGAACAAAACATGAAAGCAACAAGAGGCAAAGGATATCATTTTGTATCCAAAGATGGGACGTTCCCTACCGAGAACGGTCATGCTTGTTGTGAGAAGCTCCGGTTTGTCAGTAGCATATACCCAGACCTGCCTCAAATGGGACAAAATTTGTACCACGGCATATTGATGCCGCTCCATGATAGCATTCCAAGTTTCATGAATTCCAGACGAGTTTTGGATTTAATAGAATTTAAAAACCAGGTATCTCAATGTTTTGCCGGCAATCAACAGTGCCCTGGTGTTTCAAATTCATTCCCATTTCTTGCATGGGACCTAAGAATGCAGCCAAGGAGACAGATTTGATTTCTCCACAAATTTATAGGCACTCGAGCATGCACATGTAGTTCAAATTTGAATTATGCACATAAATGCATTGAAAACTCACTTAATGCATAAAAATGTCCAAACGAACCCCGAAAAATCACATAAAATCACACAACACTCCTGTGGTTCTATGTTGACACGAGAAAAAAACTTGAAAGCAATAAGAGGCAATGGATATCGTTTCGTCCCCAAAGGTTGGATGTTCCCTGCCGAAAACCATCATGCTTGTTGTGAGAAGCTCCGGCGTGTGAGAAGCATATACCCGAACCTGCCTCAAATGGGACAAAATTTGTACCACGGCATGTTGATGCCGCTCCATGATAGCAGGCCAAGTTTCATGAATTCCAGACGAGTTTTGTATTTAATAGAATTTAAAAACCAGGCATCTCAATGTTTTGCCGGCAATCAACGGTGCCGTGGTGTTTGAAATTCATTCCCATTTCTTGCATGGGACCTAAGCATGCATCCAAGGACACAGATTTGATTTTTCAACCAATTTATATGCACTGGAGCATGCGCATCTAGTTCAAATTTGAATTATGCACGTAAATGCATTGAAAACTCACTTAATGCATAAAAATGTCCAAACAAACCCCGAAAAATCACAAAAATTCACACAACACTCCTGTTGTTCTATGTTGGCACGAGAAAAAAACATCAAAGCAATAAGAGGCAAAGGATATCATTTCGTATCCAAAGGTGGGAAGTTCCCTATCGAGAACGGTCATGCTTGTTGTGAGAAGCTCCGGTTTGTGAGAAGCATATACCCGAACCTGCCTTAAATGGGACAAAATTTGCACCACGGCATGTTGAAGTCGCTCCATGATAGCATGCCAAGTTTCATGAATTCCAGATGAGTTTTGGATTTAATAGAATTTAAAAACCAGGCATCTCAATGTTTTGCCGGGAATTATCGGTGCCCTGGTGTTTGAAATTCGTTCCCATGTCTTTCATCGGACCTAAGCATGCACCCAAGGACACATATTTGATTTTTCAACCAATTTATATGCACTGGGGCATGCGCATGTAGTTCAAATTTGAATTATGCACATAAATGCAGTGAAAACTCACTTAATGCATTAAAATGTCCAAACGAACCCCGAAAAATCACAAAAAATCACACAACACTCCCGTTGTGCTATGTTAACACAAGAAAAAAACTTGAAAGCAATATGAGGCAATGGATATCGTTTCGTCCCCAAAGGTGGGACGTTCCCTACCGAAACCATCATGCTTGTTGTGAGAAGCTTCAGTTTGGGCATCTACCCAAACCTGCCTCAAATGGGACAAAATTTGTACCACGACATGTTGATGCCACTCCATGATAGCATGCCAAGTTTCATGAATTCCAGACGAGTTTTGTTTCTAACAGAATTTAAAAACCTGGCATGTCAATGTTTTGCTGGCAATCAATGGTGCCATGGTGTTTGAAATTCGTTCCCATTTCTTTCATGGGACCTAAGCATGCACCTAAGGACACATATTTGATTTTTCAACCAATTTATATGCACTGGAGCATGCACATGTAGTTCAAATCTGAATTATGCACGTAAATGCATTGAAAACTCACTTAATGCATAAAAATGTCCAAACGAACCCCAAAAAATCACAAAAAATCACACAACACGCCTGTTCTTCTATGTGGGCACGAGAAAAAAACATGAAAGCAATAAGAGGCAATGGCTATCGTTTTGTCCCCAAAGGTGGGACGTTCCCCACCGAAAACCATCATGCTTATTGTGAGAAGCTCCGGTTTGTGAGAAGCATATACCCAAACCTGCCTCAAATGGGACAAAATTTGTACCACGGCATGTTGATACCGCTCCATGATAGCATGCCAAGTTTCATGAATTCCAGACGAGTTTTGGATTTAATAGAATTTAAAATCCAGGCATCTCAATGTTTTGCCGGCAATGAACGATGCCCTGGTGTATGAAATTCATTCCGATTTCGTGCATGGGACCTAAGAATGCACCCCAGGAGACGGATTTGATTTCTCAACCAATTTATATGCACTGGAGCATGCGCATGTAGTTCAAATTTGAATTATGCACATAAATGCATTGAAAACTAACTTAATGCATAAAAATGTCCAAACGAACCCCGAAAAATCACAAAAATTCACACAACACTCCTTGTAACACCCGGATGATTAATGAACAGTAAACACCCCGGTTACTGTGCCAAACCTCACGTTGATTCGAACCCGGCCTAAAGCAATTTCAAAACAAGAGCGAACGATAAAAGGTTTCAAAACCAAAACTAAAAATGTTCGGGGGTTGTCTAAAATAGCAAACCTAATTATGGTGGGGTGCACAAAATTTTGTAAAATGTTTTGGCATTTTATTTAAACTAAAACAGAAAGCAGAAAAAGAAAAATAATAAAAGAAAAGAAAAGGAAGAAGAAAAGAGGGAGGGAACCCCCTGGCCCATCTGGGCCAGCCCTTCCCCCCTGGCCCAGCAAGCCCCCTCCCCGCCTGGCCCCTCACCCCTGGCCAGTCCTCCCAGGCCGCCCACCACCCCACCACTTAACCCCCCCATGGCGAACCCTAGCCGCCCCCCCTACTCACTCGCCCCACTCGCCCCTGCCCCCGACCCCCCTTCTCCCCTGCCCCGCCCCGATCCAGATCGGGCGAGGACCTCACGCCCCTCGTCCGCTGGCGCCCCGCCCTAAGCCGCCTTGGGACCCCCCTCCTCCTCTCGCCGCTGCCGGACCCCCTCCTCCCCTCCGTCGCCCCTACTTGCGGCGCTCGGCGCCGCCATGGATCGACCCGCCCTCCCGACGCCGCAACCGCATCCTCAACCGCCTCCTCGCCGGTCTCCATCGCGCATCATCATGCCCGCCGCTTAGTCCCCACGGCCCAGCTGTGAGCTCGCCTCCTCCCCCCCCGTTCCCTCTCTCTCCCTTTCCCGAGCAGGCGCCGTCGCCCGAGCTCCGTCTCCGGCGACCAACTCGCCGCCTCGTTTCCCCGGTCACCGGACCGCTCGGCCCTCCGTCTTGGTGCCGCTAGCCCAGGCTGCGGCCCTGTTCTCCGTGGCGTGCCCTCGCCGACCGTCGCTGGCGACCATTGGCGGCGCCCCATCAGGTGCCCCGGTGGCTCACGCCGACCGCCCTCGCCAGCGCCCACGGCCACGCCTCCCGGTGCCCTGGTGCCCATTGCAGCAACCCGCACAGGGCCACGCCCCGCCCGCCCGGGCAAAGCACGGTGCCGTCGCCCACTTGCCCATTAGACCAAGACTCGCTATGGCCCTTAGGGCGATGACATGGGGCCCCACCCCACGTAACGGTTTAGAAATAAAAAGAAAATGGAAAATTAAATAAAACTAATTAACTAATTAATTAATTAATTAATTAATTAAGTAATTAATTAATCTAATTATTTCGATTAATTAACCTAATCACTAATTAACCT
Source organism: Aegilops longissima (assembly GCA_021605205.1). NCBI lineage: Eukaryota > Viridiplantae > Streptophyta > Magnoliopsida > Poales > Poaceae > Aegilops > Aegilops longissima. The sequence continues at coordinate 338,865,928 of CM038679.1, forward strand.
AATTAACTAATGTTAATTAGCTTTGATTAGGTTAATTAGATAACGAGAATGACATGCGGGACCCACTGTCAGGTTGACTCACCAACCCTGTTGATCGCGACGTCAAGATGACATCATGCTGATGTCATAAATGCATTTTCAAATTAATTAAATAATTAATTAAATTCCGAAATTAATAAAATCTTTTAAAAATCATATCTTTTAATCCGTAATCCGGATTAAAATATTTTCAACATGAAAGTTGCTCAGAACGACGAGACGAATCCGGATACGCAATCCGTTCGTCCACCACACGCCTCTAACCTATCGAACCTGCAAACTTTCCTCTCCGGTTCATCTGTCTGACAGACGTCCGGAACCGGGAAAACTTCCCGGATGTTTTCCCCCCTAACCAGTACCCCCCTCATACCACGTTAGGGCACGCCTAGCATCGCTTCTTGGCATGTCATGCATCGATATGCGTCTCATACCTTGTATTCATTGTTTCTTCCCCTCTTCTCTCCGGTAGACTACGAGACCGACGCCAGCTGCGGTGGACTACGGTTCGTACGGTGTTGATTCCCTCTCTCTTGCCGAGCAACCAGGCAAGCCCCCTTGATCACCGGATATCGCCTACTCTTATCTACACCGCTTGCATTAGAGTAGTATAGCATGTTACTGTTTTTGGATACTCCTATATCGCTGCATAGCCTGTCTTTGTAACCTCATTGTTACCTTACCTACAATCCTATATGCTTAGTATAGGATGCTAGTATTTTCATCTGTGGCTCTACTTTCTTGTCCGTGCTGCGTGCTATACTATCGGGCCGTGATCACTCGGGAGTTGATCACGGTATATACTATATACTTATACATGATACATGTGAGACTAAAGTCGGTCGGCCGATGGAGCACCCATGAGTGGATCTTTGTGGCGGAGCGGCAGGCAGGTTGAGACCGCCTAGGAGAGAGGTGGGCCTGCCTGTTCGGGCGCTCATGTTACTTAACACGCTTAACGAGGTCTTGGTATTTGATCTGGGTTGGCTACGAGCTTATACGCACTAACCATCTACGCGGGAGTAGTTATGGGTATCCCGGCGTCGTGGTATCACCGGCACTTCAGACGTCACGACGGAGCGGCGCTACCGGATTGGATCGAACGCTGTTAGGCTAGGTCTGCTTCCGGCCGCCCTGCAACGTCAGTGTGTGCTCGGGCGATGGGCCTGCACTTCCTGCGCTTAGGTTTAGACCGCGTGCTGGCCTCTCTGTTGTGCCTAGGTGGGGCTGCGGCGTGTTGATCTTACGCGGCGGGCATGACCCCGGAAAGTGTGTCCGCCAAATGGGATCAAGCGTCTTTGGGTAAGATGGTGCACCCTGCAGGAAGTTAATCTATTCGGATAGCCGTGATCTTCGGTAACAGGACGACTTGGAGTTGTACCTTGAGCTTATGACAACTAGAACCGGATACTTGATAAAACACACCCTTCCAAGTGCCAGATACAACCGGTGGTCGCTCTCGCTCAGGGTTATGAGCAGGGATTGCCGGGTAGGATTATTGCTATATGATGTTACTTGGAGGACTTCCGTTGTCCTCTTCTGTCTGTGCAAGACCGGTGTCCATAAGCGTAGTCTTCGTTAAGACTAGCTATCCCCCTCTTATTCTGGCATTCTGCAGTTCAGTCCACTGATATGGCCTTTTACACATATATCCATGCATATGTAGTGTAGCTCCTTGCTTGCGAGTACTTTGGATGAGTACTCACGGTTGCCTTGTTCCCCCTTTTCCCCCTATCTCTACTCGATTGCTGCAACCAGACGATGGAGCCTAGGAGCCAGACGCCGCCGCCTATGACGACTACTACTCCGGAGGTGCCTACTACTACGTGCAGCCACCGACGATGACCAGGAGTGACCTAGGAGGATCCTGGCAGGAGGCCTGCTCCTCTTCGATCTGATCCCGCTTTGTGCTAGCCATCTTATGGCACCTTGTTTAACTTATGTCTCAGACTCAGATATTGTTGCTTCCACGACTCGCCTATGATCGAGCACTTGTATTCGAGCCCTCGAGGCCCTGGCTTGTATTATGATGCTTGTATGAATTATTTTATTTGTAGAGTTGTGTTGTGATATCTTCCGTGAGTCCTTGATCTTGATCGCATACATTTGCGTGCATGATTAGTGTACGATTGAATCGAGGGCGTCTGTTGGTATCGAGCCGATTGCTGTAGGAATCCCCTTCCAACTCCTTGGCGAAGTCGAGTCTAGACTTTACAAAACTTTTACTAACATGGCTGTGCGGCCCATGGGCCCACGTCGCCATTGGGTGGTATTAGGATCTTTTACTCCTCGACCTTTACTCTGGGGCTCTGAACTCTCTTCTACTCGGGTTAAACGATTTTACTAACTATCACTAGGATCCCGTGACCGCATTCACCCCAAAGTTGGATATAGCCTTAGTTGTTTTTGGAATTGTATTTGAGCAATTTCCACACTGTCATTTGACTCCTTTGAAACGTCTTTGTTTTCAGATGGAACCCACAAGGCAGGTCGTGCGCCACACGACGGCCATTGGTGCTCGGGATCACTGCGGTGCTAGCCGAGATGATGACCTATCTGGGTTATCGCTGGCACCCCGAGTACACCGTCTATGAGGAGTACCAGGACTATAACCAGGAGCAGTACCGCGCCATCGTCCACCTCTACTCTCGGGAGTACGAGTCCACTACTGTGCTGCACACCGCACATGGTGTTGGAGTGACTATCGATATGGCAGTCCACGATGCTGCTTATGCTGCTCGACACGCCTTCGTCAGAGTATCGAGTTGGACACCTCCCCTTCAAGCACATTGCTATCGCGTCGATGTTGGTGAGGAGGGTTACTACACCGCTGCCTACTCCATCGTCACCAGAGAGCCCTTCCACCATCGTAACTTTGTTCGCATGCCGATGGGCTGGATCGAGCTAACCGAGCTCTTCGCCACGAGTTGTACATCACCCGTCAAGACCTCTACCGTGCTCGACGCGGATGCACCCTTTGTCCGATCCGGAGAGCTGCGCGCTCTGCGATCTACCCAGCCAGACCGTGATGCCCTGGGGTGTCGGTTGGCGGACGTGGAGGCTACTCTCCGCGCTTGGCCCTTTTCGCCACACGGGCGCCGGATTCAGCACCGAGTATCCGCGCCCCTGTGTCACCGACGTGGAGGACTATCCACCGCCGCACTACCAGCTTTCAAGCTACAGCTACCTCCGCAGCATCAGCGTGGGACTGATGTAGACTTGCTTGTTAGTGTTTGATGTATTCATGAGCGAGCTCATGTGCCGCCTATGATGTAGTAGACTATGTACTGGACTCTATGTATCGAACTCTATGCATGATTCCTTTTGTAAGATATGCCGACTACTATGTAGTTCCCATCATGCTGCTATCATTATGCATGTTTCATCATGAATGATTCCTGTCTCTTGCTTAATTTCTCAAATGCTGAACTACCCCTGTTATATAATAGCAGGATGGCTAGACCAGCTGGTCGTGGTCGTGGTGCCAACTTCCCACCACCGCCTGAGTACATGGCTGGTATGATCCAACAGCTCGAGATGAATCGCCAGTTCATGGAGAACATGATGGCTCAGTTCCCTCGCCCCAATATGAACCAGCACCCAAACGGAACAACTCTGCAGGATTTCATACGCCTGAACCCCAGCGTGTACCGCAGCTCAACCCAGCCATTGGATGCTGACGACTGGCTCCGTGACATCACCTATGAGATGGAGTCTGCTGATGTAGCCCCTGCCAGCTATGTCACCTTTGCTTCCTTCTTCCTGAAGGGACCCGCAGCTCAATGGTGGGACAGCCACCGCGTACTCTGCCAGCTTGGAACACTCATCACCGCCGCACTTCCAGGCTGCCTTCCGTGCCCGCTTCATCCCTCAAGGGTCATGGACCGAAGAAGCGTGAATTCATAACCTCACCCAAGGCAACAAGATCTGTTGAAGCTTATCACGAGAGTTCTTGGACTTGACTCGCTATGCTGAAGAGGACATTGCAACTGATGCACACCGACAGGAGAAGTTCCGTGACGGTCTTCAAGCTGACATCAAGCTCGCACTTCTAGTGCACGACTTTGCTGATTTCGCCACCCTGGTGAACAAAGCTATCAATGTCGAAACTGGTCTCCGTGAATACCAGAGCTCTAACAGCGCAACTGCGACACGGGCTCATCTTGGGCCCGTCCTCGCAGAAGCGCAAGATATGGATTCCCAACAGCATGTACCAGCCGAATGCACCTGCTTCAAGGCAGAACTATGCTACACCTCGCTGCCTACAACTAAGCAGCCGAAGCTTCCAGCTCCACCACCCCAAGCTCCTGTTCCCACTCCCAATAATGGCTTATGCTTCAAAGCGGACAGCCAGGCATCGTGCTAGAGAATGCAACCAGAACCGAATCAGTGGCCCTTCCAAAGAATCTGGCCGTGGAAACACCGAACCGCAACAACACCGGCAAGTCTTATGGGCAAGCTCAGGCCAACCACGTTGATCTGAATGAAGCTCAAGACCAACCTGCTCTCGTGATGGGTACACTTCTCGTAAATTCAGTACCAACATCGCCTTATTTGATACAGGGCATCGCATTCATTCATGTCTCAAGATTTTGCATTCATGCATGGCATTAAAAGTGAAGACATGAATGCTTCACTATTAGTACACACCCAGCGGGCCAATGTCGGACCTCCATGATTTGCAACGACGTCCCCGTTGAAATCGAAGGAATGGAATTCCTTGTCTCTCCTATCGTGCTGAAGTCTTGTAGCATTGACCTCATACTGGGAATGAATTGGTTGAAAGCACATACGGCGTCAATCGTTTGCGCCACTAAGACCGTCCATCTGCTCCACCCTTCAGATGAAATAGTCACTTACCAAGCTCATCTGGTGCAAAATGTCGAGGCAAGGCTCTATGCATTGAATGCATTGAACGCCGCACCCCTCGAGGGTATTGAAAACATTCCTGTCGTTCGAGACTTCCAAGATGTCTTTCCTGAAGAACTTCCAGGGATTCCCCCTGCTAGAGTTGTCGAATTCGTCATCGACTTGAAACCAGGCACCACTCCTATAGCCAAACGGCCCTACAAGATGCCGCCGCATGAACTCCTTGAGCTAAAGGAGGAAATCGACAAATCTCTTCAAAGTGGCTTCATTCGCCCAAGCTGCTCTCCTTGGGGAGCACCTTCTCTCTTTGTCAAAAAGAAGGATGGGACAAACCGATTGGTCCAAGACTACCGTCCTATAAATCAAGCTACCATTCAGAATAAGTATCCTCTTCCTCGGATCAATGATCTTTATGATCAATTGGCTGGTTCGTCAGTGTTCTCGAAACTCGACTTGAGGTTGGGTTACCACCAGATCCGTGTTCGCGAGGAGGATATCCCCAAGACCGCATTTGTGACTCGTTATGGTTCATACGAGTACACCGTCATGTCTTTCGGCTTAACCAATGCCCCAGCTACCTTCTCTCGCTTTGATGAACTATATATTCATGGATTACCTCGACAAGTTCGTCGTGGTTTATCCGGATGATATCCTGATCTTTTCCAAGAATGAAGAAGAACATGTTGAACATCTTCGCCTTGTCTTTGGAAAAGCTACGAGAGCATCAACTCTATGCCAAGTTTTCCAAATGTGAATTCGGCTTCCGAGTAACCTATCTCGGGCATGTCATTTCTAAGGATGGTATTGCCGTCAACCCCGAAAGAGTTCAGGCTATTCTCGATTGACTCCTCCAAGAACGTAAAGCAAGTCGAAGTTTTCTCGGCCTCGCCACTATTGCCGTCGATTCGCCGAGAACTTCTCCAAGATTGCCGAGCCTCGACTAACTTTGTTGCATAAGGGCGTCAAATTCCAATGGATGAGATAGGTGTCGGAAAGTTTCCGTGCACTCAAAGACAAGTTGACTTCTGCCCAATGCTAGCTCCTCCCGATACTAAGAAGGACTTCGTCATTTATCGCGACGCTTCCGTCAAGGATTAGGCGGTGTCCTAATGCAAGAGCGCAAAGTAGTTGCTTATGCCTCTCGTCGATTCGCCCCTCACGAGGAGAACTACCCAGTTCATGACCTCGAACTTGCTGCCATCATACATGCATCAAGCAGCGATGGCGACATTACCTTCTCGGTAATCGTTGCGAGATCTTCACCGACCACCAAAGTCTGAAGTATCTGTTTACTCAGCCAGACCTGAACCTCCGTCAGCAGAGATGGATGGAGACTGTTGCAGACTTTGATTTGGGTATTTCCTATACGCCAGGCAAGGCTAATGTAATGGCTGATGCCTTGAGCCGCAAGTCTTACTGCAACCACCTTCAAGTTCACAAAGTTCAGCCCCCACTTGTTGAAGAATTCAGAAAGCTGAACCTCCATATTGTTCCTCCGGGTGCACTCGCTCCCCCTCCTCCGGAGTTCCGCAAGATGAATCTCCGTGTTGTTCCCCAGGGTTCCCTCTTTACCCTGGCTGTTGAACCCGATCTCGTGGGCACCATAAAGACAATGCAGGGATTTGACTCCGAAGTCTACAAGATTAAACAAGACATCAAAAAGGGAAATCCCTCATCCTTCACTATTGCCGATGATGGCGCCTTGTACTTCAAAGGCCGCCTAGTGGTGCCGTGTAGAAGGAAAACCTGAATATGACTCGAAAGGTTATGCAAGAAGCTCATGATACGCCTCTATGTATCCACCACAGCAGTACAAAGATGTATCAAGACATTAAATCGAGATTCGGTGGTCTAATATGAAGCGGGACATTGCTCGCTATGTTTACGAGTGTGACGTTTGCCGTCGTATCAAAGCAGAACATCAAAGGCCTCTTTGGAACTCTGCAGCCTATCTCTATTCCTGAATGGAAATGGGACCATGTTGAAATGGACTTCGCCACCGGATTTCCCAAATCGCAGAAAGGTAATGATGCTATTCTTGTCGCCATTGACCGCTTTCTAAAGTTGCACATTTTCCGGCGGTCAAAGAAACGATCACTACTAGCCAGCTTGCAACTCTCTATATGTCCGAATTGTTTCACTTCACGGTATTCCACTGGTTATCGCCGGACCGTGGCAGCTTATTCACTTCAAGATTACGGGCAAGTTTTCAAGAAGCTATGGGGACTCATTTATCTTTCAAGACGCCTTTCATCCGCAGTCTCAAGGGCAAGTTGAACGTGTCAACCAAATTCTCAAGACATGCTTGAGCCCGTGTCGCTTCCTTCGCAAGAAATGGGAGGAATCTCTCCCGTATGCTGAGTTCTCTTATAATAATAGCTATCAAGCTAGTCTCAAGATGGCCCCTTGAAGTGTTATATGGACGAAAGTGCGAACCCTCTGAACTGGTCGAAATCGGGAGAACGTCCACTCTTGGTCCGGATATTATCCAACATGCGAAGATCAAGTCCGCATTATTCGCGAGAATCTCAAGACTGCTCGATCGCGTCAAAAGAGTAATTATGACCGTCATCACAAGGACATGGTCTATCAACTTTGGCGAAAAGGCCTATCTTCGCGTTACACCAATGAAGGGTGCTCACCGCCGGGATCAAGGGCAAGCTAGCTCCTCGCTATATTGGCCCATTCACTATTCTCGAAAGGCGTGGAAAAGTGGCTTATCAACTGGAGCTTCACGAACCTTTCTCGAGTTCACGATGTGTTCCACGTGTCCCAACTCCGACGCTGCTTCAAGGACCCAATCCGGCGAGGACCATGAAGTGCTCGAATTGCAACAGGACATCTCCTATAAAGAGCATCCGTCCGCATTCTCGACCAAGCTGAACGCCGCACACGCCGGAAGGCGATCAAGTTCCTCAAAGTCCAGTGGTCGAATCACTCTGAAGACGAAGCCACCTGGGAACGCGAGGATCGTCTTCGAGATGAATATCCCGCACTCTTTCCTTCTACCTCCTAAATCTCGGGACGAGATTTCTTGTAGTGGAGGAGATTTGTAACACCCGGATGATTAATGAATAGTAAACACCCGATTCTCGTGCCAAACCTCACGTTGATTCGAACCCGGCCTAAAGCAATTTCAAAACAAGAGCAAACGATAAAAGGTTTCAAAACCAAAACTAAAAATGTTCGGGGGTTGTCTAAAATAGCAAACCTAATTATGGTGGGGTGCACAAAATTTTGTAAAATGTTTTGGCATTTTATTTAAACTAAAACAGAAAGCAGAAAAAGAAAAATAATAAAAAAAAAAAAGGAAGAAGAAAAGAGGGAGGGAACCCCCTGGCCCATCTGGGCCAGCCCTTCCCCACTGGCCCAGCAAGCCCCTTCCCCGCCTGGCCCCTCACCCCTGGCCCAGTCCCTCCTGGCCGCCCAGCCACCCCACCACTTAACCCCAGCGCCGAACCCTAGCCGCCCCACTCACTCGCCCCACTCGCCCCTGCCCCCGACCCCCTTCTCCCTGCCCTTCCCGATCCAGATCGGGCGAGGACCCGCCGCGCCCTCGTGGCGGCCCGCCCGCCTTAACCGCCGCCGGACCCCTCCTCCTCCTCTCGCCGCTGCCGGACCCCCTCCTCCTCCCTCCGCTTCATCGCCATGGCGCTCGCCTTGTGGATCGACCCGCCCTCCCGACGCCGCAACCGCGCATCCTCAACCGCCTCCTCGCCGGTCTCCATCGCGCATCATCACGCCCGCCGCCCTAGTCCCCACGGCCCGCCGTGAGCTCGCCTCCTCCCCCCCCCCCCGCTTCCCTCTCTCTCCCTTTCCCGAACAGCGCCGTCGCCCGAGCTCCGTCTCCGGCGACCAACTCTCGCCTCGCTTTTCCCCACCGGACCGCTCGGCCCTCCGTCTTGGTGCCGCTAGCCCGGCTGCGGCCCCGTTCTCCGTGGCCGTGCCTGCCTCGCCTCGGCCGTCTTGCGCCCCATCAGGCCCCCGGTGGCTGCGCCGACCGCCCTCGCCGCGCCACACGGCCACGCCTCCCGGTGCCCCGGTGCCCATTGCAGCAACCCGCCGTGCCCACAGCCACGCCCGCCCGGGCGAGCACGGCGCCCGTCGCCCTTTGCCCATTAGACCAAGACTCGCTATGGCCCTTAGGGCGATGACATGGGGCCCCACCCCACGAACGGTTTAGAAATAAAAAGAAAATGGAAAATTAAATAAAACTAATTAACTAATTAATTAATTAATTAATTAATTAAGTAATTAATTAATCTAATTAATTCTGATTAATTAACCCTAATCACTAATTAACCTAATTAACTAATGTTAATTAGCTTTGATTAGGCTAATTAGATAACAGAGAATGACATGCGGGACCCACCTGTCAGGGTTGACTCACTCAACCCTGTTGATCGCTTGACGTCGATGACATCATGCTGATGTCATAAATGCATTTTCGAAATTAATTAAATAATTAATTAAATTCCAGAAATTAATAAAATCTTTTAAAAATCATATCTTTTAATCCGTAATCCGGATTAAAATATTTTCAACATGAAAGTTGCTCAGAACGACGAGACGAATCCGGATACGCAGTCCGTTCGTCCACCACACGCCTCTAACCTATCGAACCTGCAAACTTTCCTCTCCGGTTCATCATCATACAGACGTCCGAACCGGAAAACTTCCCGGATGTTTTCCCCCCTAACCAGTACCCCCTCATACCACGTTAGGGCACGCCTAGCATCGCTTCTTGGCATGTCATGCATCGATATGCATCTGTTACCTTGTATTCATTGTTTCTTCCCCCTCTTCTCTCCGGTAGACTACGAGACCGACGCTGCAGCTGGCCAGTTCGACTACGGTGTTGACGCCCCTCTATCTTGCGAGCAACCAGCAAGCCCCCCTTGATCACCGAGATATCGCCTACTCTTATCTACACTTGCTTGCATTAGAGTAGTATAGCATGTTACTGTTTCGGATACTCCTATACTGCTGCATAGCCTGTCTTTGTAACTTCATTGTTACCTTACCTACAATCCTATATGCTTAGTATAGGATGCTAGTATTTTCATCTGTGGCCCTACTTTCTTGTCCGTCTGCCGTGCTATACTATCGGGCCGTGATCACTCGGGAGTTGATCACGGTATATACTATATACTTATACATGATACATGTGAGACTAAAGTCGGTCGGTGATGGAGCACCCATGAGTGGATCTTTGTGGCGGAGCGGCAGGCAGGTTGAGACCGCCTAGGAGAGAGGTGGGCCTGGCCTGTTCGGCGTTCATGTTACTTAACACGCTTAACGAGGTCTTGGTATTTGATCTGGGTTGGCTACGAGCTTATACGCACTAACCATCTACGCTGGAGTAGTTATGGGTATCCGGCGTCGTGGTATCACCAAGCACTTCAGACGTCGGCGATGGAGCGGCGCGTGCGGATTGGACCGAACGCTGTTAGGCTAGGTCTGCTTCCGGCCGCCCTCAGCGCAGTGTGTGCTCGGGCGATGGGCCCGCACCCTGCGCGCTTAGGTTTAGACCGGCGTGCTGGCCTCTCTATTGTGCCTAGGTGGGGCTGCGGCGTGTTGATCTTCTGCGGCGGGCATGACCCCGGAAAGTGTGTCCGCCAAATGGGATCAAGCGTCTTTGGGTAAGATGGTGCACCCTGCAGGAAGTTAATCTATTCGGATAGCCGTGATCTTGATAACAGGACGACTTGGAGTTGTACCTTGAGCTTATGACAACTAGAACCGGATACTTGATAAAACACACCCTTCCAAGTGCCGATACAACCGTGGTCGCTCTCGCTCGGGGTTATGAGCAAGGGATTGCCGGGTAGGATTATTGCTATATGATGTTAATTGGAGGACTTCCGTTGTCCTCTTACATGCATGCAAGACCGGTGTCCATAAGCGTAGTCTTCGTTAAGACTAGCTATCCCCTCTTATTCGGCATTCTGCAGATTCAGGTCCATCGATATGGCCTTTTACACATATATCCATGCATATGTAGTGTAGCTCCTTGCTTAAGAGTACTTTGGATGAGTACTCACGGTTGCTTTGTTCCCCTTTTCCCTATCTCTACTCGATTGCTGCAACTGACGATGGAGCCCAGAGGCGACGCCGCCGCCTATGACGACTACTACTCCGGAGGTGCCTACTACTACGTGCAGCCCGGCGGCGACGACCAGGAGTGACCTAGGAGGATCCCGGCAGGAGGCCTGCTCCTCTTCGATCTGATCCCGGTTTGTGCTAGCCATCTTATGGCACCTTGTTGAACTTATGTCCGTACTCAGATATTGTTGCTTCCACGACTTCGTCTATGATCGAGCACTTGTATTCGAGCCCTCGAGGCCCTGGCTTGTATTATGATGCTTGTATGACTTATTTTATTTGTAGAGTTGTGTTGTGATATCTTCCCGTGAGTCCTTGATCTTGATCGTACACATTTGCGTGCATGATTAGTGTACGATTGAATCGAGGGCGTCACACTCCTGTTGTTCTATGTTGACACGAGAAAAAAACTTGAAAGCAATAAGAGGCAATGGATATCGTTTCGTCCCGAAAGGTGGGACGTTCCCTGCCGAAACCATCATGCTTGTTGTGAGAAGCATATACCCAAACCTGCCTCAAATGGGACAAAATTTGTACCACGGCATGTTGATGCCGCTCCATGATAGCATGTCAAGTTTCATGAATTCCAGACAAGTTTTGGATTTAATAGAATTTAAAAACCAGGAATCTCAAAGTTTTGCTGGCAATCAACGGTGCCCTGGTGTTTGAAATTCATTCCCATTTCTTGCATGGGACCTAAGAATGCACCCAAGGACACAGATTTGATCTTTCAACCAATTTATACGCACTTGAGCATGCGCATGTGGTTTAAATTTGAATTATGCACATAAATGCATTGAAAACTCAGTTAAGGCATTAAAATGTCCAAATGAACCCCGAAAAATCACAAAAATTCACCCAGCACTCCTGTTGTTCTATGTTGGTACGAGAAAAAAACTTGAAAGCCATAAGAGGCAATGGATATCGTTTCGTCCCCAAAGGTGGGACGTTCCCTACCGAAAACCATCATGCTTGTGGTGAGAAGCTCCGGTTTGTGACAAGCATATACCCAAACTTGCCTCAAATGGGACACAATTTGTACCACGGCATGTTGATGCCACTCCATGATAGCCTGCCAAGTTTCATGAATTCCAGACGAGTTTTGGATTTGATAGAATTATCTATTTAAAAACCAGGAATCTCAATGTTTTGCCGGCAATCAACTGTGCCCTTGTGTTTGAAATTCATTCCCATTTCTTGCATGGGACCTAAGCATGGACCCAAGGACAAAGATTTGATTTTTCAACCAATTTATCTGCACTGGAGCATGAGCATGTAGTTCAAATTTGAATTATGCACGTAAATGCATTGAAAACTCACTTAATGTATAAAAATGTCCAAACGAACCCCAAAAATCACAAAAATTCACACAAGACTCCTATTGTTCAATGTTGACACGAGAAAAAAACATGAAAGCAATAAGAGGCAATGGATATCATTTCATCCCCAAAGGTGGGATGTTCCCTGTCGAAAACCATAATGCTTGTTGTGAGAAGCTCCGGTTTGTGAGAAGCATACACCCAAACCTGCCTCAAATGGGACAAAATTTCTACCACAGCATGTTGATGCCGCTCCATGATAGCATGCCAAGTTGCATGAATTCCAGACGAGTTTTGGATTTAATAGAATTTAAAAACCAGGCATCTCGATGTTTTGCCGGCAATCAACTGTGCCCTTGTGTTTGAAATTCATTCCCATTTCTTTCATGGGACCTTAGCATCACACAAGGACACATATTTGATTTTTCAACCAATTTATATGCACTGGAGCATGCACATGTAGTTAAAATTTGAATTATGCACATAAATGCATTGAAAACTAATTTAATGTATAAAAATGTCCAAACGAACACCGAAAATCACAAAAATTCACACAACACTCTTGTTGTTCTATGTTGACACGGTAAAAAACTTGAAAGCAATAAGAGGCAATGGATATCGTTTCGTCCCCAAAGGTGGGACGTTCCCTACCGAAAACCATCATGCTTGTTGTGAGAAGCTCCGGCTTGTGAGAAGCATATACCCAAACCTGCCTCAAATGGGAAAAAAATTGTACCACAGCATGTTGATGCCGCTCCATGATAGCATGCCAAGTTTCATGAATTCCACACGAGTTTTGGATTTAATAGAACTTAAAAACCAGGCATCTCAATGTTTTGCCGGCAGTCAACGGTGCCCTGGTGTTTGAAATTCATTCCCATTTCTTGCATGGGACCTAAGCATGCACCCAAGGACACATATTTGATTTTTCAACCAATCTATATGCACTGGAGCATGCACATGTAGTTCAAATTTGAATTATGCACATAAATGCATTGAAAACTCACCTAATGCATAAAAATGTCCAAACGAACCCCGAAAAATCACGAAAATTCACACAAGACTCCTGTTGTTCTATGTTGACACGAGAAAAAACTTGAAAGCAATCGATATCGTTTCGTCCCCAAAGGTGGGACATTCCCTGGCGAAAACCATAATGCTTGTTGTGAGAAGCTCCGGTTTGTGAGAAGCATATACCCAAACCTGCCTCAAATGGGACAAAATTGGTACCACGGCATGTTGATGCCGCTCCATGATAGCATGCCGAGTTTCATGAATTCCAGACGAGTTTTGGATTTCATAGAGTTTAAAAACCAGGCATCTCAAAGTTTTGCCGGCAATCAACGGTGCCCTGGTGTTTGAAATTCATTCCATTTCTTGCATGGGACCTAAGCATGCACCCAAGGACACATATTTGATTTTTCAACCAATTTATAGGAAATGGAGCAGGCGCCAGTAGTTCAAATTTGAATTATGCACATAAATGCGTTGAAAACTCACTTAATGCATAAAAATGTCCAAACGAACCCCGAAAAATCACAAAAAATCACACAACACTCCAGTTGTTCTATGTTGGCACGAGAAAAAAACATGAAAGCAACAAGTGGCAAAGGATTTTGTTTTGTATCCAAAGATGGGACGTTCCCTACCGAGAACGGTCATGCTTGCTGTGAGAAGCTCCGGTTTGTCAGTAGCATATACCCAGACCTGCCTCAAATGGGACAAAATTTGTACCACGGCATATTGATGGCGCTCCATGATAGCATTCCAAGTTTCATGAATTCCAGACGAGTTTTGGATTTAATAGAATTTAAAAACCAGGTATCTCAATGTTTTGCCGGCAATCAACAGTGCCCTGGTGTTTCAAATTCATTCTCGTTTCTTGCATGGGACCTAAGAATGCAGCCAAGGAGACAGATTTGATTTCTCCACAAATTTATATGCACTCGAGCATGCACATGTAGTTCAAATTTGAATTATGCACATAAATGCATTGAAAACTCACTTAATGCATAAAAATGTCCAAATGAACCCCGAAAAATCACATAAAATCACACAACACTCCTGTTGTTCTATGTTGACACGAGAAAAAAACTTGAAAGCAATAAGAGGCAATGGATATCGTTTCGTCCCCAAAGGTTGGATGTTCCCTGCCGAAAACCATCATGCTTGTTGTGGGAAGCTCCGGCGTGTGAGAAGCATATACCCGAACCTGCCTCAAATGGGACAAAATTTGTACCACGGCATGTTGATGCCGCTCCATGATAGCATGCCAAGTTTCATGAATTCCAGACGAGTTTTGTATTTAATAGAATTTAAAAACCAGGCATCTCAATGTTTTGCCGGCAATCAACGGTGCCGTGGTGTTTGAAATTCATTCCCATTTCTTGCATGGGACCTAAGCATGCACCCAAGGACACAGATTTGATTTTTCAACCAATTTATATGCACTAGAGCATGCGCATCTAGTTCAAATTTGAATTATGCACGTAAATGCATTGAAAACTCACTTAATGCATAAAAATGTCCAAACGAACCCCGAAAAATCACAAAAATTCACACAACACTCCTGTTGTTCTATGTTGGCACGAGAAAAAAATATCAAAGCAATAAGAGGCAAAGGATATCGTTTCATATCCAAAGGTGGGACGTTCCCTATCGAGAACGGTCATGCTTGTTGTGAGAAGCTCCGGTTTGTGAGAAGCATATACCCGAACCTGCCTTAAATGGGACAAAATTTGCACCACGGCATGTTGAAGTCGCTCCATGATAGCATGCCAAGTTTTATGAATTCCAGATGAGTTTTGGATTTAATAGAATTTAAAAACCAGGCATCTCAATGTTTTGCCGGGAATTATCGGTGCCCTGGTGTTTGAAATTCGTTCCCATTTCTTTCATCGGACCTAAGCATGCACCCAAGGACACATATTAGATTTTTCAACCAATTTATATGCACTGGGGCATGTGCATATAGTTCAAATTTGAATTATGCACATAAATGCATTGAAAACTCACTTAATGCATTAAAATGTCCAAACGAACCCCGAAAAATCACAAAAAATCACACAACACTCCTATTGTGCTATGTTGACACAAGAAAAAAACTTGAAAGCAATATGAGGCAATGGATATCGTTTCGTCCCCAGAGGTGGGACGTTCCCTACCGAAACCATCATGCTTGTTGTGAGAAGCTTCAGTTTGGGCATCTACCCAAACCTGCCTCAAATGGGACAAAATTTGTACCACGATATGTTGATGCCACTCCATGATAGCATGCCAAGTTTCATGAATTCCAGACGAGTTTTGGTTCTAATAGAATTTAAAAACCTGGCATGTCAATGTTTTGCTGGCAATCAATGGTGCCATGGTGTTTGAAATTCGTTCCCATTTCTTTCATGGGACCTAAGCATGCACCTAAGGACACATATTTAATTTTTCAACCAATTTATATGCACTAGAGCATGCACATGTAGTTCAAATCTGAATTATGCACGTAAATGCATTGAAAACTCACTTAGTGCATAAAAATGTCCAAACGAACCCCAAAAAATAAAAAAAAATCACACAATACGTCTGTTCTTCTATGTTGGCACGAGAAAAAAACATGAAAGCAATAAGAGGCAATGGCTATCGTTTTGTCCCCAAAGGTGGGACGTTCCCCACCGAAAACCATCATGCTTATTGTGAGAAGCTCCGGTTTGTGAGAAGCATATACCCAAACCTGCCTCAAATGGGACAAAATTTGTACTACGGCATGTTGATACCCCTCCATGATAGCATGCCAAGTTTCATGAATTCCAGACGAGTTTTGGATTTAATAGAATTTAAAATCCAGGCATCTCAATGTTTTGCCGGCAATGAACGGTGCCCTGGTGTTTGAAATTCATTCCGATTTCGTGCATGGGACCTAAGAATGCACCCCAGGAGACGGATTTGATTTCTCAACCAATTTATATGCACTGGAGCATGCACATGTCGTTCAAATTTGAATTATGCACATAAATGCATTGAAAACTAACTTAATGCATAAAAATGTCCAAACGAACCCCGAAAAATCACAAAAATTCACACAACACTCCTGTTGTTCTATGTTGACACGAGAAAAAAAACTTGAAAGCAATAAGAGGCAATGGATATCGTTTCGTCCCGAAAGGTGGGACGTTCCCTGCCGAAAACCATCATGCTTGTTGTGAGAAGCATATACCCAAACCTGCCTCAAATGGGACAAAATTTGTACAACGGCATGTTGATGCCGCTCCATGATAGCATGTCAAGTTTCATGAATCCCAGACAAGTTTTGGATTTAATATAATTTAAAAACCAGGCATCTCAAAGTTTTGCTGGCAATCAACGGTGCCCTGGTGTTTGAAATTCATTCCCATTTCTTGCATGGGACCTAAGAATGCACCCAAGGACACAGATTTGATCTTTCAACCAATTTATACGCCCTTGAGCATGCGCATGTGGTTTAAATTTGAATTATGCACATAAATGCATTGAAAACTCAGTTAAGGCATTAAAATGTCCAAATGAACCCCAAAAATCACAAAAATTCACTCAACACTCCTGTTGTTCTATGTTGGTACGAGAAAAAATCTTGAAAGCCATAAGAGGCAATGGATATCGTTTCGTCCCCAAAGGTGGGACGTTCCCTACCGAAAACCATCATGCTTGTGGTGAGAAGCTCCGGTTTGTGACAAGCATATACCCAACCCTGCCTCAAATGGGACAAAATTTGTACCACGGCATGTTGATGCCGCTCCATGATAGCCTGCCAAGTTTCATGAATTCCAGACGAGTTTTGGATTTAATAGAATTATCTATTTAAAAACCAGGAATCTCAATGTTTTGCCGGCAATCAACTGTAGCCTTGTGTTTGAAATTCATTCCCATTTCTTGCATGGGACCTAAGCATGGACCCAAGGACAAAGATTTGATTTTTCAACCAATTTATCTGCACTGGAGCATGAGCATGTAGTTCAAATTTGAATTATGCACGTAAATGCATTGAAAACTCACCTAATGTATAAAAATGTCCAAACAAACCCCAAAAATCACAAAAATTCACACAAGACTCCTGTTGTTCAATGTTGACACGAGAAAAAAACATGAAAGCAATAAGAGGCAATGGATATCGTTTCGTCCCCAAAGGTGGGATGTTCCCTGTCGAAAACCATAATGCTTGTTGTGAGAAGCTCCGGTTTGTGAGAAGCATATACCCAAACCTTCCTCAAATGGGACAAAATTTGTACCACAGCATGTTGATGCCGCTCCATGATAGCATGCCAAGTTGCATGAATTCCAGACGAGTTTTGGATTTAATAGAATTTAAAAACCAGGCTTCTCGATGTTTTGCCGGCAATCAACTGTGCCCTTGTGTTTGAAATTCATTCCCATTTCTTTCATGGGACCTTAGCATCACCCAAGGACACATATTTGATTTTTCAACCAATTTATATGCACTGGAGCATGCACATGTAGTTCAAATTTGAATTATGCACATAAATGCATTGAAAACTAACTTAATGTATAAAAATGTCCAAATGAACACCGAAAATCACAAAAATTCACACAACATTCTTGTTGTTCTTTGTTGACACGATAAAAAAATTGAAAGCAATAAGAGGCAATGGATATCGTTTCGTCCGCAAAGGTGGGACGTTCCCTACCGAAAACCATCATGCTTGTTGTGAGAAGCTCCGGCTTGTGAGAAGCATATACCCAAACCTGCCTCAAATGGGAAAAAATTTGTACCACAACATGTTGATGCCGCTCCATGATAGCATGCCAAGTTTCATGAATTCCACACGAGTTTTGGATTTAATAGAATATAAAAACCAGGCATCTCAATGTTTTGCCGGCAGTCAACGGTGCCCTGGTGTTTGAAATTCATTCCCATTTCTTGCATGGGACCTAAGCATGCACCCAAGGACACATATTTGATTTTTCAACCAATCTATATGCACTGGAGCATGCGCATTTAGTTCAAATTTGAATTATGCACATAAATGCATTGAAAACTCACCTAATGCATAAAAATGTCCAAACGAACCCCAAAAAATCACGAAAATTCACACAAGACTCCAGTTGTTCTATGTTGACACGATAAAAAACTTGAAAGCAATGGATATCGTTTCGTCCCCAAAGGTGGGACGCTCCCTGGCGAAAACCATAATGCTTGTTGTGAGAAGCTCCGGTTTGTGAGGAGCATATACCCAAACCTGCCTCAAATGGGATAAAATTTGTACCACGGCATGTTGATGCCGCTCCATGATAGCATGCCAAGTTTCTTTAATTCCAGATGAGTTTTGGATTTAATAGAATTTAAAAACCAGGCATCTCAAAGTTTTGCCGGCAATCAACGGTGCCCTGGTGTTTGAAATTCATTCCCATTTCTTGCATGGGACCTAAGCATGCACCCAAGGACACAGATTTGATTTTTCAACGAATTTATATGCACTTGAGCATGCGCATGTAGTTCAAATTTGAATTATGCACATAAATGCATTGAAAACTAACTTAATGCATAAAAATGTCCAAACGAGCCCCGAAAAATCACAAAAATTCACACAACACTCATGTTGTTCTATGTTGGCATGAGAAAAAAACATCAAAGCAATAAGAGGCAAAGGATATCGTTTCGTATCCAAAGGTGGGACGTTCCCTATCGAGAATGGTCATGCTTGTTGTGAGAAGCTCCGGTTTGTGGGAAGCATATACCCAAACCTGCCTCAAATGGGACAAAATTTGTACCATGGCAAGTTTCATGAATTCCAGACGAGTTTTGGATTTAACAAATTTAAAAACCAGGCATCTCAATGTTTTGCCGGCAATCAACGGAGCCATGGTGTTTGAAATTCATTCCCATTTCTTTCATGGGACCTAAGCATGCACCCAAGGACACAAATTTGTTTTTTCAACCAATTTATATGCATTGGGGCATGCGCATGTAGTTCAATCTTTAATTATGCACATAAATGCATTGAAAACTCACTTAATGCGTAAAAATGTCCAAACGAACCCCGAAAAATCACAAAAATTCACACAACACTCCTGTTGTTCTATGTTGGCACGAGAAAAAAATTGAAAGCAATAAGAGGCAATGGATATCATTTCGTCCCCAAAGGTGGGACGTTCCCTACCGAAAACCATCATGCTTGTTGTGAGAAGCTCCGGTTTGGGAGAAGCATATACCCAAACCTGCCTCAAATGGGACAAAATTTGTACCACGGTATGTTGATGCCGCTCCATGATAGGATGCCAAGTTTCATGAATACCAGACGAGTTTTGGATGTAATAGAATTTAAAAACCAGGCATCTCAAAGTTTTGCCGGCAATCAACGGTGCCCTGGTGTTTGAAATTCATTCACGTTTCTTGCATGGGACCTAAGCATGCATCCAAGGACACATATTTGATTTTTCAACCAATTTATATGCACTGGAGCATGTGCATGTAGTTTAAATTTGAGTTATGCACATAAATGCATTGAAAACTCAGTTAATGCATAAAAATGTCCAAACGAACCCCGAAAAATCACAAAAATTCACACAACACTCCTGTTGTTCTATGTTGGTACGAGAAAAAAACTTGAAAGCAATAAGAGGCAATGATTATCGTTTCGTCCCCAAAGGTGGGATGTTCCCTACCGAAAACCATCATGCTTGTGGTGAGAAGCTCCGGTTTGTGAGAAGCATATACCCAAACCCGCCTCAAATGGGACAAAATTTGTACCATGGCATGTTGATGCCGCTCCATGATAGCCTGCCAAGTTGCATGAATTCTAGACGAGTTTTGGATTTAATAGAATTTAAAAACCAGGCATCTCGATGTTTTGCCGGCAATCAACTGTGCCATGGTGTTTGAAATTCATTCCCATTTCTTTCATGGGACCTAAGAATGCACCCAAGGAAACAAATTTGATTTTCAACCAATTTATATGCACTGGAGCATGCACATGTAGTTCAAATTTGAATTATGCACATAAATGCATTGAAAACTCACTTAATGCATAAAAATGTCCAAACGAACCCCGAAAAATCACAAAAATTCACTTAACACTCCTGTTGTTCTATGTCGGCACGAGAAAAAAATTGAAAGCAATAAGAGGCAATCGATATCATTTCGTCCCCAAAGGTGGGACGTTCCCTATCGAAAACTATCATGCTTGTTGTGAGAAGCTCCAGTTTGTGAGAAGCATATACCCAAACCTGCCTCAAATGGGACAAAATTTGTACCACGGCATGTTGATGCCGCTCCATGATAGCATGCCAAGTTTCTTGAATTCCAGACGAGTTTTGGATTTAATAGAATTTAAAAACCAGGCATCTCAATGTTTTGTCGGCAATCAATGGTACACTGGTGTTTGAAATTCATTCCCATTTTTTGCATGGGACCTAAGCATGCACCCAAGGACACAAATTTGATTTCTCAACCAATTTGTATGCACTGGAACATGCGCATGTAGTTCAAATTTGAATTACGCACATAAATGCATTGAAAACTCACTTAATGCATAAAAATGTCCAAACGAACCCCGAAAAATCATAAAAATTCACACAAGACTCCTGTTGTTCTATGTTGACACGAGAAAAAAAATTGAAAGCAATAAGAGGCAATGGATATCATTTCGTCCCCAAAGGTGGGACGTTCCCTACCGAAAACCATCATGCTTGTTGTGAGAAGCTCCAGTTTGTGAGAAGCATATACCCAAACCTGCCTCAAATGGGACAAAATTTGGACCACGGCATGTTGATGCCGCTCCCTGATAGCATGCCAAGTTTCTTGAATTCCAGACGAGTTTTGGATTTAATAGAATTTAAAAACCAGGCATCTCAAAGATTTGCTGGCAATCAACGGTGCCCTGGTGTTTGAATATCATTCCCATTTCTTTCATGGGACCTAAGCATGCACCCAAGGACATATATTTGATTTTTCAACCAATTTATATGCAATGGAGCATGCGCATGTACTTCAAATTTGAATTATGCACGTAAATGCATTTAAAACTCACTTAATGCATAAAAATGTCCAAACGAACCTCAAAAAATCACAACAATTCACACAACACTCCTGTTGTTCTATGTTGGCACGAGAAAAAACATGAAAGCAATAAGAGGCAAAGGATATCGTTTCGTATCCAAAGGACGAACGTTCCCTACTGAGAACGGTCATGATTGTTGTGAGAAGCTCCGGTTTGTGAGAAGCATATACCGAAACCTGCCTCAAATGGAACAAAAATTTTACCACGGCATGTTGATGCCGCTCGATAACATGCCAAGTTTCTTGAATTCTAGACGTGTTTTGGGTTTAATAGAATTTAAAAACCAGGCATCTCAATGTTTTGTCGGCTATCAACGGTGCCCTGGTGTTTGCAATTCATTCCCTTTTCTTTCATGGCACCTAAGCATGCACCCAAGGACATAGATTTGATTTTTCAACCAATTTATATGTACTGGAGCAAGCGCATGTAGTTCAAATCTGAATTATGCATATAAAAGCATTGAAAACTCACTTAATGCATCAAAATGTCCAAACGAACCCCGAAAAATCACAAAAAATCACACAACACTCCTGTTGTTCTATGTTGACACGAGAAAAAAACTTGAAAGCAATAAGAGGCAATGGATATCGGTTCGTCCCCAAAGGTAGGACGTTCCCTACCAATAACCATCATGCTTGTTGTGAGAAGCTCCGGTTTGTGAGAAGCATCTACCCAAACCTGCCTCAAATGGGACAAGATTTGTAACACGGCATGTTGATGCCGCTCCATGATAGCATGCCAAGTTTCATGAATTCCAGACGAGTTTCGGATTTAATAGAATTTAAAAACCAAGCATCTCAATGTTTTGCTGGCAATCAACGGTGCCCCGGTGTTTGAAATTCATTCCCACTTCTTTCATGGGACCTAAGCATGCACCCAAGGACATAGATTTAATTTTTCAACCAATTTATATGCACTAGAGCATGCGCATGTATTTCAAATTTGAATTATGCACATAAATGCATTAAAAACTCGCTTAATGCATACAAATGTCCAAACGAACCCCGAAAAATCACAAAAATTCACACAACACTCCTGTTGTTCTATGTTGGCACGAGAAAAAACTTGAAAGCAATAAGAGGCAATGTATATCATTTCGTCCCCAAAGGTGGGACGTTCCCTACCGAAAACCATCATGCTTGTTGTGAGAAGCTCCGGTTTGTGAGAAGCATATACCCAAACATCCCTCAAATGGGACAAAATTTGTACCACGGCATGTTGATGCCGCTCCATGATAGCATGCCAAGTTTCTTTAATTCCAGATGAGTTTTGGATTTAATAGAATTTAAAAACCAGGCATCTCAAAGTTTTGCCGGCAATCAACGGTGCCGTGGTGTTTGAAAATCATTCCCATTTCTTGCATGGGACCTAAGCATGCACCCAAGGACACAGATTTGATTTTTCAACCAATTTATATGCACTGGAGCATGCACATGTAGTTTAAATTTCAATTATGCACATAAATGCATTGAAAACTCACTTAATGCATAAAAATGTCCAAACGAACCCCGAAAAATCACAAAAATTCACACAACACTCCTGTTGTTCTATGTTGGCACGAGAAAAAACATGAAAGCAATAAGAGGCAAAGGATATCGTTTCGTATCCAAAGGTGGGACGTTCCCTACCGAGAACGGTCATGATTGTTGTGAGAAGCTCCAGTTTGTGAGAAGCATATACTGAAACCTGCCTCAAATTGAACAAAAATTTTACCACGGCATGTTGATGCCGCTCCATGATAACATGCCAAGTTTCTTGAATTCTAGACGTGTTTTGGATTTAATAGAATTTAAAAACCAGGCATCTCAATGTTTTGTCGGCTGTCAATGGTGCCCTGGTGTTTGCAATTCATTCCCTTTTCTTTCATGGCATCTAAGCATGCACCCAAGGACACAGATTTGATTTTTCAACCAATGTATATGCACTGGAGCAAGCGCATGTAGTTCAAATTTGAATTATGCACATAAATGCATTGAGAACTCACTTAATGCATCAAAATGTCCAAATGAACCCCAAAAAATCACAAAAAATCACACAACACTCCTGTTGTTCTATGTTGACACAAGAAAAAACTTGAAAGCAATAAGAGGCAATGGATATCGTTTCGTCCCCAAAGGTGGGACGTTCCCGACCGAAAACCATCATGCTTATTGTGAGAAGCTCCGGTTTGTGAGAAGCATATACCCAAACCTGCCTCAAATGGGACAAAATTTCTACCACGGCATGTTGATGCCGCTCCATGATAGCATTCCAAGTTTCATGAATTCCAGACGAGTTTTGGATTTAATAGAATTTAAAAACCAGGCATCTCAATGTTTTGCCGGCAATCAACGGTGCCCTGGTGTTTGAAATTCATTCCCATTTCTTGCATGGGACTTAAGCATGCACCCAAGGACATAGATTGTATTACTAAACCAATTTATATGCACTTGAGCTTGCGCATGTTGTTCAAATTTTAATTATGCACATAAATGCGTTGAAAACTCACTAAACGTATAAAAATGTCCAAACGAACCCCAAAAATCACAAAAATTCACACAAGACTCCTGTTGTTCAATGTTGACACGAGAAAAAAACATGAAAGCAATAAGAGGCAATGGATATCGTTTTGTCCCCAAAGATGGGACGTTCCCTGGCGAAAACCATAATGCTTGTTGTGAGAAGCTCCGGTTTGTGAGAAGCATATACCCGAACCTGCCTCAAATGGGACAAAATTTGTACCACGGCATGTTGATGCCGCTCCATGATAGCATGCCAAGTTTCATGAATTCCAGACGAGTTTTGGAATTAATAGAATTTAAAATGAAGGCATCTCAATGTTTTGTCGGCAATCAACGGTGCCCTGGTGTTTGAAATTCATTCCCATTTCTTGCATGGGACCTAAGCATGCACGCAAGGACACATATTTGATTTTTCAACCAATTTATATGCGCTGGAGCATGCGCATGTAGTTGAAATTTGAATTATGCATGGAAATGCATTGAAAACACACTTAATGCATAAAAATGTCCAAACGAATCCCGAAAAATCACAAAAATTAACACAACACTCCTGTTGTTCTATGTTGGCACGAGAAAAAAACATGAAAGCAATCAGAGGCAAAGGATATTGTTTCGTATCCAAAAGAGAAACGTTCCCTACCGAGAAAGGTCATGATTGTTGTGAGAAGCTCCGGTTTGTGAGAAGCATATACCGAAATCTGCCACAAATGGAACAAAATTTGTACCACGCCATGTTGATGCCGCTCCATGATAACATGCCAAGTTTCATGAATTCTAGACGAGTTTTGGATTTAATAGAATTGAAAAACCAGGTATCTCAATGTTTTGCCGGCAATCAACGGTGCCCTGGTGTTTGCAATTCGTTCCCTATTCTTTGATGGGACCTAAGCATGCACCCAAGGACACAGATTTGATTTTTCAACCAATTTATATGCACTGGAGCAAGCGCATGTAGTTCAAATTTGAATTATGCACATAAATGCATTGAAAACTCACTTAATGCATCAAAATGTCCAAACGAACCCCGAAAATCCACAAAAAATCACACAATACTTGAAAGCAATAAGAGTCAATGGATACCGTTTCGTCCCCAAAGGTTGGACGTTCCCTACCAATAACCATCATGCTTGTTGTGAGAAGCTCCGGTTTGTGAGAAGCATCTACCCAAACCTGCCTCAAATGGGACAAAACTTGTAACACGACATGTTGATGCCGCTCCATGATAGCATGCCGAGTTTCATGAATTCCAGACGAGTTTCGGATTTAATAGAATTTAAAAACCAGGCATCTCAATGTTTTGCCGGCAATCAACGGTGCCCTGGTGTTTGAAATTCATTCCCACTTCTTTCATGGTACCTAAGCATGCACCCAAGGACACAGATTTAATTTTTCAAACAATTTATATGCACTGGAGCATGCGCATGTAGTTCAAATTTTAATTATGCACATAAATGCATTAAAAACTCACTTAATGCGTAAAAATGTCCAAACGAACCCCGAAAAATCAAAAAATTCACACGACACTCCTGTTGTTCTATGTTGGCACGAGAAAAAAACTTGAAAACAATAAGAGGCAATGGATATCATTTCGTCCCCAAAGGTGGGACGTTCCCTACCATAAACCATCATGCTTGTTGTGAGAAGCTCCGGTTTGTGAGAAGCATATACCCAAACATGCCTCAAATGGGACAAAATTTGTACCACGGCATGTTGATGCAGCTCCATGATAGCATGCCAAGTTTCATGAATTCCAGACAAGTTTTGGATTTGATAGAATTTAAAAAACAGGCATCTCAATGTTTTGCCGGCAATCAACGGTGCCCTGGTGTTTGAAATTCATTCCCATTTCTTGCATGGGACCTAGGCATGCACCCAAGGACACATATTTGATTTTTCAACCAATTTATATGCATTGGAGCATGCACATGTAGTTCAAATTTGAATTATACACATAAATGCATTGAAAACTCACTTAATGCATAAAAATGTCCAAATGCACCCTGAAAATTCACAAAAATTGACACAACACTCCTATTGTTCTATGTTGGCACGAGAAAAACACACGAAAGCAATAAGAGGCAATGGATATCGTTCCGTCCCCAAAGGTGGGACGTTCCCTACTGAAAACGATCATGCTTGTTTTGAGAAGCTCCGGTTTGTGAGTGCATATACCCAAACCTGCCTCAAATGGGACAAAATTTGTACCACAGAATGTTGATGCTGCTCCATTATAGCATGCCAAGTTTCATGAATTCCACACGAGTTTTGGATTTAGTGGAATTTAAAAACTAGGCATCTCAATGTTTTGCCGGCAATCAACGGTGCCCTGGTGCTTGAAATTCATTCCCATTTCTTTCATGGGACCTAAGCTTGCACCAAAGGACATGGATTTGATTTTTCAACCAATTTATATGCACTGGAGCATGCGCATGTTGTTCAAATTTGAATTATGCACATAAATGCATTGAAAACTCACTTAATGAATAGAAATTTCCAAACAAACCCCGAAAAATCACAAAAATTCACACAACACTCCTGTTGTTCTATGTTGGCACGAGAAAAAAAAAACTTGAAAGCAATAAGAGGTAATGGATATCGTTTCGTCGACAAAGGTGGGAAGTTCCCTACCGAAAGCCATCATGCTTTTTGTGAGAAGCTCCGGTTTGTGAGAAGCATATACCCAACCATGCCTCAAATGAGACAAAATTTGTACCACAGCATGTTGATGCCGCTCCATGATAGCATGCCAAGTTTAATGAATTCCAAACAAGTTTTTGATTCAATAGAATTTAAAAACCAGGCATCTCAATGTTTTGCCGGCAATCAAAGGTGCCCTGGTGTTTGAAATTCATTCCCGTTTCTTTCATGGGACCCAACCGTGCACCCAAGGACATAGATTTGATTTTTCAACCAATTTATATGCACTGGAGCATGTGCATGTAGTTGAAATGCAAATTATGCACATAAATGCATTGAAAACTCACTTAATGCATCAAAATGTCCAAACGAACCACGAAAATCATAAAATTTCACACAACACTCCTGTTGTTCTATGTTGGCATGAGAAAAAAACTTGAAAGCAAAAAGAGGCAATGGATATTGTTTCTTCCCAAAGGTGGGACGTTCCCTACCGAAAACCATCATGCTTGTTGTGAGAAGCTCCAGTTTGTGAGAAGCATACACCCAAACCTGCCTCAAATGGGACAAAATTTGTACCACGACATGTTGATGCCGCTCCATCATAGCATGCCAAGTTTCATGAATTCCAGACGAGTTTTGGATTTAATAGAATTGAAAAACCTGGCATCTCAATGTTTTGCCGGCAATCAATGGTGCCCTGGTTTGAAATTCAGTCCCATTTCTTGCATGGGACCTAAGCATGCACCCATGGACACACATTTGATTTTTCAACCAATTTATATGCACTGGAGCCTGCGCATGTAGTTCAAATTTGAATTATGCACATAAATGCATTGAAAACTCACTTAATGCATAGAAATGTCCAAACAAACCCCGAAAAATAACAAAAATTCACACAACACTCCTGTTGTTCTATGTTGGCACGAGAAAAATACTTGAAAGCAATAAGAGGCAATGGGTATCGTTTCGTCGCCAAAGGTGGGAAGTTCCCTACCGAAAACCATCATGCTTTTTGTGAGAAACTCCGGTTTGTGAGAAGCATATACCCAAACCTGCCTCAAATGGGACAAAATTTGTACCACGGCATGTTGATGCCGCTCCATGATAGCATGCCAAGTTTCCTGAATTCCAGACGAGTTTTGGATTTAATAGAATTTAAAAACCAGGCATCTCAATGTTTTGCCGGCAATCAACGGTGCCCTGGTGTTTGTAATTCATTCCCATTTCTTGCATGGGAACTAAGCATGCACCCAAGGACACAAATTTGTTTTTTCAACCAATTTATATGCACTGGAGCATGCGCATGTAGTTGAAATTCAAATTATGCACATAAATGCATTGAAAACTGACTTAATGCATAAAAATGTCGAAACGAACCCCGAAAAATCACAAAAAATCACATGACACTCCTGTTGTTCTATGTTGGTGTGACGCCCGGATAATTAAGCTACAGTAATGCCATGCTAATGATGCCACGTCACCACGGTTACTGTTGTTAACCTCACGTTAGTTCAAAACGGATTCAAAATTCTAATTCAAAATATGGCAAACCACAAAAGTTTTCTAACATTAAAAATAAAATGTTCAAATTGGGACAAATAAATCCTAAGTAACAATGGTGGAGAAACCACACTTGTATAAAATGTGTAAATACTCAAAAATGAATAAAACAACAGCAAAAGAAATTAATTAAATGCCTTTTGTATTTTGTAAAATATTAAACTATTTTATTTAGCTGTCCAAATTAATGTGGCAGTGGTATATTTAACATACTACATTTAGGTGTTGTTCTCACATTCTATAAAATTGAAATAAATTAAAATTTTAATAAAACCGAAAAGAAGAAATAAAAGAAAAGACAAAACAGGAAAAAAAGGGAAAGGGAAACAGCCCCCTACTTTGGACCACCTGCCCACCCGTGTGACTCTGAGTCCGCCCACCCGGCCCAGCCGGCCGACCCGCCCTGCCTTAACCCCAAGAGGGGGAAACCCTAACCCACTCGCTCCCCCACTCCTCTCGCCCCCACACCCCCGATCCATCTCGCTCCCCCACTCCCGATCCCTTTGGATCGGGCACTTACTCTCGGCGCCGGCGCCCATGCCGACCCCGTCGCCCCGCTTCTACCTCACCGGCGCCGCCTCCTCGTCGTCCTCCCCGCCGGAAACACCCCGAGCTCGGAGCCGCTCGACCCCGACGCCAGCACCTCCCGAGCAGCGCCGCCCGTGCCGGCTTTCTCCTCATCTCATCTGCCGCCGCCATCGTCCGCTGCCGGAGCCCCACACCTCGCCGGGACCTCACCGCCGGCGGACTTCCCCTTCTACGCACGTCGTCCCCGTCGACCTCCCCGAACTTCCCCGCGCCCACTGCCACGTTCCCTACAACCATGGTGAGGACCGCGACCGCCCCTCTCCCCCTGTTGAACGCCGTCCGCCGCGCCCGACGCCGTGCCCACCCGCTCCAGGCCGCACTCGGCCTCCGCCACTGCAGCCCGCACTGGCACCTCGCTCGCGGTCGCCCACAACCAGCGCCACGGTGACCGCGCCCTCCTCCACGCCGGTCGCGACGGCCGCCCGCTCCCGTGGCGCCTGCTGCTGCGGTGGCTGCCGCCGTCCGCCGTTCGCTCCCCCATGCGGCATCGCCGGTCCACCCGTTAGGCGTCGATCCGCTGGTGTCCGCCACGCCGCCAAGCGCCGCCGCTCCCGGTGGCCTCGCCTTGCCTCGCCTTCCCGGTCGGGCTCGGCCCAGCACGGTGCGCCTGGCTCCGCACCGGTGGCGCCCTTGCGCCCAAGAAAGGCCCTAGGCCATCAATCGAACGGGCCCACCCTAAAATGAAAATAAAAAAAAAGAAATGAAAATGTAATTAATAAAATCATTAATTAGTTAATTAATTAATTACTAAAATAATTAAGTTAATTAATCATGTTTAAATTAATCTAATCAATTAGTTAATTTAATTAAACAGTATTTTGATTAACCTAAACCCTAATCAACCTAACAAAGTATGACAGGTGGGTCCCACTGGGCCCACACGTCAGTTTGACCCAGTCAACGCCCTATTGGCTGCTGACGTCATACTGACGTCATGATGACGTCAGCAAACACTATTCTGGATAACGTTGAATTAAATAAATTAAATAAATTCTAAAAATGATTTAAAACTTTAGAAAATCATATAAAATAAACCGTAGCTCAGATGAAAATACTTTGTACATGAAAGTTGCTCAGAACGACGAGACGAATCCGGATACGCAGCCCGTTCGTCCGCCACACATCCCTAACATACCGAACACGCAACTTTCCCCCTCCGATTCATCTGTCCGAAAACGCGAAACGCCGGGGATACTTTCCCGGATGTTTCCCCCTTCGCCGGTATCACCTATCCCTGCGTTAGATCACCTCTAGCACCGCATTTGTCATGTTATGCTTTGATTGCTTTGTTATTTATTGTGTTCCCCCTCCGATACTTCTTTCCGGTAGACCCCGAGGCTGTCGACGACCTCCAGTTCGACTACGGTGTTGACGACACGTCCTTCTTGCCAGACCAACCAGGCAAGCCCCCCCTTGATCACCAGATATCACCTACTCTCCTCTATACTGCTT
Source organism: Aegilops longissima (assembly GCA_021605205.1). Lineage (NCBI taxonomy): Eukaryota > Viridiplantae > Streptophyta > Magnoliopsida > Poales > Poaceae > Aegilops > Aegilops longissima. The sequence continues at coordinate 338,896,039 of CM038679.1, forward strand.
GCATTAAAGTAGTGTAGCATGTTACTGCTTTCCGTTATTCCTATCCTGATGCATAGCCTGTCTTTGCTACTTCTGTTGATACCTTTACCTGCAATCCTACTTGCCTAGTATAGGATGCTAGTATTTCCATCTGTGGCCCTACATTCTTGTCCGTCTGCTGTGCTATACTATCGGGCCATGATCACTCGGGAGGTGATCACGGGTATATACTATATACTTTATACATGATACATGTGGTGACTAAAGTCGGGTCGGCTTGTGGAGCACCCGCGAGTGGATCTTTGTGGCGGAGCGACAGGGCAGGTTGAGACCGCCTAGGAGAGAGGTGGGCCTGGCCCTGTTCGGCGTTCGCGGATACTTAACATGCTTAACGAGATCTTTGTATTTGATCTGAGTTGGGTCGTTGACCTTATATGCACTAACCGCCACGTGGGACAAGATATGGGCAACCGGCGTCGTGGTATCAGCCGAAGCATTTCGTGACGTCAGCGACTGAGCGGCGCGCGCCGGATTGGACTGGAACGCCACTAGGCTAGGTCTGCTTCCGGACGCGTACACAACGTGCAGGTGTGCTAAGGGCGATTGGCCCAGACCCCTGTGCGCATAGGTTTAGACCGGCGTGCTGGCCTCTCTGTTATGCCTAGGTGGGGCTGCGACGTGTTGATCTTCCACGGCCGGGCATGACCCAGAAAAGTGTGTCCGGCCAAATGGGATCGAGCGTGTCGGGTAATGTGGTGCACCCCTGCAGGGAAGTTAATCTATTCGAATAGCCGTGATCTTCGGTAATAGGACGACTTGGAGTTGTACCTTGACCTTATGACAACTAGAATCGGATACTTAATAAAACACACCCTTCCAAGTGCCAGATACAACCGGTGGTCGCTCTCTCTCAGGGCATTGAGGAGGGGATCGCCGGGTAGGATTATTGCTATGTGATGCTACTTGGAGGACTTCAGTCTACTCTCTTCTACATGTTGCAAGACGGAGGCTGCCGAGCGTAGTCTTGACGGATTAGCTATCCCCTCTTATTCGGCATTCTGCAGCTCAGTCCACCGATATGGCCCTTTACACATATATCCATGCATATGTAGTGTAGCTCCTTGCTTGCGAGTACTTTGGATGAGTACTCACGGTTGCCTTGTTCCCCCCTTTCCCCCTTTCTTTACTCGATTGCTGCAACCATACGATGGAGCCCAGGGCGACGCCACCGTCGATGACGACTACTACCCGGAGGTGCCTACTACTACGTGCAGCCCACCGACGGCGACACAGAGTAGTTTAGGAGGATCCCAGCAGGAGGCTTGCGCCTCTTCGATATGTATCCCGGTTTGTGCTAGCCTTCTTAAGGCAACCTTGTTTAACTTATGTCTGTACTCAGATATTGTTGCTTCCGCTGACTCGTCTATGATCGAGCACTTGTATTCGAGCCCTCGAGGCCCCTGGCTTGTATTATGATGCTTGTATGACTTATTTATGTTTTAGAGTTGTGTTGTGATATCTTCCCGTGAGTCCCTGATCTTGATCGTACACATTTGCGTGCATGATTAGTGTATGATTGAATCGGGGGCGTCACAAGTTGGTATCAGAGCCGACTGCCTGTAGGAATCCCCCTTCCATACTCCTTGGCCGAAGTTGAGTCTAGTCGATGAAAACTGTTTTACTAACATGGCTGTGCGGCCCATGGGCCCACGTCGCCATTGGGTGGTATTAGTATCTTTTATTCCTCATCTATACTCTGGGACTCTGATCTCTCTACTATTCGGGTTAAACGATTTTACTAAAATCTAACTTTAGGTTCTCAAAAATACTTTCTCCCGGAGAGGCCCTTCAGTCCAGATGATCGTCGACTGCACCAGAAGATTTCGAAGATACTCTCCGATTTTCTCTCGAGACCTTGTGCCCGTTGATTTTGCAATTCCCTTCCACCGAAATATCCCTATGGATAAATACTTACACCTGTCATGCTTACTTTTATTCCCAGTCGATCTTGTTATTACAAGATACCCCGAGAATATTTTGTGCCTACTGCCTTGCAGTTCTTTGCCACCTGTATACCCCTAAGAATAATTTCTCGCACTTTCCGAGTATCCGCTCATCCCCAGTTGTTCAGGTGTTTCACAAAAGTCTTTGAAATACTATTCAATCCTCTGAAAATCCTTAGCAGCTTTATTGCTCTGCAAGTACTTGTCTACTCGCATTATGGATGCTTCACATATATCTGGCAATATTCACTATTTTTGACACCGTCATTTGATCCTATTGATTCAACATGTGTGAGAATGCACACAATCATCTATCAACCCTTCTAAATTATCTTTCCGGCTCACACATCATTTTGGAACATGAGCTGGTTCTCGACCAAACTATTCGTCATCAATTGTACCCTTAGGTCTATTGAATATATCCACCCTTGATCAGAGCATCTGCTTCTGATCCTTCGATTTGGAATCATAATTCCTTTGCATTTAAGCTTCGAATTATTCATATGATTCCATAACCTGTTGCATTTGCATTATTTCTTCCTCTTATTGAGTACCGATACTCACATCAGATCCCTTATGGACCACCAAATCCTTGTTGGATTTTATCCGACAACGCCCTTCATATTCAATAACCTTGTGAGCCTTTCCCCGGATACCTAATGCCTTTGGTAAATTGTATCCTTTGCTTTCTCAACCATGATCTCCCTTCGAGTTTGAGTTAATTACTCCTAAAGATTGTGGTATATGTTTCTAAGATGCCCCGATGGGTCGAACATATACCTTCCTTAATTTTTGTGAACCCAAAAGTCTTCATGGGTCATAACCTCCTGGTATTCCGCCAGTTAAACTTTCAAACTCTAAAAATTCTTAACTGAGAGCAGTAAATGAGAAGTTGTGTATTGGAGAAGTGGGAGTCGACCTTGAACCTTGCGTTCATGCCCATGGACACGATGCTGATCTTATCATGGATGCTTCTCTTAAACCCTATTTGGTATAGGTTCATCTTATATATGGGAATTGGTCTTTTGCAACCGTGGTTCCGACCATATTTTCTTCTTGATTCCAATTCTCGGACAAGTTAGAGTACTTGTCTTCTGTAGAGCATTACCCTAGTCCAACCTCTACTTTGATCTGTCGTCGAGTATTACCCCCCCTGGAATCTCGAGATTATCATGGAACTGCATAACTTCTTATGAGTTCTTCATCAAGTGCTACCTTCCCACTGATTCTAATTTTTCACGGGCTCTGAGTTATTAAACACGCAAAGACACCGATAACTGAACCAAGTCCGCACTATGGTTCAAAAAAAAACTCTTCAGTAAGCTTCTATAAGTACGAGTTTGTACCCGATCACGCCATTCCTAGCCTGTTTGGCTATATCATTGTCGTGATGATTCTAACTGTCCTACCTGGTCCTTATTCTCGGAGCACCAAATTGCGACGATAGCTAATCTTACAATCGATCTTCCTCATCATACCGTTTGTCCTTGGACAGCAAGCTTGATTTCGAGTTTGTGTCGTACCCATGGTTCCAATGACTTTTGGCTTCATCATTTCCGTTGACTTGATGTCATCGCCGATAATTTACATCTTCTCGAAACCTCTCGACAAATGTGTCGTGATCATCATCAACATTCTGGGGTCTTCCAAGATATCTATCGAATTCTTGATGAGAAATACCATCCTTGCCCCTCGATGGTTTGTATTATCATCGGCAACGTTAATGCCCTCCCTCCAACACAAACCTGCTCATGTTTTGTGTATTACCTTGAGTTCCTTCCTACCCCGCTTGTGTTATGTTCTACTTTGGAATATTGCCATCTTTTATGTCAAGGATGTCGTGGGAATTTCACCACCTCTTAAGAATTGTTGGTATGGTGATACTTCTCACCATCATCATTCTTCCTTGGTCCCCGTGTTGTTTTTAACCAGCATACCAATAGATGTTGTTTGAGTTCTGTACTTCTAGCAACCCTATTGCTTTGAAGTTAACGATCGACAGTTCGTTCTTAGACCGTTGATTATTGAATCGTCCCTCTAACATTGATCTTGCTGCCTAAGGTCATATTTCAGGCACACCTTTCAACTAATGATTGATGGTGTATGTTTCCCTAGAGCATACAACATTATATCATTTGAATTGACAAGTGTCATCTTCTTGTTCACATTATTGTGGAAATCCAACTTTTGAAAATCTCAATGAATTGTCGCTGAGTCGATCAGACACCTCCTCACCTCTCCTTGGTTTAATGATGAACTATTGTTTCAGGAACCCGCTCCCATAGTTCATTTCCCGAGAATCTTGCAATGCCATTTCAACGATTTGTGTTGCGCCTTTTCTTCTCGGACATCCTGAGTCTGAGGTATCATGACACCAATTGGATCTAAATCTCGGTCAGATATGATGGTTGGGACAACTTTCCAGGAGTTATGTTGTTGGTCCTTTGATGACCCGGTAATATGATGTCATGCCTAGCACCCCCCCCTGGCTGGAGGACCTATCATTATAATTTATTTTGCAAGGATAACCATTCCTCCCGGAGGAAATCGTATGACTTATTTTATAAGTTACTCCTGAGGGATCATTGGTGTATCCGAAGTCTGGCCCTTGATTGAAACACCATATCATTGCTACCTGAAGCATGTCTGTGGTACTCCGTTCATCACCAAGAACATTTGAAGCACAATGCTAAATTCTCTTTATCAATTATCCAAACACCGTTGTATGGGTAATGTCATGAAATTTTCCTCCCCTTACCTAAATGGTTTTCTACCTTCTATCCTGTCATGGATATCATCTGCTTGTCCTTGGGAAGGATATACCCCTGGAATATGTGTTTAAACACATTTTTCCTTTCCATTGATCTGGTTAAATCTGATAATCATATCTTCCTTTCCATTGTTTGGTTTAACCTTTCTTGTGATCTATGATATCTAAGCAGTAATATTCTCCTGCTTTTGTAAACACCTTGGTGTATAATTCTGTCAGAAAGACCCTGTTATTTTGGTGATGACATTCCGGTAACCACCGATGGACGGCCTATTGGTCCGCCTCATTCAACGAGCAGGAAAAATGGTTCTCTTCGTCCCTCGCCCTTGGTATCGACGTTGTTGCCGACATAATCGACAGGCTACTCTCTGACATGCCTTGCTATCATGACCGGGCAAGATGTCCCTGCTCCTATAAAAAAAACACCTGGTGGGCCCATAACCCACAGGTCCACTGGATCGAAACCTGACTCTTCTTTACAACCCGGATTCTAATGTGTCCTGTGCACCTGGCTTCGTATGTGATTCACGAGCTAAAATATATACCATTATTCATCCTGGAATCAAACAGCATGTTATTCTCGTTGTTCAAACCCCCCATTCCAGCTTCTGTCTAGTCAACGAATGATCGCCTACCAATTTGAAACTTTGGTACCATCGTATATTGCACTCAGAGAATTCACTGAAATACAACTCGTGGGGTACCTTGTGTATTTCCTATTGAGTTCACCGTCAGATGCCCAGCCTTGTGGAGATGCGTTCTTCCGGAGTTTTTCCCCTTGGTCGCGTTCGTAGGACGATGGAGATGCCGGAGAAAGGATGACGGGTTGATCATGGTGATTTGAAGCAGAGAAATGAAGACAACAACGAAAGGGATCAACCTCTTCGAAAGGACAACCAAGACCGAGAAGACTCGTTAGGTTTCTCGCTACCCGCACCTCCCCCCTACTCCCCTGCTTAAATCTCGGGACGAGATTTCTTGTAGTGGAGGAGAATTGTGATGCCCGGATAATTAAGCTACAGTAATGCCCTGCTAATGATGCCACGTGACCACGGTTACTGTTGTTAACCTCACGTTAGTTCAAAACGGATTCAAAATTCTAATTCAAAATATGGCAAACCACAAAAGTTTTCTAACATTAAAAATAAAATGTTCAAATTGGGACAAATAAATCCTAAGTAATAATGGTGGAGAAACCACACTTGTATAAAATGTGTAAATACTCAAAATGAATAAAACAACAGCAAAAGAAATTAATTAAATGCCTTTTGTATTTTGTAAAATATTAAACTATTTTATTTAGCTGTCCAAATTAATGTGGCGTTGGTATATTTAACATACTACATTTAGGTGTTGTTCTCACATTCTATATAAATTGAAATAAATTAAATTTTTAGTAAAACCGAAAAGAAGAAATAAAAGAAAAGACAAACCCGGAAAAAAAAGGGAAAAGGAACACTTCTCACTGGCCCACACGGCCCAGCCGGCCGACCCGCCCTGCCTTATCCCCAAGAGGGGGAAACCCTAACCCACTCGCTCCCCCACTCCTCTCGCCCCCACGCCACCCCGATCCATCTCGCTCCCCCACTCCCCGATCCCCTCTGGAAAGGGACAACGACCTCGGCGCCCGGCGCCCCGCTGCCGACCCCGTCGCCCCGCTTCTACCTCACCGGCGCCGCCTCCTCGTCCTCCTCCCTTGGAACGCCCGAGCCCGAGCCACTCGACCCGACGCCAAGACACCTCCCGAACGCGCGCCCGTCAGGCTTCCTCCTGAGCCCGCCGCCGGCCATCGTCGCCGCCCGGAGCCCCACACCTCGCCGGGACCTCACCGCCGCCGGACTTCCCCTTCTACGCACGTCGTCCCCGTCGACCTCCCCGAACTTCCCCGCGCCCACTGCCACGTTCCCTACAACCGCGGTGAGGACCGCGACCGCCCTCTCCCCTGAAGCGCCGTCCGCCGCGCCGACGCCGCGTGCCCACCGCTCCAGCCGCACTTCGCCTCCGCCATCGCAGCCCGTGACCGAACCTCGCTCACGGCCGCCCACAACCAGCGCCACGGTGACGCGCCCTCCTCCACGCTGGTGCGCCGCCCGGCCTCGCTCCCGTGGCCGCCACCGCCTGCGGTGGCCGCCGCCGTCCGCCGTTCCGCCCCCCCCATGCGGCACCGCCCGGGTCCACCCGTTAGGCGTCGATCCATTGGCTGCCGCCACGCTGCCAAGCACCGCCGCTCCCGGTGGCCTCGCCTTGCCTCGCCTTCCCGGTCGGGCTCGGCCCACGCAGGTGCGCCGAACTGCACCGGTGGCGCCAAGACGCTCAAGAAAGGCCCTAGGCCATCAATCAACAGGCCCACCCTAAAACGAAAATTAAAAAAAAGAAATGAAAATGTAATTAATAAAATCATTAATTAGTTAATTAATTAATTAGTAAAATAATTAAGTTAATTAATCATGTTTAAATTAATCTAATCAATTAGTTAATTTAATTAAACAATATTTTGATTAACCTAAACCCAAATCAACCTAACAGAGTATGACAGGTGGGTCCCACTGGGCCCACACGTCAGTTTGACCCAGTCAACGCCCTATTGGCTGCTGACATCATGCCGACGTCATGATGACGTCAGCAAACACTATTCTGGATAATGTTGAATTAAATAAATTAAATAAATTCTAAAAATGATTTAAAACTTTAGAAAATCATATAAAATAAACCGTAGCTCAGATGAAAACACTTTGTACATGAAAGTTGCTCAGAACGACGAGACGAATCCGGATACGCAGCCTGTTCATCCGCCACACATCCCTAACATACCGAACACGCAACTTTCCCCCTCCGATTCATCTGTCCGAAAACGCGAAACACCGGGGATACTTTCCCGGATGTTTCCCCCGTTGGCCGGTATCACCTATCCCTGCGTTAGATCACCTCTAGCACCGCATTTGTCATGTTATGCTTTGATTGCTCTGTTATTTATTGTGTTCCTCCGATACTTCTTTCCGTAGACCCCGAGGTCAGCGACGACCTCCGCCTCGACTACGGTGTTGACGACACGTCCTTCTTGCTGCACCAACCAGGCAAGCCCCCCTAGATCACCGGATATCGCCTACTCTCCTATATACTGCTTGCATTAGAGTAGTGTAGCATGTTACTGCTTTCCGTTATTCCTATCCTGATGCATAGCCTGTCTTTGCTACTTCTGTTGATACCTTTACCTGCAATCCTACTTGCCTAGTATAGGATGCTAGTATTTCCATCTGTGGCCCTACATTCTTGTCCGCTTGTTTGTGCTATACTATCGGGCCGTGATCACTCGGGAGGTGATCACGGGTATATACTATATACTTTATACATGATACATGTGGTGACTAAAGTCGGGTCGGCTTGTGGAGCACCCGCGAGTGGATCTTTGTGGCGGAGCGACAGGGCAGGTTGAGACCGCCTAGGAGAGAGGTGGGCCTGGCCCTGTTCGGCGTTCATGGATACTTAACACGCTTAACGAGATCTTGGTATTTGATCTGAGTTGGGTCGTTGAGCTTATACACACTAACCGCCACGTGGGACAAGATATGGGCAACCGGCGTCGTTGTATCAGCCGAAGCATTTCGTGACATCAGCGACTGAGCGGCGCGCGCCGGATTGGACTGGAACGCCACTAGGCTAGGCCTGCTTCCGGCACAGACGCAGCGTCGTGTGTGTGCTAAGGCGATGGGCCCGCACCCACATGCGCATAGGTTTAGACCGGCGTGCTGGCCTCTCTATTATGCCTAGGTGGGGCTGCGACGTGTTGATCTTCTGCGTGTGGGCATGACCCAGAAAAGTGTGTCCGACCAAATGGGATCGAGCGTGTCGGGTAATGTGGTGCACCCCTGCAGGGAAGTTAATCTATTCGAATAGCCGTGGTCTTCGGTAACAGGACGACTTGGAGTTGTACCTTGACCTTATGACAACTAGAACCGGATACTTAATAAAACACACCCTTCCAAGTGCCAGATACAACCCGGTAGTCGCTCTCTCTCAGGGTTACGAGGAGGGGATCGCCGGGTAGGATTATTGCTATGCGATGCTACTTGGAGGACTTCAGTCTACTCTCTTCTACATGTTGCAAGACGGAGGCTGCCAGAAGCGTAGTCTTCGACAGGATTAGCTATCCCCCTCTTATTCTGGAATTCTGCAGTTCAGTCCCCTGATATGGCCCTTTACACATATATCCATGCATATGTAGTGTAGCTCCATGCTTGCGAGTACTTTGGATGAGTACTCACGCTTGCCTTGTTCCCCTTTTCCCCTTTCTTTACCCGATTGCTGCAACTGACGATGGAGCCCAGAGCGACGCCACCGTCGATGACGACTACTACCCCGGAGGTGCCTACTACTACGCAGCCCGGCGACGACGACTGGAGTAGTTTAGGAGGATCCCAGCAGGAGGCCTGCGCCTCTTCGATCTGATCCCGTTTGTGCTAGCCTTCTTAAGGCAACCTTGTTTAACTTATGTTTGTACTCAGATATTGTTGCTTCCGACTCGCCTATGATCGAGCACTTGTATTCGAGCCCTCGAGGCCCCGGCTTTTATTATGATGCTTGTATGACTTATTTATGTTTTAGAGTTGTGTTGTGATATCTTCCCGTGAGTCCCTGATCTTGATCGTACACATTTGCGTGCATGATTAGTGTACGATTGAATCGGGGGCGTCACAGTTGGCACGAGAAAAGAACATGAAAGCAATAAGAGGCAATGGGTATCGTTTCGTCGCCAAAGGTGGGACGTTCACTACTGAAAACGATCATGCTTGTTGTGAGAAGCTCCAGTTTGTGAGAAGCATATACCCAAACCTGCCTCAAATGGGACAAAATTTGTACCACGACATGTTGATGCCGCTCCATGATAGCATGCCAAGTTTCATGAATTCCAGACGAGTTTTGGATTTAGTAGAATTTAAAAACCAGGCATCTCAATGTTTTGCCGGCAATTAACGGTGCCCTGGTGTTTGAAATTCATTCCCGTTTCTTTCATGGGAACTAAGCATGGACCCAAGGACACAGATTTCATTTCTCAGCCAATTTATATGCACTGGAGCATGCACATGTAGTTGAAATTCAAATTATGCACATAAATGCATTGAAAACTCACTTAATGCATAAAAATGTCGAAACGAACCCCGAAAAATCACAAAAAATCACACGACACTCCTGTTGTTCTATGTTGGCACGAGAAAAAAACATGAAAACAATAAGTGGCAATAGATATCGTTTCGTCCCCAAAGGTGGGTCGTTCCCAACTGAAAACGATCATGCTTGTTGTGAGAAGCTCCAGTTTGTGAGAAGCATATACCCAAACCTGCTTCAAATGGGACAAAATTTGTACCATGGCATGTTTATGCCGCTCCATTATAGCTTGCCAAGTTTCATGAATTCCAGACGAGTTTTGGATTTAGTAGAATTTAAAAACCAGGCATCTCAATGTTTTGCCGGCAATCAACGGTGCCCTGGTGTTTGAAATTCATTCCCGTTTCTTTCATGGGAACTAAGCATGCACCCAACGACACAAATTTGATTTTCTCAACCAATTTATATGCACTTGAGCATGCGCATGTAGTTCAAATTTGAATTATGCACATAAATGCATTGAAAACTAAGTTAATGCATAAAAATGTCCAAACGAACCCCGAAAAATCACAAAAAATCACACAACACTCTTGTTGTTCTATGTTGGCACGAGAAAAAAACTTGAAAGCAATAAGAGGCAATGAAAATCGTTTCGTCCCCAAAGGTGGGACGTTCCCTACCGAAAACCATCATGCTTGTTGTGAGAAGCTCCTGTTTGTGAGAAGCATATACCCAAACCTGCCTCAAATGGGACAAAATTTATACCACGGCATGTTGATGCCGCTCCATGATTGCATGCCAAGTTTCATGAATTCCCGACGAGTTTTGGATTTGATAGAATTTAAAAACCAGGCATCTCAATGTTTTGCCGGCAATCAACGGTGCCCTGGTGTTTGAAATTCATTCCCATTCCTTGCGTGGGACCTAAGCATGCACCCAAGGAGACAGATTTGATTTTTCAACCAATTTATATGCACTGGAGCATGCGCATGTAGTTCAAATTTGAATTATGCAGATAAATGCATTGAAAACTCACTTAATGCATAAAAATGTCCAAACGAACACCGAAAAATCACAAAAATTCACACAACACTCCTGTTGTTCTATGTTGACATGAGAAAAAACTTGAAAGCAATAAGAGGCAATGGATATCCTTTCGTCCCCAAAGGTGGGACGCTCCCTACCGAAAACGATCATGCTTGTTGTGAGAATCTCCGGTTTGTGAGAAGCATATACCCAAACCTGCCTCAAATGGGACAAAATTTATACCACGGCATGTTGATGCCGCTCCATGATTGCATGCCAAGTTTCATGAATTCCCGACGAGTTTTTGATTTGATAGAATTTAAAAACCAGGCATCTCAATGTTTTGCCGGCAATCAACGGTGCCCTGGTGTTTGAAATTCATTCCCATTCCTTGCGTGGGACCTAAGCATGCACCCAAGGAGACAAATTTGATTTTTCAACCAATTTATATGCACTGGAGCATGCGCATGTAGTTCAAATTTGAATTATGCAGATAAATGCATTGAAAACTCACTTAATGCATAAAAATGTCCAAACGAACACCGAAAAATCACAAAAATTCACACAACACTCCTGTTGTTCTATGTTGACATGAGAAAAAACTTGAAAGCATTAAGAGGCAATGGATATCCTTTCGTCCCCAAAGGTGGGACGCTCCCTACCGAAAACGATCATGCTTGTTGTGAGAATCTCCGGTTTGTGAGAAGCATATACCCAAACCTGCCTCAAATGGGACGAAATTTGTACCACGGCATGTTGAGGCCACTCCATGATAGCATGCCAAGTTCCATGAATTTTAGACGAGTTTTGGATTTAATAGAATTTAAAAACAAGGCATCTCAATGTTTTGCCGGCAATCAACGGTGCCCTGGTGTTTGAAATTCATTCACATTTCTTGCATGGGACCTAAGCATGCACCCAAGGACACATATTTGATTTTTCAACCAATTTATATGCACTGGAGCATGCACATCTAGTTTAAATTTGAATTGTGCACATAAATGCATTGAAAACTCACTTAATGCATAAAAATGACCAAACGAACCCCGAAAAATCACAAAAACTCACACAACACTCCTGTTGTCCTATGTTGGCACGAGAAAAAACTTGAAAGCAATAAGAGGCAATGGATATCGTTTCGTCCCCAAAGGTGGGACGTTACCTACCGAAAACCATCATGCTTGTTTCGAGAAGCTCCGGTTTGTGAGAAGCATATACCCAAACCTGCCTCAAATGGGACAAAATTTGTACCACGGCATGTTGATGCCGCTCCATGATAGCATGCCAGGTTTCATGAATTCCAGACGAGTTTTGGATTTAATAGAATTTAAAAACCAGGCATCTCAATGTTTTGCCGGCAATCAACGGTGCCCTGGTGTTTGAAATTCATTCCCATTTCTTGCATGGGATCTAAGGAAGCATCCAAGGACACATATTTGATTTTGCAACCAATTTATATGCACTGGAGCATGCGCATGTAGTTCAAGTTTGAATTATGCACATAAATGCATTGAAAACTCACTTAGTGAATCAAAATATCCAAACGAACCGCGAAAAATCACAAAAATTCACACAACACTCCTTTTGTACTATGTTGGCACGAGAAAAAAACTTGAAAGCAATAAGAGGCAATGGATATCGTTTTGTCGCCAAAGGTGGGACGTTCCCTACCGAAAACCATCATGCTTGTTGTGAGAAGCTCCGGTTTGTGAGAAGCATATACCCAAACATGCCTCAAATGGGACAAAATTTGTAGCACGGCATGTTGATGTCGCTCCATGATAGTATGCCAAGTTTCATGAATTCCAGACAAGTTTTGGATTTAATAGAATTTAAAAACTAGGCATCTCAATGTTTATCCGACAATCAACGGTGCCCTGGTGTTTGAAATTTATTCCCATTTCTCTCATGGGACCTAAGCATGCACCCAAGGACACAGATTTAATTTTTCAACCAATTTATATGCGCTGGAGCATGCGCATGTAGTTCAAATTTGAATTATGCACATAAATGAATTAAAAACTCACTTAATGCATGTCCAAACGAAGCCCAAAAAATCACAAAAATTCACACAACACTCCAGTTGTTCTATGTTGGCACAAGAAAAAAACATGAAAGCAATAAGAGGCAATGGATATCGTTTCGTCCCCAAAGGTGGGAGTTCCTTACCGAAAATGATCATGCTTGTTGTGAGAAGCTACGGTTTGTGAGAAGCATATACCCAAACCTGCCTCAAATGAGACAAAATTAGTACCACGGCATGTTGATGCGGCTCCATGATAGCATGCCAAGTTTCATGAATTCCAGACGAGTTTTGGATTTAATAGAATTTAAAAACCAGGCATCTCAAAGTCTTGTCGGCAATCAACGGTGCCTTAGTGTTTGAAATTCATTCCATTTCTTGCATCGGACCTAAGCATGCACCCAAGCACACAGATTTGATTTCTCAACCAATTTATATGCACAGGAGCATGCGCATGTAGTTCAAATTTGAATTATGCACATAAATGCATTGAAAACTCACTTAATGCATGTCGAAATGAAGCCCAAAAAATCACAAAAATTCACACAACACTAGTGTTGTCCTATGTTGGCATGAGAAAAAAACTTGAAAGCAATAAGAGGCAATGGATACCGTTTCGTCCCCAAAGGTGGGACGTTCCCTACTCAAAACCATCATGCTTGTTGTGAGAAGCTCCAGTTTTTGAGAAGCATCTACCCAAACCTGCCTCAAATGGGAAAAAAATTGTACCACGACATGTTGATGCCGCTCCATGATAGCATGCCAATTTTCATGAATTCCACACGAGTTTTGGATTTAATAGAATTTAAAAACCAGGCATCTCAATGTTTTGCCGGCAATCAACGGTGCCCTGGTGTTTGAAATTCATTCCCATTTCTTTCATTTGACCTAAGCATGCACCCAAGGACACAGATTTGATTTTTCAACCAATTTATATGCACTGGAGCAAGCGCATGTAGTTCAAATTTGAATTATGCACATAAATGCATTGAAAACTCACTTAATGCATAAAAATATCCAAACAAACCCCGAAAAATCACAAAAATTCACACAGCACTCCTGCTGTTCTATGTTGGCACGAGAAAAAAACTTGAAAGCAATAAGAGGCAATGGATATCGTTTCGTCACCAAAGGTGGGACGTTCTCTACCGAAAACCATCATGCTTGTTGTGAGAAGCTCCGGTTTGTGAGAAGCATATACCCAAACATGCCTCAAATGGGAAAAAATTTGTACCACGGCATGTTGATGCTGCTCCATGATAGCATGCCAAGTTTCATGAATTCCAGACAAGTTTTGGGATTTAATAGAATTGAAAAACGAGGCAGCTCAATGTTTTGCCGGCAATCGACGGTGCCCTGGTGTTTGAAATTCATTCCCATTTCTTTCATGGGACCTAAGCATGCACCCAAGGACACAAATTTGTTTTTTCAACCAATTTATATGCACTGGAGCATGCGCATGTAGTTCAAATTTGAATTGTGCACATAAATGTATTGAAAACTCACTTAATGCATAAAAATGTCCAAACGAACCCCGAAAAATCACAGAAATTCACACAACACTCCTGTTGTTCTATGTTGGCATGAGAAAAAAACTTGAAAGCGATAAGAGGCAATGGATATTGTTTCATCCCTAAAGGTGGGACGTTCTCTACCGAAAACCATCATGCTTGTTGTTTGAAGCTCCAGTTCGTGAGAAGCATATACCCAAACCTGCCTCAAATGGGACAAGATTTGTACCACGGCATGTTGATGCTGCTCCATGATAGCATGCAGAGTTTCATGAATTCCAGACGAGTTTTGGATTTAATAGAATTTAAAAACTAGGCATCTCAATGTTTTGCCGGCAATCAATGGTGCCCTGGTGTTTGAAATTCATTCCCATTTCTTGAATGGGACCTAAGCATGCACGCAAGGACACATATTTGATTTTTCAACCAATTTATACTCACTGGAGCATGCGCATGTAGTTCAAATTTGAATTATGCACATAAATGCATTGAAAACTCAGTTAATGCATAAAAATGTCCAAATGAACACCGAAAAATCACAAAAATTCACACAACACTCCTGTTGTTCTATTATGGCACGAGAAAAAAACATGAAATCAATAAGAGGCAATGGATATCGTTTCGTCCCCAAAGGTGGGACGTTCCCTACCGAAAACTATGATGCTTGTTGTGAGAAGCTCCGGTTTGTGAGAAGCATATAGCCAAACCTGCCTCAAATGGGACAAAATTTGTACCACGGCATGTTGATGCCGCTCCATGATAGCATGCCATGTTCATGAATTCCAGACGAGTTTTGGATTTAATATAATTTAAAAACCAGGCATCTCAATGTTTTGCCGGCAATCAACAGTGCCCTGGTGTTTGAAATTCATTCCCATTTCTTGCAAGGGACCTAAGGAAGCATCCAAGGACACATATTTGATTTTTCAACCAATTTATATGCACTGGAGCATGCACATGTTGTTCAAATTTGAATTATGCACATAAATGCATTGAAAACTCACTTAATGCATAAAAATGTCCTAAGGAACCCCGAAAAATCACAAAAATTCACACAACACTCCTGTTGTTCTATGTTGGCATGAGAAAAAAACTTGAAAGCAATAAGAGGCAATGGATATCGTTTCTTCCCCAAAGGTGGGACGTTCCCTACCGAAAACCAGCATGCTTGTTGTGAGAAGCTCCGGTTTGTGAGAAGCATATACCCAAACCTGCCTCAAATGGGACAAAATTTGTACCACGACATGTTGATGCCGCTCCATTATAGCATGGCAAGTTTCATGAATTCCAGACGAGTTTTGGATTTAGTAGAATTTTAAAACCAGGCATCTCAATGTTTTACCGACAATCAACGGAGCCCTGGTGTTTGAAATTCATTCCCATTTCTTTCATGGGACATAAACATGCACCCAAGGACACATATTTGATTTTTCAACGAATTTATATGCACTGGAGCATGCGCATGTAGTTCAAATTTGAATTATGCACATAACTGCATTGAGAACTCACTTAATGAATAAAGATATCCAAACGAACCCTGAAAAATCACAAAAATTCACACAACACTCCTGTTGTTCTATGTTGGCACGAGAAAAAAACTTGAAAGCAATAAGAGGCAATGGATATCGTTTCGTCGCCAAAGGTGGGAAGTTCCCTACCGAAAACCATCATGCGTGTTGTGAGAAGCTTCGGTTTGTGAGAAGCATATACCCAAACATGCTTCAAATGGGACAAAACTTGTACCACGGCATGTTGATGCCGCTCCATGATAGCATACCAAGTTTCATGAATTCCAGACAAGTTTTGGATTTAATAGAATGTAAAAACCAGGCATCTCAATGTTTTGCCGGCAATCAACGGTGCCCTGGTGTTTGAAATTCATTCCCATTTCTGGCATGGGACCTAAAAATGCACCCAAGGACACAGATTTGTTTTTTCAACCAATTTATATGCACTGGAGCATGCGCATGTAGTTCAAACTTGAATTATGCACATAAAATGCATTGAAAACTCACTTAATGCATAAAAATGTTCAAACGAACCCCGAAAAATCACAAAAATCCACACAACACTCCTGTTGTTCTATGTTGGCACGAGAAAAAAAACTTGAAAGCAATAAGAGGAAATGGATATTGTTTCGTCCCCAAAGGTGGGACGTTCCCTACCGAAAACCATCATGCTTGTTGTGAGAAGCTCCAATTCGTGAGAAGCATATACCCAAACCTGCCTCAAATGGGAAAAAAATTGTACCACGGCATGTTGATGCCGCTCCATGATAGCATGCCAAGTTTCATGAATTCCAGACGAGTTTCAGATTTAATAGAATTTAAAAACCAGGCATCTCAATGTTTTGCCAGCAATCAACGGTGCCCTGGTGTTTGAAATTCACTCCCATTTCTTGCATGGGACCTAAGCATGCACCCAAGGATACAGATTTGATTTTACAATCAATTTATATGCACTGGAGCATGCGCATGTAAGTTCAAATTTGAAGTATGCACATAAATGCATTGAAAATTCACTTAATGCATAAAAATGTCCAAACGAACCCCGAAAAATCAAAAAACTCACACAACACTCCTGTTGTTCAATGTTGGCACAAGAAAAAAACGTGAAAGCAATAAGAGGCAATGGACATCGTTTCATCCCCAAAGGTGGGACGTTCCCTACTGAAAACGATCATGCTTGTTGTGAGAAGCTCCGGTTTGTGATAAGCATATACCAAACCTGCCTCAAATGGGAGAAAATTTGTACCATGGCATGTTGATGCCGCTCCATTATAGCATGCCAAGTTTCATGAATTCCAGGCGAGTTTTGGATTTAGTAGAAGTTAAAAACTAGGCATCTCAATGTTTTGCCGGCAATCAACGGTGCCCTGGTGTTTGAAATTCATTCCCATTACTTTAATGGGACCTAAGCATGCACCCAAGGAGACATATTTGATTTTTCAACCAATTTATATGCATTGCAGCATGTGCATGTACTTCAAATTTGAATTATGCACATAAATGCATTAAAAACTCACTTAATGCATAAAAATGTCCAAACGAAACCCGAAAAATCACAAAAATTAACACAACACTCATGTTTTTCTATGTTGGCATGAGAAAAAACTTGAAAGCAGTAAGAGGCAATGGCTATCGTTTCGTCCCCAAAGGTGGGACGTTCCCTACCGAAAACCATCATGCTTGTTGTGAGAAGCTCCGGTTTGTGAGAAGCATATACCCAAACCTGCCTCAAATGGGACAAAATTTGTACCACGACATGTTGATGCCGCTCCATGATAGCATGCCAAGTTTCATGAATTCCAGACGAGTTTTGGATTGAACAGAATTTAAAAAACAGGCATCTCAAAGTTTTGCCGGCAATCAATGGTGCCCTTGTGTTTGAAATTCATTCCCATTTCTTGCATGGGACCTAAGCATGCCCCCAAGGACACATATTTGATTTTTCAACCAATTTATATGCACTGGAGCATGCACATGTAGTTCAAATTTGAATTATGCACATAAATTCATTGAAAACTCACTAAATAAATAAAAATATCCAAACGAACCCCAAAAAATCAAAAAAATTCACACAACACTCCTGTTGTTCTATGTTGGCATGAGAAAAAAACTTGAAAGCAATAAGAGGCAATTGATATCGTTTCATCGCCAAAGGTGGGACGTTCCCTACCGAAAACCATCATGCTTGTTGTGATAAGCTCCGGTTTGTGAGAAGCATATACCCAAACCTACCTCAAATGGGACAAAATTTGTAGCACGACATGTTGATGTCGCTCCATGATAGCATGCCAAGTTTCGTGAATTCCAGACAAGTTTTGGATTTAATAGAATTTAAAAACCAGGCATCTCAATGTTTTGAAGGCAATCAACGGTGCCCTGGTGTTTGAAATTCATTCCCTTTTCTTTCATGGGACCTAAGCATGCACCCAAGGACACATATTTGTTTTTTCAACCAATTTATATGCACTGGAGCATGCGTATGTATTTCAAATTTGAATTATGCACATAAATGCATTGAAAACTCACTTAATGCATAAAAAGATCCAAATGAACCCCGAAAAATCACAAAAATTCGCACAACACTCCTGTTGTTCTATGTTGGCATGAGAAAAAAACATGAAAGCAGTAAGAGGCAATGGATATCGTTTCGTCCCCTAAGGTGGGACGTTCCCTACCGAAAACGATCATGCATGTTGTGAGAAGCTCCGGTTTGTGAGAAGCATATACACAAACCTGCCTCAAATGGGACAAAATTAGTACCACAGCATGTTGATTCCGCTCCATGATAGCATGCCAAGTTTCATGAATTCCAGACGAGTTTTGGATTTAATATATTTTAAAAACCATGCATCTCAAAGTTTTGCCGGCAATTAACGGTGCCCTGGTGTTTGAAATTCATTCCCATTTCTTGCATGGGACCTAAGCATGCACCCAAGGACATAGATTTGATTTTGCAACCAATTTATATGCACTGGAGCATGTGCATGTAGTTCAAATTTGAATTATGCACATAAATGCATTCAGAATTCACTTAATGCATGTCCAAACGAACCCCGAAAAATGACAAAAATTCACGCAACACTCCTGTTGTCCTATGTTGGCACGCGAAAAAAACTTGAAAGTAATAAGAGGCAATGGATATCGTTTCGTCCCCAAAGGTGGGACGTTCCCTACGGAAAACCATCATGCTTGTTGTGAGAAGCTCCGGTTTGTGATAAGCATATACCCAAACCTGCCTCAAATGGGACAAAGTTTGTACCACGGCATGTTGATGCCACTCCATGATAGCATGCCAAGTTTCATGAATTCCAGAGGAGTTATGGATTTAATAGAATTTAAAAATGAGGCATCTCAAAGTCTTGCCGGCAATCAATGGTGCCCTGGTGTTTGAAATTCATTCCCATTTCTTGCATGGGACCTAAGCATGTACCCAAGAACACATATTTGATTTTTCAACCAATTTATATGCACTGGAGCATGCGCATGTAGTTCAAATTTGAATTATGCACATAAATGCATTGAAAACTCACTTAATGCATGTCCAAACGAACCCCAAAAAATCACAAAAAATCACACAACACTCATGTTGTCCTATGTTGGCACGAGAAAAAAACTCGAAAGCAATAAGAGGCAATGGATATCGTTTCGTCCCCAAAGGTGGGACGTTCCCTACCGAAAACCATGATGCTTGTTGTGAGAAGCTCCGGTTTGTGAGAACCATATACCCAAACCTGCCTCAAATGGGACAAAATTTGTACCACGGCATGTTGATGCCGCTCCATGATAGCATGCCAAGTTTCATGAATTCCAGACGTGTTTTGGATTTAATAGAATTTAAAAAACAGGCATCTCAATGTTTTGCCGGCAATCAACGGTGCCCTTGTGTTTGAAATTCATTCCCATTTCTTCCATGGGACCTAAGCATGCACCCAAGGACAAATATTTGATTTTTCAACCAATTTATATGCACTGGAGCATGCGCATGTAGTTCAAATTTGAATTATGCACATAAATGCATTGAAAACTCACTTAATGAATAAAAATATCCAAACGAACCCCGAAAAATCACAAAAATTCACACAACACTCCTGTTGTTCTATGTTGGCATGAGAAAAAAAGTTGAAAGCAATAAGAGGCAATGGATATCGTTTCGTCGCCAAAGGTGGGAGGTGCCCTACCGAAAACCATCATGCTTGTTGTGAGAAGTTCCGGTTTGTGAGAAGAATATACCCAAACCTGCCTCAAATGGGACAAAATTTGTAGCACGACATGTTGATATCGCTCCATGATAGCATGCCAAGTTTCATGAATTCCAGACAAGTTTTGGATTTAATAGAATTTAAAAACCAGGCATCTCAAAGTTTTGCCGGCAATTAACGGTGCCCTGGTGTTTTAAATTCATTCCCATTTCTTGCATGGGACCTAAGCATGCACCCAAGGACATAGATTTGATTTTTCAACCAATTTATATGCACTGGAGCATGCGCGTAGCTCAAGTTTGAATTATGCACATAAATGCATTCAGAACTCACTTAATGCATGTCCAAACGAACCCCAAAAAATCACAAAAATTCACACAACACTCCTGTTGTCCTATGTTGGCACGCGAAAAAAACTTGAAAGTAATAAGAGGCAATGGATATCGTTTCGTCCCCAAAGGTGGGCGTTCCCTACGGAAAACCATCATGCTTGTTGTGAGAAGCTCCGGTTTGTGAGAAGCATATACCCAAACCTTCCTCAAATGGGACAAAATTTGTACCACGGCATGGTGATGCCGCTCCATGATAGCATGCCCAGTTTCATGAATTCCAGATGAGTTTCGGATTTAATAGAATTTAAAAACCAGGCATCTCAAAGTTTTGTCGGCAATCAACGGTGCCCTGGTGTTTGTAATTCATTCCCATTTCTTGCATGGGACCTAAGAATGCACCCAAGGACACATATTTGATTTTTCAACCAATTTTTATGCACTGGAGCATGCGCATGTAGTTCAAATTTGAATTATGCAGATAAATGCATTGAAAACTCACTTAATAGATAAAAATGTCCAAACGAACCCCGAAAAATCACAAAAAATCACACAACACTCCTGTTGTTCTATGTTGACACGACAAAAAAACTTGAAAGCAATAAGAGGCAATGGATATCGTTTCGTCCCCAAAGGTGGGACGTTCCCTACCGAAAGCGATCATGCTTGTTGTGAGAAGCACCGGTTTGTGAGAAGCGTATACCCAAACCTGCCTCAATGGGACAAAATTTATACCACGGCATGTTGATGCCACTCCATGATAGCATGCCAAGTTCCAAGAATTTTAGACGAGTTTTGGATTTAATAGAATTTAAAAACCAGGCATCTCAATGTTTTGTCGGCAATCAACGGTGACCTGGTGTTTGAAATTCATTCCAATTTCTGGCATGGGACCTAAGCATGCACCCAAGGACACAGTTTTGTTTTCTCAACCAATTTATATGCACTGGAGCATGCGCATGTAGTTCAAATTTGAATTATGCACATAAATGCATTGAAAACTCACTTAATGCATAAAAATGTCCAAACGAACCCCGAAAAATCACAAAAATCCACACAACACTCCTGTTGTTCTATGTTGGCACGAGAAAAAAACTTGAAAGCCATAAGAGGCAATGGATGTTGTTTCGTCCCCAAAGGTGGGACGTTCCCTTCAGAAAACCATCATGCTTTTTGTGAGAAGCTCCAGTTCGTGAGAAGTGATTTCTACTACCAACCTTCTTGTAGACGTTGTTGGGCCTGCAAGTGCACAGGTTTGTAGGACAGTAGCAAATTTCCCTCAAGTGGATGACCTAAGGTTTATCAATCCGTGGGAGGCGTAGGATGAAGATGGTCTCTCTCAAGCAACCCTGCAACCAAATAGCAAAGATTCTCTTGTGTCCCCAACACACCCAATACAATGGTAAATTGTATAGGTGCACTAGTTCGGCGAAGAGATGGTGATACAAGTGCAATATGGATGGTAGATATAGATTTTTGTAATCTGAAAATATAAAAACAGCAAGTTAACTAAGGATAAAAGTGAGCGTAAACGGTATTGCAATGATAGGAAACAAGGCCTAGGGTTCATACTTTCACTAGTGCAAGTTCTCTCAACAATAATAACATAGATAGATCATATAATAATCCCACAACTTGCAACAAAGACTCACTCCAAAGCCACTAATAGCGGGGAAGAAACGTAGAGATTATGGTCGGGTACGAAACCACCTCAAAGTTATTCTTTCCAATCAATCCGTTGGGCTATTCCTATAAGTGTCACAAACAGCCCTAGAGTTCGTACTAGAATAACACCTTAAGACACAAATCAACCAAAACACTAATGTCACCTAGATACTCCATTGTCACCTCAAGTATCCGTGGGCATGATTATACGATATGCATCACATAATCTCAGATTCATCCAACCAACATAAAAGTACTTCAAAGAGTGCCCCAAAGTTTCTACCGGAGAGTCAAGAACATGTGCCAACCCCTATGCATAGGTTCATTGGAGGAACCCGCAAGTTGGTCACCTAAACATACATCAAGTAGCACATGCTATCCCATTGTCACCACAGATAAACACGGCAAGACATACATCAAGTGTTCTCATAAAAGACTCAACCCAATAAGATAACTTCAAAGGGGAAACTCAATTCATCAAAAGAGAGTAGAGGGGGAGAAACATCATAAGATCCAACTACAATAGCAAAGCTCGGGATACATCAAGATCGTGCCATAGAGGGAACACGAGAGAGAACACGAGAGAGAGAGAGAGAGAGATCAAACACATAGCTACTGGTACATACCCTCAGCCCCGAGGGTGAACTACACCCTTCTCGTCATGGAGAGCGTCGGGATGATGAAGATGGCCACCGGTGATGGATTCCCCCTCCGGCAGGGTGCCGGAACAGGGTCCCGATTGGTTTTTGGTAGTTCTGGAGGTTTTGCGGTGGCGGAATTCCCGATCTATCTTCGGTTCTGGAAGTTTTTCGATACATAGGTATATATGGGTGCAGGGGGTACGTAGGTGGACCGAAGGGGGGGGCACGAGGCAGGGGGGCGCGCCCCCACCCTCGTGAGCACCTCCCTTCTTTCCCGACGTGCACTCCAAGTCCATTGGGTGGCTTTCCTTCCAAAAATAACTTCTCCATTTGATTTTGTTCCGTTTTGACTCCGTCTGATATTCCTTTTCCTCGAAACACTGAAATAGGCATAAAACAGCAAATCTGGACTGAGCCTCCGATTAATAGGTTATTCCCAAAAATAATATAAAAGTGGATAATAAAGCCCAGTATTGCCCAAAACTGTAGATAATATAGCATGGAGCAGTCAAAAATTATAGATACGTTGGAGACGTATCAAGCATCCCCAAGCTTAATTCCTTCTCGTCCTCGAGTAGGTAAATGATAAAAAAGATAATTTTTATGTGGAATGCTAGTTGGCATAATTTCAATGTAATTTTTCTTACTTGTGATATGAATATTCAGATCCGAAAGATTCAATACAAAAGTTCATGTTGACATAATAATAATAATACTTCAAGCATACTAACTAAGCAATTATGTCTTCTCAAAATAACATGGCTAAAGAAAGTTATCCCTACAAAATCATATAGTCTGGCTATGCTCCATCTTCCCCACACAAAATATTTAAATCATGCACAACCCCGATGACAAGCCAAGCAATTGTTTCATACTTTAACATTTTCAAACTTTTTCAATCTTCACGCAATACATGAGCGTGAGCCATGGATATAGCACTAAATGTGGAATAGAATGGTGGTTGTGGAGAAGACCAAAAGGGAGAAGATAGTCTCACATCAACTAGGCGTATCAACGGGCTATGGAGATGCCCATCAATAGATATCAATGTGAGTGAGTAGGGATTGCCATGCAACGGATGCACTAGAGCTATAAGTATATGAAAGCTCAACAAAAGAAACTAAGTGGGTGTGCATCCAACTCGCTTGCTCACGAAGACCTAGGGCATTTTGAGGAAGCCCATCATTGGAATATACAAGCCAAGTTCTATAATGAAAAATGCCCACTAGTATATGAAAGTGACAAAATGAGAGACTCTCTATCCTGAAGATCTTGGTGCTACTTTGAAGCACAAGTGTGGTAAAAGGATAGTAGCATTGTCCCTTCTCTCTTTTTCTCTCATTTTTTTGTTTTTATTTATTTATTTGGTCCTTTTCTCTTTTTTTTGCCTCTTTTTTTTCGTCCGGAGTCTCATCCTGACTTGTGGGGGAATCATAGTCTCCATCATCCTTTCCTCACTGGGACAATGCTCTAAAAATGATGATCATCACACTTTTATTTTTCTTACAACTCAACAATTACAACTCGATACTTAGAACAAAATATGACTCTATATGAATGCCTCCGGCGGTGTGCCGGGATGTGCAATGACTCATGAGCGACATGTATGAAAGAATTATGAACGGTGGCTTTGCCACAAATACGATGTCAACTACATGATCATGCAAAGCAATATGACAATGATGAAGCATGTCATAAGAACGAAACGGTGGAAAGTTGCATGGCAATATATCTCGGAATGGCTATGGAAATGCCATGATAGGTAGGTATGGTGGCTGTTTTGAGGAAGGTATATGGTGGGTGTATGATACCGGCGAAAGGTGCACGATATTAGAGAGGCTAGCAATGGTGGAAGGAAGAAGAGTGCGTATAATCCATGGACTCAACATTAGTCATAAAGAACTCATATACTTATTTCAAAAATCTAGAAGTTATCAAAGCAAAGTATTATGCGCATGCTCCTAGGGGGATAGATTGGTAGGAAAAGACCATCGCTCGTCCCCGATCGCCACTGATAAGGAAGACAATCAATAAATAAATCATGCTCCGAGTTCATCACATAACGGTTCACCATACGTGCATGCTACGGGAATCACAAACTTTAACACAAGTATTTCTCAAATTCACAACTACTCAAGTAGCATGACTCTAATATCACCATCTTCATATCTCAAAACAATCATCAAGCATCAAACATCTCTTAGTATTCAACACACTCATAAGAAAGTTTTTACTATTCTTGAATACCTAGCATATTAGGATTAAGCACATTGCTATGCTATGTAATACTCTCAAAATAATATAAGTGAAGCAGGAGAGTTCATCTATTTCTTCAAAATAAAACCACCACCATGCTCTAAAAGATATAAGTGAAGCACTAGAGCAAATAGCAAACTACTCCAAAAGATATAAGTGAAGATCAATGAGTAGTCGAATAATTATGCAACCATGCGAAGACTCTCTCTCATTTAATAATTTCAGATCTTGGTATTTTATTCAAACAGCAAGCAAATCTAAATAAAATGACAATGCAAGGATAGCACAACTCATGTGAAGAAGCAAAAACTTAGCCTCAACCGATACTAACCGATAGTTGTTGAAGAAGAAAGGTGGGATGCCTACCGGGGCATCCCCAAGCTTAGATGCTTGAAACTTCTTGAAATATTATCTTGGGGTGCCTTGGGCATCCCCAAGCTTGATCTTTTGTGTCTCCTTAATTCCTCTCATATCATGGTTTCTCTTTTTATCAAAAGCTTCATTCACAACAAACTCAACAAGAACTCGTGAGATAGGTTAGTATAAACCAATGCAAAACCTTATCATTTTCTACTGTAACAAATCACTAAGATTATTATTCAACATTGAATACTAAATGCATCTGCATATTTAATACTCCTATCCTCAAATAGAACGATTAAACAAGCAAACATATGCAAACAATGCAACCATAACAGCAATCTGCCAAAACAGTACAGTCTGTAAAGAATGCAAGAGTATCAATACTTCCCTAACTCCAAAAATTATTAACTAAAATTCCCACTGTAATAAATTTATCAGAGCTCAATATTCAAAAAGATTCAACATTATACCACTCTCTGAATTTTCTAGGGAATTTTTGCAACATCAGAAAACTTTCTGTTTTCAAACAGCAATATGTATACTAGCAAAATGAGCATGGCAAAGGCTATCCTTGACTTTTTTTATTGAAACTAGAGATGCAAAACACTATTATAAATAACATCAAGCAAATAAATAAAATGACGCTCCAAGCAAAACACATATCATGTGGTGAATAAAAATATAGCTCCAAGTAAAGTTACCGATGAACGAAGACGAAAGAGGGGATGCCATCCGGGGCATCCCCAAGCTTGGACGCTTGGTTATCCTTGAATATTACCTTGGGGTGCCTTGGGCATCCCCAAACTTAGGATCTTGCCACTCCTTATTCCATAGTCCATCAAATCTTTACCCAAAACTTGAAAACTTCACAACACAAAACTTAACAAAAAACTCGTGAGCTCCCTTAGCGAAAGAAAACAAAACACCACTTCAAGGTACTGTAATGAACTCATTATTTATTTACATTGGTGTTAAACCTACTGTATTCCAACTTCTATATGGTTTATAAACTATTTTACTAGCCATAGGTTCATCAAAATAAGCAAACAACACAATGAAAACAGAATCTGTCAAAAACAGAACAGTATGTAGTAATCTGTAACTAACGCAAACTTCTGGAACTCCAAAAATTCTAAAATAAATTGGTGGACCTGAGGAATTTGTCTAGTAATCATCTGCAAAACGAATCAACTAAATAGCACTCTCCAGTAAAAAGTTATAGCTAATCTCGTGGGCGCTAAAATTTCTGTTTATTACAGCATGATCATAAAGACTTCACCCAAGTCTTCCCAAAGGTTCTACTTGGCACAAACACTAATTAAGACATGAAACCACATATAAACAGAGGCTAGATGTATTATTTATTACTAAACAGGACCAAAAATCAAGAAACTAAAATAAAATTGGGTTGCCTCCCAACAAGCGCTATCGTTTAACGCCCCTAGCTAGGCATTATGATTTCAGTGATGCTCACATAAAAGATAAGAACTGAAACATAAAGAGAGCATCATGAAGAATATGACTAGCACATTTAAGTCTAACCCACTTCCTATGCATAGGGATATTATGAGCAAACAACTTATGGGAACAATAATCAACTTGCAGAGGAAGGTAAAACAAGCATAACTTCAAAACTTTAAGCACATAGAGAGGAAACTTGATATTATTGCAATTCCTACAAGCATATATTCCTCCCTCATAATAATTTTCAGTAGCATCATTAATGAATTCAACAATATAACCAACACCTAAAGCATTCTTTTCATGATCTACAAGCATAGAAAATTTACTACTCTCCACATAAGCAAAATTCTTCTCATGAATAATAGTGGGAGCAAACTCAACAAAATAACTATCATGTGATTGAAAATTAAGATCAAGATGACAAGTTTCATGGTTATCATTATTCTTTAAAGCATACGTATCATCACAATAATCATCATAGATAGGAGGCATGCTTTCATCATAGTAAATTTTCTCATCAAAGCATGGGGGACAAAAATATATCATCTTCATCAAACATAGCTTCCCCAAGCTTGTGGCTTTGCATATCATTAGCATCATGGATATTCAAGGAATTCATACTAAGAACATTGCAATCATGCTCATCATTCACAAATTGTATTCCTAGCATTCTATGTAATTCTTCTTCTAGCACTTGAGCACAATTTTCCTTTCCATCATACTCACGAAAGATATTAAAAAGACGAAGTGTATGAGACAAACTCAATTCCATTTTTTTGTAGTTTTCTTTTATAAACTAAACTAGTGATAAAACAAGAAACAAAAAGATTCGATTGCAAGATCTAAAGATATACCTTCACTTACCTAGCCTCCACGGCAACGGCGCCAGAAAAGAGCTTGATGTCCCCTACACAACCTTCTTCTTGTAGACGTTGTTGGGCCTGCAAGTGCACAGGTTTGTAGGACAGTAGCAAATTTCCCTCAAGTGGATGACCTAAGGTTTATCAATCCGTGGGAGGCGTAGGATGAAGATGGTCTCTCTCAAGCAACCCTGCAACCAAATAGCAAAGAGTCTCTTGTGTCCCCAACACAGCCAATACAATGGTAAATTGTATAGGTGCACTAGTTCGGCGAAGAGATGCTGATACAAGTGCAATATGGATGGTAGATATAGATTTTTGTAATCTAAAAATGTAAAAACAGCAAGGTAACTAAGGATAAAAGTGAGCATAAAGGGTATTGCAATGATAGGAAACAAGGCCTAGGGTTCATACTTTCACTAGTGCAAGTTCTCTCAACAATAATAACATAGATAGATCATATAATAATCCCTCAACATGCAACAAAGAGTCACTCCAAAGCCACTAATAGCGGGGAACAAACGAAGAGATTATGGTAGGGTACGAAACCACCTCAAAGTTATTCTTCCCAATCAATCCGTTGGGCTATTCCTATAAGTATCACAAACAGCCCTAGAGTTTGTACTAGAATAACACCTTAAGGCACAAATCAACCAAAACCCTGATGTCACCTAGATACTCCATTGTCACCTCAAGTATCCGTGGGCATGATTATACGATATGCATCACACAATCTCAGATTCATCCAACCAACATAAAAGTACTTCAAAGAGTGCCCCAAAGTTTCTACCGGAGAGTCAAGAACATGTGCCAACCCCTATGCGTAGGTTCATGGGAGGAATCCGCAAGTTGGTCACAAAAACATACATCAAGTGGCACATGCTATCCCATTGTCACCGCAGATAAACACGGCAAGACATACATCAAGTGTTCTCATAAAAGACTCAATCCGAAAAGATAACTTCAAAGGGGAAACTCAATTCATCACAAGAGAGTAGAGGGGGAGAAACATCATAAGATCCAACTACAATAGCAAAGCTCGGGATACATCAAGATCGTGCCATAGAGGGAACACGACAGAGAACACGAGAGAGAGAGAGAGAGATCAAACACATAGCTATTTGTACATACCCTCAGCCCCGAGGGTGAACTACTCCCTCCTCGTCATGGAGAGCGCCGGGATGATGAAGATGGCTACCGGTGATGGATTCCCTGTCGGCATTCTGGGAACGGGGTACCTGGCTTGCCTTGCTCTGCGCCCGCGGCGTGACTCAAGGGGTGGCCCAAAGACGCCCATCTTCATCAAGACAAGCTCAAGACCTCGCTAGGGGCCAAGCCTCATGGGCGGACGACAGAAAGCTTCCTCGAGCACGGCCTCGTCGAGCTAGCTCATGAGGAGGCGGAGAGATCAAGGAGGGTACCTCACGAGGTGCCCATGATGCAAGCCATGACGACCAAGGGCGCCAAGTGGCGCCAGCCAGCCAGCAGTGTCCTCATTTCCTCTTTGGTGCAAAGGAGGCAAGCGCAGGCGAGAGTATCAAGCAAAGACATCCGTTTTGGTGCAACAAGACCAAGACCGCTACAACGGCAGGAAGGAAGTCATCGTGGAGCCCAAGCCAAGGCCACCACCAGAGCCTTTGACAAAGCGAGGACCAACTTTAGTCGGGATAAGTGTACTAGATGTTCCCTTCAAATGGCTAATTGTTGGCGCCCTTCCCGCTCAATATTTGGGAAGAGGCCCAGGCCTTCGCCTATAAATAGGACTAGCCACACACAAAGCTGAAGGCATCTTGAATCTAGAGAGAGAGAGAGGGAGCGATCAACTCCCCTAGCAGTTCATCGCACCGCCAAGAATGCACCCTCGCTAGGCTGTTCTTCCTTGTATTGTTCTTCATCAGCCCCTGAGGCAATCCACCACACCACACACTGGAGTAGGGTGTTACACCACAATGGTGGCCCGAACCAGTATAAACCTTGTGTCTCTTGTGTTGTCCCTTTGGTAGTTTAGATCCTAGCAAGGCGACGAGGTGCAGGTAGGTAGGGGGCGAGATCTCCGTGCGCACCCCAGAGTTCGAACCTAGAGGGTCTGCCGGAACCCGAAATCCGACATTTGGCGTGCCAGGTAGGGGTGCGATGGAATCCCCTTCGCCGCTTCTTCGCCCCGTCGATCGCCATCGCTATGTCCGCGACCAGCGGGCAACCTCGATCCTCGGGCGGCCTGGCCCGCCCACGCAGATTCGCCGCCCGGCGACCCCATGCCCAGTAGCTCGCGATCCGCAGGAGCTGCGGGCCGCGGCGACGCGGTCAACGAGAGCTCACGCCGCAGCAGCGCGGTCGGCGGCGAGGGCTCCAACGACGCCATGCCACGACACCGTACACCCGACGGAGCAAAGCGAACTCAAGGGCGCGTTCACAATGGCCCGAGAGCTACCGCAATGCAGGGCCGGAGGGCGATCACGACGTCTTCTTTGGAACGGGTGGCGAGCTCCTGGCTTCGCCGCATCGGGGCTCACCCTTCGCACCCAACTCCCACCTCAGTCCAGGGTGGCTCGCGCGAGGCTTCACGCGACGCCACAAGCAGCTCCAAGCGGACTCCAAGGCCACCCCAACGCCAGCCAGGCCGTTAGCACTGGGCCAGCAGCGGCGCTGCCTCCGCCCCCAGCCAGGGAAGAAGGACTCGCCACGACCCACGGCCCCAGTGGGCCACCGCGCTACCACCCCCAGGTGAGCGTCTCAAGGAGAACTGCGTGGCACACGGGGCACTACGGTGCAGCGTTTGGTATGGCGGCCCGGGAAGAGTACGTGCCCCGCATGATGGATCAAGGGCACGCGCAGGAGGACGAACACGGCTCGCTCCTCGGCCCAAGCTGGGGGGACGAGGCACCAGAAGCTGAGCTCTTCCAGGAGCCCCGGGAAAGCCCCGTCGGCCGTGCTGGAAGCAACGATTATCGGGTACCGCTAATTCCTCAGGAGCAGGCATATGCTAACCATGGATCGCAGGAGGTACAGGTCGCCACGGCGGACGGCTGCCCCACTCCCGCAGTTTCCTACCCCTCAGGAGGAGGGCGCCGGGGGTTGCCGGAGAGGGGCCGAGATCCGACATCACCACCGCGGCGTCGGAGCAAGGCGTCCTCAGGAGGTAGGCCCTCTGTCGGGGAGGTGCCTCAGGGCCTACCCCTGGCAGAGGACCCATGGTCGTCGGGGGAACCGCTGGCGACCGCTCTACCCCATCGGCGGCGTCCTTGGTTTCCGGTCGTCGTCGGTGGCACTAGAGTGTGGCGCAAGGCGGGGCCCTCGTCTGGCGATATGAAGCAAGGCCGGTACTGTGAAGAAGGCCCAATGCCCGTGAAGCTCGCCGCCCGTGACACTCTCACGTAATAATGAGGGGGTTGTACACGCCCGAGTCTCGTGGGTGCCGCCTCAGCCCCGGGCTCCCTCCCACGCCCAGGGCAGCACTTAGCTCCTACTGGTGAGAAGACGCCCAAGACTAGACTAGGTGCCGGACGCGCCTTTTTCTCGCTTTCCTTGCTTTTCCCTTGGCTGTCGCTTTCCCCGCTGGATTTAAGTTGGATTTGAGCTTGAGATTTGCCTGTGTTCGGGAAGGTGTTTAGTCTCGCTCGAGCAATCTCTCGCTCGTTACCACTTTGCCTCAGCTGCCTCCCCTCGTGAGCCCCTCGCGAGCCGGGCCAGGCCTAGCTTGTGTGCAGCCCGAACTGCCGTCACCGCGCCCTCACAGGAGGTCTTCATTACAGGTTCAATGGGCTCGTTCAGGAGACCCTCGGGACACCACATCCCTCCGCAGGCTATCTCAGGGCCCACGCGGGTCGAAGGTAAACAAACCAGCCAACTCGTCGCAAAGCCAGCCACTTGGCGCAGGCGTATGGGTGATATCGCATCTACTAATACTCTAAATGCAAGTTTTTACATGAGGGGCTCCCCCTCCCAAAATGCTCTTACAACCTTCAGGGAAAAGCCCGAACTTTATCTGCGCAGGGTAAGAAAGCAGGAACAACACGCGGTCAGTCGGATAAATCCCCCAATGCATCCTCAAGGGGACCTCCTGAATCGTCGCTGGCGTCGCTGGCCTCGCCATCGCTCTCCGCGTTGCCGTCAGCGGCGTCGGGGCCGTTCACCACGCCGCCTTCATCAGCAGCCACGACCACGCCGTCGTTGTCAGTAGCGAAGGCCCTGACGAGGGCATCCATGTTGTCTTCCACCCAATGCACCAAGTTGTCCCGGATGGTCTGGGGTACCGGGGCGATGGCGGCATCAAAGTCGAAGTTGGGATCCATGTTTCGAAGATGGCTGAAGACGCGAGAAAAGGCGCGCCCGAGCAGGTCGCGGCTCCTCACCTCCACCAACTTGTTGGCTCTGCCCGACCGCGCCTCCAGCTGCGTCACCACATCAGTGAAGAACTGGAGGTTACCAGCATAGTTAACCGCGTGAGGCTCCCCAACGGCTGCCTCACAGATGTTGCCCAAGGCCGTGTTAGCTCTCTCCCGGAGCGTGGAGAGCATGGGGCCATGCTCGTGCTCCAGGATCCGCCGCTGGCGTATCTCGTCCTTGTTCTGCCGCGCAACGGCCTCAGCCTCGTCCACCCGTTGACGGAGAAGAAGCGACTCGACGCAGGAGGTAGTCAGCTCCTCCTGAGCCGTGCCAAGGGCAGCCCGGGAAGCATCAGCCCACCGCGTCGCTTCATCCAGCTTGGCTCTCAGGGCGGCGATCCGGCCTTCCGCTTCGGCCCTGATCAACACCAGCCTCTCCTCGAACTCGCACTTGAGGTTCAGGCGGGCCGCCGCCACCCGGCGATCAACCTCTTCCAGGACACGGACCTCACGCGCAGCGACATCGTCCTCCGCCTGCGCCACCAAGCGCTCCCTCGTCTCCAGCTGCTCGAGGTCACGGGCGCGTTCGGCAGCTTCCAGCGTCAGTGCCTCCTCACGCCTCTGGAGCTCCGCCTGGTCGACCGAAGCCCCCTTCATCAACGCAAGGGCCGTCTCACGCAGCTCCACCTGCTGCTCCAGGGAATGGCACTAGGCCTGGAGTTCCCGCGCCCGCTCCTCCGCCGCCTCACGCCGCCGGTCAGCCTCTCGGGCCTCCTCGACGACCCGGGAACGGGCCTCCCGAGAGGCCGCCAGCGACGCCTCGGCTTTCTCATTGTCGAGGTCACACTGGTGGCACGCAAGGGCAACAACCACCTTCAGCTTGCGCCTCTCTTCAGCCAGGCGCAGGCCCTCAGCCTCAAGGCGCGCGCCTTCGTCAGCGAGCTCTTCACCAAGCTGGCTCACCGCGTCAGCCGCCCTCCGAAGAAACCCTTGGCGAAGGACGTGGCGCTCCCGGGAGCGCTCGAGCACGTCTTCCACGTCGTCCTCCGCCCTAGGTGTGCGCGGGGGGTCGCGAATCAGCACTCCCCCTCTGGGCAGGGGGCTGGGGGCTGGCGCCCTCGTGATGGCCGGGCACGCCTCGCCAGAAGCCCGGCCTGGAGCCAGCCCATCCCCAAATGAAGAGCGCAGGGCTAACCTCAGCCAATCGTCGCCCACGACCAATCGAAAAGCCCAAGGCAGGCTGGCTATACCCCGGAAAGGCTCGCGAAGGAGGGTCGTGAGGTGCCGCGGAGCCATGGTGCACCATAGGATGGCTCACCTCTCTAACCGGCCTCACCACAAGGGCTCTGCTTGAGCTCGGAGCACTCGAAGACGGTGGAGAGGGCGAAGCCTGGGGGGATGGCTCCTCAGCCATCTCCGTGAGCTTGGCAGGAAGGGCCCTGCAGAGCAAGGATCAGCCAAAGCAACGGGAAGATAAGGAACTAGGAAAGGGGAAGGCTTACTCATCAATGGCGAAATACTTCCTACACTTCAGCAGGCGGCAAGGGTAATCGTCACCCAAGGCCTCCCTTCTCTTCGGAAGAGCCTCGAAGTCCACGCGGAAGCGGCCCAGGAGTTCAGCGCAGGGGTCAGCCTGCGACGAGGAAGAAGCATCAAGGAGACCAGTGTCAGGGGCGTCGTCCTGATGCACGCCGCCGGTCGCCTCACCAAGAAGGGTAGCTGAGGCTCCAGGGGCCTCGGCCACGGGAGCCGTGGGCATGGCTCAACGCCTTCAGCCAGCAGCAGTCAGCGGGCCTCAGAGCTGCCACTCGGAGTGCCGCTGGCGTCGCTATCCCGGCAGAGGCCCCTCAGCCTCCGGTGGCCCATGCCTCCTGCTCCGCCACTCGAGGAAGGACCGCCGTGGGCGGCGGAAGGGCAGTCACCACCACTGGTTCTCGCGAGGCCCCATGAGGCCTGCGGGCACAGCCCCATTCGTCAAGCTGGGCATCCGCTTCACAAAGTCACCCTCGCCGAGCAAAAGTATAGCAAAGCACCCCTTGCCGGATGCTGCCGGGAAGGGTCCCAGCCAGACCATGAGCACCTTCCTCGCCGCTGCATCAGTCCTCCTCCGAGCCTCATGCGATCTCACGCCGCCAAGGCCCACATCCGACGAGAATGACGCTGGAGAGGGGCAATGCGGCATAGGAGGAACTCATTCACCACATTGGGCGCCGTCATGCCGAGCGCCCTCAAGTACGCGAAGCGACGCCAGACGAAGACGAGCCGGGGGCTCGTGAGCGTCTCCTGGCCCCAACCTGAATTGGGGACAGCGGGCGATGTTGGCTCCGAAAGCAGGGGGCTGGGCACCCCGACATCCACGTACAACCAGCGCTCACGGAACCCAGACGCGGGCGGCGGAAGGCTGAAATCAATCCCTGAAGCTGCCGTTTCTGGTGCGGCAATGAAGCTCAGCGCACCCCGAGCATTGGGTGGGGTCGACGAGGCGCAAAGAGAAGAAGTGACGCAGCAAGGCAACTAAAGGAGGGATGCCCATCATTGCCTCACAAACAAAGGCGAAAACGACAAGAAGAGTAATGGATTCAGGACCCAAATGCATCATGTGGATCTGGTAATGGGAAAGCACAACGTTGAAGAAATTGGAAAAGGGGGGAACCAGTCCCGCCCATAGGGCGTCAGCGAAGTACCGGACCTCGGTGACTATTCTGTCAATGGAGAAGAAGACGCGGGCCAGGTCGTCGTCCTCCCGCACTCGTTGAAGATAGTGGCAAGAGCAGAGCTGACCTTGTCCAAGCCTTCTCAGTTGAGTATGATCAACCGATCGACAGCAGGAGCCGTCAGCGACGGCGAGCAAGGCGGAGGCACGGGTTTCTTCCCTTTCCCCTTCTTCGTCGGAGCCATGGCAACAGAAAGGGGGAGGATTCGATATTGGATTAGAAGCGGAGACTGGAGCTCGAGAGGAGGAAGAGCAGGAGACGGTCGAGCAGCGAAAGGAGGGACGACTGTGTGCAACCACGGGTCCGCCTAGCTGGGCGCAAAATAAGGAGGCATGGGGGAACAGGGACGCCCACGTCCAATCAACCGCCACACGGCACCCAAGGCCGCAGGCTGTTAGGGCCCACGGCGCTTCGCACTTGCCCCTTCGCTTCTCTGCTAAGCCAAGTCCAGGCGCGCCTTGGGCCCGGGGGCTACTGTCGGCGCTCGGGAACGGGGTACCAGACTTGCTCGCTGCGGTCTCAAGGCGTGGCTCAAGGGGTGGCCTAGCTCAAGATAGCTCATGGGCGGACGACAGAAGCTTCTCGAGCACGGCCTCGTCAGCTGGCTCGCGAGGAGGCGGAGAGATCAAGGCGGGTACCTCACGAGGTGCCCATGACGGAAGCCATGATTTACCAAGGGCGCCAGTGGGCGCCAGCCCAAGAAGTTGTCCTCATTTCCTCTTTGGTGCAAAGGAGGCAAGCGCAGCGAGAGTATCAAGCAAAGGCATCCGTTTTGGTGCAACAAGACCAAGACCGTCGCAGCGGCAGGAAGGAAGTCATCGTGGAGCCCAAGCCGGCGTCACCACCAGAGCCTTTGATAGGCGAGGACCAACTTTAGTCAGGATAAGTGTAGTAGATGTTCCCCTTCCAAATGGCCAATTGTTGGCGCCCTTCCCGCTCAATATTTGGGAAGAGGCCCAGGGCCTTCGCCTATAAATAGGACTAGCCACACACAGAGCTGAAGGCATCTTGAATCTAGAGAGAGAGAGAGAGGGAGCGACTGAACTCCCCCTAGCAGTTCATCGCACCGGCCAAGAACAGACCCTCGCTAGGATGTTCTTCCTTGTATTGTTCTTCATCAGCCCCTGAGGCAATCCACCACACCACACACTGGAGTAGGGTGTTACACCACAATGGTGGCCCGAACCAGTATAAACCTTGTGTCCCTTGTGTTGTCCCTTTGGTAGTTTAGATCCTAGCGAGGCGACGAGGTGCAGGTAGGTAGGGGGCGAGATCTCCGTGCGCACCCCAGAGTTCGAACCTAGAGGGTCTGCCGGAACCCGAAATCCGACATTCCCCCTCCGGCAGGGTGCCGGAACAGGGTCCCGATTGGTTTTTGGTGGTTCCGGAGGTTTTGTGGCGGCGGAATTCCTGATCTATCTTCTGTTCTGGAAGTTTTTCGATACGTAGGTATATATGGGTGTAGGGGGTACGTGGTGGACCGAAGGGGGGCCACGAGGCAGGGGGGCATGCCCTAGGGGGGTGGGCGCGCCCCCACCCACGTGAGCACCTCCCTTCTTTCCTGACGTGCACTCCAAGTCCATCGGGTGGCTTTCCTTCCAAAAATAACTTCTCCAGTTGATTTCGTTCCGTTTTGACTCCGTCTGATATTCCTTTTCCTCGAAACACTAAAATAGGCATAAAACAGCAAATCTGGGCTGGGCCTCCGGTTAATAGGTTACTCCCAAAAATAATATAATAGTGGATAATAAAGCCCAATATTGCCCAAAACAGTAGATAATATAGCATGGAGCAATCAAAAATTATAGATACGTTGGAGACGTATCAAGAAGTATATACCCAAACCTGCCTCAAATGGGACAAAATTTGTACCACGGCATGTTGATGCCACTCCATGATAGCATGCCAAGTTTCATGAATTCCAGACGACTTTTGGATTTGATAGATTTTAAAAACCAGGCATCTCAATGTTTTGCCGGCGATCAACGGTGCCCTGGTGTTTGAAATTCATTCCCATTTCTAGCATGGGACCTAAGCATGCACCCAAGGACACAGATTTGATTTTTCAACCAATTTATATGCACTGGAGCATGCGCATGTAGTTCAAATTTGAATTATGGACATAAATGCATTGAAAACTCACTTAATGCATAAAAACGTCCAAACAAACCAGGAAAAATCACAAAAATTCACACAACACTCCTGTTGTTCTATGTTCGCACGAGAAAAAAACATGAAAGAATAAGAGGCAATGGATATCGTTTCGTCCCCAAAGGTGGGACGTTCCCTACTGAAAACGATCATGCTAGTTGTGAGAAGCTCCAGTTTGTTAGAAGCATATACCCAAACCTGCCTCAAATGGGAGAAAATTTGTACCATGGCATGTTGATGCCGCTCCATTATAGCATGCCAAGTTTCATGAATTCCAGGCGAGTTTTGGATTTAGTAGAATTTAAAACTAGGCATCTCAATGTTTTGCCGGCAATCAACGGTGCCTTGGTGTTTGAAATTCATTCCCATTACTTTCATGGGACCTAAGCATGCACCCAAGGACACATATTTGACTTTTCAACCAATTTATATGCACTGGAGCATGTGCATGTAGTTCAAATTTGAATTATGCACATAAATGCTTTAAAAACTCACTTAATGCATAAAAATGTCGAAACGAACCCCGAAAAATCACAAAAATTCACACAACACTCCTGTTGTTCTATGTTGGCATGAGAAAAAAAACTTGAAAGCTATAAGAGGAAATGGATATCGTTTCGTCCCCAAAGGTGGGACGCTCCCACCGAAAACCATCATGCTTGTTGTGAGAAGCTCCGGTATGTGAGAAGCATATACCCAAACCTGCCTCAAATGGGACAAAATTTGTACCACGGCATGTTGATGCCGCTCCATGATAGCATGCCAACTTTCATGAATTCCAGACGTGTTTTGGATTTAATAGAATTTAAAAAACAGGCATCTCAATGTTTTGCCGGCAACCAACAGTGCCCTTGTGTTTGAAATTCGTTCCCATTTCTTGCAGGGGACCTAAGAAAGCACCCAAGGACACAGATTTGATTTTTCAACCAACTTATATGCACTGGAGCATGCGCATGTAGTTGAAATTTGAATTATGCACATAAATGCATTGAAAACTCACTTAATGAATAAAAATATCCAAACGAACCCCAAAAAATCACAAAAATTCACACAACACTCCTGTTGTTGTATGTTGGCACGAGAAAAAAAACTTGAAAGCAATAAGAGGCAATGGATATCGTTTCGTCGCCAAAGTTGGGACGTTCCCTACCGAAAACCATGACGCTTGTTGTGAGAAGCTCCGGGTTGTGAGAAGCATATAACCAAACCTGCCTCAAATGGGACAAAATTTGTAGCACGGCATGTTGATGTCGCTCCATGATAGCATGCAAAGTTTCATGAATTCCAGACAAGTTTTGGATTTAATAGAATTTAAAAACCAGGCATCTCAATGTTTTGCCAGCAATCATCGATGCCCTGGTGTTTGAAATTCATTCCCTTTTCTCTCATGGGACCTAAGCATGCACCCAAGGACGCATATTTGTTTTTTCAAAAAAATTATATGCACTGGAGCATGCGCATGTAGTTCAATTTTGAATTATGCACATAAATGCATTAAAAACTCACTTAATGCATAAAAAGGTCCAAACGAACCCCGAAAAATCACAAAAATTCACACAACACTCCTGTTGTCCTATATTGGCACGAGAAAAAAACTTGAAAGGAATAAGAGGCAATAGATATCGTTTCGTCCCCAAAGGTGGGACGTTCCCTACCGAAAACCATCATGCTTGTTGTGAGAAGGTCCGGTTTGTGAGAAGCATATACCCAAACCAGCCTCAAATGGGATAAAATTTGTACCACGGCAAGTTGATGCCGCTCCATCATAGCATGCCAAGTTTCATGAATTCCAGACGAGTTTTGGATTTAATAGAATTTAAAAACCAGGCATCTCAAAGTTCTGCCGGCAATCAACGGTGCCCTGGTGTTTGAAATTCATTCCCATTTCTTGCATGGGACCTAAGAATGCACCCAAGGACACATATTTGATTTTTCAACCAATTTATATGCACTGGAGCATGCGCATGTAGTTCAAATTTGAATTATGCACATAAATGCATTGAAAACTCACTTAATGCATGTCCAAACAAACCCCAAAAAATCACACAAATTCACACAACACTCCTGTTGTCCTATGTTGGCACGAGAAAAAAACTTGAAAGCAATAAGAGGCAATGGATATCGTTTCGTCCCCAAAGGTGGGACGTTCCCTACCGAAAACCATCATGCTTGTTGTGAGAAGCTCCGGTTTGTAAGAAGCATATACCCAAACCTGCCTCAAATGGGACAAAATTTGTACCACGGCATGTTGATGCCGGTCCATGATAGCATGCCAAGTTTCATGAATTCTAGACGTGTTTTGGATTTAATAGAATTTAAAAACCAGGCATCTCAAAGTTTTGTCGGCAATCAACGGTGCCCTGGTGTTTGAAATTCATTCCCATTTCTTGCATGGGACCTAAGCATGCACCCAAGGACACATATTTGATTTTTCAACCAATTTATATGCACTGGAGCATGCGCATGTAGTTCAAATTTGAATTATGCACATAAATGCATTGAAAACTCACTTAATGCATGTCCAAACAAACACCAAAAAATCACACAAATTCACACAACACTCCTGTTGTCCTATGTTGGCACGAGAAAAAAACTTGAAAGCAATAAGAGGCAATGGATATCGTTTCGTCCCCAAAGGTGGGACGTTCCCTACCGAAAACCATCATGCTTGTTGTGAGAAGCTCCGGTTTGTAAGAAGCATATACCCAAACCTGCCTCAAATGGGACAAAATTTGTACCACGGCATGTTGATGCCGCTCCATGATAGCATGCCAAGTTTCATGAATTCCAGACGAGTTTTGGATTTAGTAGAATTTAAAAACCAGCCATCTCAAAGTTTTTCCGGCAATCAACGGTGCCCTGGTGTTTGAAATTCATTCCCATTTCTTGCATGGGACCTAATCATGCACCCAAGGACACATATTTGATTTTTCAACCAATTTATATGCACTGGAGCATGTGCATGTAGTTTAAATTTGAATTATGCAGTAAATGCATTAAAAACTCACTTAATGTATAAAAATGTCCAAACGAACCCCGAAAAATCACTGTCGGCGTTCTGGGAACGGGGTCCCAGACTTGCTGCTCGAGGCGTCTTGGCGTGGTGAAAAGGGGCCCAAAGACGCCCATCTTCATCAACACAAGCTCAAGACCTCGCAGGGGCCAAGATTGCTGGGCGGACGACAGGAGCTTCTCGAGCACGGCCTCATCAGGCTGGCTCGCGAGGAGGCGGAGAGATCAAGGCGGGGTACCTCACGAGGTGCGCATGACGCAAGCCAGGACGACCAAGGGCGCCAGGCGGGCGCCAGCCCACGCAGTGTCCTTCTTTCTCTTTGGTGCAAAGGGAGCAAGCGCAGGCGAGAGTATCAAGCAAAGGCGTCCATTTAGGTGCAACAAGACCAAGACCAGCCCTACGGCAGGAAGGAAGTTATTGTGGAGCCCAAGCCGGCGTCACCACCATAGCCTTTGATAGGCGAGGACCAACTTTAGTCAGGATAAGTGTACCAGATGTTCCCCTTCAAAATGGCCAATTGTTGGCGCCCTTCCCGCTCAATATTTTGGAAGAGGCCCAGGGCCTTTGCCTATAAATACGACAAGCCTCCCACAGGGTAGAGGCAGCTTGAGCTTAGGCTTAATCTATAAGAGCAAGAAGCAATCTTGGAGAGAGAGAGAGAGAGAGAAAGAGAGAGCGACCAAACTCCTTCTAGCAGTTCATCGCCTGCCATGAATGCACCCTCATGAGGCTGTTCTTCCTTGTATTGTTCATCACCATCAGCCCAAGAGGCAATCCACCACACCACAAACTAGAGTAGGGTATTACACCACAATGGTGGCCCGAACTAGTATAAACCTCGTGTCTCTTGTGTTGTTCCTTTCAGAGTTTAGATCCTAGCGAGGCGGCGGGCAGGTAGGTAGAGGTGAGATCTCTGCGCACCCCAGTGTTCGAACCTCAAGGGTCTGCTGAACCCGAAATCCGACATTTGGCGCGCCAGTAGGTGCGCGCGAATTGCCTTCCGCCGCTTCTGTTCTCCATCGACCACCGCATCCATGTCGCCGCTGGCCGGCTGCCAAGCGCCGCCGCTCTCGCTTCCCACGCCGCCAGACGGCTCCGTCGGCGGGCGCTCGCCGTTTCGTCGCTTCGCCGTCAACGCCGCCATCGCCCGGCGGGAACGAGCAGCAAGCATCGCCCCAAGATCCTCCGTGAGGCAATACGGCCGCATCGCTACCCTTCGCCGCCCGGCTGGTTTTTTGTCTCGCGCCTTCCGCGCGCCCTTGGAGGCTCGAGCTGCGCTCATCGCGGCAAACGAGCTCTTGCGCTACCGTCCCGACGACGACGTCTACGAAGAGTGGCTCGACCGCGTCGCCGAGCTCGTCCGCGCCACAGGGGGCTCCCCCGCGCCGTCCGTTCCGCTGCACCGTACCCCGCCCTGCCTCGGCCGCCTCCCCATCAAGAAGGCGCCCTGGCCCCAAGGCGCGTGGTCCCTGGGCAGAACCCTCTCCGTCCGGCGCCGGCGCGCAAAGAGCAGAGCTGCCAGGAAGTCCCTCGCCCATAAGAAGCTGCCCGAGTGCTCCCCGCTCCAGCCCGTCGCGACCACGCTCCTGCTCCGGCACGTCAGGACCCCGCGCTGCTCCCAGCTGCAGTGCATGGGGACCCGCAAGACCAAGCTCTTCGTCACCCAAGGCCTCCTGGCTACAAAGGCTGTCGTGTTTTCACCACCGAAGCGCAGCGTCGCGGGGCCCGGCAAGTTCAAGCCAGACCTGCTTCTTCGCCACGACGGTACGGCCGACCCCGCAGAGTTCCTCCAGCTCTACGAGCTGGGCATCGAAGCTGCTAATGAAGACGAGAAGGTCATGGCGAACTGGTTTCCCATGGCGCTCAAAGACAGGTCCCGCACCTGGCTCCTGAACCTGGCTCCAGGCACGATCTCCTCCTGGGACGAGATGCGCACCCGCTTCATCGCCAACTTCCAAGGTACTCGTGACCGGCCACCCACCGTGAGCGACATGCGCCGCATCAAGCAGCAACCAGGGGAGACCCTGCAGAAATACATCCATCGCTTCAACAACGCACGCCTCAAGATTCCAAAGGTGACCGAGGAGGCCATCATCTCCGCCTTCTCCGACGGTGTGCGAGACGTCAAGATGAAGGAGGAGCTGGCGATGCATGAAGACATGTGCACTTCCTTGGAGCTGTTCAACTTGGCAACCAAGTGCACCAGGGTCGAGAAAGGGCGTCTCTCCCTCCTCGAGCTGCCTGCCGCAGACCCAGAAGAGAAGAAACCCAAGGCCAAGGATGTGAAGCGCAAGGGGGCTGCCGTGCTCGCGGCAGAACCCGACACCAAGCGGGGCAGAGATCAGCCCAAGTCTTCCAAGGGCAGCCGGTACTGCGTGTACCACGACCTCCACACCCACAACACCAACGAATGTCAAGAGCTCCGAGCCGTGCGAGAAGGGAGGATCGGCCGACGTCCCAACCGCAGCGACCGGGGCTATAGCCGAGGAGGAGGAAGGAACGCAGGACACTGGGAAGACCGCGACCCTCGCCAAGGGTGGCGCGACCAACCTCGCGAGGATCGCTGGTAGGACCCGCCTCGCGAGGGAGGCTGGAGGGATCAGCCTTGCGAGGATCGCCCGCAAGGCAACGCAGGCCTCCCTCCTCTGCCACCGCAGCCAAGGAGAAATGAAGACCATCATCAAGACGAGGGGCTGGGGCTTCCAGAGCCGCCACGATCGCTCAGATCCCGGGCGGAGCTCAAGCCCCAGCCTCTCAACGCATCTTCAAGCAGTTCGCCTGCAAGTGAATGTAGTCCTCCCCAAGCTCGAAGCCACACGCCCCCTCAGGTGGTCGGCGTGCGCCATCACGTTCAGCTCAGCGGATCAGCTCAAGTGTGCAGCCACGGCCGGAGTCCTCCCGATACTTTGTTCCCCAATCATCAGCAACGTGCTAGTCACCAAGACCCTCATCGATGGAGGGGCAGGGCTCAACATCCTGTCCGTGGAAACGTTCAACAATCTCCAAGTGCCTTACAATCAGCTTCAGCCAACCAAGCCTTTCTCTGGGGTCACCGACGGCTCCACGGTCCCGATTGGGCAGGTTCGCCTCCCTATCACCTTCGGCGCACGGGACAACTACTGCACCGAGCTCATCGACTTCGACGTCGCCCACATTCGCCTGCCATACAACACCATCCTTAGGTACCCAAAGGCTGGCTGTTCATGGTCAGAACTCCACCACGGCTATAACGCCCTCAAGATGCCAGGAAGTGGCGGAGTCATCACGGTGCCCTGCGAAGAGAAAGACACGGCGTGCTCCCTGGAGCGAGCCTTTCAGGCCGTGTCACTGGAAGACCCGGATCGCGGAAGCAGGAGGCTTCCCGAGACCGCCCCCAAGAAGAAGAAGACATCGTCCGACCCGGCCCCTCAGGAGGCACGCACCTCAGGGTTCGTGCCTGCTCAGGGGTAACCTCCTTATATCACATAGGAAAGCGTGCCCGGCGCCCTCCTCAGGCAGGGCTCGGGGACTCCCCCCCCCCCCCGAAGGTCCACCGACCTTGCTAAGGTCACGAGGAAGGCGCTTGGGCACCACTTGGAGGCATGTTTCGAAGCACGTTTCCCTCAAGAAGGATCATGGCAAGGAGGGCCAAACCCTCAGGAGTTTGTCAGGAAGATCATTCAGGAGCTGCAAGAGTCAAGAGTCATGAGTGGCAGCCGCCTCTCACCAGAGCTCCCCATCCAGCGAGGATGGTGGGCTGCGCGTCTGCATCGACATACCAGGCTCAACCGAGCCGCCTCAGAGCGCCTCTAGCTCTCTCGCGGGGCGCCATGGGGTCCACCCCACAGCCACGCTCAGATGCCTTACGGCTTGCCGAACACGGCTGCCACGCGCCAGCGCCTCACGAGGAGCATCCTGGAGGCTCAAGAGGCTAGGCGTTCCGCAGCCCTGGTGGAGATGGAGATGGTCCATGAGGAGCCACCAGCGCCTCCAGAGCCTCCAGAGGCCCCTAAGCCTGGGGGCTCGTGAGGATCGGCTCCCGCAGCCCACCGAGTCTGCTGCACCAACACCCTTTCGTCTTCAACGCTATCAGGTGACATCTTTCAAGTTTCATTTCCAACTGGGAGCGTCCCCCCAGGGCTGCATTATTCCCAGGCCGCCTGGGTCCGTCTGTGCGGCGTGTATCCCTTTTACTTCATGTTCCTAGCTTATCCTGTTGGGGGCGCCCTTCGGGCTGCATCATCCCCAAGTCACTCGGGCCAGACCCGGCGGCATATATCCTTCTTGCGTTTATTTCGGGTCATGCGTTCGACCCATCATGCTTGTTATTTGATGCCAATCCATGGCACCTTTTTTCCGTTCATGTCGACCGCTTCCACGTTAAAGGGGGGGTACCTGAGCATCGCGACTCAGGGCTCCTACTGGCTCTCCAGCTCTCACCCTCTGGCGTTGTCCACGGCATCGTGACCTGGCATACCAGCGACGGCTGAGACCAGCTCGAGGGCCGGGACCCGAGGACTTAGAGCGCCGGCATCTAACCAAATCTGCAGGAATACATCACAAGATAAGGCCCAGTGCCAGGCGCAACCCGCCTTGAGGTAGGGCCCCGTGAGTCCCGCGCTGGCTCATGGGTGCCCAGATACACCTCGTCAGGCCCTACCGTGCTAGCCACGTGTCAGGGTGGGGCTATACACGCCCCGGGGGCTCCTCCCGGAGGGGAGCCCCCTCCCACGCACCAGCGGAAGCACCATGCTCCGCGCTGGCTGATGACACTGCCGAGGAGCAGCTATGCCAGTACACATATGGAAGCGCTATGCTCCGCTCTGGTGATAAACAACTAAGGGTGGCCCCCGGGCCGCACCAACCTCAGGGAACCCAGAGCTCGGTGTCTGGCCTCATCGCAACGCCTCCCCTCGGGAGTGCCGCCCGAGGGTTGGGCACGGGCTGCGCTGGT
The DNA here is from genome assembly GCA_021605205.1 of Aegilops longissima. NCBI lineage: Eukaryota > Viridiplantae > Streptophyta > Magnoliopsida > Poales > Poaceae > Aegilops > Aegilops longissima. Next base: position 338,940,875 of record CM038679.1, read on the forward strand.
CACGCCAGACGCGACGCCACCCAACCAGGCCCTCGGGCCTGGTTCGTCGACGCCCTCCCCGAGCGGAGCCAAGGTACGATGGCCGTTTGAGCGTCAAGGGGGACTCCTGAGCATCGCGACTCAGGAGCCTAACTGGTCACGTAGCCCCTCACTCCTGAGTTCCGAAAGGCTAACGACGGTTAAGGTATGCGCGGGGCCGGGCTCTGCAGACGTAGAACAGTAGATCCACCCACATCTCACCTCCCTACTTGTTGTTCGTGCGCCAAGGGTGTAACGCCCCGGATTAGATGCGCCAGGTGTCCGTCAGTTATTCGTCGTCGTTGCCATGTCATGTGCTTGCGTGTTGCACTTTTCCATGTCATCATCTGCATTTTATATCATGTCATCATGTGCATCGCATTTGCATACGTGTTCGTCTCATGCATCCGAGCATTTTCCCCGTTGTCCGTTTTGCAATCCGGCACTCCTATGTATCCCGGCGTCCCTTTTTACCTCTTTTCATGTGCGGGTGTTAAACGGTCTTGGAATGGACCGAGGTTTGCCAAGCGGCCTTGGCATAGCACCGGTAGACCGCCTGTCAAGTTTCGTGCCATTTGGAGGTCGTTTGATACTCCAACGGTTAACCGGGTAACCGTAAAGCCTCCTTCTCTTTGCAGCCCAACACCCTTCCAAAGTGGCCCAAAAGCCATATAACTCCCCTCCATGCTCTCGGTCGTTCGATCACGATCATCTGGGCGAAAACCGTGCTCCATTTGGACTCTCCTGGCTCCCTCTACCTATAAATATGTGTCTCCCTCCAAAATTTCGGGTCCAACCCTATTCTTCTTCATCCTCGCGCCGCGACACGCTCAAGGCCGCCACGGACATGTCCGTGCCGCCGCCCGCCGAATGGAGCGCGCCACCTGTCCTGTCCGCGCCTCCGCTGCCAATGCCATGGGGCCTGGGCAAGGGCTCAGCATGAGCTCAGCGTTGCCGCCGCTTGCCCGGTTAGCCCGTCGCCGCCTCGCCCGTCCCGCCTCCTCAAGGCCTCGCTGCTGGCGCCGCCGCCACACGTGCCGCCGCCGCCGCCGCAGGCGCCTCGCCCGCGCCGCCCTGCTCCTCCGCATGGCGACCAGCGCCGCCAGCCTCCCTGCCTGCGCCGCCGCCCGCTGGCTTGGCCGCCGCCACACCGGCCGCAGCTCTACCGCCGCCGCCCATAAGCCTGTCGCCTCCTCCGCCCTCCGACCCGCCACCGCGCCTCCGCCACGCCTCCCCGTCGCCCCTCCGGCTCGCCGCCGGCCGGATCGGGTGAGATCCGGCCTAGGGGAGCCTCGCCGCCCTTCTTCCTCCCCCACGGCGGCGAACTCCGGCGAGATCCGCGCCGCTTTGAAATCTGTTCCGAAGGTTCTTTCCCCCTGAAATCCATCAAGTCCCCTATATTTTGTATTTTTTTGCTCATGTTCATCATGCCATAACTCTCTGCATATTGCTCCGTTTCGTGCATGTAGCATACCGAATTGTTCGTCTCGACGAGTACATCACTTCATCTCATTGCATCATTTTCATTTGAGTTCATCTTGATGCCTGAATCATCGTTGCAAGAGGGCTATGTGATGTTAGTTTCAGATTCTTATCAGAACATGCACTTTTGTCATTTTTGCCATGATTGATGTGTGCACCCTATGAACTTGAGTCCTACATGTGTTTTGTAATATGCCATGCCATCTTTACAGGGGTGTATGCCATGTATTTTTGTGATCTCTGTGGTGACTAGCACAATCATGCAAACTAGGCTTCATGATGTTGCTGATTTCAGCCCCTGCTCACTGATATTTTTATGCCATGTAAACTTGATGCTACCGAGAGATCCATGCTTATTTTGAGTTACTTCAGTAAGGATGTTTTGGACATATGGTTATTCTTTATCCATCCATGCCCTTGTTTGCAATTATGGAGTAGTCTAGCTTGAGTCAATCGAGCTCTACTTTTGCTATAAAATGTTTCCTGGCAGATTGTTTACATGTTATTCAATTTTGCCAAGGTTTTTGTTAGTGATCCATGCACCCTATGAACTTGCTATTGCCATGCTTAGCTTCATAAACATGTATTCTTACTGTGAGTTGCCTTGCCATGCCATGTATTTCTCTGTGGTGAGTGGTTCAAGCTCACCAACATGCCTACTTATTGTTGTTCCTGCCATGTATGAAGCTGTCATATAACTTGCTATGTTTACATGGGGGCCATCATATTTTCTGATCCTTTTTGGCTCATGGTCAGTAAGGGACTTTTGTTCTATGCAATTATTAGATTCATCCAATGCCTTTCTTTGCCATGATAAGTTCCTGTAACATGTTGTTTGATAGCTCAAAACATTGCAACCTGATGTTAATTTCTGCAAAGTCTTAACTGTTATTATTTGCAATCTTGCCATGTGTGTTTGAGCATGTTCTAGTGATTTCTGGAGATAGCTCAGTGTTCATGTTTTGTCATGCTTTACCTGTACATCATGCCCATGCCTTTTGATCTTACGTTGAGGTGTTGTAGCATGTTGTTTTGGTGCTTGCAATATGCCTACTTGCTGTCGTGGACAGATTGTTGTTATGTCTTGTATTGTGTGTATGTGTTGAACCGTTGCTCCGTTTTGAGTGTGATCTATATAAAACTTGCTTGTTTTTGCATGTAGCTTCATATTATCATGTTGCATTCATGTTTTGAGGTGTTTGCTTGATGTTGGTATGCATTTTGCATCAATGCCATGTTTAACTTGTTGTGCTCATATCTTCTAGGCCGTAGCTCCGAATCTAATGAACTTTATATGTAACTTTACTAGAATTTCGTGTAGATCATCGTGGTGCATCTTAACTTGCTGTTTAACAACTTGAACATAAGGTTTATTCAGATCTGGACCAATTTCGAAATTTGCATATGAGGACTTACCGGAATTGTTATATGTCGTTTCCGGCCTCATTTAAACTTGCCTTGATGTGTTGTACTTGTTTGCATCATCTCTTGCCACGAGTAGCCTCATCTAGCTTTGTCATGCATCATGCTTGTTGTGCATCATGTCTTGTCTATGTGTGGTGTGTTTACCTTGTTGTGTGCTTCTTCTTGTTAGTTCCTGTTTCGCTATGATCGTGAGGATTCGCTCGTCACGCTTGGTTCGCTTCATCCGCTCGTCTTCTTCATGGACTCGTTCTTCTTCCTAGCGGGATTTCAGGCAAGATGACCATCACCTTGGATCTCACTACTATCATTGCTATGCTAGTTGCTTCGTTCTATCGCTATGCTGCGCTACCTATTCACTTGCCGCTTAAGCCTCCCCAAATTGCCATGAACCTCTAACCTTTGACACCATTCCTAGTAGACCGTTGCTTGGCTATGTTACCGCTTTGCTCAGCCCCTCTTATAGCATTGTTAGTTGCAGGTGAAGATGAAGTTTGTTCCTTGTTGGAACATGGAGATGTTGTTCCTTGTTGGAACATGTTTACTTGTTGGGATATCACAATATATCTTATTTTATTAATGCATCTATATACTTGGTAAAGGGTGGAAGGCTCGGCCTTATGCCTGTGTTTTGTTCCACTTGCCGCCTCTAGTTTTCGTCATATCGGTATTATGTTCCCGGATTTTGCGTCCCTAACGCGGTCGGGTGATTTATGGGACCCCTTGACAGTTCGCTTTGAATAAGACTCCTCCAAGAAGGCCCAACATTGGTTTTACCATTTGCCTCACCACCACCTACATTTCCTTTGGGAGTAATTAACCCAAGGGTCATCTTTATTCAGCCCCCCCCCCCCGGGCCAATGCTTGTCTAAGTGTTGGTCCAAACTAGAGTGCTTTGCAGCGCCCCCTGAAGGAAACTTTGGGTTTGGTTTTAGTTGTATGGACTGCTCATCTGGTCGTGGCCTGAGACGAGATACGCGCGGCTACTATCAGGGTGTCGGCACGCCGGGAGGTCTTGCTGGTCTTGTTTTATTGCTGTCGAAATGTCTTGCAGCCGGGATTCCGAGACTGATCGGGTCTTCCCGGAGAAGGAATATCCTTCGTTGATCGCGAGAGCTTATCATGGGCTAAGTTGGGACACCCTGCAGGTATAAACTTTCGAGAGTCGTGCCCATGTTATGTGGCGATGGGAATTTGTTAATATCCGTTGTAGAAAACTTGAAGCAAACTCTTCTAAAATACACCAACCGTAAAGCGTAACTGTGAGTGTCTCTTTTGGGGTTGATCAAGAGGAGAACACGGTTTCTTGGGTTATGTTTGACGTAAGTAGGAGTTCAGGATCACTTCTTGATCATTACTAGTTGACGACCGTTCCTTTGTTTCTCTTCTCGCTCTCATTTGCGTATGTTAGCCACCATACATGCTTAGTCGCTGCTGCAACCTCAGCACTTTATCCCTTCCTTTCCCATTAAGCTTTGCTAGTCTTGATACCCATGGTAATGGGATTGCTGAGTCCTCGTGGCTCACAGATTACTACACCACCAGTTGCAGGTACAGGTTTGCGATGATCATGACGCGAGAGTGATGTTTACTTGTTTTGGAGTTCTTCTTCTGCTTCTTCGATCAGGGGATAGGTTCCAGGTCGGCAGCCTGGGCTAGCAGGGTGGATGTCGTTTGAGTTTCTGTTTATGTTTCATCTGTAGTCGGATGTTGATCTTGTATATGATGTTGATGTATTCTTGTGGCATTTGTGCCTTATGTATGTATCCCCGCTATTATGTAATGTTGATGTAATGATATCCACCTTGCAAAAGCGCTTCAATATGCGGTCTATCCTTGGTGGGACCGTCGAGTTCCTTTTGGATAGGGTCGCATATTGGGCGTGACAAGTTGGTATCAGAGCCTCGACCGACCTTAGGAGCCCCCTTGATTGATCGTGTAGTTTGGCCGTTGTTGAGTCTAGAAGAAAACTGTTTTCGGAGTCTAGTTATATCAGAGAGTAGGAATTCTTTTTACTCCTCAGCCCCTTCGTCGCTCTAGTGAGGAATCTTGACGTAGGTGTTTTGAATTACTCCTCTTCCCCTTCAAAAATTTTCTTTAGGATCACGTGGTTAGTTTTTCATTCGTTGTCCATCCTCTTTTGTCCGGTGCATTTCTCGTCAAGTTGACTCGAGCCTCTTCATCTTTGAGTTCAATCCCCAGTTGTTTTCTTTTCCCACCCGCCCTCCCTTCTTCCTCTCGGAACCGGAGTCCGTAATCGAGTATCCATCCTACTCGTGTGAAGTCTTTGCTTTCTTTACTCAATGATTTCAACCAGTGTTTTCCTCTTGAAGTTATTCGTCGGTTCCCCTTCCAAGTTGCCTTTGTTTTCCCGCCCTCCCACCCTCTTCTTCCCGGAGCCCGAGCCTCTTTCGAGCATCAATTTCATTCGGAGTATCTTCAGTCTTTCCTCAATTATTTAAACCGGTGAATTCTCGTCTTGTTCGTCATTCTTCATCCCTTTCTTTTCCGGTGGTTTCAATTCAAGTTTTTTTCGGTGTTGATCATATTCTTTCCTTGGATCAAGTGTTCTCCTTGCTCATTTGCCTCTCGCCATTCAATCATTCCGGAGTTCCGAAGACAGCTCAGGAGATTTGTCTGTGTTCCAATTGATTCGTGGTTGTCACCTCATTCAAATATTTCAATCGTTCCGGTGCATCATCTATCTATTCAACATCCCTTTGCAACGGTGTTTTTCTCTTCAGTGGGCCCTAACCCACAGGTCTTTTCCCAGGATCTTACCTGACTCTTCTAATTATTCTGGAGCTATTCTCAATTCTTTTCAAGTGTGACGTAAGAATGGATTCCATCAGTCACATGCCTTTTCCAAGATCAATTTCAAATCATTTCATTGTTGGCTCAACCTCTCTGTTTTTCATTCTTCCGGAGTATCTCATTAATTTTGGTGGTGTTTCTTGTCATCATTTGAAGATTGAAGAAGAGTTTTTCCTCTAATCTTGCCGTTCTCTCGAAGTTTCGCGGTTCTAGCTTCATGCTATCCTCTCGAATTATTCCGTTTGTCAGATATTTTTCTTACCCATCCGGAGTATGTCAGGAGTTGTTTTCCCATTTATTTTCACCGAGGCCATCATTCCAGCTTATTCTTCTCTATTTATCCGTGCTTCGCTCGAGTGTTCGTTAATCAGCTCATTGTCTGCTCGTTCTTTTGCATCTAAATCCCTCTAGCATATTGGTTCTTCTAATTCTTCCGGTGATTCATTCTCTTTCGTCACCATTTCCGAGTTCCTACGGTGGTTCGCTCAAGATTCTTTTCCTTGATTATCACTTTAATTCATTCGTTCTTTCAATCCTACCGTGGTTCATGAAGACTTTCTCAAGTTTTGTGCTATATTTTCCCCTTAATCATTTTCAAGAAGAATAAGTAATATGCAAAATCCATTGTTTGTCATCAATTTAATTTGATGAAGGATAAGCATACAATAAATCTTATTCTTATTTCATCCAAGTGAGTAATCCCTTCCTTCGGAGTTTGTTCTTGATGAATAAATTCTAGTTCCAAGTGTTTTCATCTATTTTTTTCCGGAGTTCAAATTTCCCTCAACCATCTCGTCGGAACCTCCATCTAAATCATCGCAATGCTCATCTTATTCTTTCCTCCTTCATTCTATCTCATCATCCTTTTGTTACCGGAGTTCTTCATGGTGGTTCTTCATGATTTAATCTTTTCTTCAAGAATTCATCAAGATTTTGTTGCTGGAATTCAAGTATCTTTTCTTCTTGCATCTCGAAGTGCAATTAATTCTCCATATTCTTCTGAAGTGGAGTTTTGCATTTCTTCGTTCTTCTCAGCTATCCAATCATTTTCATTTGTGGCCGGTTATCACCTTATGATTTTGAGATGTTTTCCATAAGTCCACAACAATCTTATTCTTTCGTTGTTGATTTTCTCAACAACTTTAGTTCAAACCCTCCTTCTAAATTCTTTTCATTCCATTCTTCAATTCTTCCGGAGGTATTGAGTTGCTTATGTCGTCAAGTGTCATTCCATCTTGTGAAGTTCGTGTTCTATTCTTTCCTTGTTCAACCGGAGTGGTTTCATAGTCTATCTGATTCCGTGAGCTGATTCTCGCCATTCTCGCTGTTCCTCTCTTCTTCTCGAGTGCTCTCGATTCCTTGCTTCTTCTTTGAGTTCTTGTTTCACCTCACCCTTTTCCCTTCCGTCTCGGTCCTAAGATCTCGGACGAGATCTCTTGTTAGTGGAGGAGTGTTGTAACGCCCGGATTCGGCGCGCCAGTGTCCGCTGCTTATTCGCCGTCGTTGCCATGTCATGTGCTTGCGTGTTGCACTTTGCCATGTCATCATCTGCATTTTATATCATGTCATCATGTGCATCGCATTTGCATACGTGTTCGTCTCATGCATCCGAGCATTTTACCCGTTGTCCGTTTTGCAATCCGGCACTCCTATGTCTCCCGGCGCACCTTTTTACCTCTTTTCATGTGCGCGTGTTAAACGGTCTCGGAATGGAACGAGGTTTGCCAAGCGGCCTTGGTATAGCACCGGTAGACCGCCTGTCAAGTTTCTTGCCATTTGGAGGTCGTTTGATACTCCAACGGTTAACCGGGTAACCGTAAAGCCTCCTTCTCTTTGCAGCCCAACACCCTTCCAAAGTGGCCCAAAACCCATCTAACTCCCTCCATGCTCTCGGTCGTTCGATCACGATCGTGTGGCGAAACCGTGCTCCATTTGGACTCTCCAGGCTCCCTCTACCTATAAATATGTGTCTCCCTCCGAAATTTCGGGTCCAACCCTAGTCTTCTTCATCCTCGCGCTGCTGCACACGTCTGCGCCGCCACCGGACATGTCCGTGCCGCCGCCCGCCGAATCGGAGCGCGCCACCTGTCCTGTCCGCGCCTCCGCCGCACGGCCGCGGGGTCTGGTGGGCTCAAGACGAGCCTGTCTTGTCGCCGCCGCCGCCAGCCGCCTGCCCGTCCGCCGCCTCGCCCGCCCGCGCCTCCTCGCCGGCGTCGCCGCCGCCGCCGCCGCCCGGCGCCTCGCCATTGCCGCCCTGCTCCTCCAGGCGACTCCGGCGCCGAACAGCCTCCCGCAGGCCTGTCGCCTCCTCCGCGCCCTCCGGCCCGCCACACGCCTCCGTCGCGCCTCCCGTCGCCCCTCCGGCTCGCCGCGGCGGATCCGTGAGATCCGCCTAGGGAGCCTCGCCTTCTTCTTCCTCCCCACGGCGACGAACTCCGCGAGATCCGCGCCGCTTTGAAATCCATGCCGAAGGTTCTTTCCCCCCGAAATCCATTAAGTCCCCTATATTTTGTATTTTTTTGCTCATGTTCATCATGCCATAACTCTCTGCATATTGCTCCGTTTCGTGCGTGTAGCATACCGAATTGTTCGTCTCGACGATTACATCACTTCATCTCACTGCATCATTTTCATTTGAGTTCATCTTGATGCCTGAATCATCGTTGCAAGAGGGCTATGTGATGTTAGTTTCAGATTCTTATCAGAACATGCACTTTTGTCATTTTTGCCATGATTGATGTGTGCACCCTATGAACTTGAGTCCTACATGTGTTTTGTAATATGCCATGCCATCTTTACAGGGGTGTATGCCATGTATTTTTGTGATCTCTGTGGTGACTAGCACAATCATGCAAACTAGGCTTCATGATGTTGCTGATTTCAGCCCCCGTTCTGCTGATATTTTTATGCCATGTAAACTTGATGCTACCGAGAGATCCATGCTTATTTTGAGTTACTTCAGTAAGGATGTTTTGGACATATGGTTATTCTTTATCCATCCATGCCCTTGTTTGCAATTATGGAGTAGTCTAGCTTGAGTCAATCGAGCTCTACTTTTGCTATAAAATGTTTCCTGGCAGATTGTTTACATGTTATTCAATTTTGCCAAGGTTTTTGTTAGTGATCCATGCACCCTATGAACTTGCTATTGCCATGCTTAGCTTCATAAACATGTATTCTTACTGTGAGTTGCCTTGCCATGCCATGTATTTCTCTGTGGTGAGTGGTTCAAGCTCACCAACATGCCTACTTATTGTTGTTCCTGCCATGTATGAAGCTGTCATATAACTTGCTATGTTTACATGGGGGCCATCATATTTTCTGATCCTTTTTGGCTCATGGTCAGTAAGGGACTTTTGTTCTATGCAATTATTAGATTCATTCAATGCCTTTGTTTGCCATGATAAGTTCCTGTAACATGTTGTTTGATAGCTCTAAACATTGCAACCTGATGTTAATTTCTGCAAAGTCTTAACTGTTATTATTTGCAATCTTGACATGTGTGTTTGAGCATGTTCTAGTGATTTCTGGAGATAGCTCAGTGTCCATGTTTTGTCATGATTTACCTGTACATCATGCCCATGCCTTTTGATCTTACGTTGAGGTGCTGTAGCATGTTGTTTTGGTGCTTGCAATATGCCTACTTGCTGTCGTGGACAGATTGTTGTTATGTCTTGTATTGTGTGTATGTGTTGAACCGTTGCTCTGTTTTGAGTGTGCTCTATATGAAACTTGCTTGTTTTTGCATGTAGCTTCATATTATCACGTTGCATTCATGTTTTGAGGTGTTTGCTTGACGTTGGTATGCATTTTGCATCAATGCCATGTTTAACTTGTTGTGCTCATATCTTCTAGGCCGTAGCTCCGAATCTAATGAACTTTATATGTAACTTGACTAGAATTTCGTGTAGATCATCGTGGTGCATCTTAACTTGCTGTTTAACAACTTGAACATAAGGTTTATTCAGATCTGGACCAATTTCGAAATTTGCATATGAGGACTTACCGGAATTGTTATATGTCGTTTCCGGCCTCATTTAAACTTGCCTTGATGTGTTGTTCTTGTTTGCATCATCTCTTGCCACGAGTAGCCTCATCTAGCTTTGTCATGCATCATGCTTGTTGTGCATCATGTCTTGTCTATGTGCGGTGTGTTTACCTTGTTGTGTGCTTCTTCTTGTTACTTCCTGTTTCGTTGCGATCGTGAGGATTCGTTCGTCTACGCTTGGTTCGTCTTCATCCGTTCGTCTTCTTCATGGACTCGTTCTTCTTCCTAGCGGGATTTCAGGCAAGATTATCATCACCTTGGATCTCACTACTATCATTGCTATGCTAGTTGCTTTGTTCTATCGCTATGCTGCGCTACCTATTCACTTGCTGCTCAAGCCTCCCCAAATTGCCATGAACCTCTAACCTTTGACACCATTCCTAGCAGACCGTTGCTTGGCTATGTTACCGCTTTGCTCAGCCCCTCTTATAGCGTTGTTAGTTGCAGGTGAAGATGAAGTTTGTTCCTTGTTGGAACATGGAGATGTTGTTCCTTGTTGGAACATGTTTACTTGTTGGGATATCACAATATATCTTATTTTATTAATGCATCTATATACTTGGTAAAGGGTGGAAGGCTCGGCCTTATGCCTGGTGTTTTGTTCCACTCTTGCCGCCCTAGTTTCCGTCATATCGGTATTATGTTCCCGGATTTTGCGTCCCTAACGCGGTCGGGTGATTTATGGGACCCCCTTGACAGTTCGCTTTGAATAAGACAACTCCAGCAAGGCCCAACATTGGTTTTACCATTTGCCTCACCATCACCTACATTTCCCTTGGGAGTAATTAACCCAAGGGTCATCTTTATTCAGCCCCCCCCCCCGGGCCAATGCTTGTCTAAGTGTTGGTCCAAACTAGAGTGCTTTGCAGCGCCCCCTCAAGGAAACTTGGGGTTTGGTTTTAGTTGTACGGACTGCTCTTCTAGTCGTGGCCTGAGACGAGATACGCGCTGCTACTATCGTGGTGTCGGCACGCCGGAGGTCTTGCTGGTCTTGTTTTATTGCTTGTCGAAATGTCTTGCAGCCGGATTCCGAGACTGATCGGTCTTCCCGGAGAAGGAATATCCTTCGTTGATCGCGAGAGCTTATCATGGGCTGTTGGGACACCCCGCAGGTATAAACTTTCGAGAGTCGTGCCCGCGGTTATGTGGCGATGGAATTTGTTAATATCCGGTTGTAGAAAACTTGAAGCAAACTCTTCTAAAATACACCAACCGTAAAGCGTAATCGTGAGTGTCTCTTTTGGGGCTGATCGAGAGGAGAACACGGTTTCTTGGGTTATGTTTGACGTAAGTAGGAGTTCAGGATCACTTCTTGATCATTACTAGTTGACGACCGTTCCTTTGTTTCTCTTCTCGCCTCATTTGCGTGTATGTTAGCCACCATACATGCTTAGTCGCTGCTGCAACCTCAGCACTTTATCCCTTCCTTTCCCATTAAGCTTTGCTAGTCTTGATACCCATGGTAATGGGATTGCTGAGTCCTCGTGGCTCACAGATTACTACACCACCAGTTGCAGGTACAGGTTTGCGATGATCATGACGCGAGAGCGATGTTTACTTGTTTTGGAGTTCTTCTTCTGCTTCTTCGATCAGGGGATAGGTTCCAGGTCGGCAGCTTGGGCTAGCAGGGTGGATGTCGTTTGAGTTTCTGTTTATGTTTCATCCGTAGTCGGATGTTGATCTTGTATATGATGTTGATGTATTCTTGTGGCATTTGTGCCTTATGTATGTATCCCCGTCTATTATGTAATGTTGATGTAATTATATTCACCTTGCAAAAGCGTTTCAATATGCGGGTCTATCCTTGGTGGGACCGTCGAGTTCCTTTTGGATAGGGTCGCGTATTGGGCGTGACAAGTTGGTATCAGAGCCTCGACCGACCTTAGGAGCCCCCTTGATTGATCGTGTAGTTTGGCCGTTGTTGAGTCTAGAAGAAAACTGTTTTCGGAGTCTAGTTATATCGGAGAGTAGGAATTCTTTTTACTCCTCAGCCCCTTCGTCGCTCTAGTGAGGAATCTTGACGTAGGTGTTTTGAATTACTCCTCTTCCCCTTCAAAAATTTTCTTTAGGATCACATGGTTAGTTTTTCGTTCGTTATCCATCCTCTTTTGTCCGGTGCATTTCTCGTCAAGTTGACTCGAGCCTCTTCATCTTTGAGTTCAATCCCCAGTTGTTTTCTTTTCCCACCCGCCCTCCCTTCTTCCTCTTGGAACCGGAGTCCGTAATCGAGTATCCATCCTACTCGTGTGAAGTCTTTGCTTTCTTTACTCAATGATTTCAACCAGTGTTTTCCTCTTGAAGTTATTCATCGGTTCCCCTTCCAAGTTGCCTTTGTTTTCCCGCCCTCCCACCCTCTTCTTCCCGGAGCCCGAGCCTCTTTCGAGCATCAATTTCATTCGGAGTATCTTCAGTCTTTCCTCAATTATTTCAACCGGTGAATTCTCGTCTTGTTCGTCATTCTTCATCCCTTTCTTTTCCGGTGGTTTCAATTCAAGTTTTTTTCGGTGTTGATCATATTCTTTCCTTGGATCAAGTGTTCTCCTTGCTCATTTGCCTCTCGCCATTCAATCATTTCGGAGTTCCGAAGACAGCTCAGGAGATTCGTCTGTGTTCCAATTGATTCGTGGTTGTCACCTCATTCAAATATTTCAATCGTTCCGGTGCATCATCTATCTGTTCAACATCCCTTTCCAACGTTATTTTTCTCTTCAGTGGGCCCTAACCCACAGGTCTTTTCCCAGGATCTTACCTGACTCTTCTAATTATTCCGGAGCTATTCTCAATTCTTTTCAAGTGTGACGTAAGAATGGATTCCATCAGTCACATGCCTTTTCCAAGATCAATTTCAAATCATTTCATTGTTGGCTCAACCTCTCTGTTTTTCATTCTTCCGGAGTATCTCATTAATTTTGGTGGTGTTTCTTTTCATCATTTGAAGATTGAAGAAGAGTTTTTCCTCTAAATCTTGCCGTTCTCTCGAAGTTTCGCGGTTCTAGCTTCATGCTATCCTCTCGAATTATTCCGTTTGTCAGATATTCTTTCTTACCCATCCGGAGTATGTCAGGAGTTGTTTTCCCATTTCTTTTCACCGGAGGCCATCATTCCAGTTATTCTTCTCTATTTATCCCGTGCTTCGTTCGAGTGTTCGTTAATCAGCTCATTGTCTCTTCGTTCTTTTGCATCTAAATCCCCTCTAGCATATTGGTTCTTCTAATTCTTCCCGGTGATTCATTCTCTTTCGCCAGTCATTTCCGAGTTCCTACGGTGGTTCGTTCAAGATTCTTTTTCCTTGATTATCACTTTAATTCCTTCGTTCTTTCGAATCCTACCGGTGGTTCATGAAGACTTTCTCAAGTTTTGTGCTATATTTTCCCCTTAATCATTTTCAAGAAGAATAAGTAATATGCAAAATCCATTGTTTGTCATCAATTTAATTTGATGAAGGATAAGCATACAATAAATCTTATTCTTATTTCATCCAAGTGAGTAATCCCTTCCTTCGGAGTTTGTTCTTGATGAATAAATTCTAGTTCCAAGTGTTTTCATCTTTTTTTTTTCCGGAGTTCAAATTTCCCTCGACCATCTCATCGGAACCTCCATCTAAATCATCGCAATGCTCATCTTATTCTTTCCTCCTTCATTCTATCTCATCATCCTTTTGTTACCGGAGTTCTTCATGGTGGTTCTTCATGATTTAATCTTTTCTTCAAGAATTCATCAAGATTTTGTTGCTGGAATTCAAGTATCTTTTCTTCTTGCATCTCGAAGTGCAATTAATTCTCCATATTCTTCTGAAGTGGAGTTTTGCATTTCTTCGTTCTTCTCAGCTATCCAATCATTTTCATTTGTGGCCGGTTATCACCTTATGATTTTGAGATGTTTTCCATAAGTCCACAACAATCTTATTCTTTCGTTGTTGATTTTCTCAACAACTTCAGTTCAAACCCTCCTTCTAAATTCTTTTCATTCCATTCTTCAATTCTTCCGGAGGTATTGCGTTGCTTATGTCGTCAAGTGTCATTCCATCTTGTGAAGTTCGTGTTCTATTCTTTCCATGTTCAACAGGTGTGGTTTCATAGTCTATCTGATTCCGTGAGCTTTCGATTCTCGTCATTCTTGTCGTTCCTCTCTTCTTCTCGAGTGCTCTCGATTCCTTGCTTCTTCTTTGAGTTCTTGTTTCACCTCACCCTTTTCCCTTCCGTCTCGGTCCTAAGATCTCGGGACGAGATCTCTTGTTAGTGGAGGAGTGTTGTAACGCCCCGGATTCGATGCGCCAGGTGTCCGTCAGTTATTCGCCGTCGTTGCCATGTCATGTGCTTGCGTGTTGCACTTTACCATGTCATCATCTGCATTTTATATCATGTCATCATGTGCATCGCATTTGCATACGTGTTCGTCTCATGCATCCGAGCATTTTCCCCGTTGTTCATTTTGCAATCCGGCACTCCTATGTCTCCCGGCGCCCCTTTTTACCTCTTTTCATGTGCGGGTGTTAAACGGTCTTGGAATGGACCGAGGTTTGCCAAGCGGCCTTGGTATAGCACCGGTAGACCGCCTATCAAGTTTCGTGCCATTTGGAGGTCGTTTGATACTCCAACGGTTAACCGGGTAACCGTAAAGCCTCCTTCTCTTTGCAACCCAACACCCTTCCAAAGTGGCCCAAAACCCATCTAACTCCCCTCCATGCTCTCGGTCGTTCGATCACGATCGTGTGGGCGAAAACCGTGCTCCATTTGGACTCTCCTGGCTCCCTCTACCTATAAATATGTGTCTCCCTCCGAAATTTCGGGTCCAACCCTAGTCTTCTTCATCCTCGCGCCGCCGGACACGTCTGCGCCGCCACCGGACATGTCAGTGCCGCCGCCCCCGCCGAATCGGCGCGCAACCTGTCCTGTCCGCGCCTCCCACAAGGCGGCCATGGGGTCCAAGCGGGCCACATGAGCTCAGCAGCTGCTCGCCGCCCGCTGGCCCGTCGGCCCGTCCGCCGCCTCGCCCGTCCCGCCTCCTCCTCGCGGCGTCGCCCCAGGCTGGCCAAGCACACGCCGCCCTGCTCCTCCAGCGACCAGCGCCGCCAGCCTCCCTTCGCCGCCGCCCGCGCTGGCTGGGCCGCCGCCACCGCTGGCTGGGCCGCCCGCCCGCGCTGCCCCGGCTCCACCGCCGCCGCCCGCCAGCCCGTCGCCTCCTCCGCGCCCTCCAGCCCGCCGCCAGCCTCCGCCGCGCCTCCCGTCGCCCCTCCGGCTCGCCGCCGGCCGGATCCGGTGAGATCCGGCCTAGGGGAGCCTCGCCGCCCTTCTTCCTCCCCCAGGGCGACGAACTCCGGCGAGATCCGCGCCGCTTTGAAAGCCGTGCCGAAGGTTGACTTTCCCCCCGAAATCCATCAAGTCCCCGATATTTTGTATTTTTTTGCTCATGTTCATCATGCCATAACTCTCTACATATTGCTCCGTTTCGTGCGTGTAGCATACCAAATTGTTCGCCTAGACGAGTACATCATTTCATCTCATTGCATCATTTTCATTTGAGTTCATCTTGATGCTTGAATCATCGTTGCAAGAGGGCTATGTGATGTTAGTTTCAGATTCTTATCAGAACATACACTTTTGTCATTTTTGCCATGATTGATGTGTGCACCCTATGAACTTGAGTCCTACATGTGTTTTGTAATATGCCATGCCATCTTTACATGGGTGTATGCCATGTATTTTTGTGATCTCTGTGGTGACTAGCACAAGCATGCAAACTAGGCTTCATGATGTTGCTGATTTCAGCCCCCGTTCTGCTGATATTTTTATGCCATGTAAACTTGATGCTACCGAGAGATCCATGCTTATTTTGAGTTACTTCAGTAAGGATGTTTTGAACATATGGTTATTCTCTATCCATCCATGCCCTTGTTTGCAATTATGGAGTAGTCTAGCTTGAGTCAATCGAGCTCTACTTTTGCTATAAAATGTTTCCTGGCAGATTGTTTACATGTTATTCAATTTTGCCAAGGTTGTTATTAGTGATCCATGCACCCTATGAACTTGCTATTGCCATGCTTAGCTTCATAAACATGTCTTCTTACTGTGAGTTTCCTTGCCATGCCATGTATTGCTCTGTGGTGAGTGGTTCAGGCTCACCGACATGCCTACTTATTGTTGTTCCTGCCATGTATGAAGCTGTCATATAACTTGCTACGTTTACATGGGGGTCATCATATTTTCTGATCCTTTTTGGCTCATGGTCAGTAAGGGACTTTTGTTCTATGCAATTATTAGATTCATCCAATGCCTTTGTTTGCCATGATAAGTTCCTGTAACATGTTGTTTGATAGCTCTAAACATTGCAACCTGATGTTAATTTCTGCAAAGTCTTAACTGTTATTATTTGCAATCTTGCCATGTGTGTTTGAGCATGTTCTAGTGATTTCTGGAGATAGCTCAGTGTTCATGTTTTGTCATGCTTTACTTGTACATCATGCCCATGCCTTTTGATCTTACGTTGAGGTGCTGTAGCATGTTGTTTTGGTGCTTGCAATATGCCTACTTGCTGTCATGGACAGATTGTTGTTATGTCTTGTATTGTGTATATGTGTTGAACCGTTGCTCCGTTTTGAGTGTGCTCTATATGAAACTTGCTTGTTTTTGCATGTAGCTTCATATTATCACGTTGCATTCATGTTTTTAGGTGTTTGCTTGATGTTGGTATGCATTTTGCATCAATGCCATGTTTAACTTGTTGTGCTCATATCTTCTAGGCCGTAGCTCCGAATCTAATGAACTTTATATGTAACTTGACTAGAATTTCGTGTAGATCATCGTGGTGCATCTTCACTTGCTGTTTAACAACTTGAACATAAGGTTTATTCGGATCTGGACCAATTTCGAAATTTGCATATGAGGACTTACCGGAATTGTTATATGTCGTTTCCGGCCTCATTTAAACTTGCCTTGATGTGTTGTTCTTGTTTGCATCACCACGAGTAGCCTCATCTAGCTTTGTCATGCATCATGCTTGTTGTGCATCATGTCTTGTCTATGTGTGGTGTGTTTACCTTGTTGTGTGCTTCTTGTTAGTTCCTGTTTCGTTGAGATCGTGAGGATTCGTTCGTCTACGCTTGGTTCGGCTTCATCCGTTCGTCTTCTTCATGGACTCGTTCTTCTTCCTAGCGGGATTTCAGGCAAGATGACCATCACCTTGGATCTCACTACTATCATTGCTATGCTAGTTGCTTCGTTCTATCGCTATGCTGCGCTACCTATTCGCTTGCTGCTCAAGCCTCCCCAAATTGCCATGAACCTCTAACCTTTGACACCATTCCTAGCAGACCGTTGCTTGGCTATGTTACCGCTTTGCTCAGCCCCTCTTATAGCATTGTTAGTTGCAGGTGAAGATGAAGTTTGTTCCTTGTTGGAACATGGAGATGTTGTTCCTTGTTGGAACATGTTTACTTGTTGGGATATCACAATATATCTTATTTTATTAATGCATCTATATACTTGGTAAAGGGTGGAAGGCTCAGCCTTATGCCTGGTGTTTTGTTCCACTCTTGCCGCCCTAGTTTCCGTCATATCGGTATTATGTTCCCGGATTTTGCGTCCCTAACGCGGTCGGGTGATTTATGGGACCCCCTTGACAGTTCGCTTTGAATAAGACTCCTCCAGCAAGGCCCAACATTGGTTTTACCATTTGCCTCACCACCACCTACATTTCCCTTGGGAGTAATTAACCCAAGGGTCATCTTTATTCAGCCCCCCGGGCCAATGCTTGTCTAAGTGTTGGTCCAAACTAGAGTGCTTTGCAGCGCCCCCTCAAGGAAACTTGGGGTTTGGTTTTAGTTGTACGGACTGCTCATCCGGTCGTGGCCTGAGACGAGATACGCGCGGCTACTATCAGGGTGTCGGCATGCCGGGAGGTCTTGCTGGTCTTGTTTTATTGCTGTCGAAATGTCTTGCGCGGGATTCCGAGACTGATCGGGTCTTCCGGGAGAAGGAATATCCTTCGTTGATCGCGAGCTTATCATGGGCTAAGTTGGGACACCCCTGCAGGTATAAACTTTCGAGAGCCGTGCCCGCGATTATGTGGCAGATGGGAATTTGTTAATATCCGGTTGTAGTAAACTTGAAGCAAACTCTTCTAAAATACACCAACGCGTAACCGTGAGTGTCTCTTTTTGGGGTTGATCGAGAGGAGAACACGGTTTCTTGGGTTATGTTTCACGTAAGTAGGAGTTCAGGATCACTTCTTGATCATTACTAGTTGACGACCGTTCCTTTGTTTCTCTTCTCGCTCTCATTTGCGTATGTTAGCCACCATACATGCTTAGTCGTTGCTGCAACCTCAGCACTTTATCCCTTCCTTTCCCATTAAGCTTTGCTAGTCTTGATACCCATGGTAATGGGATTGCTGAGTCCTCGTGGCTCACAGATTACTACACCACCAGTTGCAGGTACAGGTTTGCGATGATCATGACGCGAGAGCGATGTTTACTTGTTTTGGAGTTCTTCTTCTGCTTCTTCGATCAGGGGATAGGTTCCAGGTCGGCAGCCTGGGCTAGCAGGGTGGATGTCGTTTGAGTTTCTGTTTATGTTTCATCCGTAGTCGGATGTTGATCTTGAATATGATATTGATGTATTCTTGTGGCATTTGTGCCTTATGTATGTATCCCCGTCTATTATGTAATGTTCATGTAATGATATCCACCTTGCAAAAGCGTTTCAATATGCGGGTCTATCCTTGGTGGGACCGTCGAGTTCCTTTTGGATAGGGTCGCATATTGGGCGTGACAAAGGGGGACTCCTGAGCATCGCGACTCAGGAGCCTAACTTGTCACGTAGCCCCTCACTCCTTGATCACGTCCTGGTTTCCGGTCGGGGCTAACGGCGGCTGAGGTATGCGCGGGGCCGGGCTCTGCCGGCGCAGAACACAAGCAAGTAGGAAGGAAAAGCGCAAATTTCAAGGAATTCAAAAGCAAATGTTACAGTCCATAACTGTTATCACAACGCCAAATGCAAGTTTAAATGCCTCCCCGAGGCATGATACATGTGCAGGAATTAAAAGCAGAACAGGAGCCACAACGGAGTCACTTGTCGGCGGTGGAGCTGCGCGGAGTGGGTTTGCCTTGTGGAGCCACAGGGTTGGTAGCGCCCCGCTTCGGCTTGGTGCTGAAGGCCCGGAACTTCCCCAGCAGAGCCTCCGCATGACCCTTCACGGCCTCAGCAACGGCAGCGGCAAGCTCGCCGCTCGCTGGCTCCATCAGGCTGTCGAGGTCGGCGTTGGGATCGCGAAGATAGACGTGGGTGAGGACCCGCGTCAACGCCGCAGAAGACAAGACCGCGCGCCTCACCTCGGCCGGGGCGAGGCCAAGGCGACATCTTCAAGAGTGCGAACCAGAAGGAAGCAGCTTGGCGGGGCCGTCCTCTGCGCCGGCCAGCGGGCTCTCCAGGCCGCTATCGTAAAGCTCCCTTAGCAAGGTGCGAGCCTTCACCTCCATCTCCGTGAAGGCCACGCGATCCTCGGCAAGGACCCGTGCCTTGCCGTCCAGCTCGACCTTCCTCGCCTCCAACTCCTGCTCCAGCACGCCTAGGCGTTCACAGCGCTTCTTGAGCTTGGCGTCCCGATCCTTGACGGCCGCCTCACGAGCCTTCATGCCTTCCTCCTGCTCTTGGCGAAGGCGGGCCTCCTTGGCGAGCTGGTCCCGCAGGCCCTGCAGCTCGCTCTCCAGCGCCTTGCAGCGACCTTGGACATCGGCTACCTCCCCCAAGGCGGCGTCGTGAGCAGCTTTCGCCCCAAGGACAGCCTTCTTCTCCTCGTCACAAGCCGTCGAGGCCTGGACCAGCGCCGCCCGAATCGAAGCGTCGGAGCGAATCCAGCCAGAAGCCAGCTCCAAGCGCCCGACCACTAGACAAGGGTCGGCGCCCAAAAGATCCTGCCGCAACCGGTCCAGTTCGGCAGCAGCACGATCTAGAACGGTAGGAGGAGTCGGAGAGACAGCAGTCGGTGGGGTAGGAGGAGAAGGCGGCAGCGTGACCACAGTATCCTGAGGCGGAGCCTGCTGCGCCCCAACGGCTGTGGTGGCAGCATCAGGCAAGGTAACCTCAGGAGCCGCTTGGGCCGTAGGGGCTGAGCTCGCCCCAACCGGCTCAGCCAGGCCTCGTGAGGACGACCGGGCAGGAGAGGCCCGTGCATTGTGGTCACCTTCTTTCATGGCAGAGCGCTGCCCAGCACGGAACCTCGAAGATCCCTCGCTTCTTTGCATGGGCGCCAGCCTAGCCAAGAGATACATATGTCAAGCCTCAGCAGCAAAACAAGAAATAAGATAGGAATCAAGCACTTACTGGTCGTCGCTCGCGGGCTCGAGCAACCTCCGGCCATACTTGAAGCCCGAGAGCCGGCTGCAAGGATCAGCCTCAAGGAGCTCGGGAGCAGGAGGCGAGCCTGCGGATCGCCTCGAGGCCGGGGCAGACCCGCGGGGGATCATCCCAGTCCTATCCTTCTTCAGGATCAGGGGCAAGCTCCCGCCGCCCTGCTCGTCATCATCCTCGTCGTCGTCGTCGCTCGGTGAGAGGCGGAGAACGCGGGACTTGCGCCGAGGAGGGAGCCTCGACTCTCCGTCGGGCCGCCTCGAGTCAAGCCCTCCTTCCCGCTCCCCTTCTCCCTTCTCTTCGCCGGAGTCGCCGGAGGACACGTCCACCGGGTCCTCGGGAACCTCCGCGGGCACGGGCCCGTCCCCGTTGAAGACGGGCATGGACTCCACTACCTGCTCCCAGTCGTCGCGGAGGAACAGGGGCATAGGAGCGCCCTCCAACCTCGCCACGTCGCCCCCGACCAAAGAATGGAGAACCGCAGCCAGGTCTTCGTCGGCCAAGACCGCGGGGCTCGGGTGGGGCCTCCACATCGGAAGTGGGTACTGACGAAGCGGAGCCAGCTGGTGCTCCAGGAATTCCCTCAGCAGCGACGCGCCAGTCAGCTTTGCCGCTGCCATGCTGGCAGGCCTCAGATCCATGTCCATCTTCTCCAACACCGGCCTCGCGCGGGGGTCCATGAGCTCCACTCGAGACCAATCGTCGGAGTGCGTGGGGTGCTCCGTGGGCAAGATTAGCCGAGGGTGAATGCGCCCGACATCTACCAAGACCCACTTGCTCCTGAAGCCCTCAATCCTCTTCCCGGGGTTTGAAATGGCGATGGAGCTGCCGTACGCGGCGAAGCTCGCACACGCAGAGAGGGAACCACGAGAGGTCCGGAGGGAGAAATAGTGGCGCAGCAGGGCCACTGAGGGCTGCACCCCGACGTGACCCTCACAATAGTAGGCGAAGATCGCCAGAAGGAGAACATCGTTGGGGTGGAGATGCAGAGCTTGTAGCTTGTAATGGCCGAGGACAGAGAAGAAGAACTCGGAAAAGGGAGGCATCAGACCGGCAACAATGGCACTTACGAAGAGCCGGTAAAAGGTGCTCCCTTGGCCCTCAGGTAGGGCGGAGCCGGCCTTGACCACCTTCGCCCCGTCGATGCCCTGCACCGCCGCCATCTGGCGCACCCGGGCAAGGCTCGCCTCCGACACGTTCGGCGAGTCCAGGGCAGGCGAGTACCAAGCTCCGACCGGGGTCTGCCGAGGCGCCATGCCTTGCTAGGGCTTGTAGTCGAAGTGGATCTGAAGATTTCGGAGGCAGGAAGGAGAGGCGCAAGAAAGGGGATCTGAGCAGTAACCAGAGAGAAAGGGAAGCAAAGCCTAGGCAGACGCCGCTCCTTTATCAACTCGTGCGGTTGCTGAGGCACCCACGTCCAATCAACCGCCACGCGGCGCCCAAGGCCGCAGGCTGTTAGGGCCCGCAGCGCTTCGCACTTGCCCCTTCGCCTCTCTGCTCGGCCAAGCCCGGGCACGCCTTGGGCCTGGGGGCTACTGTCGGCGTTCTGGGAATGGGGGTCCCCAGACTTGCCTGCCTGCGGCCTGCGGCGTGGCTCAAAAGGGGGCCCAGCACGGCCCATATTCATCAACACAAGCTCAAGACCTCGCGAGGGGCCAAGCCTCATGGGCGGACGACGGGGAGCTTCTCGAGCACGGCCTCATTAGGCTAGCTCGCGAGGAGACGGAGAGATCAAGGCGGGTACCTCACGAGGTGCCCATGACGCAAGCCATGACGACCAAGGGCGCCAGCGTGCGCGCGCCACCAGCAGTGTCCTCCTTTCCTCTTTGGTGCAAAGGGAGCAAGCACAAAGTAGAGCATCAAGCAAAGCGCCCATTTCGTGCAACAAGACCAAGACCAGCCTAACGGCAGGAAGTAAGTCATTGTGGAGCCCAAGCCGGCGTCACCACCAGAGCCTTTGACAGGCCAGGACCAACTTTAGTCAGGATAAGTGTACCAGATGTTCCCCTTCAAAATGGCCAATTGTTGGCGCCCTTCCCGCTCAATATTTGGGAAGAGGCCCAAGGCCTTTGCCTATAATAGAACTAGCCTCCCACAGGGTAGAGGCATCTTGAGCTTAGGCTTGATCTAGAAGAGCAAGAAGCAATCTTGGAGAGAGAGAGAGAGAGAGAGAGAGAGAGAGCGACCGAACTCCTTCTAGCAGTTCATCACCCGGCCAAGAACAGACCCTCGTGAGGCTGTTCTTCCTTGTATTGTTCATCACCATCAGCCCAAGAGGCAATCCACCACACCACAAACTAGAGTAGGGTATTACACCACAATGGTGGCCCGAACTAGTATAAACCTCGTGTCTCTTGTGTTGTTCCTTTCGTAGTTTAGATCCTAGCGAGGCGGCGGTGTACAGGTAGGTAGAGAGCGAGATCTCCGCGCGCACCCCAGTGTTCGAACCTCAAGGGTCTGCCGGAACCCGAAATCCGACAAGCACAAAAATGAACACAACACTCCTGTTGTTCTATGTTGGTACGAGAAAAAAACTTGAAAGCAATAAGAGGCAATGGATATCATTTCGTCCCCAAAGGTGGGACGTTCCCTACAGAAAACCATCATGCTTGTTGTGAGAAGCTCCGTTTTGTGAGAAGCATATACCCAAACCTGCCTCAAATGGGATAAAATTTGTACCACGACATGTTGATGCCGCTCCATGATAGCATGCCAAGTTTCATGAATTCCAGACGAGTTTTGGATTTAGTAGAATTTAAAAACCAGGCATGTCAATGTTTTGCCGGCAATCAACAGTGCCCTGGTGTTTGAAATTCATTCCCGTTTCTTACATGGGACCTAAGCATGCACCCAAGGATACAGATTTGTTTTTTCAACCAATTTATATGCACTGGAGCATGCGCATGTAGTTCAAATTTGAATTATGCACATAAATGCATTGAAAACTCAATTAATGCATAAAAATGTCCAAACAAACCCATAAAAATCACAAAAATTCACACAACACTCATGTTGTTCTATGTTGGCACGAGAAAAAAACTTGAAAGCAATAAGAGGCAATGGATATTGTTTCGTCTCCAAAGGTAGGACGTTCCCTACCGAAAACCATCATGCTTGTTGTGAGAAGCTCCAGTTCGTGAGAAGCATATACCCACACCTGCCTCAAATGGGACAAAATTTGTACTACAGCATGTTGATGCCGCTCCATGATAGCATGCCAAGTTTCATGAATTCCAGACGAGTTTTGGATTTCATAGAATTTAAAAACCAAGCATCTCAATGTTTTGCCGGCAATCAACGGTGCCCTGGTGTTTGAAATTCATTCCCATTTCTTGCATGGGACCTAAGCATGCACCCAAGGACACCGATTTGATTTCTCAACCAATTTATATGCACTGGAGCATGCACAGGTAGTTCAAATTTGAATTATGCACATAAATGCATTGAAAACTCACTTAATGCATAAAAATGTCCAAACGAACCCCGAAAAATCACAAAAAGTCACACAACACTCCTGTTGTTCTACGTTGGCATGAGAAAAAAACTTGAAAGCAATAAGAGGCAATGGATATCATTTCGTCCCCAAAGGTGGGACGTTTCCTACCGAAAACCATCATGCTTGTTGTGAGAAGCTCTGGTTTTTGAGAAGCATATACCCAAACCTGCCTCAAATGGGTCAAAATTTGTACCACGGCATGTTGATGCCGCTCCATGATAGCATGCCAAGTTTCATGAATTCCAGACGAGTTTTGGATTTAATAGAATTTAAAAACCAGGCATCTCAAAGTTTTGCCGGCAATCAACGATGCCCTGGTGTTTGAAATTCATTCCCATTTCTTGCATGGGACCTAAGCATGCACCCAAGGACACATATTTGATTTTTCAACCAATTTATATGCACTGGAGCATTCGCATGTCGTTTAAATTTGAATTATGCACATAAATGCATTAAAAACTCAGTTAATGCATAAAAATGACCAAACGAACCCCGAAAAATCACAAATATTCACACAACACTCCTGTTGTTCTATGTTGGGACGAGAAAAAAACTTGAAAGCAATAAGAGGCAATGGATATCGTTTCGTCCCCAAAAGTGGGACGTTCCCTACCGAAAACCTTCATGCTTGTTGTGAGAAGCTCCGGTTTGTGAGAAGCATATACCCAAACATGCCTCAAATGGGATAAATTTTGTACCATGGCATGTTTATGCCACACCATGATAGCATGCCAAGTTTCATGAATTCCAGAAGAGTTTTGGATTTGATATAATTTAAAAACAAGGCATCTCAATGTTTTGCCGGCAATCAACGGTGCCCTGGTGTTTGAAATTCATTCCCATTTCTTACATGGGACCTAAGCATGCACCCAAGGACACATATTTGTTTTTTCAACCAATTTAAATGGACTGGAGCATGCGCATGGAGTTCAAATTTGAATTATGCACATAAATGCATTGAAAACTCACTTAATGCATAAAAATGTCCAAACGAACCCCAAAAAATCACACAACACTCCTGTTGTTCTATGTTGGCACGAGAAAAAAAACAAGAAAGCAATAAGAGGCAATGGATATCGTTTCGTCCCCAAAGGTGGGACGTTCCCTACCGAAAACGATCATGCTTGTTGTGAGAAGCTCCGGTTCGTGAGAAGCATATACCCAAACCTGCCTCAAATGGGACAAAATTTGTACCATAGCATGTTGATGCCGCTCCATGATAGCATGCCAAGTTCCATGAATTTTAGACGAGCTTTGGATTTAATAGATTTTAAAAACCAGGCATCTCAATGTTTTGCCGGCAATCAACAGTGCCCTCGTGTTGGAAATTCATTCCCATTTCTTGCGTGGCATGCACCCAAGGACAAAGATTTGAGTTTTCAACCAATTAATATATGCACTAGAGCATGCGCATGTAGTTTAAATTTGAATTATGCACATAAATGCATTGAAAATCAGTTAATGCATAAAAATGTCCAAACGAACCCCGAAAAATCACAAAAATACACACAACACTCCTGTTGTCCTATGTTATCACGAGAAAAAAACTTGAAAGCCATAAGAGGCAATGGATATCGTTTCGTCCCCAAAGGTGGGACATTCCCTACCGAAAACCATCATGCTTGTTGTGAGAAGATCCGGTTTGTGAGAAGCATATACCCAAACCTGCCTCAAATGGGACAAAATTTGTACCACGGCATGTTGATGCCGCTCCATGATAGAATGCCAAGTTTCATGAATTCCAGACAAGGTTTGGATTTAATAGAATTTAAAAACCAGGCATCTCAAAGTTTTGCCGGCAATCAACGGTGCCCTGGTGTTTGTAATTAATTCCCATTTCTTGCATGGGACCTAAGCAGGCACCCAAGGACACATAATTGATTTTTCAACCAATTTATATGCACTGGAGCATGCATATGTAGTTTAAATTTGAATTATGCACATAAATGCATTGAAAACTCACTTAATGCATAAAATATCCAAATGAACCCCGAAAAATAACAAAAATTCACACAACACTCCTGTTATTCTATGTTGGCACAAGAAAAAAACTTGAAAGCAATAAGAGGCAATGGATATTGTTTCCTCCCCAAAGGTGGGACGTTCCCTACCGAAAACCATCATGCTTGTTGTGAGAAGTTCCAGTTCGTGAGAAGCATATACCCAAACCTGCCTCAAATGGGCCAAAATTTGTACCACGGCATGTTGATGCCGCTCCATGATAGCATGCCAAGTTTCACGAATTCCAGAAGAGTTTTGGATTTAATAGAATTTAAAAACCAGGTATCTCAATGTTTTGCCGGCTATCAACGGTGCCCTGGTGTTTGAAATTCATTCACATTTCTTGCATGGGACCTAAGCATGCACCCAAGGAAACAGATTTGTTTTTTCAACCAATTTATATGCACTGGAGCATGCGCATTTAGTTCAAATTTGAATTATGCACATAAATGCATTGAAACTCACTTAATGCATAAAAATGTCCAAACGAACCCCGAAAAATCACAAAAATTCACACAACACTCCTGTTGTTCTATGTTGGCACCAGAAAAAAACATGAAAGCAATAAGAGGCAATGGATATCGTTTCGCCCCCAAAGGTGGGACGTTCCATACTGAAAACGATCATGCTTGTTGTGAGAAGCTCCGGTTTGTGAGAAGCATATACCTAAACCTGCCTCAAATGGGACAAATTTTGTACCACGGCATGTTGATGCCGCTCCATGATATCATGCCAAGTTCCATGAATTTTAGACGAGTTTTGGATTTAATAGAATTTAAAAACCAGGCATCTCAATGTTTTGCCGGCAATCAACAGTGCCCTGGTGTTTGAAATTCATTCCCATTTCTTGCATGGGACCTAAGCATGCCCCCAAGGACAAAGACTTGAGTTTTAAACCAATTTATATGCACTAGAGCATGCGCATGTAGTTTAAATTTGAATTATGCACATAAATGCATTGAAAACTCACTTAATGCATAAAAATGTCCAAACGAACCCCGAAAAATCACAAAAATTCACACAACACTCGTGTTGTCCAATGTTGGCACTAGAAAATAAACTTGAAAGCAATAAGAAGCAATGGATATCGTTTCGTCCCCAAAGGTGAGACGTTCCCTACCGAAAACCATCATGCTTGTTGCGAGAAGCTCCGGTTTGTGAGAAGCATATACCCAAACCTGCCTCAAATGGGACAAAATTTGTACCGGCATGTTCATGCCGCTCCATGATAGCATGCCAGCTAAGCATGCACCCAAGGACACAGATTTGATGTTTCAACCAATTTATATGCACTAGAGCATGCGCATGTAGTTCAAATTTGAATTATGCACATAAATGCATTGAAAACTCACTTAATGCATAAAAATGTCCAAACGAACCCCGAAAAATCACAAAAATTCACACAACACTCGTGTTGTCCAATGTTGGCACTAGAAAATAAACTTGAAAGCAATAAGAGGCAATGGATATCGTTTCGTCCCCAAAGGTGAGACGTTCCCTACCGAAAACCATCATGCTTGTTGTGAGAAGCTCCGGTTTGTGAGAAGCATATACCCAAACCTGCCTCAAATGGGACAAAATTTGTACCGGCATGTTAATGCCGCTCCATGATAGCATGCCAGCTAAGCATGCACCCAAGGACACAGATTTGATGTTTCAACCAATTTATATGCACTAGAGCATGCGCACGTAGTTCAAATTTGAATTATGCACATAAATGCATTGAAAACTCACATAATGCATAAAAATGTCCAAACAAACCCCGAAAAATCACAAAAATTCACACAACACTCTTGTTGTCCCATGTTGGCATGAGAGAAAAACTTGAAAACAATAAGAGGCAATGGATATCGTTTCGTCCCCAAAGGTGGGACGTTCCCTACCGAAAACCATCATGCTTGTTGTGAGAAGGTCCGGTTTGTGAGAAGCATATACCCAAACCTGCCTCAAATGGGACAAAATTTGTAGCACGGCATGTTGATGCCGCTCCATGATAGCATGCCAAGTTTCATGAATTCCGACAAGTTTTGGATTTAATAGAATTTAAAACCAGGCATCTCAAAGTTTTGCTTAAGCAATCAACGGTGCCACAGTGTTTGAAATTCATTCCCATTTCTTGCATGGGACCTAAGCATGCACCCAAGGACACAGATTTGATTTTTCAACCAATTTATATGCACTGGAGCATGCGCATGTAGTTCAAATTTGAATTATGCACATAAATGCATTGAAAATTCACTTAATGCATAAAAATGTCCAAACTAACCCCAAAAAATCACAAAAATTCACACAACACTCTTGTTGTTATATGTTGACACGAGAAAAAATTGAAAGCAATAAGGGGTAATGGATATCGTTTCGTCCCCAAAGGTGGGACGTTCCCTACCGAAAACGATCATGCTTGTTGTGAGAAGCTCCTGTTTGTGAGAAGCATGTACCCAAACTTGCCTTAAATAGGAAAAAATTTGTACCACGACATGTTCATGCCACTCCATAATAGCATGCCAAATTCCATGAATTTTAGACGAGTTTTGGATTTAATGGAATTTAAAAACCAGGCATCTCAATGTTTTGCCGGCAATCAACGGTGCCCTGGTGTTTGAAATTCATTCCAATTTCTTGCATGGGACCTAAGCATGCACCCAAGGACACAGATTTGAGTTTTCAACCAATTTATATGCACTGGAGCATGCACATGTAGTTTATATTTGAATTATGCACATAAATGCATTGAAAACTCACTTAATGCATAAAAATGTCCAAACGAACCCCGAAAAATCACAAAAATTCACACAACACTCCTGTTGTCCTATGTTGCCATGAGAAAAAAAAACTTGAAAGCAATAAGAGGCAATGGATATCGTTTCGTCCCCAAAGGTGGGACGTTCCCTACCGAAAACAATCATGCTTCTTGTGAGAAGCTCCGGTTTGTGAGAAGCATATACGCAAACCTGCCTCAAATGGGACAAAATTTGTACCACGGCATGTTGATGCCGCTCCATGATAGCATGCCAAGCTTCATGAATTCCAGACGAGTTTTGGATTTAATAGAATTTCAAAACCAGGCATCTCAATGTTTTTCCAGCAATCAACATTGCCCTGGTGTTTGAAATTAATTCTCATTTCTTGCGTGGGACCTAAGCATGCACCCAAGGACACAGATTTGATTTTTCGACCAATATATATGCACTGGAGCATGCGCATGTAGTTCAAATTTGAATTATGGACATAAATGTGTTGAAAAGTCACTTAATGCATGTCCAAACGAACCCTGAAAAATCACAAAAATTCACACAACACTCCTGTTGTCCAATGTTGGCACGAGAAAAATACTTGAAAGCAATAAGAGGTAATCGATACCGTTTCGTCCCCAAAGGTGGGACGTTCCCTACCGAAAATCATCATGCTTGTTGTGAGAAGCTCCGGTTTGTGAGAAGCATATAGCAAAACCTTCCTCAAATGGGACAAAATTTGTACCACGGCATGTTGATGCCGCCCCATGATAGCATGCCAAGTTTCATGAATTCCAGACGAGTTTTGGATTTAATAGAATTTAAAACCAGGCATCTCAAAGTTTTGCCGGCAATCAACGGTGCCCTGGTGTTTGAAATTCATTCCCATTTCTTGCATGGGACCTAAGCATGCACCCAAGGACACATATTTGATTTATCAACCAATTTATATGCACTGGAGCATGCGCATGTAGTTCAAATTTGAATTATGCACATAAATGCATTGAAAACTAACTTAATGCATAAAAATGTCCAAACGAACCTCGAAAAATCACAAAAAATCACACAACACTCCTTTTGTTCTATGTTGACACGGGAAAAAACCTTGAAAGCAATAAGTGGCAATGGATATCGTTTCGTCCCCAAAGGTGGGACATTCCCTACCAAAAACGATCATGCTTGTTGTGAGAAGCTCTGGTTTGTGAGAAGCATATACCCAAACCTGCCTCAAATGGGATAAAATTTGTACCACGGCATGTTGATGCCACTCCATAATAGCATGCCAAGTTCCATGAATTTTAGACGAGTTTCGGATTTAATAGAATTTAAAAACCAGGCAGCACAATTTTTTGCCGGCAATCAACGGTGCCCTGGTGTTTGAAATTCATTCCCATTTCTTGTATGGGACCTAAGCATGCACCCAAGGACAACGATTTGAATTTTCAACCAATTTATATGCACAGGAGCATGCGCATGTAGTTTAAATTTGAATTATGCACATAAATGCATTGAAAACTCACTTAATGCATAAAAAGGTCCCAACGAACCCCAAAAAAATCACAAAAATTCACACAACACTCCTGTTGTCCTATGTTGGCACGAGAAAAAAACTTTAAAGCTATAAGGGGCAATGGATGTCGTTTCGTCCCGAAAGGTGGGACGTTCCCTACCGAAAACCATCATGCTTGTTGTGAGAAGCTCCGGTTTGTGAGAAGCATATACCCAAACCTGCCTCCAATGGGACAAAATTT
This sequence comes from Aegilops longissima, assembly GCA_021605205.1. NCBI lineage: Eukaryota > Viridiplantae > Streptophyta > Magnoliopsida > Poales > Poaceae > Aegilops > Aegilops longissima. Next base: position 338,970,985 of record CM038679.1, read on the forward strand.
GTACCACGGCATGTTGATGCCGCTCCATGATAGCATGCCAAGTTTCAAGAATTCCAGACGAGTTTTGGATTTAATAGAAAATAAAAACCAGGCATCTCAATGTTTTGCCGGCAATCAACGGTGCCCTGGTGTTTGAAATTCATTCCCATTTCTTGCATGGGACCTAAGCATGCACCAAAGGACACATATTTCATTTTTCAACCAATTTATATGCATTGGAGCATGCGAATGTAGTTTAAATTGGAATTATGCACATAAATGCATTGAAAACTCACTTAATGCATGTCCAAACGAACACTGACAAATCACAAAAATTCACACAACACTCCCGTTGTCCTATGTTGGCACGAGAAAAAAAACTTGAAAGCAATAAGAGGCAATTGATATCGTTTCGTCCCCAAAGGTAGGACGTTCCCTACCGAAAACCATCATGCTTGTTGTGAGAAGCTCCGGTTTGTGAGAGGCATATACCCAGACCTGCCTCAAATGGGACAAAATTTGTACCACGGCATGTTGATGCCGCTCCATGATAGCATGCCAAGTTTCATGAATTCCAGACGAGTTTTGGATGTAATAGAATTTAAAAACCAGGCATCTCATTGTTTTGCCGGCAATCAACGGTGCCCTGATGTTTGAAATTCATTCCCATATCTTTCATCGGACCTAAGCATGCACCCAAGGAGACAGATTTGATTTTTCAACCAATTTATATGCACTGGAGCATGCGCATGTAGTTCAAATTTGAATTATGCACATAAATGCATTGAAAACTCACTTAATGCATAAAAATGTCCAAACGAACCCCGAAAAATCACAAAAATTCACACAACACTCCAGTTGTTCTATGTTGGCACGAGAAGAAAACTTGAAAGCAATAAGAGGCAACGGATATCATTTCGTCCCCAAAGGTGGGATGTTCCCTACCGAAAACCATCATGCTTGTTGTGAGAAGCTCCGGTTTGTGAGAAGCATATACCCAAACCTGCCTCAAATGGGACAAATTTTGTACCACGGCATGTTGATGCCGCTCCATGATATCATGCCAAGTTTCATGAATTCCACACCAATTTTGGATTTAATAGAATTTAAAAATCAGGCATCTCAATATTTTGACGGCAATCAACGGTGCCCTGGTGTTTCAAATTCATTCCCATTTCTTGCATGGGACCTAAGCATGCACCCAAGGACACATATTTGATTTTTCAACCAATTTATATGCACTGGAGCATGCGCATGTAGTTCAAATTTGAATTATGCACATAAATGCATTGAAAACTCACTTAATGAATAAAAATATCCAAACAAACCCCGAAAAATCACAAAAATTCACACAACACTCATGTTGTTCTATGTTGGCACGAGAAAAAAACTTGAAAGAAATAAGAGGCAATGGATATCATTTCGTCGCCAAAGGTGGGACGTTCCCTACCGAAAACCATCATGCTTGTTGTGAGAAGCTCCGGTTTGTGAGAAGCATATACCCAAACATGCCTCAAATTGGTCAAAATTTGTACCACAGCATGTTGATGCCGCTCCATAATAGCATGCCAAGTTTCATGAATTCCAGAAAAGTTTTGGATTTGATAGAATTTAAAAAACAGGCATCTCAATGTTTTGCTGGCAATCAACGGTGCCCTGGTGTTTGAAATTCATTCCCATTTCTTGCATGGGACCTAAGCATGCACCCAAGGACACATATTTGATTTTTCAACCAATTTATATGCATTGGAGCATGCGCATGTAGTTCAAATTTGAATTATGCACATAAATGCATTGAAAACTCACTTAATGCATAAAAATGTCCAAACGAACCGCGAAAAATCACAAAAATTCACACCAAACTCCTGTTGTTCTATGTTGGCACGAGAAAAAAACATGAAAGCAATAAGAGGCAATGGATATCATTTCGTCCCCAAAGGTGGGACATTCCCTATTGAAAACCATCATGCTTGTTGTGAGAAGCTCCGGTTTGTGAGAAACATATACCCAAACCTGCCTCAGGTGGGACAAAATTTGTACCACGGCATGTTGATGCCGCTCCATTATAGCATGCGAAGTTTCATGAATTCCAGACAAGTTTTGGATTTGATAGAATTTAAAAAACAGGCATCTCAATGTTTTGCCGGCAATCAACGGTGCCCTGGTGTTTGAAATTCATTCCCATTTCTTGCATGGGACCTAAGCATGCACCCAAGGACACAGATTTGATTTTTCAACCAATTTATATGCACTGCAGCATGCGCATGTAGTTCAAATTTGAATTATGCACATAAATGCATTGAAAACTCACTTAATGCATAAAAATGTCCAAATGAACCCCGAAAAATCACAAAAAATCACACAACACTCCTGTTGTTCTACGTTGGCACGAGAAAAAAACTTGAAAGCAATAAGAGGCAATGGATATTGTTTCGTCGCCAAAGGTGGGACGTTCCCTACCGAAAACCATCATGCGTGTTGTGAGAAGCTTCGGTTTGTGAGAAGCATATACCCAAACATGCCTCAAATGGGACAAAATTTGTACCATGGCATGTTGATGCCGCTCCATGATTGCATGCTAAGTTTCATGAATTCCAGACAAGTTTTGGATTTGATAGAATTTAAAAAACAGGCATCTCAATGTTTTGCCGGCAATCAACGGTGCCCTGGTGTTTGAAATTCATTCCCATTTCTTGCATGGGACCTAAGCATGCACCCAAGGACACATATTTGATTTTTCAACCAATTTATATGCATTGGAGCATGCGCATGTAGTTCAAATTTGAATTATGCACATAAATACACTGAAAACTCACTGTCACGCCCAATATGCGACCCTATCCAAACGGAACTCGAAGGTCCCACCAAGGATAGACCCGCATATTGAAACGCTTTTGCAAGGTGGATATCATTACATCAACATTACATAATAGTGGGGATACATACATAAGGCACGAGTGCCACAAGAATACATCAACATCATATACAAGATCAACATCCGACTACGGATGAAACACAAACAGAAGCTTAAACGACATCCACCCTGCTAGCCCAGGCTGTCGACCTGGAACCTATCCCCTGATCGAAGAAGCAGAAGAAGAACTGCAACACAAGTAAACATCGCTCTCGCGTCATGATCATCGCAAACCTGCACCTGCAACTGATGGTGTAGTAATCTGTGAGCCACGTGGACTCAAAGAATCCCATTACCATGGGTATCAAGACTAGCAAAGCTTAATGGGAAAGGAAGGGGTAAAGTGGTGAGGTTGCAGCAGCGGCTAAGCATATATGGTGGCTAACATACGCAAATGAGAGTGAGAAGAGAAACAAAGGCACGGTCGTCAACTAGTAGTGATCAAGAAGTGATCCTGAACTCCTACTTACATTCAGACATAACCCAGAAACCGTGTTCTCCTCTCGATCAACCTCGAAAAGAAACACTCATGGCTACGCACACGGTTGGTGTATTTTAGAAGAGTTTACTTCAAGTTTACTACAACCGGATATTAACAAATTCCCACCTGCCACATAACCGCGGGCACGGCTCTCGAAAGTTTATACCCTGCAGGGGTGTCCCAACTTAGCCCATGATAAGCTCTCGTGATCAACGAAGGGTATTCCTTCTCCCCGGGAAGACCCGATCAGTCTCGGAATCCGCTACAAGACATTTCGACAAAGAATAAAACAAGACCAAAGAAGACCGCCCGATCGCCGACAATCCCGATAGGAGCTGCACATATCTCGTTCTCGTGGCTACACCGGATGAGACAGGCTACGAGTAAAACCAAGCCTCGAGTTTCCCGTGGTGGCCCAAGAGCGTGCTCGGTTCGAACCAGCACTTAGAGAAGCACTAGCCTAGGGGGGCTAAAATAAAGATGACCCTCGGGCCCGAAACCAAGGGAAAAGTAGGTGGTGGTGAGGCAAATGGTAAAACCAATGTTGGGCCTTCTTGGAGGAGTCTTATTCAAAGCGAACTGTCAAGGGGTCCCATAAATCACCCGACCGCGTTAGGGACGCAAAATCCGGGAACATAACACCGATATGACGGAAACTAGGCGGCAAGAGTGGAACAAAACACCGGGCATAAGGCCGAGCCTTCCACCCTTTACCAAGTATATAGATGCATTAATTAAATAAGATATATTGTGATATCCCAACAAGTAAACATGTTCCAACAAGGAACAACATCTCAATATTCCAACAAGGAACAAACTTCATCTTCACCTACAACTAACAACGCTATAAGAGGGGCTGAGCAAAACGGTAACATAGCCAAGCAACGGTTTGCTAGGAAGGGTGACAAAGGTTAGAGGTTCATGGCAATTTGGGAGGCTTGATAAGCAAGTGGTAGGTAACGCAGCATAGCGGTAGAACGAAGCAACTAGCATAGCAATGATAGTAATGAGATCCAAGGTGACGGTCATCTTGCCTGAAATCCCGCTAGGAAGAAGAACGAGTCCATGAAGAAGACGAACGGATGAAGCCGAACCAAGCGTAGACGAACGAATCCTCACGATCGCAACGAAACGGGAACTAACAAGAAGAAGCACACAACATAGTAAACACACCACACATAGACATGGCATGATGCACAACAAGCATGATGCATGACAAATCTAGATGAGGCTACTCATGGCAAGAGATGATGCAAACAAGAACAACACATCAAAGCAAGTTATAAATGAGGCCAGGAACAACATATAACAATTCCGGTAAGTCCTCATATGCAAATTTCGAAATTGGTCCAGATCTGAATAAACCTTATGTTCAAGTTGTTAAACAGCAAGTTAAGATGCACCACGATGATCTACATGAAATTCTAGTCAAGTTACATATAAAGTTCATTAGATTCGGAGCTACGGCCTAGAAGATATGAGCAAAACAAGATAAGCATGACATTGATGCAAAATGCATGCAAACATCAAGCAAACACCTCAAAACAAGGATGCAACATGATAATATGAAGCTGCATGCAAAATCAATCAAGTTTCATATAGAGCACACTCAAAACGGAGCAACGGTTCAACACATACACCCTATACAAGTCATGACAACAATCTGTCCATAACAGCAAGTAGGCATATTGCAAGCATCAAAACAACATGCTACAGGACCTCAACAAGAAAACAAAAGGCATGGGCATGATGTACAGGTAATGCATGACAAAACATGAACACTAAGCTATCTCCAAAAATCACTAGAACATGCTCAAAAGGACATGGCAAGATTGCAAATAATAACAGTTTCAGGCATTGCAGAAAATAACATCAGGTTGCAATGTTTAGAATTATCAAACAACATGTTACAGGAACTTATCACTGCAAACAAAGGCATGGAATGAACCTACTAATTGCATAGAACAAAAGTCCTTTAGTGACCATGAGCCAACAAGGATCAGAAGATATGATGGCACCCATGTAAACATAGCAAGTTATATTACAGATTCATACAAGGCAGGAACAACAATAAGTAGGAATGTTGGTGAGATTGAACCACTCACCACAGAGCAATACATGGCATTTAAAATCAAATCACAGTAAGAAGACATGGCATAGAAGCTATACATGGCAAGAAAAACATCATAGCATACACGGATCAACTACAACAACCTTGGCAAAATTGAATAACATGTAAACAACCTGCCAGGAAACATTTTATAGCAAAAGTGGAGCTCGATTGACTCAAGCTAGACTACTCCATAATTACAAACAAGGGAATGGATGGATAGCGAATAACCATATGTTCAAAACATCCTTACTGAAGTATCTCAAAATAAGCATGGATCTCTCGGTAGCATCAAGTTTACATGGCATAAAAATATCAGCAGAACAGGGGCTGAAATCAGCAACGTCATGAAGCCTAGTTTGCATGCTTGTGCTAGTCACCACAGAGATCACAAAAATACATGGCATACACCCCTGTTAAGATGGCATGGTATACTACAAAACACATGTAGGACTCAAGTTCATAGGGCGCACACATCAATCATGGCAAAAATGACAAAAGTGCATTTTCTGATAAGAATCTGAAACTACCATCACATAGCCCTCTTCTAACAGCATTTCGGGCATCAAGATGAGCTCAAATGAAAATGATGCAATGAGATGAAATGATGTACTCGTCGAGGCGAACAATTCTACATATTACACGCACGAAACGGAGCAACGGATGCAGAGATACGATGCAATGAAGATGCAACAAAATTAATGGCAGAAAATGACTTAGTGGAATTCGGGGAAGGAGAAGAAAGTCAACCGAGGATATCCGATCGGATCGGCGGGGAAACCGAGGACCGCCGGAGATGGACGGCGCCGACGACGAGGCCGGAGAGGGCCGGGCGCAGGGTCGCGGAGGAGGTCGCCAGCGGAGGGCGGCGCCGGGCGGGGGAGCAGCGGCAAAGCGAGGCGGAGGCGCCAGCCGAAGCCGGGCGGCGCGGGAGCGGCCGGCGGCGTAGGGGCGCCGCCTCGAGCGCGCGCGCAGCGCGGAACGCTTCGGTGCAGCAAGCGCGCTGCATGTGGGCGGCGGCGGAGAGATGCGGGCCATGGGCGACCACGGGCCGGGCGGGCGGGCAGCGCGCTGGGCGGCGCGGGAGCCCACATGGCGGCGGCGATAAGCGCGGGCGGCGGCGCGCGATTTGTCCGGTGGGCGCGGACATGTCCGGGCGCGGCAGGGGCGATTTGATCTAGGGTTTTGGGGATTCATCCGCGAATTTGGAAGGGGAAGGCATATATATAGGTAGAGGGAGCTAGGAGAGTCCAAATGAGGTGCGGTTTTCGCCCACACGATCGTGATCGAACGACCGAGAGCATGGAGGGGAGTTTGCTGGGTTTTGGGCCACTTTGGAAGGGGTGTTGGGCTGCAAAGTGAAGGAGGCTTTTACGGTTACCCGGTTAACCGTTGGAGTACCAAACGCCCTCCAAATGATCCGAAACTTGACAGGCGGTCTACCGGTGCTATACCAAGGCCGCTTGGCAAACCTCGGTCCATTCCGATACCATTTAATACCCGCACCAAAGAAGAGGCAAAAAGGGGGCGCCGGGAGACATAGGAGTGCCGGATTGCAAAACGGACAACGGGGAAAATGCTCGGATGCATGAGACGAACATGTATGCAAAATGAAATGCACATGATGACATGGCAAAATGCAACACGCAAGCAAATGACATGGCAACGCCGACGAATAACTGGAAGACACCTGGCGCATCGAATCCAGGGCGTTACACTCACTTAATGCATAAAAATGTCCAAACGAACCCCGAAAAATCACAAAAATTCACACCAAACTCCTGTTGTTCTATGTTGGCACGAGAAAAAAACATGAAAGCAATAAGAGGCAATGGATATCATTTCGTCCCCAAAGGTGGGACATTCCCTATTGAACACGATCATGCTTGTTGTGAGAAGCTCCGGTTTGTGAGAAGCATATACCCAAACCTGCCTCAAATGGGACAAAAATTGTACTACGGCATGTTGATGCCGCTCCATTATAGCATGCCATGTTTCATGAATTCCAGACAAGTTTTGGATTTGATAGAATTTAAAAAACAGGCATCTCAATGTTTTGCTCGCAATCAACGGTGCCCTGGCGTTTGAAATTCATTCCCATTTCTTGCATGGGACCTAAACATGCACCCAAGGACACAGATTTGATTTTTCAACCAATTTATATGCACTGGAGCATGCGCATGTAGTTCAAATTTGAATTATGCACATAAATGAATTGAAAAGTCACTTAATGTATAAAAATGTCCAAACGAACCCCGAAAAATCACAAAAAATCACACAACGCTCCTGTTGTTCTACGTTGCCACGAGAAAAAAACTTGAAAGTAATAAGAGGCAATGGATATCGTTTCGTCCCCATAGGTGGGACGTTCCCTACCGAAAACCATCATGCTTGTTGTGAGAAGCTCCGGTTTGTGAGAAGCATATACCCAAACCTGCCTCAAATGGGACAAAATTTGTACCACGGCATGTTGACGCCGCTCCATGATAGCATGCCAAGTTTCATGAATTCCAGACGAGTTTTGGATTTAGTAGAATTTAAAAACAAGGCATCTCAAAGTTTTGCCGGCAATCAACGGTGCCCTGGTGTTTGAAACTCATTCCCATTTCTTGCATGGGACCTATGAATGCACCCAAGGACACATATTTGACTTTTCAACCAATTTATATGCACTGGAGCATGCGCATGTAGTTTAAATTTGAATTATGCACATAAATGCATTGAAAACTCACTTAATGCATTAAAATGTCCAAACGAACCCCGAAAAATCACAAAAATTCACACCGAACTCCTGGTGTTCTATGTTGGCACGAGAAAAAAACTTAAAAGCAATAAGAGGCAATGGATATTGTTTCGTCTCCAAAGGTGGGACGTTCCCTACCGAAAACCATCATGCTTGTTGTGCGAAGCTCCAGTTCGTGAGAAGCATATACCCACATCTGCCTCAAATGGGACAAAATTTGTACCACAGCATGTTGATGCCGCTCCATGATAGCATGCCAAGTTTCATGAATTCCAGACGAGTTTTGGATTTCATAGAATTTAAAAACCAGGCATCTCAATGTTTTGCCGGCAATCAACGGTGCCCTAGTGTTTGAAATTCATTCCCGTTTCTTACATGGGACCTAAGCGTGCACCCAAGGACACATATTTGATTTTTCAACCAATTTATATGCACTGGAGCATGCACATGTAGTTCAAATTTGAATTATGCACATAAATGCATTGAAAACTCAATTAATGCATAAAAATGTCCAAACAAACCCCGAAAAATCACAAAAATTCACACAACACTCCCGTTGTTCTATGTTGGCACGAGAAAAAAACTTGAAAGCAATAAGAGGCAATGTATATTGCTTCGTCCCCAAAGGTGGGACGTTTCCTACCGAAAACCATCATGCTTGTTGTGAGAAGCTCCGGTTTGTGAGAAGCATATACCCAAACATGCCTCAAATGGGACAAATTTGGTACCATGGCATGTTGATGCCGCTCCATGATAGCATGCCAAGTTTCATGAATTCCAGACTTGTTGTGGATTTGATAGAATTTAAAAACAAGGCATCTCAATGTTTTGCCGGCAATCAACGGTGCCCTAGTGTTTGAAATTCATTCCCATTTCTTACATGGGACCTAAGCATGCACCCAAGGACACATATTTCTTTTTTCAACCAATTTAAATGGACTGGAGCATGCGCATGGAGTTCAAATTTGAATTATGCACATAAATGCATTGAAAACTCACTTAGTGCATAAAAATGTCCAAACAAACCCCAAAAAATCACAAAAAATCACACAACACTCCTGTTGTTCTATGTTGGCACGAGAAAAAAACATGAAAGCAATAAGAGGCAATGGATATCGTTTCGTCCCCAAAGGTGGGACGTTCCCTACCGAAAACCATCATGCTTGTTGTGAGAAGCTCCGGTTCGTGAGAAGCATATACCCAAACCTGCCTCAAATGGGACAAAATTTGTACCACAGCATGTTGATGCCGCTCCATGATAGCATGCCAAGTTCCATGAATTTTAGACGAGTTTTGGATTTAATAGAATTTAAAAACCAGGCATCTCAGTGTTTTGCCGGCAATCAACAGTGCCCTAGTGTTTGAAATTCATTCCCATTTCTTGCGTGGCATGCACCCACGGACAAAGATTTGAGTTTTCAACCAATTAATATATGCACTAGAGCATGCACATGTAGTTTAAATTTGAATTACGCACATAAATGCATTGAAAATCAGCTAATGCATAAAAATGTCCAAACGAACCCTGAAAAATCACAAAAATCACACAACACTCCTGTTGTCCTATGTTGTACGAGAAAAAAGTTGAAAGCAATAAGAGGCAATGGATATCGTTTAGTCCCCAAAGGTGGGACGTTCCCTACCGAAAACCATCATGCTTGTTGTGAGAAGATCCGGTTTGTGAGAAGCATATACCCAAACCTGCCTCAAATGGGACAAAATTTGTACCACGGCATGTTGATGCCGCTCCATGATAGAATGCCAAGTTTCATGAATTCCAGACAAATTTTGGATTTAATAGAATTTAAAAACCAGGCATCTCAAAGTTTTGCCGGCAATCAACGGTGCCTGGTGTTTGAAATTAATTCCCATTTCTTGCATGGGACCTAAGCATGCACCCAAGGACACAGAGTTGATTTTTCAACCAATTTATATGCACTGGAGCATGCGTGTGTATTTTAAATTTGAATTATGCACATAAATGCATTGAAAACTCACTTAATGCATAAAATATCCAAACGAACCCCGAAAAATAACAAAAATTCACACAACACTCCTGTTGTTCTATGTTGGCACAACAAAAAAACTTGAAAGCAATAAGAGGCAATGGATATTGTTTCCTCCCCAAAGGTGGGACGTTCCCTACCGAAAACCATCATGCTTGTTGTGAGAAGTTCCAGTTCGTGAGAAGCATATACCCAAACCTGCCTCAAATGGGCCAAAATTTGTACCACGTCATGTTGATGCCACTCCATGATAGCATGCCAAGTTTCACGAATTCCAGACGAGTTTTGGATTTAATAGAATTTAAAAACTAGGTATCTCAATGTTTTGCCGGCTATCAACGGTGCCCTGGTGTTTGAAATTCATTCCCATTTCTTGCATGGGACCTAAGCATGCGCCCAAGGACACAGATTTGTTTTTTCAACCAATTTATATGCACTGGAGCATGCGCATTTAGTTCAAATTTGAATTATGCACATAAATGCATTGAAAACTCACTTAATGCATAAAAATGTCCAAACGAACCCTGAAAAATCACAAAAATTCACACAACACTCCTGTTGTTCTATGTTGGCACGAGAAAAAAACATGAAAGCAATAAGAGGCAATGGATATCGTTTCGTCCCCAAAGGTGGGACCTTCCCTACCGAAAACGATCATGCTTGTTGTGAGATGCTCCGGTTCGTGAGAGGCATATACCCAAACCTGCCTCAAATGGGAAAAAATTTGTACCATAGCATGTTGATGCCGCTCCATGATAGCATGCCAAGTTCCATGAATTTTAGACGAGTTTTGGATTTAATAGAATTTAAAAACCAGGCATCTCAATGTTTTGCCGGCAATCAACAGTGCCCTGGTGTTTGAAATTCATTCCCATTTCTTGCATGGGACCTAAGCATGCACCCAAGGAAAAAGATTTGAGTTTTAAACCAATTTATATGCACTAGAGCATGCATGTAGTTTAAATTTGAATTATGCACATAAATGCATTGAAAACTCGCTTAATGCATAAAAATGTCCAAACGAACCCTGAAAAAACACAAAAATTCACAAAACACTCGTGTTTTCCTATGTAGGCACGAGAAAATAAACTTGAAAGCAATAAGAGGCAATGGATATCGTTTCGTCCCCAAAGATGAGACGTTCCCGCCCGAAAACCATCATGCTTGTTGCGAGAAGCTCCGGTTTGTGAGAAGCATATACCCAAACCTGCCTCAAATGGGACAAAATTTGTACCACGGCATGTTGATGCCGCTCCATGATAGCATGTTAGGTTTCATGAATTCCAGACGATTTTTGGATTTAATAGAATTTAAAAAACAGGCATCTCAATGTTTTTCCGGCAATCAACGGTGCCCTGGTGTTTGAAATTCATTCCCATTTCTTACATGGTACCTAAGCATGCACCCAAGGACACATATTTGATTTTTCAACCAATTTATATGCACTAGAGCATGCGCATGTAGTTCAAATTTGAATTATGCACATAAATGCATTGAAAGCTCACTTAATGCATATCCAAACGAACCCTGAAAAATCACAAAAATTCACAAAACACTCCTGTTTTCCTATGTTGGCACGAGAAAAAACTTGAAAGCAATAAGAGGCAATGGATATCGTTTCGTCCCCAAAGGTGGGATGTTCCCTACAAAAAACCATCATGCTTGTTGTGAGAAGCTCCGGTTTGTGAGAAGCATATACCCAAACCTGCCTCAAATGGGACAAAATTTGTACCACGGCATGTTGATACCGCTCCATGATAGCATGCCAAGTTTCATGAATTCCAGACGAGTTTTGGATTTAATGGAATTTAAAATCCAGGTATCTCAATGTTTTGCCGGCAATCAACGGTGCCCTGGTGTTTGAAATTCATTCCCATTTCTTGCATGGGCCTAAGCATGCACCCAAGGACACATATTTGATTTTTCAACCAATTTATATGGACTGGAGCATGCGCATGTAGTTCAAATTTGAATTATGCACATAAATGCATTGAAAACTCACTTAATGCATAAAAATGTCCAAACGAACCCCGAAAAATCACAAAAATTCACACAACACTCTTGTTGTCCCATGTTGGCATGAGACAAAAACTTGAAAACAATAAGAGGCAATGGATATCGTTTCGTCCCCAAAGGTGGGACGTTCGCTACCGAAAACCATCATACTTGTTGTGAGAAGGTCCGTTTTGTGAGAAGCATATACCCAAACCTGCCTCAAATGGGATAAAATTTGTAGCACGGCATGTTGATGCCGCTCCATGATAGCATGCCAAGTTTCATGAATTCCAGACGAGTTTTAGATTTAATAGAATTTAAAAACCAGGCATCTTAAAGTTTTGCAGGCAATCAACGGTGCCCTGGTGTTTGAAATTCATTCCCATTTCTTGCATGGGACCTAAGCATGCACCCAAGGACACGGATTTGAGTTTTCAACCAATTTATATGCACTGGAGCATGCATGTAGTTCAAATTTGAATTATGCACATAGAGGCATTGAAAACTCACTTAATGCATAAAAATGTCCAAACGAACCCCAAAAAATCACAAAAATTCACACAACACTCTTGGTGTTCTATGTTGACACGAGAAAAAAACTTGAAAGCAATAAGAGGTAATAGATATCGTCTCGTCCCCAAAGGTGGGACGTTCCCTACAGAAAACGATCATGCTTGTTGTGAGAAGCTCCGGTTTGTGAGAAGCATATACCCAAACCTGCCTCAAATAGGAAAAAAAATGTACCACGGCATGTTGATGCCACTCCATGATAGCATGCCAAGTTCCATGAATTTTAGATGAGTTTTGGATTTAATAGAATTTAAAAACTAGGCATCTCAATGTTTCGCCGGCAATCAACGGTGCCCCGGTGTTTGAAACTCATTCCCATTTCTTGCATGGGACCTTAGCATGCACCCAAGGACACGGATTTGAGTTTTCGACCAATTTATATGCACTGGAGCATGCGCATGTAGTTTATATTTGAATTATGCACATAAAAGCATTGAAAACTCACTTAATGCATAAAAATATCCAAACGAACCCCAAAAAATCACAAAAATTCACACAACACTCCTGTTGTCCTATGTTGGCATGAGAAAAAAACTTGAAAGCAATAAGAGGCAATGGATATCGTTTCGTCCCCAAAGGTGGGACGTTCCCTACCGAAAACCATCATGCTTGTTGTGAGAAGCTCCGGTTTGTGAGAAGCATATACGCAAACCTGCCTCAAATGGGACAAAATTTGTACCGAGGCATGTTGATGCCGCTCCATGATAGCATGCCAAGCTTCATGAATTCCAGATGAGTTTTGGATTTAATAGAATTTAAAAACCAGGAATCTCAAAGTTTTGCCGGCAATCAACGGTGCCCTGGTGTTTGAAATTAATACCCATTTCTTGCATGGGACCTAAGCATGCACCCAAGGACACAAATTTGATTTTTAAACCAATATATATGCACTGGAGCATGCGCATGTAGTTCAAATTTGAATTATGCACATAAATGCATTGAAAACTCACTTAATGCATTAAAATGTCCAAATGAACCCCGAAAAATCACAAAAATTCACAAAGCACTCATGCTGTCCTATGTTGGCATGAGAGAAAAACTTGAAAACACTAAGAGGCAATGAATATCGTTTCGTCCCCAAAGGTGGGACGTTCCTACCGAAAACCATCATGCTTGTTGTGAGAAGCTCCATTTTGTGAGAAGCATATACCCAAACCTGCCTCAAATAAGATAAAATTTGTAGCATGGCATGCTGATGCCGCTCCATGATAGCATGCCAAGTTTCATGAATTCCAGACGTTTTTTGGATTTGATAGAATTTAAAAACCAGGCATCTCAAAGTTTTGCCGGCAATCAACGGTGCCCAGGTGTTTGAAATTCATTCCCATTTCTTGCATGGGACCTAAGCATGCACCCAAGGACACATATTTGATTTTTCAACCAATTTATATGCACTGGAGCGTATGCATGTAGTTCAAATTTGAATTATGCACATAAATGCATTGAAAACTCAATTAATGCATAAAAATGTCCAAACAAACCCCGAAAAATCACAAAAATTCACACAACACTCCTGTTGTTCTATGTTGGCACGAGAAAAAAACTTGAAAGCAATAAGAGGCAATGTATATCGCTTTGTCCCCAAAGGTGGGACGTTTCCTACCGAAAACCATCATGCTTGTTGTGAGAAGCTCCGGTTTGTGAGAAGCATATACCCAAACATGCCTCAAATGGGACAAATATTGTACCATGGCATGTTGATGCCCTCCATGATAGCATGCCAAGTTTCATGAATTCCAGACTTGTTTTGGATTTGATAGAATTTAAAAACAAGGCATCTCAATGTTTTGCCGGCAATCAACGGTGCCCTAGTGTTTGAAATTCATTCCCATTTCTTACATGGGACCTAAGCATGCACCCAAGGACACATATTTCTTTTTTCAACCAATTTAAATGGACTGGAGCATGCGCATGGAGTTCAAATTTGAATTATGCACATAAATGCATTGAAAACTCACTTAGTGCATAAAAATGTCCAAACAAACCCCAAAAAATCACAAAAATCACACAACACTCCTGTTGTTCTATGTTGTACGAGAAAAAAACATGAAAGCAATAAGAGGCAATGGATATCGTTTAGTCCCCAAAGGTGGGGCGTTCCCTACGAAAACCATCATGCTTGTTGTGAGAAGCTCCGGTTCGTGAGAAGCATATACCCAAACCTGCCTCAAATGGGACAAAATTTGTACCACAGCATGTTGATGCCGCTCCATGATAGCATGCCAAGTTCCATGAATTTTAGACGAGTTTTGGATTTAATAGAATTTAAAAACGAGGCATCTCAATGTTTTGCCGGCAATCAACAGTGCCCTAGTGTTTGAAATTCATTCCCATTTCTTGCATGGCATGCACCCAAGGACAAAGATTTGAGTTTTCAACCAATTAATATATGCACTAGAGCATGCGCATGTAGTTTAAATTTGAATTACGCACATAAATGCATTGAAAATCAGCTAATGCATAAAAATGTCCAAACGAACCCTGAAAAATCACAAAAATTCACACAACACTCCTGTTGTCCTATGTTGGCACGAGAAAAAAAGTTGAAAGCAATAAGAGGCAATGGATATCGTTTCGTCCCCAAAGGTGGGACGTTCCCTACCGAAAACCATCATGCTTGTTGTGAGAAGATCCGGTTTGTGAGAAGCATATACCCAAACCTGCCTCAAATGGGACAAAATTTGTACCACGGCATGTTGATGCCGCTCCATGATAGAATGCCAAGTTTCATGAATTCCAGACAAGTTTTGGATTTAATAGAATTTAAAAACCAGGCATCTCAAAGTTTTGCCGGCAATCAACGGTGCCTGGTGTTTGAAATTAATTCCCATTTCTTGCATGGGACCTAAGCATGCACCCAAGGACACAGAGTTGATTTTTCAACCAATTTATATGCACTGGAGCATGCGTGTGTATTTTAAATTTGAATTATGCACATAAATGCATTGAAAACTCACTTAATGCATAAAATATCCAAACGAACCCCGAAAAATAACAAAAATTCACACAACACTCCTGTTGTTCTATGTTGGCACAAGAAAAAAACTTGAAAGCAATAAGAGGCAATGGATATTGTTTCCTCCCCAAAGGTGGGACGTTCCCTACCGAAAACCATCATGCTTGTTGTGAGAAGTTCCAGTTCATGAGAAGCATATACCCAAACCTGCCTCAAATGGGCCAAAATTTGTACCACGTCATGTTGATGCCGCTCCATGATAGCATGCCAAGTTTCACGAATTCCAGACGAGTTTTGGATTTAATAGAATTTAAAAACTAGGTATCTTAATGTTTTGTCGGCAATCAACGGTGCCCTGGTGTTTGAAATTCATTCCCATTTCTTGCATGGGACCTAAGCATGCACCCAAGGACAAGTTTTTCAACCAATTTATATGCAGCATGCGCATTTAGTTCAAATTTGAATTATGCACATAAATGCATTGAAAACTCACTTAATGCATAAAAATGTCCAAACGAACCCTGAAAAATCACAAAAATTCACACTCCTGTTGTTCTATGTTGGCACGAGAAAAAAACATGAAAGCAATAAGAGGCAATGGATATCGTTTCGTCCCCAAAGGTGGGACCTTCCCTACCGAAAACGATCATGCTTGTTGTGAGATGCTCCGGTTCGTGAGAGGCATATACCCAAACCTGCCTCAAATGGGACAAAATTTGTACCATAGCATGTTGATGCCGCTCCATGATAGCATGCCAAGTTCCATGAATTTTAGACGAGTTTTGGATTTAATAGAATTTAAAAACCAGGCATCTCAATGTTTTGCCGGCAATCAACAGTGCCCTGGTGTTTGAAATTCATTCCCATTTCTTGCATGGGACCTAAGCATGCACCCAAGGATAAAGATTTGAGTTTTAAACCAATTTATATGCACTATAGCATGCGCATGTAGTTTAAATTTGAATTATGCACATAAATGCATTGAAAACTCGCTTAATGCATAAAAATGTCCAAACGAACCCCGAAAAATCACAAAAATTCACACAACACTCGTGTTTTCCTATGTTGGCACGAGAAAATAAACTTGAAAGCAATAAGAGGCAATGGATATCGTTTCGTCCCCAAAGATGAGACGTTCCCGCCCGAAAACCATCATGCTTGTTGCGAGAAGCTCTGGTTTGTGAGAAGCATATACCCAAAACTGCCTCAAATGGGACAAAATTTGTACAGGCATGTTGATGCCGCTCTATGATAGCATGCCAAGTTTCATGAGTTCCAGAAGAGTTTTGGATTTAACAGAATTTAAAAACCAGGCATATCAATGTTTTGCCGGCAATCAACGGTGCCCTGGTGTTTGAAATTCATTCCCATTTCTTGCATGGGACCTAAGCATGCACCCAAGGACACAGATTTGATTTTTCAACCAATTTATATGCACTAGAGCATGCGCATGTAGTTCAAATTTGAATTATGCACATAAATGCATTGAAAACTCACTTAATGCATAAAATGTCCAAACGAACCCGAAAAATCACAAAATTCACAAAACACTCCTGTTTTCCTATGTTGGCACGAGAAAAAACTTGAAAGCAATAAGAGGCAATGGATATCGTTTCGTCCCCAAAGGTGGGACGTTCCCCACCGAAAACCATCATGCTTGTTGTGAGAAGCTCCGGTTTGTGAGAAGCATATACCCAAACCTGCCTCAAATGGGACAAAATTTGTACCACGGCATGTTGATGCCGCTCCATGATAGCATGCCAAGTTTCATGAATTCAGACGAGTTTTGGATTTAATAGAATTTAAAAACCAGGCATCTCAATGTTTTGCCGGCAATCAACGGTGCCTGGTGTTTGAAATTCATTCCCATTTCTTGCATGGGACCTAAGCATGCACCCAAGGACACAGATTTGATTTTCAACCAATTTATATGTGCATGTAGTTCAAATTTGAATTATGCACATAAATGCATTGAAAACTCACTAATGCATGTCCAAACGAACCAAAAAATCACAAAATTCACACAACACTCTTGTTGTTCCTATGTTGGCACGAGAAAAAACTTGAAAGCAATAAGAGGCAATGGATATCGTTTCATCCCAAAGGTGGGACGTTCTTCATGCTTGTTGTGAGAAGCTCCGGTTTGTGAAGCATATACCCAAACCTGCCTCAAATGGGACAAAATTTGTACCACGGCATGTTGATGCCGCTCCATGATAGCATGCCAAGTTTCATGAATTCAGACGAGTTTTGGATTTAATTTAAAATCCAAATGTTTTGGATTTAATAGAATTTAAAACCAAAACCTAAGCATGCACCCAAGGACACATATTTGATTTTCAACCAATTTATATGCACTGGAGCATGCGCATGTAGTTCTTTGAATTATGCAATTGAAAACTCACTTAATGCATAAAATGTCCAAACGAACCCGAAAAATCACAAAATTCACACAACACTCTTGTTGTCCTATGTTGACACGAGAGAAAAACTTGAAAGCAATAAGAGGCAATGGATATCGTTTAGTCCCCAAAGGTGGGGCGTTCCTACCAAAACCATCATGCTTGTTGTGAGAAGGTCCGTTTGAGAAGCATATCAAACCTGCCTCAAATGGGACAAAATTTGTACCACGGCATGTTGATGCCGCTCCATGATAGCATGCCAAGTTTCATGAATTCAGAATGAGTTTTGGATTTAATAGAATTTAAAACCAGGCATCTCAAAGTTTTGCAGCAATCAACGGTGCCACAGTGTTTGAAATTCATTCCCATTTCTTGCATGGGACCTAAGCATGCACCCAAGGACACAGATTTGAGTTTTCAACCAATTTATATGCACTGAGCATGCATGTAGTTCAAATTTGAATTATGCACATAAATGCATTGAAAACTCACTTAATGCATAAAATGTCCAAACGAACCCAAAAAATCACAAAATTCACACAACACTCTTGTTGTTCTATGTTGGCATGAGAAAAAAACTTGAAAGCAATAAGAGGCAATGGATATCGTTTACATGCTTGTTGTGAGAAGCTCCGGTTTGTGAAAATATACTTGGGACAAAATTTGTACCAGGGCATGTTGATGCATGATAGCATGCCAAGGAATTCAGATGAGTTTTGGATTTAATAGAATTTAAAACCAGTTCTCAAAGTTTTGCCCCAATTATGCACATAAATGCATTGAAAACTCACTTAATGCATTAAAATATCCAAATGAACCCCAAAAATCACAAAATTCACAAAGCACTCATGTTGTCCTATGTTGGCATGAGAGAAAAACTTGAAAACAATAAGAGGCAATGAATATCGTTTAGTCCCCAAAGGTGGGACGTTCCTCACCAAAAAACCATCATGCTTGTTGTGAGAAGCTCCGGTTTGTGAGAAGCATATACCCAAACCTGCCTCAAATGGGACAAAATTTGTACCATGGCATGTTGATGCCGCTCCATGATAGCATGCCAAGTTTCATGAATTCAGACATTTTTGGATTTGATAGAATTTAAAACCAGGCATCTCAAAGTTTTGCGGCAATCAACGGTGCCTGGTGTTTGAAATTCATTCTCATTTCTTGCATGGGACCTAAGCATGCACCCAAGGACACATATTTGATTTTCAACCAATTTATATGCATGTGCATGTAGTTCAAATTTGAATTATTCACATAAATGCATTGAAAACTCACTTAATACATAAAAATGTCCATACGAACCCCGAAAAATCACAAAAATTCACACAACACTCCTGTTGTCCTATGTTGGCATGAGAGAAAAACTTGAAATCAATAAGAGGCAATGGATATCGTTTCGTCCCCAAAGGTGGGACGTTCCCCACCGAAAACCATCATGCTTGTTGTGAGAAGGTCCGGTTTGTGAGAAGCATATACCCAAACCTTCCTCAAATGGGATAAAATTTGTAGCACGGCATGTTGATGCCCTCCATGATAGCATGCAAAGTTTCATGAATTCTAGACGAGTTTTGGATTTAATAGAATTTAAAAACCAGGCATCTCAATGTTTTGCCGGCAATCAACGGTGCCCTGGTGTTTGAAATTCATTCCCATTTCTTGCATGGGACCTAAGCATGCACCCAAGGACACAGATTTGATTTTTCAACCAATTTATATGCACTGGAGCATGCGCATGTAGTTCAAATTTGAATTATGCACATAAATGCATTGAAAACTCACTTAATGCATAAAATGTCCAAACGAACCCCGAAAAATCACAAAAAAAACTTGAAAGCACACCCAACACGTTCCCTCCGAAACCATCTGCTTGTTGTGAGAAGCTCCTATGTTGGCCTCAAATGGGAAAAAATTTGACCACGATGTTGAAAAACTTGAAAGCAATAAGAGGCAATGGATATCGTTTTGAGTCCCCAAAGGTGGGAATTATGCGTTGAAAACTCACTTAATGCAAAACCATCATGCTTGTTGTGAGAAGCTCCGGTTTGTGAGAAGCATATACCCAAACCTGCCTCAAATGGGACAAAATTTGTACCACGACATGTTGATGCCGCTCCATGATAGCATGCCAAGTTTCATGAATTCTAGACGAGTTTTGGATTTAATAGAATTTAAAACCAGGCATCTCAAAGTTTTGTCGGCAATCAACGGTGCCTGGTGTTTGAAATTCATTCCCATTTCTTGCATGGGACCTAAGCATGCACCCAAGGACACAGATTTGATTTTTCAACCAATTTATATGCACTAGAGCATGCATGTAGTTCAAATTTGAATTATGCACATAAATGCATTGAAAACTCACTTAATGCATAAAATGTCCAAATGAACCCGAAAAATCACAAAATTCACAAAACACTCATGTTGTCCTATGTTGGCACGAGAGAAAAACTTGAAAACAATAAGAGGCAATGAATATCATTTCGTCCCCAAAGGTGGGACGTTCCTACCGAAAACTATCATGCTTGTTGTGAGAAGCTCCGGTTTGTGAGAAGCATATACCCAAACCTGCCTCAAATAAGACAAAATTTGTAGCATGGCATGTTGATGCCGCTCCATGATAGCATGCCAAGTTTCATGAATTCCAGACGAGTTTTGGATTGAATAGAATTTAAAAACCAGGCATCTTAAAGTTTTGCCGGCAATCAACGGTGCCCTGGTGTTTGAAATTCATTCCCATTTCTTGCATGGGACCTAAGCATGCACCCAAGGACACGGATTTGAGTTTTCAACCAATTTATATGCACTGGAGCATGCGCATGTAGTTCAAATTTGAATTATGCACATAGAGGCATTGAAAACTCACTTAATGCATAAAAATGTCCAAACGAACCCCAAAAAATCACAAAAATTCACACAACACTCTTGTTGTTCTATGTTGACACGAGAAAAAAACTTGAAAGCAATAAGAGGTAATGGATATCGTCTCGTCCCCAAAGGTGGGACGTACCCTACAGAAAACGATCATGCTTGTTGTGAGAAGCTCCGGTTTGTGAGAAGCATATACCCAAACCTGCCTCAAATAGGAAAAAAATTGTACCATGACATGTTGATGCCACTCCATGATAGCATGCCAAGTTCCATGAATTTTAGACGAGTTTTGGATTTAATAGAATTTAAAAACTAGGCATCTCAATGTTTTGCCGGCAATCAACGGTGCCCCGGTGTTTGAAACTCATTCCCATTTCTTGCATGGGACCTTAGCATGCACCCAAGGACACGGATTTGAGTTTTCGACCAATTTATATGCACTGGAGCATGCGCATGTAGTTTATATTTGAATTATGCACATAAAAGCATTGAAAACTCACTTAATGCATAAAAATATCCAAACGAACCCCAAAAAATCACAAAAATTCACACAACACTCCTGTTGTCCTATGTTGGCATGAGAAAAAAACTTGAAAGCAATAAGAGGCAATGGATATCGTTTCGTCCCCAAAGGTGGGACGTTCCCTACCGAAAACCATCATGCTTGTTGTGAGAAGCTCCGGTTTGTGAGAAGCATATATACGCAAACCTGCCTCAAATGGGACAAAATTTGTACCGAGGCATGTTGATGCCGCTCCATGATAGCATGCCAAGCTTCATGAATTCCAGATGAGTTTTGGATTTAATAGAATTTAAAAACCAGGCATCTCAAAGTTTTGCCGGCAATCAACGGTGCCCTGGTGTTTGAAATTAATACCCATTTCTTGCATGGGACCTAAGCATGCACCCAAGGACACAAATTTGATTTTTAAACCAATATATATGCACTGGAGCATGCGCATGTAGTTCAAATTTGAATTATGCACATAAATGCATTGAAAACTCACTTAATGCATTAAAATATCCAAATGAACCCCGAAAAATCACAAAAATTCACAAAGCACTCATGCTGTCCTATGTTGGCATGAGAGAAAAACTTGAAAACAATAAGAGGCAATGAATATCGTTTCGTCCCCAAAGGTGGGACGTTCCTACCGAAAACCATCATGCTTGTTGTGAGAAGCTCCAGTTTGTGAGAAGCATATACCCAAACCTGCCTCAAATAAGACAAAATTTGTAGCATGGCATGCTGATGCCGCTCCATGATAGCATGCCAAGTTTCATGAATTCCAGACATTTTTTGGATTTGATAGAATTTAAAAACCAGGCATCTCAAAGTTTTGCCGGCAATCAACGGTGCCCAGGTGTTTGAAATTCATTCCCATTTCTTGCATGGGACCTAAGCATGCACCCAAGGACACATATTTGGTTTTTCAACCAATTTATATGCACTGGAGCGTGTGCATGTAGTTCAAATTTGAATTATTCACATAAATGCATTGAAAACTCACTTAATACATAAAAATGTTCATACGAACCCCGAAAAATCACAAAAATTCACACAACACTCCTGTTGTCCTATGTTGGCATGAGAGAAAAACTTGAAATCAATAGGAGGCAATGGATATCATTTCGTCCCCAAAGGTGGGACGTTCCCCACCGAAAACCATCATGCTTGTTGTGAGAAGGTCCGGTTTGTGAGAAGCATATACCCAAACCTTCCTCAAATGGGATAAAGTTTGTAGCACGGCATGTTGATGCCCTCCATGATAGCATGCAAAGTTTCATGAATTCTAGACGAGTTTTGGATTTAATAGAATTTAAAAACCAGGCATCTCAATGTTTTGCCGGCAATCAACGGTGCCCTGGTGTTTGAAATTCATTCCCATTTCTTGCATGGGACCAAAGCATGCACCCAAGGACACGGATTTGATTTTTCAACCAATTTATATGCACTGGAGCATGCGCATGTAGTTTAGATTTGAATTATGCACATAAATGCATTGAAAACTCACTTAATGCATAAAAATGTCCAAACGAACCCCGAAAAATCACAAAAATTCGCACAACACTCTTGTTGTTCTATGTTGACACGAGAAAAAAACTTGAAAGCAATAAGAGGTAATGGATATCGTTTCGTCCCCAAAGGTGGGACGTTCCCTACCGAAAACGATCATGCTTTTTGTGAGAAGCTCCGGTTTGTGAGAAGCATATACCCAAACCTGCCTCAAATAGGAAAAAAATTGTACCACGGCATGTTGATGCCACTCCACGATAGCATGCCAAGTTCCATAAATTTTAGACGAGTTTTGGATTTAATAGAATTTAAAAACCAGGCATCTCAATGTTTTGCCGGCAATCAACAGTGCCCCGGTGTTTGAAATTCATTCCATTTCTTGCATGGGACCTAAGCATGCACCCAAGGACACAGATTTGAGTTTTCAACCAATTTATATGCACTGGAGCATGCGCACGTAGTTTATATTTGAATTATGCACATAAATGCATTGAAAACTCACTTAATGCATAAAAATGTCCAAACGAACCCCGAAAAATCACAAAAATTCACACGACACTCCTGTTGTCCTATGTTGGCACGAGAAAAAAACTTTAAAGCAATAAGAGGCAATGGATATCGTTTAGTCCCCAAAGGTGGGACGTTCCCTACCGAAAACCATCATGCTTGTTGTGAGAAGCTCCGGTTTGTGAGAAGCATATACGCAAACCTGCCTCAAATGGGACAAAATTTGTACCACGGCATGTTGATGCCGCTCCATGATAGCATGCCAAGTTTCATGAATTCTAGACGAGTTTTGGATTTAATAGAATTTAAAAACCAGGCATCTCAAAGTTTTGTCGGGAATCAACGGTGCCCTGGTGTTTGAAATTAATTCCCATTTCTTGCATGGGACCTAAGCATACACCCAAGGACACAGATTTTATTTTTCAACCAATATATATGCACTAGAGCATGCGCATGTAGTTCAAATTTGAATTATGCACATAAATTCATTGAAAACTCACTTAATGCATAAAAATGTCCAAATGAACCCCGAAAAATCACAAAAATTCACAAAACACTCATGTTGTCCTATGTTGGCACGAGAGAAAAACTTGAAAACAATAAGAGGCAATGAATATCGTTTCGTCCCCAAAGGTGGGACGTTCCTACCGAAAACCATCATGCTTGTTGTGAGAAGCTCCGGTTTGTGAGAAGCATATACCGAAACAAGCCTCAAATAAAACAAAATTTGTAGCATGGCATGTTGATGCCGCTCCATGATAGCATGCCAAGTTTCATGAATTCCAGACGAGTTTTGGATTGAATAGAATTTAAAAACCAGGCATCTCAAAGTTTTGCCGGCAATCAACGGTGCCCTGGTGTTTGAAATTCATTCCCATTTCTTGCATGGGACCTAAGCATGCACCCAAGGACACATATTTGATTTTTCAACCAATTTATATGCACTAGAGCGTGTGCAAACTAGGGGCTGCTAAGATAAAGACACAACTAATGTAAATATAGCGAGTGATGGTAGGAGTGGTGAAATTGTCCCTAAGCAATTGACTACTTTACTAGACCGATAGCAAGTATTATGTGGGAGAGGTCACTGCTAGCATGTTATCCCTTACTTGGAATTATATGCACTTATGATTGGAACTATTAGCAAGCATCCGCAACTACTAACATTCATTAAGGTAAAACCCAACCATAGCATTAAGATATATTGGTCCCCCTTCAATCCCGTATGCATCAATTTCTATGCTAGGTTGAAGCTTCTGTCACTCTTGCCCTCCAATACATAGTCCTATCAACATACAACCAACCCTATGGTGTGAACCACGCGCGCGCTCATATGATGGGCACCAAAGGACAGCAACATAACCACAAGCAAATTAAATCAATCATATCAGTTCATCAACCACCAATAGGACAACGAAAATCTACTCAGACATCATAGGATGGCAACACATCATTGGATAATAATATGAATCATAGAGCACCATGTTCAAGTACAGGGTACAGCGGGTTGCGGGAGAGTGGACCGCTGTAGATAGAGGGGGGAAGGTGATGGAGATGTTGGCGAAGATGGCGGAGGTGTTGGTGTAGATCGCGGTGATGATGATGGCCCCCGGCGGCGTTCCGGCGCCACCGGAAGCGAGAGGGAGAGAGCCCCCCTCCTTCTTCTTCTTCCTTGACCTTCTCCCTAGATGGGAGAAGGGTTTCCTCTCTGGTCCTTGGCTCCCATGGATTGGGAGGGGCGAGAGCCCCTCCGAGATTGGATCTATCTCTCTGTTTCTCTCTATTTCTGCGATCTGTTCTGGCTCTGTTTAAACGTTTCGCGTATATATGGAGATCCGTAACTCCGATTGGCCTGAAACCTTCGCCGTGATTTTTTTCCGAATATTAGCTTTCTTGCGGCAAAAGAAGAGCATCAACCGCCTTACGGTGGGCTCACGAGGGTAGGGGGCGCACCCCCCTGCCTCGTGACCACCTCGGGCACCGTCTCCCGTGGATTTTTCTTCTGGAATTTTCCATATTTTTCAAAAATAAGCTCCGTTCGTTTTTATCCCGTTTGGACTCCGTTTGATATGTATATTCTGCGAAACATAAAACATGCAACAGACAGGAACTGGCACTTGGCACTCGATCAATATGTTAGTCCCAAAAATAATATAAAAAGTTGCCAAAAAGTATATGAAAGTGAATAATATTGGCATGGAACAATAAAAAATTATTGATACGACGAAGACGTATCATTGTCCTACGTTAGCACGAGAGAAAAACTTGAAAAAAATAAGAGGCAATGGATATCGTTTCGTCCCCAAAGGTGGGACGTTCCCTACTGAAAACCATCATGCTTGTTGTGAGAAGCTCCGGTTTGTGAGAAGCATATACCCAAACCTGCCTCAAATAGGACAAAATTTGTAGCATGGCATGTTGATGCCGCTCCATGATAGCATGCCAAGTTTCATGAATTCAGATTTAGTTTTGGATTTAATAGAATTTAAAACCAGGCATCTCAAAGTTTTGCGGCAATCAACGGTGCCTGGTGTTTGAAATTCATTCCCATTTCTTGCATGGGACCTAAGCATGCACCCAAGGACACAGATTTGATTTTTCAACCAATTTATATGCACTGGAGCATGCGCATGTAGTTCAAATTTGAATTATGCACATAAATGCATTGAAAACTCACTTAATGCATAAAAATGTCGAAACGAACCCCAAAAAATCACAAAAATTCACACAACACTCTTGTTGTCCTATGTTGGCACGAGAGAAAACCTTGAAAGCAATAAGAGGCAATGGATATCGTTTCGTCCCCAAAGGTGGGACGTTCCCTACCGAAAACCATCATGCTTGTTGTGAGAAGCTCCGGTTTGTGAGAAGCATATACCCAAACCTGCCTCAAATGGGATAAATTTGTACCACGTCATGTTGATGCCGCTCCATGATAGCATGCCAAGTTTCATGAATTCCAGACGAGTTTTGGATTTAATAGAATTTAAAAACCAGGCATCTCAAGGTTTTGTCTGCAATCAATGGTGCCCTGGTGTTCGAAATTCATTCCCATTTCTTGCATGGGACCTAAGCATGCACCCAAGGACACAGATTTAATTTTTCGACCAATTTATATGCACTGGAGCATGCGCATGTAATTCAAATTTTAATTATGCACATAAATGCATTGAAAACCCACTTAATGCATAAACATGTCAAGTTGCATGAATTTTAGACGAGTTTTGGATTAAATAGAATTTATAAACCAGGCATCTCAATGTTTTGCCGGCAATCAACGGTGCCCTGGTGTTTCAAATTCATTCCCATTTCTTGCATGGGACCTAAGCATGCACCCAAGGACACAGATTTGAGTTTTCAACCAATTTATATGCACTGGAGCATGCGCATGTAGTTTAAATTTGAATTATGCACATAAATGGATTGAAAACTCACTTAATGCATAAAAATGTCCAAAAGAACCCCGAAAAATCACAAAAAATCACACGACACTCCTGTTGTCCTATGCTGGCACGAGAAAAAAACTTTAAAGCAATAAGAGGCAACGGATATCGTTTCGTCCCAAAATGTGGGACGTTCCCCACCGAAAACCATCATGCTTGTTGTGAGAAGCTCCGGTTTGTGAGAAGCATATACCCAAACCTGCCTCAAATGGGACAAAATTTGTACCACGGCATGTTGATGCCGCTCCATTATAGCATGCCAAGTTTCATGAATTCCAGACGAGTTTTGGATTTAATAGAATTTAAAAACCAGGCATCTCAAAGTTTTGTCGGGAATCAACGGTGCCCTGGTGTTTGAAATTAATTCCCATTTCTTGCATGGGACCTAAGCATACACCCAAGGACACAGATTTCATTTTTCAACCAATATATATGCACTAGAGCATGCACATGTAGTTCAAATTTGAATTATGCACATAAATTCATTGAAAACTCACTTAATGCATAAAAAATGTCCAAATGAACCCCGAAAAATCACAAAAATTCACAAAACACTCATGTTGTCCTATGTTGGCACGAGAGAAAAACTTGAAAACAATAAGAGGCAATGAATATCGTTTCGTCCCCAAAGGTGGGACGTTCCTACCGAAAACCATCATGCTTGTTGTGAGAAGCTCCGGTTTGTGAGAAGCATATACCCAAACCTGCCTCAAATAAGACAAAATTTGTAGCATGGCATGTTGATGCCGCTCCATGATAGCATGCCAAGTTTCATGAATTCCAGACGAGTTTTGGATTGAATAGAATTTAAAAAGCTGGCATCTCAAAGTTTTGCCGGCAATCAACGGTGCCCTGGTGTTTGAAATTCATTCCCATTTCTTGCATGGGACCTGAGCATGCACCCAAGGACACATATTTGATTTTTCAACCAATTTATATGCACTGGAGCGTGTGCAAACTAGGGGCTGCTAAGATAAAGACACAACTAAAGTAAATATAGCGAGTGTGGAAAAGTGATGGTAGGAGTGGCGAAATTGTCCCTAAGCAATTGACTACTTTACTAGACCGATAGCAAGTATTATGTGGGAGAGGTCACTGCTAGCATGTTATCCCTTACTTGGAATTCTATGCACTTATGATTGGAACTATTAGCAAGCATCCGCAACTACTAACATTCATTAAGGTAAAACCCAACCATAGCATTAAGATATATTGGTCCCCCTTCAATCCCGTATGCATCAATTTCTATGCTAGGTTGAAGCTTCTGTCACTCTTGCCCTCCAATACATAGTCCTATCAACATACAACCAACCCTATGGTGTGAACCACGCGCGCGCTCATATGATGGGCACCAAAGGACAGCAACATAAACACAAGCAAATTAAATCAATCATAGCAGTTCATCAACCACCAATAGGACAACGAAAATCTACTCAGACATCATAGGATGGCAACACATCATTGGATAATAATATGAATCATAGAGCACCATGTTCAAGTAGAGGGTACAGCGGGTTGCGGGAGAGTGGACCGCTGTAGATAGAGGGGGGAAGGTGATGGAGATGTTGGCGAAGATGGCGCAGGTGTTGGTGTAGATCGCGGTGATGATGATGGCACCCGGCGGTGTTCCGGCGCCACCGGAAGCGAGAGGGAGAGAGCCCCCCTCCTTCTTCTTCTTCCTTGACCTTCTCCCTAGATGGGAGAAGGGTTTCCTCTCTGGTCCTTGGCTCCCATGGCTTGGGAGGGACGAGAGCCCCTCCGAGATTGGATCTATCTCTCTGTTTCTCTCTATTTCTACGTTCTGTTCTGGCTCTGTTTCAACGTTTCGCGTATATATGGAGATCCGTAACTCCGATTGGCCTGAAACCTTCGCCGTGATTTTTTTCCGAATATTAGCTTTCTTGCGGCAAAAGAAGAGCATCAACCGCCTTATGGTGGGCTCACGAGGGTAGGGGCGCGCCCTGCCCTCGTGACCACCTCGAGCACCGCCTCGCGTGGATTTTTCTTCCGAATTTTCCATATTTTTCAAAAATAAGCTCCGTCCGTTTTTATCCCGTTTGGACTCCGTTTGATATGTATATTCTGCGAAACATAAAACATGCAACAGACAGGAACTGGCACTTGGCACTCGATCAATATGTTAGTCCCAAAAATAATATAAAAAGTTGCCAAAAAGTATATGAAAGTGAATAATATTGGCATGGAACAATAAAAAATTATAGATACGACGGAGACGTATCATTGTCCTATGTTGGCACGAGAAAAAAACATGAAAAAAATAAGAGGCAATGGATATCGTTTCGTCCCCAAAGGTGGGACGTTCCCTACCGAAAACCATCATGCTTGTTGTGAGAAGCTCCGGTTTGTGAGAAGCATATACCCAAACCTGCCTCAAATAGGACAAAATTTGTAGCATGGCATGTTGATGCCGCTCCATGATAGCATGCCTAGTTTCATGAATTCGAGACAAGTTTTGGATTTAATAGAATTTAAAAACCAGGCATCTCAAAGTTTTGCCGGCAATCAACGGTGCCCTGGTGTTTGAAATTCATTCCCATTTTTTGCATGGGACCTAAGCATGCACCCAAGGACACATATTTGATTTTTCAACCAATTTATATGCACTGGAGCATGCGCACGTAGTTCAAATTTGAATTATGCACATAAATGCATTGAAAACTCACTTAATGCATAAACATGTCCAAACGAACCCCAAAAAATCACAAAAATGCACACTACACTCCTGTTGTCCTATGTTGGCACGAGAAAAAAAACTTGAAAGCAATAAGAGGCAATGGATATCGTTTCGTCCCAAAAGGTGGGACGTTCCCTACCGAAAACCATCACGCTTGTTGTGAGAAGCTCCGGTTTGTGAGAAGCATATACCCAAATCTGCCTCAAATGGGACAAAATTTGTACCACGGCATGTTGATGCCGCTCCATGATAGCATGCCAAGTTTCATGAATTCCAGACGAGTTTTTGATTTAATAGAATTTAAAAACCAGACATCTCCATGTTTTGATCGTAATCAACGGTGCCCTGGTGTTTGAAATTCATTCCCATTTCTTGCATGGGACCTAAGCATGCACCCAAGGGCACAGATTTGATTTTTCAACCAATTTAGATGCACTGGAGAATGCGCATGTAGTTCAAATTTGAATTATGCACATAAATGCATTGAAAACTCACTCAATGCATAAAAATGTCCAAACGAACCCTGAAAAATCACAAAAATTCACACAACACTCCTGTTGTTCTATGTTGACACGAGAAAAAAACTTGAAAGCAATAAGAGGCAATGGATATCGTTTCGTCCCCAAGGGTGGGACGTTCCCTACCGAAAACGACCATGCTTGTTGTGAGAAGCTCCGGTTTGTGAGAAGCATATACCCAAACCTGCCTCAAATGGGACAAAATTTGTACCACGGCATGTTGTTGCCACTTTAGGATAGCATGCCAAGTTCCATGAAATTTTGTAGAATTTTGGATTTAATAGAATTTATAAACCAGGCATCTCAATATTTTGCCGGCAATCAACGGTGCAGTGGTGTTCGAAATTCATTCCCATTTCTTTCATGGGACCTAAGCATGCACTCAAGGACACATATTTGAATTTTCGGCCAATTTATATGCACTGGAGCATGCGCATGTTGTTTCGATTGGAATTATGCACATAAATGCATTGAAAACTCACTTAATACATAAAAATGTCCAAACGAACCCCGAAAAATCAGAAAAATTCACACAACACTCCTATTGTGCTATGTTGACACGAGAAAAAGTTGAAAGCAATAAGAGGCAACGGATATCGTTTCGTCCCCAAAGGTGGGACGTTCCCTACCGAAAACCATCATGCTTGTTGTGAGAAGCTCCCGTTTGTGAGAAGCATATACCCAAACCAGCCTCAAATGGGACAAAATTTGTACCACGACATGTCGATGCCGCTCCATGATAGCATGCCAAGTTCCATGAATTTCAGACGAGTTTTGGATTTAATAGAATTTAAAAACCAGGCATCTCAATATTTTTCCCGCAATCAACGCTGCCCTGGTGTTTGAAATTCATTCCCATTTCTTGCATGGGACCTAAGCATGCACCCAAGGATATAGATTTGATTTTTCAACCAATTTATATGCACTGGAGCATGCGCATGTAGTTCATATTTGAATTATGCTCATAAATGCATTGAAAACTCACTTAATGCATAAAAATGTCCAACCGAACCCCGAAAAATCACAAAAATTCACACAACACTCCTGTTGTCCTATGTTGGCACGAGAAAAAAGTTGAACGCAATAAGAGGCAATGGATAGCGTTTCGTCCCGGAAGGTGGGACGTTCGCTACCGAAAATTATCGTGCTTGTTGTGAGAAGCTCCGGTTTGTGAGAAGCATATACCCAAACCTACCTCAAATGCGACAAAATTTGTACCACGACATGTTGATGCTGCTCCATGATAGCATGCCCAGTTTCATGAATTCTAGACGAGTTTTCGATTGAACAGAATTTAAAAACCAGGCATCTCAATGTTTTGCCGACAATCAATGGTGCCCTGGTGTTTGAAATTCATTCCCATTTCTTGCATGGGACCTAAGCATGCACCCAAGGACACCGATTTGATTTTTCGGCCAATTTATATGCACTGGAGCATGCGCATGTTGTTTCAATTGGAATTATGCACATAAATGCATTGAAAACTCACTTAATGCATAAAAATGTCCAAACGAACCCCGAAAAATCACAAAAATTCACACAACACTCCTGTTGTCCTATGTTGGCACGAGAAAAAGACTTGAAAGCAATAAGAGGCAATGGATATCATTTCGTCCCCAAAGGTGGGACGTTCCCTACCGAAAACCAGCATGCTTGTTGTGAGAAGCTCCGGTTTGTGAGAAGCATATTCCCAAACCTGCCTCAAATGGGACAAAATTTGTACCACGGCATGTTGATGCCGCTCTATGATAGCATGCTAAGTTTCATGAATTCCAGACGAGTTTTGGATTTAATAGAATTTAGAAACTAGGCCTCTCCATGCTTTGCCCGCAATCAACGGTGCCCTGGTGTTTGAAATTCATTCCCATTTCTTGCATGGGACCTAAGCATGCACCCAAGGACACAGATTTGATTTTTCAACCAATTTATATGCACTGGAGCATGCGCATGTAGTTCAAATTTGAATTATGCACATAAATGCATTGAAAACTCACTTAATGCATGTCCAAATGAACCCCGAAAAAACAAAAAAAATTCACACAACACTCCTGTTGTCCTATGTTGGCACGAGAAAAAAACTCGAAAGCAATAAGAGGCAATGGATATCATTTCGTCCCCAAAGGTGGGACGTTCCCTTGGGAAAACCATCATGCTTGTTGTGAGAAGCTCCGGTTTGTGAGACGCATATACCCAAACCTGCCTCAAATGGGACAAAATTTGTACCACGACATGTTGATGCCGCTCCATGATAGCATGCCAAGTTTCATGAACTCCAGACGAGTTTTGGATTTAATAGAATTTAAAAACCAGGCATCTCAATGTTTTGCCGGCAATCAACGGTGCCCTGATGTTTGAAATTCATTCCCATTTCTTGCATGGGACCTAAGCATGCACCCAAGGACATAGATTTGTTTTTTCAACCAATTCATATGCACTGGAGCATGCGCATGTAGTTCAAATTGGACTTATGCACATAAATGCATTGAAAACTCACTTAATGCATAAAAATGTCCAAACGAACCCCGAAAAATCACAAAAATTCACACAACACTCCTGTTGTCCTATGTTGACACGAGAGAAAAAGATGAAAGCAATAAGAGGCAATGGATATCGTTTCGTCCCCAAAGGTGGGACATTCCCTACCGAAAACCTGTTGGGTAACGTAGTAATTTCAAAAAATTTCCTACGATCACTCAAGACCATGGTGATGGCATAGCAACGAGAGGGGAGAGTGTCCGTCCACGTACCCTCGTAGACCGAAAGCGGAAGCGTTATATTAACGCGGTTGATGTAGTCGTACGTCTTCACGATCCGACCGATCCAAGCACCGTTACTCCGGCACCTCCGAGTTCTTGGCACACGTTCAGCTCGATGACGATCCCCGGGCTCCGATCCAGCAAAGCGTCGGGGAAAGAGTTCCGTCGACCGACGGCGTGGTGGCGATCTTGATGTTCTACCGTCGCGCAGGCTTCGCCTAAGCACCGCTACAATATGACCGAGGTGGAATATGGTGGAGGGGGGCACCGCACACGGCTAAGGAACGATCACGGAGATCAACTTGTGTGTCCTAGGGTGCCCCCTGCCCCCGTATATAAAGGAGCAAGGGGGAGGGCCGGCCAGCCCTTGGGGCGCACCAAGGGAGGGGGAGTCCTCCTCCTAGTAGGAGTAGGACTCCCTTTCCTAGTCCTACTAGGAAGAGGGAAGGGGAAGGAAAGAGAGGGAGAGGAGAGGGGAAGGGGGCTGCGCCCCCCTCCTAGTCCACCCGGACTCCCCATGGAGGGGCACCACCTCCTGGTGCAGCCCTCTCTCCCCTCTTGGCCCAATAAGGCCCATAACTTCCCGGGGTTTCCGGTAACCTCTCAAGCACTCCGGTTTTCTCCGAAACTTCCGAACCTTTCCGTGTCCGAATATAACCATCCAATATATCAATCTTTATGTCTCGACCATTTCGAGACTCCTCGTCATGTCCGTGATCACATCCGGACTCGAACTCCTTCGTACATCAAAATATATAAACTCATAATAACCGTCATTGAAACCTTAAGCGTGCGGACCCTACGGTTCGAGAATTATGTAGACATGACCTAGAACTATTCTCGGTCAATAACCAATAGCGGAACCTGGATGCTCATATTGGTTCCTACATATTCTACGAAGATCTTTATCGGTCAAACCGCATAACAACATACGTTGTTCCCTTTGTCATCGGTATGTTACTTTCCGAGATTCGATCGTCGGTATCCAATACCTAGTTTAATCTCGTTACCGGAAAGTCTCTTTACTCGTTCCGTAATACATCATCTCACAACTAACTCTTTAGTTGCAATGCTTGCAAGGCTTATGTGATGTGTATTACCGAGAAGGCCTAGAGATACCTCTCCGACAATCGGAGTGACAAAACCTAATCTCAAATACGCCAACCCAACAAGTACCTTTGGAGACACCTGTAGTACTCCTTTATAATCACCCGATTCGTTGTGGACGTTTGGTAGTACCAAAGTGTTCCTCCGTAAACGGAGTTGCATAATCTCATAGTTACAGGAACATGTATGGGTCATGAAGAAAGCATTAACATACTAAACGATCAAGTGTTAAGCTAACGGAATGGGTCATGTCAATCAGATCATTCAACTAATGATGTGACCTTGTTAATCAAATAACAACTCCTTGTTCATGGTTAGGAAACATAACCATCTTTGATTAACAAGCTAGTCAAGTAGAGGCATACTAGTGACATACTGTTTGTCTATATATTCACACATGTATTATGTTTCCGGTTAATACAATTCTAGCATGAATAATAAACATTTATCATGATATAAGGAAATAAATAATAACTTTATTATTGCCTCTAGGGCATATTTCCTTCATCTCCCACTTGCACTAGAGTCAATAATCTAGATTACAAAGTAATGATCCTTACACCCATGGAGTCTTGGTGCTGATCATGTTTTGCTCGTGGAAGAGGCTTAGTCAACGGTCTGCAACATTCAGATCCGTATGTATTTTGCAAATCTCTATGTCTCCCACTTGGACTTGGTCCCGAATGGAATTGAAGCGTCTCTTGATGTGCTTGGTCCTCTTGTGAAATCTGGATTCCTTTGCCAAGGCAATTGCACCAAGATTGTCACGGAAGATCTTCATCGGTCCCGATGCACTAGGTATGACACCTAGATCGGAAATGAACTCTTTCATCCAGACTCCTTCATTTGCTGCTTCCGAAGCAGCTATGTACTCCGCTTCACATGTAGATCCCGCCACGACGCTTTGTTTAGAACTGCACCAACTGACAGCTCCACCGTTTAATAAAAACACGTATCCGGTTTGCGATTTAGAATCGTCCGGATCAGTGTCAAAGCTTGCATCGACGTAACCATTTACGACTAGCTCTTTGTCACCTCCATACACGAGAAACATATCCTTAGTCCTTTTCAGGTATTTCAGGATGTTCTTGACCGCTATCCAAAGATCCACTCTGGATTACTTTGGTACCTTCCCGCCAAGCTTACAGCTAAGCATCGTCGGTCGGTACACAGCATTGCATACATGATAGAGCCTATGGCTGAAGCATAGGGAACATCTTTCATTTTCTCTCTATCTTCTGCATGTGGTCGGGCATTGAGTCGACTCAATCTTACACCTTGTAACACAGGTAAAAACCTTTCTTTGCTGATCCATTTTGAACCTTTTCAAAACTTTATCAAGGTATGTGCTTTGTGAAAGTCCAATCAAGCGTCTTGATCTATCTCTATAGATCTTGATGCCCAATATGTAAGCAGCTTCACCGAGGTCTTTCATTGAAAACTTTTATTCAAGTATCCTTTTATGCTATCCAGAAATTCTATATCATTTCCAATCAATAATATATCGTCCACATATAATATTAGAAATGCTACTGAGCTCCCACTCACTTTCTTGTAAATACAAAGCTTCTCCAAAAGTCTGTACAAACCCATATGCTTTGATCACACTATCAAAGCGTTTATTCCAACTCCGAGAGGCTTGCACCGCACCATAAATTGATCGTTGGAGCTTGCACACTTTGTTAGCACTTTTGGATCGACAAAACCTTCTGTTGCATCATATACAACTCTTCTTCTAGAAATCCATTCAAGAATGCAGTTTTACATCCATTTGCCAAATTTCATAATCATAAAATGCGGCAATTGCTAACATGATTCGGACGGACTTAAGCATCGCTTCTGGTGAGAAAGTCTCATCGTAGTCAACCCCTTGAACTTGTCGAAAACCTTTTGCAACAAGTCGAGCTTTGTAGACAGTTACATTACCATCGTCGTCAGTCTTCTTCTTAAAAATCCATTTATTCTCAATAGCTTGCCGATCATCGGGCAAGTCTACCAAAGTCCATACTTTGTTCTCATACATGGATCCCATCTCAGATTTCATGGCTTCAAGCCATTTTGCGAATCTGGGCTCACCATCGCTTCTTCATAGTTCGTAGGTTCATCATGATCTAGTAGCATGACTTCCGAATAGGATTACCGTACCACTCAGTGCGGATTTTGTTCTGGTTGATCTCGAAGTTCAGTGACAACTTGATCTGAAGTTTCATGATCTTCATCATTATCTTCCTCACTAACTGGTGTAGGTGTTACGAAACTGATTTCGTGACGAACTACTTTCCAATAAGGAGCTGGTACTATTACCTCATCAAGTTCCACTTTCCTCCCACTCACTTCTTTCGAGAGAAACTCCTTCTCTAGAAAGGATCCATTTTAGCAACGAATGTCTTGCCTTCGGATCTGTGATAGAAGGTGTACCCAATTGTCTCCTTTGGGTATCCTATGAAGACACATTTCTCGATTTGGGTTCAAGCTTATCGGGTTGAAGTTTCTTCACATAAGCATCGCAACCCCAAACTTTCGAAGCGACAACTTTGGTTTCTTGCTAAACCATAGTTCATAAGGCGTCGTCTCAACGGATTTTGACGGTGTCCTATTTAACGTGAATGTGGCCGTCTCAAGAGCATAACCCCAAAATGATAGCGGTAAATCTGTAAGAGACATCATAGATCGCACCATATCCAAAGAAAGTGCGATTCGACGCTCGGACACACCATTGCGCTGTGGTGTTCGGGTGGCGTGAGTTGCTAAACTATTCCGCTTTGTTTCAAATGTAGACCAAACTCGTAACTCAAATATTCGCCTCCACGATCAGATCGTAGAAACTTTATTTTCTTATTACGATGATTTTCAACTTCACTCTGAAATTCTTTGAACTTTTCAAATGTTTCAGACTTATGTTTCATTAAGTAGATATACCCATATCTGCTCAAATCATCTGTGAAGGTGAGAAAATAACGATATCCGCCACGAGCTTCAACATTCATTGGACAACATACATCCGTATGTATGATTTCCAATAAATCTGTTGCTCTCTCCATAGTACCGGAGAACGGAGTTTTAGTCATCTTGCCCATGAGGCACGGTTCGCAAGTGCCAAGTGATTCATAATCAAGTGACTCCAAAAGTCCATCAAGATGGAGTTTCTTCATGCGTTTTACACCGATATGACCTAAACGGCGATTGCCACAAATAAGTTGCACTATCATTATCAACTCTGCATCTTTTGGTTTCAACATTATGAATATGTGTATCACTACTATCGAGATTCATTAAAATAGACCACTCTTCAAGGGTGCATGACCATAAAAGATATTATTCATATAAATAGAACAACCATTATTCTCTGATTTAAATGAATAACCGTCTCGCATCAAACAAGATCCAGATATAATGTTCATGCTCAACGCCGCACCAAATAACAATTATTCAGGTCTAAAACTAATCCGAAGGTAGATG
Source organism: Aegilops longissima (assembly GCA_021605205.1). Classification (NCBI taxonomy): domain Eukaryota; kingdom Viridiplantae; phylum Streptophyta; class Magnoliopsida; order Poales; family Poaceae; genus Aegilops; species Aegilops longissima. The sequence continues at coordinate 339,008,514 of CM038679.1, forward strand.
TAGAGGTAGCGTGCCGATCGCGATCACATCGACTTTGGAACCGCTTCCCACGCGCGCCGTCACCTCGTCCTTTGCCGGTGTTAAGCAATCCGTAGTTCTGTTTGAGTTGCAAATATTAGCAATGAACCAGATCAAATACCAGTACTCTGCGAGCTCTAGTAAGGTACACATCAATAACAAGTATATCACATATACCTTTGTTCACTTTGCCATCCTTCTTATCCGCCAAATACTTGGGGCAGTTCCGCTTCAAAGGACCGATCGCTTGCGAGAAGCACTCGTTTTCAGGCTTAGGTCCAGACTTGGGTTTCTTCTCCCGATCAGCAACTTGTTTGCTGTTCTTCTTGAAGTTCCCTTCTTCTTCCCTTTGCCTTTCTTCTTGAAACTAGTGGTCTTATTGACCATCAACACTTGATGCTCCTTTTGATTTCTACCTCCGCAGCTTTTAGCATTGCGAAGAGCTCGAGCATAGTCTTTACTAACCCTTGCATATTATAGTTCATCACGAAGCCTTTGTAGCTTGGTGGCGTGATTGAAGAATTACATCAATGACACAATCATCCGGAAGATTAACTCCCAGTTGATTCAAGTGATTGTAATACCCGGACATTTTGAGTATGTGCTCACCGATGTAACTATTCTCCTCCATCTTGCAGCTATAGAACTTATTGGAGACTTCATATCTCTCAATCCGGGCATTCTGTTGAAATATCAACTTCAACTCTGGAACATCTCATATGCTCCATGACGCTCAAAACGTCGTTGAAGACCCGTTCTAAGCCGTAAAGCATGGCACACTGAACTATAGAGTAGTCATCAGCTCTGCTTTGCGACGTTCACAACTTCGCTCTCGCATCAGCAGTTCGCTACCCAGCGGTGCTTCCAGACGTAACTTTTACGTGCAGCAATGAGGATTATCCTCAGGTTACGGACCCAGTCCGTGTAATTGCTACCATCATCTTTCAACTTTGCTTTCTCAAGGAACGCATTAAAATTCAACGGAACAACAAAGACGAGCCATCTATCTACAGTAAACATAGACAAGCAAAATACTATCGGTACTAAGTTCATGATAAATTTAAGTTCAATTAATCATATTACTAAAGAACTCCCACTTAGACAGACATCTCTAGTTATCTAAGTGATCACGTGATCCAAATCAACTAAACCATAACCGATCATCACGTGAGATGGAGTAGTTTTCAATGGTGAACATCTTATGTTGATCATATCGCTATATGATTCACGTTCGACCTTTCGGTCTCCGTGTTCCGAGGCCATATCTGTATATGCTAGGCTCGTCAAGTATAACCTGAGTATTCTGCGTGTGCAAAACTGGCTTGCACCCGTTGTAGATGGACGAGAGCTTATCACACCCGATCATCACGTGGTGTCTCGGCATGACGAACTTTGGCAGCGGTGCATACTCGGGAGAACACTTCTTGATAATTTTAGTGAGAGATCATCTTATAATGCTACCGTCAATCAAAGCAAGATAAGATGCATAAAGGATAAACATCACATGCAATCAATATAAGTGATATGATATGGCCATCATCATCTTGTGCTTGTGATCTCCATCTCCGAAGCACCGTCATGATCACCATCGTCACCGGCGCGACACCTTGATCTCCATCATAGCATCGTTGTCGTCTCGCCAACTATTGCTTCTACGACTATCGCTACCGCTTAGTGATAAAGTAAAGCAATTACATGGCGTTTGCATTTCATACAATAAAGCGACAACCATATGGCTCCTGCCAGTTGCCGATAACTCGGTTACAAAACATGATCATCTCATACAATAAAATATAGCATCACGTCTTGACCATATCACATCACAACATGGCCTGCAAAAACAAGTTAGACGTCCTCTACTTTGTTGTTGCAAGTTTTACGTGGCTGCTACGGGCTGAGCAAGAACCGTTCTTACCTACGCATCAAAACCACAACGATACTTCGTCAAATAGACTCCGTTTAACCTGCTCAAGGACCGGCGTAGCCACACTCGGTTCAACTAAAGTGAGAGAGACAGACACCCGCCATCACCTTTAAGCAACGAGTGCTCACAGCGGTGAAACCAGTCTCGCGTAAGCGTCTGCGTAATGTCGGTCCGGGCCGCTTCATCTCACAATACCGCTGAACCAAAGTATGACATGCTGGTAGGTAGTATGACTTGTATCGCCCACAACTCACTTGTGTTCTACTCGTGCATATGACATCAACGCATAAAACCAGGCTCGGATGCCATGTTGGGTAACGTAGTAATTTCAAAAATTTCCTACGATCACTCAAGACCATGGTGATGGCATAGCAACGAGAGGGAGAGTGTCCGTCCACGTACCCTCGTGAGACCCAAAGCGAAGCGTTATATTAACGCTGTTGATGTAGTCGTCGTCTTCACGATCCGACCGATCCAAGCACCGTTACTCGGCACCTCCGAGTTCTTGGCACACGTTCAGCTCGATGGCGATCCCGGCTCCGATCCAGCAAAGCGTCGGGAAGGAGTTCCGTCAAGACGACGGCGTGGTGGCGATCTTGATGTTCTACCGTCGCAGGCTTCGCCTAAGCACCGCTACAATATGACCGAGGTGGAATATGGTGGAGGGGGCACCGCACACGGCTAAGGAACGATCACGGAGATCAACTTGTGTGTCCTAGGGTGCCCCCTGCCCCGTATATAAAGGAGCAAGGGGAGGGCGGCCAGCCCTTGGGCGCACCAAGGAGGGGGAGTCCTCCTCCTAGTAGGAGTAGGACTCCCTTTCCTAGTCCTACTAGGAAGAGGGAAGGGGAAGGAAAGAGAGGAGAGGGAGAGGGAAAGGGGCTGCGCCCCCCTAGTCCAATCGGACTCCCCATGGAGGGGGCGCACCACCTCCTGGTGCAGCCCTCTCTCTCCCTCTTGGCCCAATAAGGCCCATAACTTCCCGGGGTTTCGGTAACCCTCCGGCACTCCGGTTTTCTCCGAAACTTCCGGAACCTTTCCGTGTCCGAATATAACCATCCAATATATCAATCTTTATGTCTCGACCATTTCGAGACTCCTCGTCATGTCCGTGATCACATCCGGGACTCCGAACTCCTTCGGTACATCAAAATATATAAACTCATAATAACCGTCATTGAAACCTTAAGCGTGCGGACCCTACGGTTCGAGAATTATGTAGACATGACCTAGAACTATTCTCGGTCAATAACCAATAGCGGAACCTGGATGCTCATATTGGTTCCTACATATTCTACGAAGATCTTTATCGGTCAAACCGCATAACAACATACGTTGTTCCCTTTGTCATCGGTATGTTACTTTCCCGAGATTCGATCGTCGGTATCCAATACCTAGTTTAATCTCGTTACCGGAAAGTCTCTTTACTCGTTCCGTAATACATCATCTCACAACTAACTCTTTAGTTGCAATGCTTGCAAGGCTTATGTGATGTGTATTACCGAGAAGGCCTAGAGATACCTCTCCGACAATCGGAGTGACAAAACCTAATCTCAAATACGCCAACCCAACAAGTACCTTTGGAGACACCTGTAGTACTCCTTTATAATCACCCAGATTCGTTGTGACGTTTGGTAGTACCAAAGTGTTCCTCCGTGGCAGGAGTTGCATAATCTCATAGTTACAGGAACATGTATGGGTCATGAAGAAAGCATTAACATACTAAGCGATCAAGTGTTAAGCTAACGGAATGGGTCATGTCAATCAGATCATTCAACTAATGATGTGACCTTGTTAATCAAATAACAACTCCTTGTTCATGGTTAGGAAACATAACCATCTTTGATTAACAAGCTAGTCAAGTAGAGGCATACTAGTGACATACTGTTTGTCTATATATTCACACATGTATTATGTTTCCGGTTAATACAATTCTAGCATGAATAATAAACATTTATCATGATATAAGGAAATAAATAATAACTTTATTATTGCCTCTAGGGCATATTTCCTTCAAAACCATCATGCTTGTTGTGAGAAGCTCCGGTTTGTGAGAAGCATATACCCAAACCAGCCTCAAATGGGACAAAATTTGTACCACGGCATGTTGATGCCGCTCCATGATTGCATGCCAAGTTCCTTGAATTTCAGACGAGTTTTGGATTTAATAAAATTTAAAAACCAGGCATCTCAATGTTTTGCCGGCAATCAACGGTGCCCTGGTGTTTGAAATTCATCCCCATTTCTTGCATGGGACCTAAGCATGCACCCAAGGACACAGATTTGATTTTTCAACCAATTTATATGCACTGGAGCATGCGCATGTAGTTCAAATTTTAATTATGCACATAAATGCATTGAAAACTCACTTAATGCATAAAAATGTCCAGACGAACCCCGAAAAATAACAAAAATTCACACAACACTCCTGTTGTCCTATGTTGGCACGAGAAAAAACATGAACGCAATACGAGGCAATGGATAGCGTTTCGTCCCGGAAGGTGGGACGTTCCCTTTCGAAAAAGATCATGCTTGTTGTGAGAAGCTCCGGTTTGCGAGAAGCATATACCCAAACCTACCTCAAATAGATAAAATTTGTACCACGACATGTTGATGCTGCTCCATGATAGCATGCCAAGTTTCATGAATTCCAGATGAGTTTTCGATTGAACAGAATTTAAAAACCAAGCATCTCAATGTTTTGCCGGCAATCAACGGTGCCCTGGTGTTTGAAATTCATTCCCATTTCTTGCATGGGACCTAAGCATGCACCCAAGGACACAGATTTGATTTTTCGGCCAATTTATATGCACTGGAGCATGCGCATGTTGTTTCAATTGGAATTATGCACATAAATGCATTGAAAACTCACTTAATGCATAACAATGTCCAAACGAACCCCGAAAAATAACTAAAATACACAACGCTCCTGTTGTCCTATGTTGGCACGAGAAAAAAACTTGAAAGCAATAAGAGGCAATGGATATCATTTCCTCCCCAAAGGTGGGACGTTCCCTACCGAGAACCATCATGCTTGTTGTGAGAAGCTCCGGTTTGTGAGAAGCATATACCCAAGCCTGCCTCAAATGGGTCAAAATTTGTACCACGGCATGTTGATGCCGCTCCATGATTTCATGCCAAGTTCCATGAATTTCAGACGAGTTTTGGATTTAAGAGAATTTAAAAACCAGGCATCTCAATGTTTGCCGGCAATCAACGGTGCCCTGGTGTTTGAAATTCATTCCCATTTCTTGCATGGGACCTAAGCATGCACCCAAGGACACAGATTTGATTTTTCGACCAATTTATATGCACTGGAGCATGCGCATGTAGTTCATATTTGAATTATGCTCATAAATGCATTGAAAACTCACTTAATGCAAAAAACTGTCCAAACGAACCCCGAATAGAATTTAAAAACCATGCTTCTCAATGTTTTGCCGGCAATCAACGGTGCCCTGGTGTTTGAAATTAATTCCTATTTCTTGCATGGGACCTAAGAATGCACCCAAGGACACATATTTGATTTTCCAACCAATTTATATGCACTGGAGCATGCACATGTAGTTCAAATTTGAATTATGCACATAAATGCATTGAAAACTGACCTAATGCATAAAAATGTCCAAACAAACCCCAAAAAATCACAAAAATTCACACAACACTCCTGTTGTCCTATGTAGGCACGAGAAAAAACTTGAAAGCAATAAGAGGTAATGGATATTGTTTCGTCCCCAAAGGTGGGACGTTCCCTACCGAAAACCATCATGCTTGTTGTGAGAAGCTCCGGTTCGTGAGAAGCATATACCCAAACCTGCCTCAAATGGGACAAAATTTGTACCACGGCATGTTGATGCCGCTCCATGATAGCATGCCAAGTTTCATGAATTCCAGACGAGTTTTGGATTGAACAGAATTTAAAGACCAGGCATCTCAATGTTTTGCCGGCAATCAACGGTGCCCTGGTGTTTGAAATTCATTCCCATTTCTTGCATGGGACCTAAGCATGCACCCAAGGATACATATTTGATTTTTCAACCAATTTATATGCACTGGAGCATGCACATGTAGTTCAAATTTGAATTATGCACATAAATGCAATTAAAACTCACTTAATGCATAAAAATGTCCAAATGAAACCCGAAAAATCACAAAAACTCACACAACACTCCTGTTGTACTATGTTGGCACGAGAAAAACACTTGAAAGAAATAAGAGGCAATGGATATCGTTTCGTCCCCAAAGGTGGGGCGTTCCCTACTGAAAACCATCATGCCTGTTGTGAGAAGCTCCGGTTTGTGAGAAGCATATATCCAAACCTGCCTCAAATGGGACAAATTTTGTACCACGGCATGTTGATGCTGCTCCATGATTGCATGCCAAGTTCCATGAATTTCAGACGAGTTTTGGATTTAATAGAATTTAAAAACCAGGCATCTCAATGTTGTGCCGGCAATCAATGGTGCCCTGCTGTTTGAAATTCATTCCCATTTCTTGCATGGGACCTAAGCATGCACCCAAGGACACAGATTTGATCTTTCAACCAATTTATATGCACCGGAGAATGCGCATGTAGTTCAAATTTAAATTAGGCACATAAATGCATTGAAAACTCACTTAATGCATAAATATGTCCAAACAAACCCCGAAAAATCACAATCATTCACACAACACTCCTGTTGTCCTATGTTGGCACGAGAAAAAACTTGAAAGCAATAAGAGGCAATGGATATCGTTTCGTCCCCAAAGGTGGGACATCCCCTACCAAAAACCATCATGCCTGTTGTGAGAAGCTCCGGTTTGTGAGAAGCATATACCCAAACCTGCCTCAAATGGGACAAAATTTGTACCACGGCATGTTGATGCCGCTCCATGATAGCATGCCAAGTTTCATGAATTCCATACGAGATTTAGATTTAATAGAATTTAAAAACCAGGCATCTCAATGTTTTGCCGGCAATCAACGGTGCCCTGGTGTTTGAAATGCATTCCCATTTCTTTCATGGGACCTAAGCATGCACCCAAGGACACAGATTTGATTTTTCAACCAATTTATATGCACTGGAGCATGCGCATGTAGTTCAAATTTGAATTATGCACATAAGTGCATTGAAAACTCACTTAATGAATAAAAATGTCCAAATGAACCCCAAAAAATCACAAAAATTCACACAACACTCCTTTTGTCCTATGTTGGATCAAGAGAAAACTTGAAAGCAATAAGAGGCAATGGATATCGTTTCGTCCCCAAAGGTGGGAAGTTCCCTGCCGAAAACCATCATGCTTGTTCTGAGAAGCTGCGGTTTGTGAGAAGCATATACCCAAACCTGCCTCAAATGGGACAAAATTTCTACCACGACATGTTGATGCCGCTCCATGATAGCATGCCAAGTTTCATGAATTCCAGACGAGTTTTGGATTGAACAGAATTTAAAACCAGGCTTCTCAATGTTTTGCCGGCAATCAACGATGCCCTGGTGTTTGAAATTCACTCCCATTTCTTGCATGGACCTAAGCATGCACCAAAGGACACAGATTTGATTTTTGAACCAATTTATATGCACTGGAGCATGGGCATGTAGTTCAAATTTGAATTATGCACATAAATGCATTGAAAACTCACTTAATGCATAAAAATGTCCAAACGAACCTCGAAAAAACACAAAAATTCACACAACACTCCTGTTGTCCTATGTTGGCACGAGAAAAAGACTTGAAAGCAATAAGAGGCAATGGATATCGTTTTGTCCCCAAAGGTGGGACGTTCCCTACCGAAAACCATCATGCTTGTTGTGAGAAGCTGCGGTTTGTGAGAAGCATATACCCAAACCTGCCTCAAATGGGACAAAATTTCTACCACGGCATGTTGATGCCGCTCCATGATAGCATGATAAGTTTAATGAATTCCAGACGAGTTTTGGATTGAACAGAATTTAAAAACCAGGCATCTCAATGTTTTGCCGGCAATCAACGGTGCCCTGATGTTTGAAATTAATTCCCATTTCTTGCATGGGACCTAAGCATGCACGCAAGGACACATATTTGATTTTCCAACCAATTTATATGCACTGGAGCATGCGCATGTAGTTCAAATTTGAATTATGCACATAAATGCATTGAAAACTGACCTAATGCATAAAAATGTCCAAACGAACCCCGAAAAATCACAAAAATTCACACAACACTCCTGTTGTCCTATGTAGGCACGAGAAAAAACTTGAAAGCAATAAGAGGCAATGGATATTATTTCGTCCCCAAAGGTGGGACGTTCCCTATCGAAAACCATCATGCTTGTTGTGAGAAGCTCCGGTTCGTGAGAAGCATATACCCAAACCTGCCTCAAATGGGACAAAATTTGTACCACGGCATGTTGATGCCGCTCCATGATAGCATGCCAAGTTTCATGAATTCCAGACGAGTTTTGGATTGAACAGAATTTAAAGACCAGGCATCTCAATGTTTTGCCGGCAATCAACGGTGCCTGGTGTTTGAAATTCATTCCCATTTCTTGCATGGGACCTAAGCATGCACCCAAGGATACATATTTGGTTTTTCAACCAATTTATATGCACTGGAGCATGCACATGTAGTTAAAATTTGAATTATGCACATAAATGCAATTAAAACTCACTTAATGCATCAAAATGTCCAAATGAACCCCGAAAAATCACAAAAATTCACACAACACTCCTGTTGTCCTATGTTGGCACGAGAAAAAGACTTGAAAGCAATAAGAGGCAATGGATATCGTTTCGTCCCCAAAGGTGGGACGTTCCCTACTGAAAACCATCATGCTTGTTGTGAGAAGCTCCGGTTTGTGAGAAGCATATACCCAAACCTGCCTCAAATGGGACAAATTTTGTACCAGGGCTTGTTGATGCTGCTCCATGATTGCATGCCAAGTTCCATGAATTTCAGACGAGTTTTGGATTTAATAGAATTTAAAAACCAGGCATCTCAATGTTGTGCCGGCAATCAATGGTGCCCTGGTGTTTGAAATTCATTCCCATTTCTTGCATGGGACCTAAGCATGCACCCAAGGACACAGATTTGATCTTTCAACCAATTTATATGCACTGGAGCATGCGCATGTAGTTCAAATTTGAATTAGGCACATAAATGCATTGAAAACTCACTTAATGCATAAATATGTCCAAACGAACCCCGAAAAATCACAAAAATTCACACAACACTCCTGTTGTCCTATGTTGGCACGAGAAAAAACTTGAAAGCAATAAGAGGCAATGGATATCGTTTCGTCCCCAAAGGTGGGACGTCCCCTACCGAAAACCATCATGCTTGTTGTGAGAAGCTCCGGTTTGTGAGAAGCATATACCCAAACCTGCCTCAAATGGGACAAAATTTGTACCACGGCATGTTGATGCCGCTCCATGATAGCATGCCAAGTTTCATCAATTCCATACGAGTTTTAGATTTAATAGAATTTAAAAACCAGGCATCTCAATGTTTTGCCGGCAATCAACGGTGCCCTGGTGTTTGAAATGCATTCCCATTTCTTTCATGGGACCTAAGCATGCACACAAGGACACATATTTGATTTTTCAACCAATTTATATGCACTGAAGCATGCGCATGTAGTTGAAATTTGAATTATGCACATAAGTGCATTGAAAACTCACTTAATGAATAAAAATGTCCAAATGAACCCCGAAAAATCACAGAAATTCACGCAACACTCCTTTTGTCCTATGTTGGATCAAGAGAAAACTATAAAGCAATAAGAGGCAATGGATATCGTTTCGTCCCCAAAGGTGGGACGTTCCCTACCGAAAACCATCATGCTTGTTGTGAGAAGCTGCGGTTTGTGAGAAGCATATACCCAAACCTGCCTCAAATGGGACAAAATTTCTACCACGGCATGTTGATGCCGCTCCATGATAGCATGCCAAGTTTCATGAATTCCAGACGAGTTTTGGATTGAACAGAATTTAAATACCAGGCATCTCAATGTTTTGCCGGCAATCAACGGTGCCCTGGTGTTTGAAATTCACTCCCATTTCTTGCATGGGACCTAAGCATGCACCAAAGGACACAGATTTGATTTTTCAACCAATTTATATGCACTGAAGCATGGGCATGTAGTTCAAATTTTAATTATGCACATAAATGCATTGAAAACTCACTTAATGCATAAAAATGTCCAAACTAACCTCGAAAAATCACAAAAATTAACACAACACTCCTGTTGTCCTATGTTGGCACGAGAAAAAGACTTGAAAGCAATAAGAGGCAATGGATATCGTTTCGTCCCCAAAGGTGGGACGTTCCCTACCGAAAACCATCGTGCTTGTTGTGAGAAGCTGCGGTTTGTGAGAAGCATATACCCAAACCTGCCTCAAATGGGACAAAATTTCTACCACAGCATGTTGATGCCGCTCCATGATAGCATGCCAAGTTTCATGAATTCCAGACGAGTTTTGGATTGAACAGAATTTAAAAACCAGGCATCTCAATGTTTTGTCGGCAAATAACGGTGCCCCGGTGTTTGAAATTCACTCCCATTTCTTGCATGGGACCTATGCATGCACCCAAGGACACAGATTTGATTTTTCAACCACTTTATATGCACTGGAGGATGGGCATGTAGTTCAAATATGAATTATGCACATAAATGCATTGAAAACTCACTTAATGCGTAAAAATGTCCAAACGAACCTCGAAAAATCACAAGAATTCACACAACACTCCTGTTGTCCTATGTTGGCATGAGAAAAAGACTTGAAAGCAATAAGAGGCAATGGATATCGTTTCGTCCCCAAAGGTGGGACGTTCCCTACCGAAAACCATCATGCTTGTTGTGAGAAGCTGCGGTTTGTGAGAAGCATATACCGAAACCTGCCTCAAATGGGACAAAGTACCATGACATGTTGATGCCCCTCCATGATTGCAGGCCAAGTTCCATGAATTTCAGACGAGTTTTCTATTTAATAGAATTTAAAAACTAGGCATCTCAATGTTTTGCCGGCAATCAACGGTGCCCTGGTGTTTGAAATTCATCCCCGTTTCTTGCATGGGACCTAAGCATGCACCCAAGGACACATATTTGATTTTTCAACCAATTTATATGCACTGGAGCATGCGCATGTAGTTCAAATTTGAATTATGCACATAAATGCATTGCAAACTCACTTAATGCATAAAAATGTCCAAACAAACCCCGAAAAATCACAAAAATTCACACAGCACTCCTGTTGTCCTATGTTGGCACGAGAGAAAAACATGATAGCAATAAGAGGCAATGGATATTGTTTCGGCCCCAAAGGTGGAAAGTTCCCTACCGAAAACCATCTTGCTTTTTGAGAAGCTCCGGTTTGTTAGAAGCATATACCCAAAATTTGTACCACGGCATGTTGATGACGCTCCATGATAGCATGCCAAGTTTCATGAATTCCATACGAGTTTTAGATTTAATAGAATTATAAAACAAGGCATCTCAATGTTTTGCCGGCAATCAACAGTGCCCTGGTGTTTGAAATGCATTCCCATTTCTTTCATGGGACCTAAGCATGCACCCAAGGACACAGATTTGATTTTTCAACCAATTTATATGCACTGGAGCATGCGCATGTAGTTCAAATTTGAATTAGGCACATAATGCATTGAAAACTCACTTAATGCATAAATATGTCCAAACGAACCCCGAAAAATCACAAAAATTCACACAACACTCCTGTTGTCCTATGTTGGCACGAGAAAAAACTTGAAAGCAATAAGAGGCAATGGATATCATTTCGTCCCCAAAGGTGGGACGTCCCCAACCGAAAACCATCATGCTTGTTGTGAGAAGCTCCGGTTTGTGAGAAGCATATACCCAAACCTGCCTCAAATGGGACAAAATTTGTACCACGGCATGTTGATGCCGCTCCATGATAGCATGCCAAGTTTCATGAATTCGATACGAGTTTTAGATTTAGTAGAATTTAAAAACCAGGCATCTTAATGTTTTGCCGGCAATCAACGATGCCCTGGTGTTTGAAATGCATTCCCATTTCTTTCATGGGACCTAAGCATGCACCCAAGGACACAGATTTGATTTTTCAACCAATTTATATGCACTGGAGCATGCGCATGTAGTTCAAATTTGAATTATGCACATAAGTGCATTGAAAACTCACTTAATGAATAAAAATGTCCAAATGAACCCCGAAAAATCACAAAAATTCACACAACACTCCTTTTGTCCTATGTTGGATCAATAGAATACTTGAAAGCAATAAGAGGCAATGGATATCATTTCGTCCCCAAAGGTGGGATGTTCCCTACCGAAAACCATCATGCTTGTTGTGAGAAGCTGCGGTTTGTGAGAAGCATATACCCAAACCTGCCTCAAATGGGACAAAATTTCTACCACGGCATGTTGATGCCGCTCCATGATAGCATGCCAAGTTTCATGAATTCCAGACGAGTTTTGGATTTAATAGAATTTAAAAACCAGGCATCTCAATGTTTTGCCGACAATCAACGGTGCCCCGGTGTTTGAAATTCACTCCCATTTCTTGCATGGGACCTAAGCATGCACCCAAGGACACAGATTTGATTTTTCAACCACTTTATATGCACTGGAGGAATGGCATGTAGTTCAAATTTGAATTATGCACATAAATGCATTGAAAACTCACTTAATGCATAAAAATGTCCAAACGAACTCCGAAAAATCACAAAAATTCACACAACAATCATGTTGTCCTATGTTGGCACGAGAAAAAACTTGAAAGCAATAAGAGGCAATGGATATCGTTTCGTCCCTAAAGGTGGGATGTTCCCTACCGAAAACCATCATGCTTGTTGTGAGGAGCTCCGGTTTGTGAGAAGCATATACCCAAACCTGCCCCAAATGGGACAAATTTTGTACCACGACATGTTGATGCCACTCCATGATAGCCTGCCAAGTTTCATGAATTTCAGACGAGTTTTGGATTTACTAGAATTTAAAAACCAGGCATCTCAATGTTTTGCCGACAATCAACGGTGCCCTGGTGTTTGAATTTCATTCCCATTTCTTGCATGGGACCTAAGCATGCACCCAAGGATACATATTTTATTTTTCAACCAATTTATATGCACTGGAGCATGCGCATGTAGTTCAAATTTGAATTATGCACATAAATGCATTGAAAACTCAGTTAATGCATAAAAATGTCCAAATGAACCCTGAATAATTCTTTTGTGATCACTGCAAATAAAAGGTCTAGCAATTCAAACACCGTCCATGGCCGCTATGACCCCATTATGTAATTCAAATCAAGACGAAAAATCAAGTACATCCCACGCTGTTTATTATAACCAACCGTGTGAGATGCAGCACAAAATATCTTTGGACCGTGTCTGAATATGGGACCGTGTGTGACGACACTTTGCACGCAAGTTTTTTGGCTAAAGCGATTCCAAATTTTCGGCTTCCACGGAAATATCTACCTCCCCCCCCTCCCCCTTACCAAAAGCCACATTCCCCCCCTTTTCGCGTTCCTCTCCAAGTTGAAACCTTCACTCCTTGCTTGCAACACCGCTGAATCCTCACCAGTGACCCTCCTTCACACTGCTCGGCCTCGCCTATCCAGGCAGGTAATCCACACCCGACCCCCATCCTCGTCCTCCTTCCACATCCCACATGCCCTGACCGCCGGCGTGAGCGCGACACCTTCCACCCAAATCACCGACCCCTCCAACAAATAAGCGTCAGCCTAAGCTATGGTGCACGCAGTATAGCCAGGACCTCAAGGAGCATTTGGCAGCGGAGAAGCAAATTGCGGCCGCACGCGCGGATGAGGTCGCGATGGCTGCCATTCGTGCCAACCCCCGGATCTTGGAGGAGCACCTCGCTGTCGAGGCCACCGTTGATGCCTCGCGCCACCGACGCCGCGACGCGGTTGGCTGCTTTAAACGACAGTTCGTGGCGTTTTCTCAAGGCAACCATCGGTGCCTTCGACGAAGACTACGAGGTGTTTTCTCAGCATGCACGTACTTACCTCATCTCGAGAGCTAGCAGGTTGGTGCCCGGAGCGGCTCAGGCAACTCACCACTACAACGAGGGCACCCACGATGCAGAAGCCTCACCCTCTTCCATGTCCAAGGAGCCAATCGTCATTGATATCTTCGATAATGAGGAGTAGCTTGTCTTATTAGATCACTATAAGGACCCATGTTCAGTTTGCTAGCTACTACCTTTCCTTAACAAATTCAAGTGAATTGTGCTATCTACTTTCACCATGCAATCTTCTGCTATAGTGTATATGTTCTATATGTCGTGCAATGTGGTGTTCAATTAACTGCTTGGTTCAATTCTGCAAATGTGATGTTCAATTCTTCAGGGTGCAATATTTCCAGGTTGTTAAGCATGCTTGGTTTAGTTAACTGTCTGATCTTCTATTAGGAGTATGTTATATTGTTCAAAATTGGTGTTTAGTTAACTGCTTGGTTCATTTGTTGTGGCTTGGTTCACTTGTTGTGGTGTTTAGTTAACTGCTTGGTTCATTTGTTGTGGCTTGGTTCACTTGTTGTGGTGTTTAGTTAACTGCTTGGTTCAATTCTGCAATGCGATGTTCAATTGTTGTGGCTGCATTCTGTTATTGTATACCATGTGAGGAATAAATCGAATTTGGTTGTACTAAATACATGAGAAACAAATATAATTGCTATATTTCCAAGTTGTGTAGAATGCTTGGTTTGGTTAACTGTCTGATCTTCTATTAGGAGTATGTTATATTGTGCAATGTGGTGCTCAGTTAATGTTTGGTTCATTTGTTGTGGTGTTTAGTTAACTGCTTGGTTCAATTCTGCAATGCGATGTTCAATTGTTGTGGCTGCATTCTCTTATTGTATACCATGTGAGGAATAAATCGAATTTGGCTGTACTAAATACATGAGAAACAAATACAATTGCTATATTTCCAAGTAGTTAACCATGCTTAGTTGGTTAAATTTATGATCTTCTATTAGGACTATGTTATATTCTGACATGTGGTGCTCAGTTAACGTTTGGTTCATTTGTTGTGGTGTTTAGTTAACTGCTTGGTTCAATTCTGCAATGTGATGTTCAATTGATGTGGCTGCATTCTGTTATTGTATACCATGTGAGGAATAAATCGAATTTGGCTGCACTTAATACATGAGAAACATATACAAGTGCTATATTTCCTAGTTCCTAATCATGCTTGGTTTGGATAAATGGGTTTTCCATGTGGCTTGAATTAATCTGATGAATCTGCAATGTGCTTATTTATCATCAACATATTTTACTGATAGCATGCGAACCCTTACTTAACCTGATGACTAACTACCTTATATGTGTTGCAGGGAAACAATGGGAAGCACTGAGGTTTACAAGATGGTACTAACTATTATACCTTGCCTTTTTGTATTCCTTTGCCCCATTTCCAATATAGAGAAGATATTTATGCACATCCTTGTTTTCAGGCTTCACTGATGATTACCTCTCAAACCACCTCTATGGTCAGGAGGCGAGGAAAGTTTTCATACAACACCCACGGTTCAATATTGAAGTGTTCCTGAAGAGGTCGAAGGATGGACAGTCAATCATCCACAGGCACTAGCCTAAAGTCGCAAAGACCTTCAACATGAATGAAGTCTCAATATTCGCCTTCCGCTTTAGCAGTTTTCCAGATGAGATGCATCTCTCTATGTACCGTCTATGATGCTAATTTTGAAAGGTTCTAGATGTTGCATGTGAAACTTGTTGCTGGTGCAGTTGTGTTACGGGGTAGCTGAGTGTTGAAGCTATATCATGTTGTACTCCGATGTATTTCAATTATGAAATCTTGCTTCCTTAATATTGAAATTGAATATATTATGTTCTTAATATGAATGTGAATTAGATTAATAAATGGATTATTAATAATAGGCCAATTAGCTTGCTAATTGGGTTTTCCTATTGCAAATGGTTAATGAGAAAACACCGTGGGAGATGACCTAAGGCAACGCACACAGTTTCTAGGAATAAACCGTGTTGGATCAATGAACAATCACACACGACATTCTCTTCAAAACTATTTGCGTTACGCCACCTTGTGCAAACGTTTTCCTTGTAGTGGCTGTGTGGGATGTATATACGAACGGAAACGTTTAGTGGTGACTGACTGTGTGGGATGTACTTACGACGAGAAATGATTTTCCTGTATAATTGTATTTTTAGCACTACTGTACGTATTTCTGTATTTGAGTGCTCGTCGATTACGCTACGACCTCATTTTGCCGAGCGTGTGTGCCAGAGGGCATATCCCCAGGTTTACGGGTGGTGTGGAAGGACCCCCGTCGCCCACACTCACTTGGTGACGGTTCCAAATGCCGTCGCAGAAAGTGGTAAAAAATTGTTTGTTTAGGACCGGCGCGTACCAGTGTATCATCTAAGAATCCTGGGGCTTTGCCTGCTTTGATCTTCCTCTTGATGCCTTCAATACTCTTGTGTCCCTTCTGAGCTTCCTTAACATCATCCATCAAGGTAGGCTTGACTTCGAGGTTGGTCAAGAATCCTGGTGCAACTAGTTCCAATCCGAAGTTTTGAAGTTCCTTGTATAAGGCGGGTAGCCTTTCCTTAATCATAGCATTCAAGGAACAAGCCTTTCTTATTAACGCATCTGCTACCACATTAGCCTTTCCAGGGTGGTATTGAACACTGAGGTCATAATCCATGATCAACTCTAGCCATCTTCTCTGCCTCATGTTCAACTCCTTTTGAGTGAAAAATACTTTAGACTCTTATGATCGGTGTATATCTCGCACCGCTTCCCTAGAAGGTAATGCCGCCATGTCTTCAGGGCATGAACCACTACTGCTAACTCAAGGTCATGAGTAGCATAATTCTCTTCGTGAGGACGTAGCTGTCTGGATAGATATGCTACGACTCTGCCTTCTTGCATCAGAACACTTCCCTGTCCGATTCGTGAGGCATCACAATATATCACAATTCCTTGTGGATATCAGGTGTGCTAGAGCTGGGGCAGTGGTCAATCTCTTCTTCAGCTCCTGGAAGCTCTCTTCGCACTTCGGCGTCCACTCAAACTTCTTGTCCTTCTTGAAGAGCTGTGTCATGGGTCGAGCAATGCTTGAGAATCCTTCAATGAACTTGCGGTAATATCCCGCGAGTCCGAGGAAGCTTCTAACTTCCTTCACATTGCTTGGGGATTGCCTTTCAGTCACGGCCTCAATCTTTCAGTTGCGGATCCACTGACAATCCTTCTTCAGTCAGAACATGACCGAATAATCCAACCTTGTGTAGCCAAAACTCGCACTTGCTGAATTTGGCATATAGTTGGTGCTCTCGAAGCTTGTCTAGGACCATCCTCAAGTGTTGCTCATGTTCTTCTTCAGACTTGGAAAAGAAAAGTTTGTCATCGATGAAGACGACAACGAACTTGTCCAAGTACTCCATGAACACTTTGTTCATGAGGTACATGAAGTAGGCAGGGGCATTGGTTAAACCAAATGACATGACTGTGTACTCATACAGGCTATATCGGGTTACAAACGCCGTCTTCGGGATATCTTGGAGTCTAATCTTCAGCTGATAGTACCCAGACCTGATATCGATCTTGGAAAACACCTTGGCACCGTTCAGCTGACCGAACAAGTCTTCAATATTGGGGAGTGGCTACTTGCTCTTGATTGTGACTTCATTAAGGAAATGGTAGTCAACACATAGTCAGATGGTACCGTCCCTCTTTTCCACAAACAAAACAGGTGATCCCCAAGGTGAGGCACTAGGGCAGATGAATCCTTTCCTTAACTGCTCGGCCAGTTGCTTCTTCAATTCTGCTAACTCCTCCGACCCCATTCTATAAGGCTTCTTATAGATGGGTCGTGCTCCGGGCATGAGCTCCATGATGAACTCAATGTCATGGTCAGGAGGCATTCCAGGTAGCTCATCAGGAAAGACGTCGGGGTACTCGCATACTACTGGCACTTTCTCCAATCCAACTTCAGTCAAACAGTTGACTTGGTGACTTGATCAAAAGAGGAGTTGGAGGCAAATTTAACTTCGACTCCTTGGTCATTGGTCACAGTGACAGTCCGGTTGGCACAATCTAACATGCCTTGGTGCTTGATGAGCCAATTCATTCCTAAGATCACATCCAAGCCTTGTGATCTTAAGATGATAAGGTCTGCTAGGAAATCTACTCCGTTAATGATGATTCCGACTCCCTTACAACCTATCTTGGCTCTCATCTCTGCTCCGGGGGTTTCTACCACCATGGGATTATTCAGGGGTGTAGGGGTCATGCCACTTTTTAATGCAAACTTTTGGGTGACAAATGAATGCGTGGCTCCAGAATCAAACAAGATAGTTGCAGGTGCTGAGTTGACAAGGAACGTACCCGGCACGACGTCCGGGTCTTCCTGAGTTTCTTCTGAAGTGACGTGATTCACACGCCCCTTGCCATTGTTGGGCGGGTTGTGGGGAGCTTGGTTCCTTGGTGGCATTCCGCGGCCTTGTCCTGGGTTCTGTGCATTGGGGCATGGGGCATCGGGCTCCTTGTTGGGGCACACCCTTGAGATGTGTCCTGACTGACCACATCCAAAGCAAGTGACCTGGTTCGAGTTGTTGGTCTTGTTGCCACCACTATTATTGGGGTTGTTGTAAGCTGCCCTGGGGTTGGCGTACTGCTGAGGCTGATAGTTGGCGCGGGGTGCGGGAGCTCTTGGCTGCTCATCGGTTAGCCTGACCGGGACTGGCTGCCACACGCGAGGCATTTGGTTACTGGAACTACCCTTGCTGATCATCTTGCACGTACGAGTATCATCCAAAGCACGTCACTTGTCCTCAAGCATGAGTGCCGTGTTCACCAGATCAGGAAAGGTTGGGCAATCACACACAATAAGCGAGTACTGCAGAGTCTGATTAAGGCCTTCCATGAAGCACTCTCTTTTGGCAGCTTCAGTGCTGACATCCTAAGGAGCATACCTTGATAGAACACTGAACTTCTGCATGTACTCCTTGACAATGCTACCTCCATGCTTCAGGGCTCGGAACTCACGCTTCTTGATGGCCATGATCCCGGAAGGAATATGGGCCTTGTGGAATTCTGCCTTGAAGTCATTCCATGTGATGTTTTGCCCAGCATGCATGACCTTGAATCCATCCCACCAAGCTCTGGCAGTTCCCCCGAGACAGTGGGCCGCATATGCCACCCTCTCATGGTCCTCAGTGCAGCCGACTAATTCCAACAGATCCACAATTATGCGGACCCAGTCGTCTGCATCCAGCGGTTCAGCTATCTCGATGAAGGTGGGTGGCGCATACTTCTTGAACTCCGCCAACCTGGAACGTCCATTGCCATTCCCCGCCTGCTGGCGGTTGTTGGTGACAGCTTGAGCAATCATCTGGAGGGCTGCATAGTTGGCTTGGCGTTCCTCTCGGAAAGCTTGGACAAGCTGAGCCAAGGCCATGTTCGGGGGAGGTGGTGGTGGTGGAGCTTGTCCTCGGGTTTGGTCCTGGCTTGCTCCTCCTTGGGTGGATCCTCCGGCTTCTTGCCGCTGGGTAGAGGTACTAGTACGAGTTACAATAGGCATCCTGTTGGAGCGGTCGAGGTCTTATGATTGGGATAAAATGAGGGAAAACAATGTAGATGGGGTGCCTAATAAGGGGGTGGGTGTGACACAATTTAAGTCAAGCAAAGGCCAGAAGAGCCAAACTCATGCATTAAAACCAAATGTGTGATGTAGTTGTTTACATGTTCCCGAAAGGGAAAGTACGACTTCCATCAAAACAACTCGAAAGCAAACACAACACAACATGGTTTCATTTGAACCATTACATGGACTCGGCTTCGCATAACGGGTACACGACATATCCTACCTTAAGGGTTTCGGACTGGCCTATCCTAGTCCTAAACGATGTCTAAGTGGTGGAATGCTCGGTCGCGTATTCCGGCTCCTCTGGGTCTTCTTCCTCATCTTCATCCGTCCTAATTTCTTCGTCACTTGAGGGGTGGGGGAGTGGAGGAGCTGAACATGGCGTTGCTTCGCCTGTGGCACTGTGAAGAGGTTGTGATAGTCATTTGCCATCATACGGCGTGGCTGAGTTGATCCTTTGGCATGTGTAACCTGTGGGGGTCGCCCGCCTCGATAGGCAATAACGGGCTGTCCAGGGGGTGCACCATCCTTCTTGATCCTGTCCGCCTTTGCCTGATCTAGGCAGAGGAGATCCTTAGTCTCGTGGAGTTCCGACCGGAGCTCCATCGACTCCGAGGCCAGGTGTTGTGCCAGGCTGTCAGCAGACAAGCTGAAGTAGGTTTGGAAACGAAGGGGAAGTCCTTCGTCCATGGGTGGGGCTTGTGCGCTGCTCTCGTCATCACCCTCCTTCCGATAAGGCAAGTAACGGGTGGCTGGCTCGCTTGCCATCTCTGGCAGAAGATCCCGAAGGCGAGTGAGCGCCTTGAGTGCAGCAGTCTCAATAGCGAGGAGCAGGGTCGCCATCTGGGGTCCTTCAAAGAACCAGCTCGTCGGAGAGTCGTTCGCCGTCACGACTACCTCCATGTGATACTCCTTCTTGGTGTTGTTGATCCAGTGCTCGTGATAGGAGAAGGTGGGTGCTCGGGTGAACTGGCACTTCTTGAGGCTGTCCTCAAGAAGCACGGGAAATCTAGTGGTCAGGAAGTCCTCGGGTACGACGGCCATCTACAAAAGTGGAAGGGGAAGGGTCAATAGAGGAAATATGACTCATGTTTGGGATATTTTTAGAAAAAGTGGGTATGTAGGTAATTTTGTAGATAGTCTCTCTCTAACTAATTCCCATGCTAACTAAGGCTTCCTACAGTTAGGATGGCTCTGATACCAGCTCTATGGGGACCCCGACTCATAATTTGTGATCACCGAGTACACGTGTACAGTGATCCCAGAGATCAATGCTCACTGAACACACATAAGCCGAATAACAAGAGTCTTACATCCATACATACTGCCTTACTCAAATAATGACCATTATGGTCAAGTCTTACATAGAATAAGCCTCGAGGGCTGAATACCAAATAAACTTAAGCAGCGGAAATCTTCGTAGATAAGTAGAACCCATGCCATCTGCCTTAACCCTACAGAATTTCTGACTGGGAAAGCGTCCTAGTTCGCATGTTCGTCTCCAAAGAACTCTTCTTCGAACTCTTGCTCTTCCATGCCTGGCCAATTAAATAACTAGTGGCAAGCCAATGAGTACGTTGAATGTACTCGCAAGCAACCCATGTTTTGGAGCAAAGTAACAATGCAAGGTATAACAACAAGAAGGCAACATAGCATCAAGCTAGTTGGAATGACTTATCATCTTGTAAAATATGCATCAATGAACTCTAGTAACCATGAGAACAAGGTACATATATCAACATAATAGAGTTTGGATCAATGCTAGCCCATTCCACATATCAAGTCAATTGCCTTGACTCAACTGATTCTTAATCTCATACACACGTACCAAGTTTGTAAAATTTCTGGACATAGTTTAAGTAGCACCACCCAACTGTCCGTGACCGTGGACACGGCTATTCGAATAGGTTGACACTCTGTAGAGGTTGTGCACTTTACCCACAAGATCCGGGATGCTTTCGTGTCATCCACGATCCCACAGTACCTCAAGTACTCGGGAGAAGCACCCAATCATTATCTTTCCCTAGACGACACTAACATAGGGTCCACTCGTTGGTACACGGCCCTCGTGTATAAGCAAAAGATCATGGGACTCTGCCCTTTCACATTACCAGGCATACACGAAGGGACCAACGGTGTGTCCGGTGCCCTGTGAAAACAGTCATGGCCGCCTATCCGAGCACGACCCCGTCCCGAGAGTGACCTCGTGTCACCCCCGTCACTAGTAATGTGGGCCCCATGCTAGTATCGGCCTAAGTAATGAATAACACCCCGTCCCATAAGGGGTAGAGTGGTTGCACATGTTTGGTTGGGATGGTAATCACACATAAATCTAATCCATCATTCTTTCACACAAAATGCTCGCTCTGGTACACCACTTCTTCCTCAAGTGGTGACCTTGGTTCAACATCACCCACGGGCATTAGGGATACCCGATGGGGTTTTCAAAAGAATGCAACCACGAGGAGTTCATGGTACACATGCAACATTATGCATCAACAACTAACCTTTTGACATTGCATCATGCACAAGGTAGAGTTATTAGTATGGGTATGTATCATGTGGTGGTTCACAACAAGTTTACCACCATCACTTTTCATCATCATGCAATCGGAAAAAGGGTGCCGATAAACAAGAGGGGTGTCATGGTCAAAGGGCTGCTTGCCTTGGTTGGCTTGGTCTTCAAATTCTTCAAGTCATTCCCCTTCTTCTTCTCCAATTACTTCGTAAAATACGGGATTTATTCGTCGCAACAAAAACAATGGGAAGATAAGGCAATAATAAAAACAGAAAAGTCAAAGTGCTCAGAAAAATGTCAACTTATTTTTGTAAAATACTGGGGGGAAAACTAAGAATGGGAAAATTCTTAGTTTTTGATTTGGAGTAGTATAATATGAGAAATGGATTTTTAAACAGATATTTTATTGCTCAAATTTGAATTTAAATTTGAACAGTACACAAAGTTTGATGGATATTTATGAACGACACACCATTAAATAGGTGAGAATATTACAAGATTTGTGGAGTTGGAATTATTTCATTTGGATTAATATTTAATCCTATGGAATTTTTGGAAGTTAAACAGAAAAAGAAAAGGGAAAAAAGGGCACTATGCCTCTGGGCCAAAACAGCCGCAGCGCAGTGATACGTCTCCAATGTATCTATAATTTTTGATTGCTCCATGCTACTTTATCTACTGTTTTGGACTATATTGGGCTTTATTTTCCACTTTTATATTATTTTCGGGACTAACCTATCAACCGGAGGCCCAACCCAGAATTGCTGTTTTTTGCCAATTTCAGTGTTTCGAAGAAATGGAATATCAAACGGAGTCCAAACGGAATGAAACCTTCGGAAACGTGATTTTCTCACCGAACATGATCCACGATACTTAGACCCTACTCCAAGGAACAACAGAGGCGGTCACGAGGGTGGGGGGCGCGCCCCTTGCCTCGTGGGCCCCCTGTTGCTCCATCGACGTACTCCTTCCTCCTATATATACCTACGTACCCCCAAACGATCAGAACAGGAGCCAAAGACCTAATTTCACCGCCGCAACTTCCTGTATCCACGAGATCCCATCTTGGGGCCTGTTCCGGAGCTTCGCCGGAGGGGGCATCCACCACGGAGGGCTTCTACGTCAACACCATAGCCTCTCCGATGAAGTGTGAGTAGTTTACTTCAGACCTTCGGGTCCATAGCTAGTAGCTAGATGGCTTCTTCTCTCTCTTTGGATCTCAATACAATGTTCTCCCCCTCTCTCGTGGAGATCTATTCGATGTAATCTTCTTTTTGCGGTGTGTTTGTTGAATTGTGGGTTTATGATCCAGCTTATCTATGAATAATATTTGAATCTTCTCTGAATTCTTTTATGTATGATTGGTTATCTTTGCAAGTCTCTTCGAATTATCCGTTTGGTTTGGCCAACTAGATTGGTAGTTCTTGCAATCGGAGAAGTGTTTAGCTTTGGGTTCAATCTTGCGGTGTCCTTACCTAGTGACAGAAAGGGATGCAAGGCACGTATTGTATTGTTGCCAACGAGGATAACAAGATGGAGTATTTATCATATTGCATGAATTTATTCCTCTACATCATGTCATCTTGCTTAAGGCGTTACTCTGTTTTTAACTTAATACTCTAGATGCATGCTGGATAGTGGTCGATGAGTGGAGTAATAGTAGTAGATGCAGAATCGTTTCGGTCTACTTGTCTCGGACGTGATGCCTATATACATGATCATACCTAGATATACTCATAACTATGCTGAATTCCATCAATTGCTCATCAGTAATTTGTTCACCCACCGTAGAATACTTATGCTCTTGAGAGAAGCCACTAGTGAAACCTATGGCCCCCGGGTCTATTCTCATCATATCAATTTCCATCACTTTAATACTTGCTTTGTTTTTACTTTGCCTTTTACTTTTCACTTTGCATCTACATACCAAAAATACCAAAAATATTATTTATCATCTCTATCAGATCTCACTCTCGTAAGTGACCGTGAAGGGATTGACAACCCCTAATCGCGTTGGTTGCGAGGAGCTATCGTTTTGTGCAGGTCACGAGGGACTGTGGCGTGGCCTCCTCTTTGGATTGATAGCTTGGTTCTCAAAAGCGAGGGAAATACTTACGCTACTTTGCTGCATCATCCTCTCCTCTTCGGGGAAAACCAACGCAAGCTCAAGACGTAGCAAGAAGGATTTTTGGCGCCGTTGCCGGGGAGTCTATGCAAAAGTCAAACATACCAAGTACCCATCACAATCCCTATCTCTCGCATTACATTATTTGCCATTTGCCTCTCGTTTTCCTCTCCCCCACTTCACCCTTGCCGTTTTATTCGCCCTCTCTTTCCCAATCTCCTCCTCTTCTTCCCGTTGCCTTTTCCTCGTCCGTTCGTTTGCTCGTGTGTGGGATTGCTTGTTTGTTGCGATGGCTCTACCTAGATTTGGTGATCTTCATCTTAAAAGGCCAGAGGAGATCGAAAACAATGCCAGAAAGTTTATGGTTTTGCAATTTGAGCATAATAATTTCTTTAGGAACGAGCTTAAGGAACAAAAAAGTTTTATCAGTTATATGAATAAATAGCTCGATGATATGTCTAAAGAAATTGATGGTATAAGATCCCAAATTGCTCATCTTGAAAAGTTGACCGCTGAAATCTTGGATATGAAAGCTATCTTAGTCAATAAGATGGCTGCTAAACCGAATTCCTATGAAAATCTAGATGAAGATCTAAAAGTTATTGATGTGTCCCCCATTAAATCTTTGTTTTGCAATATGAATCTTGATGAAACTGAATATGATCTTCCTTTACCTAGAAGGCGTCATAAGAATTCGGAGTTTTTAGATCTTGATGATGAAATTGATAAAAGTGGGATTTAAAGAAATAAAAACCTAGATGTTGCTAAACCCACTATATTGGATCTCAAGGAATTTAATTATGAAAATTGCTCTTTAATTGATTGTATTTCCTTGTTGCAATCCGTGCTAAATTCTCCTCATGCTTATAGTCAAAATAAGGCCTTTACCGAACACATTGTTGATGCCTTGATGCAATGTTATGAAGAAAAACTTGAGTTGAAAGTCTCTATCCCTAGAAAGCTCTATGATGAGTGGGAACCTACTATTAAAATTAAAATTAAAAATTATGAGTTTAATGCCTTGTGTGATTTGGGTGCTATTGTCTCTACTATTCCCAAAACTTTGTGTGATTTGCTAGATTTCTGTGACTTTGATGATTGCTCTCTAAACTTGCATCTTGCGGATTCCACTATGGGAAGAATTAATGATGTTCTTATTGTTTCAAATAGGAATTATGTGCCCGTAGATTTTATCGTTCTTGATATAGATTGGAATCCTTCATGTCCTATTATTCTTCGTAGACCTTTCCTTAGAACGATTGGTGCAATTATTGATATGAAGGAAGGGAATATTAGATTCCAATTTTCATTAAAGAAAGGCATGAAACACTTTCCTAGAAAGAAAATAAAATTACCATATGAATCTATCATGAGAGCCACTTATGGATTGCCTACCAAAGATGGCAACACTTAGATCTATCCTTGCTTTTATGCCTAGCTAGGGGCGTTAACCGATAGCGCTTGTTGGGAGGCAACCCAATTTTATTTTTAGTTTTTTGCTTTTTTAAGTTTAGGAATAAATAATCCATCTAGCCTATGTTTAGATGTGGTTTTATGTTTTAATTAGTGTTTGTGCCAAGCTAGACCTATTGGATCTTCTTGGATGAAAGTTATTTGATCTTGCTGTAATTTCCAGAAACTTTGCGCTCAGTGCCCGAATTGTTAAAAAATCACCAGAACGTGATAAAATACTGATTCCAACTGCTGCTGATCAATAAACAAATTGTATAGGTCTTCTAATTTTGGTAGATTATTTGGAGTTCCAGAAGTTTGTGTTAGTTACAGATTACTACAGACTGTTCTGTTTTTGGCAGATTCTGTTTATTGTGTGTTGTTTGCTTATTTTGATGAATCTATGGTTAGTAAAATAGTTTATAATCCATAGAGAAGTTGGAATAAATTATGTTTAACACCAATATAAATAAAGAATGAGTTCATTACAGTACCTTAAAGTAATCTTTTGTTTTCTTTCCCTAACGGAGCTCACGAGATTTCTATTGAGTTTTGTGTTGTGAAGTTTTCAAGTTTTGGGTAAATTCTTTTGATGGATTATGGAACAAGGAGTGGCAAGAGCCTAAGCTTGGGGATGCCCATGGCACCCCCAAGATAATCCAAGGACACCAAAAATTCGAAGCTTGGGGATGCCCCGGAAGGCATCCCCTCTTTCGTCTACTTCCATCGGTAATTTACTTGGAGCTATATTTTTATTCACCACATGATATGTGTTTTGCTTGGAGCGTCTTGTATTATTTGCATATTTGTTTGTTAGTTTACCACAATCATCCTTGCTGTACACACCTTTTGAGAGAGCCATACATGAATTGGAATTTGCTAGAATACTCTATGTGCTTCACTTATATCTTTTGAGCTTGATAGTTTTGCTTATAGTGCTTCACTTATATCTTTTGAGCTTGATAGTTTTGCTCATAGTTTTTTTTTCTTTTCGAAAAGGGGGTACTCCCCGGCCTCTGCATCAGAACGATGCATACGGCCACCTCAATAAATAAAATAGGTTCAACAAAGTCGTATAGTCTTCAACAAAATAAAAGCAAGCTCACCTAGAACCTCGAAGCTAAACCAAGAAAAAACTGTAAGCCAAGAAAAAGCCATAAGCCACAACCGGCTGGTAAAATGAAGATAGGAAAACTAATTGTCTATCCTATTACATGACCGCCAACCAAACCGGTTGAAGATATCCCGCGCTACCATCTCCCACCGGACAGATCCAGTAACCAAACGCTCCCTGGCCTCCGTCGGAGTGAGTAAGGACCACATACGGATCAGCGCCGTAGCATGGAATACAACCTGTAAAAAATGAATAGTAGTTATTCTGTTAAAAACCAAGTCATTTCTGCAGTTCCAAATTGCCCATAACAACGCATACACTCCTACATGAATATGCCTAGCTGTATCGGACTCTATCCCATCCAGCCACGTTCCAAATAACGACCCAACCGTACTCGGAGGAGTGGTGTTAAAAGCAATTTTCACAGAGCGCCACAGAATTCTCGCCAAAGGACAATCAAGGAAGAGATGCTTAATGGTCTCATCATGATTACAAAAGCTACACCTAGTAGATCCAGTCCAATTGCGCTTGACCAAGTTGTCCTTTGTTAAAATTACCTGTTTATGGACAAACCACATAAACACTTTAATTTTCAAAGGCACATGTACTTTCCACACATGTTTGGTACTAGGAATAGTAGTGGAGTTAATGACATCGTTGTACATCGACTTTACAGTAAATTTTCCATTCCTAGTAAGCTTCCAACAAAGCTGGTCGGGCTGCTGAGCTAGCTGAACTTCCATCAGTCTACGCACCAGATGGAGCCAAGCTTCCCATCTCTCACCAACAAGCACCCGCTGAAACTGAATATTAAGGGGAGTGGACTGCATAATAGTTGCAACTAGCGCATCATGTCGCTGGACAATACGATACAGGGTTGGGTACTGTATTGCTAATGATGTATCACCCAGCCAATTGTCCTCCCAGAAACGTGTGTTATTGCCATCACCGATGATAAACTTTGTTCTATTAAAGAAGGTTGCCTTGACTCTCATAAGCCCCTTCCAAAACGGCGAATCAGATGGTCTCACTGTCACCTGTGACAAAGTTTTGGACTGCAGGTACTTGTTACGAAGAATCTGCGCCCACGTTGCATCAGTCGGACCCGAAAGCTTATACAGAATGGACACCCCCCCATAAACTAGGTTGGGCACCAGGCCTCCCACCTGTGACAAAGTTTTGCTCATTGTGCTTCACTTATATCTTTTGAGCGTGATAATTTTTGCTCTAGTGCTTCACTTAGATCTTTTAGAGCACGGTGGTGGATTTTTTTAAAGAAACTATTGATCTCTCATGCTTCACTTAGATTATTTTGAGAGTCGTTAATAGCATGGTAATTTGCTTAATGTTAATATACTTGGTATTCAAGATATGTGAAACTTTGTTTTGAGTGCGTTGAATACTAAGAAAAGTTTGATGCTTGATAATTGTTTTGAGATATGAAGATGGTGATATTAGAGTCATGCTAGTTGAGTAGTTGTGAATTTAAAGAATACTTGTGTTGAAGTTTGTGATTCCCGTAGCATGCACGTATGGTGACCCGTTATGTGATGAACTCGGAGCATGATTTATTTATTGATTGTCTTCCTTATGAGTGGCGGTCGGGGATGAGTTGTGACGTCCTCGATTCAATCGTACTCTAATCATGCACGCAAATGTGTACGATCAAGATCAAGGACTCACGGGAAGATATCACAACACAACTCTGAAACATAAATAAGTCATACAAGCATCATAATACAAGCCAGGGGCCTCGAGGGCTCGAATACAAGTGCTCGATCATAGACAAGTCAGCGGAAGCGACAATATCTGAGTACAGACATAAGATAAACAAGTTTGCCTTAAGAAGGCTAGCACAAACAGGGATACAGATCGAAAGAGGCGCATGCCTCCTGCCTGGGATCCTCCTAACTACTCTTGGTCGTCGTCAGCGGGCTGCACGTAGTAGTAGGCGCCTCTAGTGTAGTAGTCGTCATCGACGGTGGCGTCTGGCTCCTGGGCTCCATCGTCTATTTGCAGCAATCGAGTAGAGATAGGGGAAAAAGGGGGAAACAATGCAACCGTGAGTACTCATCCAAAGTACTCGCAAGCAAGGAGCTACACTACATATGCATGGATATATGTGTAAAGGGCCATATCAATGGACTGAACTGCAGAATGCCAGAATAAGAGGGGGATAGCTAGTCTTATCAAAGACTACGCTTCCGGTCACCTTCGTCTTGCAACAGGTAGAAGAGGGTAGGTTGAAGTCCTCCAAGTAACAACACATAGCAATAATCCTACCCGGCGATCCCCTCCTCATATCCCTGAGAGAGAGCGACCACCGGTTGTATCTGGCACTTGGAAGGGTGTGTTTTATCAAGTATCCGGTTCTAGTTGTCATAAGCTCAAGGTACAACTCCAAGTCGTCCTGTTACCGAAGATCACGGCTATTCAATAGATTAACTTCCTGCGGGGTGCACCAACTTACCCAACACGTTTGATCCCATTTGGCGGACACACTTTCTGGGTCATGCCCGCCGTGGAAGATCAACACGTCGCAGCCCCACCTAGGCACAACAGAGAGGCCACCGCGGTCTAAACCTAAGCGCGCAGTGCAGGCCCATTGCCCCGAGCACACACGCACGTTGCGTGGGTGGCGGAAGCAGACCTAGCCTAGTGGCGTTCGATCCAATCCGGCGCGCTGCTCCTCGGCGATGTCGAAGTGCTTGGTGATACCACGACGCCGAGTGCCCATATCTTTCCCACGTAGTTGGTTAGTGCGTATAAGCTCGTAGCCAACTCAGATCAAATACCAAGATCTCGTTAAGCGTGTTAAGTATCCATGAGAGCGCCGAGCAGGGCCAGGCCCACCTCTCTCCTAAGCGGTCTCAACCTGCCTGTCGCTCCGCCACAAAGATCCATCCAGAGGGCCGTCGGGACAAAGGTCCTTTAGCCCCAATCCGTGAATCACTCATGGGTGCTCCACAAGCCGACCCGACTTTAGTCACCACATGTATCATGCATAAGTATAAGTATATACCGTGATCACCTCCCGGTGATCACGGCCCGATAATATAACACAGAGACGGACAAGAATGTAGGGCCACAGATCGAAATACTAGCATCCTATACTAAGCATGTAGGATTGCGGTAAAGGTAACAACAGTAGTAGCAAGGACAGGCTATGCATCGGGATAGGTATAACGAGAAGCGATAACATGCTACACTACTCTAATGCAAGCGGTATAGAGAAGAGTAGGCGATATCTCGGTGATCAAAGGGGGCTTGCCTGGTTGCTCGGCAAGAGAGAGGGTCGTCAACTCCGTGGTCGAACTGGGCAGCAGCAGCGTCGGTCTCGTAGTCTACCGGAGAGAAGAGGGGGAAGAAACAATGAATACCATGTAAACAGATTGTGACGCCCGGGTAATTAAGCTACAGTAATCCCCACTAATGATGCCACATCACCTTTGTCACGGTAGTTAATCTCGGGTTAGTTCAAAAACCGGTTCGAATTTCAAATTCAAAGTCGAGCAAACAATAAAAGTTTTCAAATATTAAAATTTAAATGTTCGGACCGAACCAAATAATGCATAGGTAATTGTGATGGAGAGATCACACTTTTATAAAATATTTAAATACTCTAAAATGAACAAAACAGTAGCAAAGGAATTATTTAAAAGCTTTTTTTTTTAATAATAAAGCATCGCAAACTATTTTACTTTATGTGCCAAGTTAAATGTGGTTGTGGCATATGTACATATACTAAATTAGGTACAACTTTGATATTTTACAAAAACTAAGGTATATTGGAAATTAGAAAAGCAGAAAAAGGAAAAGAAATAAAGTAAAACAAAAGCGAATAAATGAAAAAGGACACCCCCCCTGGGCCACCCGGCCCAGCCAGCGGCCTACCAGGCCGGCCCACGCCCACCGCCACCCCACACTCCCCATTACCAACCCCCCACCGATCAAACCCTATCCCTCGCTCCTCTTTCCCCCCCTCCCGATTCGGGATCTGGATCGGGCGAGGCCCCACCCCGCCGCTCGCCCGATCCCCCCTCCCGCTCCTCGCTCGGACAGCCCTTGCCCTGGTGCCTGCCCCCCGCTGCCTCTCCCGGCGACCGCGCCTTCCCGCCACCTCGCCGGGGCGCCGCCGCCTCCACCTCGTCGATCTACCCGCCGGCCGCCTCCTCATCTCCTCCCGTCGCCCCGACTCCTGCCGTCGGCCTTTGCACCGTCGCCTCGCCTCATCCCGCCAAGCCTCCATCCTCCCCACAACGCCACCTCGCCGGAGCCGCCCCACCGTCTTCACCGGCGTCGCCACGCCTGCCCTGCCCGCGTCGGGCGCCACCTCGACCACCTCCTCGTCCCCCGCTGCCCGAATCCCTACAACCCCACAGAGGCCCCTCCTCCTCTCTTCCTTGCGCCCGCCCGGCAGCGCTCACCGCTGCCACCACGCGTTTCCCCTCGCACACGCCGCCCGCCCGTCGACATCACCACAACCTCCGCTCGTCTAGCCGCTGGCCTCCCCATCTCCGCCTGGTCGCAGCCGGGGGCTCAACGCCGGCGTCTTGGCGCCATGCCTGGCGCTGCTCTCCCCTGCTCCCGTGGCGCCGCCTTTGGTCAACCGCCTTGGCGGCGTTAAGGGCCCAACAGGTTCGTCCATAACCCGGCGCCCAAGACGACCGCTAGCCCCCACAGGCCCTTTGTCAAAAGGGCCCCACGCCCTGAAACATTTAGAGAATAAAAAAAAAAGAATTTAAAAATATATATAAATAATTAATCAATATAATTAATTAAATACTTAATTAATTTGGTTAATTAAACTAATTAAAGTAATTAGCTTAAATGCCTAATTAGACCAAATTAACTAGTTAGTTAATGTAACAGCCAATGACAGGGGGGCCCCACCCCCTGTTGACCAGTCAAACGTTGACTTGTCAGCAGGACCCCCGACCACTGTCGACCTCGTACACATACGTATGCAGAGCTGGGTGCACCTAGCATTTAGCTATTTAATTTCGAATTAAATTAAATTCAGAAAAAGCGAGAAAATGATTAAATCTTTATAAATTAGTATTAAATAAACCGTAACTTCGGATGGGAAAACTTTGTACATGAAAGTTGCTCGAGCAGCGAGGCGAATCCGGATCGCAGCCCGTTCGTCCACCACACACTCCTAACCTATCGAACTTGCAAACTTTCCTCTCCGGTTCATCATCGACAAGCGTCCGGACCGGAAAACTTCTTTCCTGGATGTTTCCCCTTCGCCAAGATGTCGCCTAGTACTACGTTAGAACACGTCTAGCTCATCATTGTCTGTTATGCACTTGCTCGCTATGTATTTATGTTTCTTCCCCTCTTCTCTCCGGTAGACCCCGAGACCGATCTTGATGTCCTGTGATCGACTCGTCACCGACGACCCCTCTCTCTTGCCGAGCAGCCAGCAAGCCCCCTTGATCACGGATATCGCCTACTCTTCTCTATCTGCTTGCATTAGAGTAGTGTAGCATGTTACTGTTTTCGATTACTCTATCTTCTGCATAGCTTTGTCCTTGTAACCATTGTTACCTTACCGCAATCCTATATGCTTAGTATAGGATGCTAGTACATTCATCTGTGGCCCTTCATACTTGTCCGTGCGCCGTGCTATACTATCGGGCCGTGATCACTCGGGAGTTGATCACGGGTATATACTATATACCTTACACTATTTACATTACCTGTGGTACTGTTCGAGATGGGGGCTGAAAGGACGGGTGGCTCCATCCCGGTAGAGGTGGGCTGGGTTCCCGACGGCCCCGATTGTTACTTTGTGGCGGAGCGGCAGGAAGGTTGAGACCGCCTAGGAGAGAGGTGGGCCTGGCCTGTTCGGCGTTCATGGTTACTTAACACGCTTAACGAGGTCTTGGTATTTGATCTGGGTTGGCTCTGAGCTTATACGCACTAACCATCTACGGGAGTAGTTATGGGTATCCGGCGTCGTGGTATCACCGAAATACTTGACGTCGGACGGAGCGGCGCGCGCCGGATTGGACTGGAACGCTGATGGGCTAGGTCTGCTTCCGGCCACAGTCGCATAGCGTGCGTGTGTGCTCGAGGCGATGGGCCCGGACCCTGCGCGCTTAGGTTTAGACCGGCGTGTTGGCCTCTCTGTTGTGCCTAGGTGGGGCTGCGGCGTGTTGATCTTCTGCTGGCGGGCATGACCCCGGAAAGTGTGTCCGCCAAATGGGATCAAGCGTCTTTGGGTAAGATGGTGCACCCTGCAGGAAGTTAATCTATTCGGATAGCCATGATCTTGATAACAGGGCGACTTGGAGTTGTACCTTGAGCTTATGACAACTAGAACCGGATACTTGTTAAAACACACCCTTCCAAGTGCCAGATACAACCGGTGGTCGCTCTCGCTCAGGGATATGAGCAGGGGATTGCCGGGTAGGATTATTGCTATATGAAGTTACTTGGAGGACTTCCGTTGTCCTCTTCTGTCTGTTGCAAGACCGGTGTCCAGAAGCGTAGTCTTCGTTAAGACTAGCTATCCCCCTCTTATTCTGGCATTCTGCAGTTCAGCCCACTGATATGGCCCTTTACACATATATCCATGCATATGTAGTGTAGTTCCTTACTTGCGAGTACTTTGGATGAGTACTCACGGTTGCCTTGTTCCCCCTTTTTCCCCTATCTCTACTCGATTGCTGCAACCAGGCGATGGAGCCCAGGAGCCAGACGCCACTGCCTACGACGACTACTACTCCGGAGGTGCCTACTACTACGTGCAGCCCGCTGACGACGACCAGGAGTGACCTAGGAGGATCCCAGGCAGGAGGCCTGTTCCTCTTCGATCTGATCCCGGTTTGTGCTAGCCATCTTATGGCACCTTGTTTAACTTATGTCGTACTCAGATATTGTTGCTTCCGCTGACTTCGTCTATGATCGAGCACTTGTATTCGAGCCCTCGAGGCCCTGGCTTGTATTATGATGCTTGTATGACTATTTTATTTGTAGAGTTGTGTTGTGATATCTTCCGTGAGTCCTTGATCTTGATCGTACACATTTGCGTGCATGATTAGTGTACGATTGAATCGAGGGCGTCACAGTTGGTATCGAGCCATTGCTGTAGGAATCCCCTTCCACACTCCTTGGCGAAGTCGAGTCTAGACTTTACAAAACTTTTACTAACATGGTTGTGCGGCCCACGGGCCCACGTCGCCATTTGGTGGTATTAGGATCTTTTACTCCTCGATCTTTACTCTGGGATTCTGAACTCTCTTCTATTCGGGTTAAATGAATTTGCTAAAAATAAAACTAACTTTAGGTTCTCACAAGTACTTTCTCCGGAGAGCCCTCACTTGGATGATCGTCGCTAATCGGAAGATTAGGAGATACTCTCTGATGATCTCTCGAGACTTTGTGCCCATCACTTTTGCTATTCTTGGCCACCGATAAATCCGTATGGATAACTACTTACACTTGCCATTCATACGATCATCCCCCATTGATCTTGTTATTACAAGATACCCCAAAGTTTTCTCTATTGTTCCGAGAATACTTTGTGCCTACTGCCTAGCAGTTCTTTGCCACATGAATACCCCTTCAAATAAATCCTCGCACTTGTCGAGTATCCGCTCATCCCGATTGTTCATGTGTTTCACAAAGTCTTCAAAATACTATTCGATCTTCCGAAAATCCTCTGGAGCCTTTGGCTCTTGAAATTCTTGCTTGATTGCATTATGGTTAATCCCATAAGTCTCGTAGACATATTGACATTCCTTGTCATTATCATTTTGAGTCTGTTGACTCAATATATTTGCGAATACCCGCAATCATCATTGATCCTTATAAATTACTTTTCCGGCTGAGCTGCCGTTCTTTTAACTGGAATTGGTTCTCGACCAATCCCATTGTCTTTGATTGTACCCTAAGGCTATTCAACTTATCCACCCCTAATCAGAGCATTGCTTCTGATCCCTTGTTTTGGGAATCATAATTCCTTTGCATTTGACAATTGAGTTAGTCAGTTGTTTCTATAATCTGATCTCCTTGCATTCTTCTTCCTCTAGTTAAGTACTGATGCTCACGTCAGACCCCTTGTGGGCCATCAGGTCCATTGTTGGATTTTATCCGTCAGCGCCCTTCATATTCAATAACCTTGTGAGCCTTTCCTCTGATACATAATGCCTTTGGTAAATTGTATCCTATGCTTTTTCAACCATGCTCTACCTCCGAGCTTGAGTTATTTACCCCTGAAGTTGATGGTATACGTTCCTAAGGTGCCATGATGGGTTGAACCCATGACTTCCTTTATATGTGTGAACTCGGAAGTTTTCACGAGTCATACTCATCCGTATTTCACCGGTAAAAGTTTCAACCCTAATGCCTTTATCAAAGTGAGAAGTGAATGAAAGGTTATGCATTGGAGAAGTGGGAGTCGACCTTGAACTTGTGTTCATGCCCATGGACACGACGTAGATCTTGTCACTAAAGCTTCTCTTAAATTAATTATTCCTTTGGTATAAGTTCATCTTATATCAGGGATCTGGTCTTTTGCAATCGTGGTTCCGACCATGTTCTCTTTTAAATACCATTTCTCGTGCAAGTTTTAGCACTTGTCTTCTGTAGAGCAATACCCCCGTCCAACCTCTACTTTGATATGTCATCGAGTATTACCCCCTGGTATCTCGAGATTATCATGGAACAGCATAACTTCTTATGAGTTCTTCATCAAGTGCTACCTTCCCACTGATTCCAATTTTTCACGGGCTCTGAGTTATTAAACACTCAAAGACACCGATAACTGAACCGAGTCTGCATTACGGTTCAATGACACTTGATAATCTTCTTTAAGTATGAATTTGTAACCCATCACGCCATTCCTAGCCTGTTTGACTATATCCTTGTCGTGCAGGTTTTAACTGTGCTACCTGGTCCTTATCCCAGGAGCACAACTTTCGACGATTGAGCTAAGCTTACGTCGATTTCCTTGTCTTATCGTTCCATCTTGAACAACAAACTTGATCTCGAGTTTGTGTCGTGGAATGGTTCCAATAACCTCTTGCTTCATCATTCCTTTGACTTGATGTCGTTTCTGATTGATTACATCTGCATGAAATCTCTCGACAATTGTGTCGTGATGATCATCAACCTTATGAGCTCTTCCAGGAATTCAATTGAATTCATGATGGGTAATACCATCCTTCCCCCTCGATGATTCCTGTTCTCATCGACCACTTTATTGCCTTCCGTTCAACACAAGTTGTTCGTGTTTTGTGTAAACCTTGAGATCCCTGCTATCCAGCATTAGTTCTTCTTTACCTTGGAGTATTACCATATGTTAATATCAAGGATGTTGTGAGGACTGCTCCACCTCTTAAGAAATTCTTGGTATTGAGATGCTTCTCACCATCACCATTCTTTCTTGGTCCCCGTGTTGCTTCCAACCGGTGTACCAACAAGTGAACGGTGATGTTTGAATTCTACCCTTTTAGCAAGCCTCTTGCTTTGATGTGAAATTCTTAGACTATCGATTATTGAATCACCATTCTGACATTGGTCGTGCAACCCAACCCATCGGGCGCACCTTTCAACCAATGTTTACTTGTGTATGTTTTCCTCGAGCATACTTCCTCATATCATTTGATCCGACAAATGTTATCTCCTTGTTCACTTAAATGTGGGAGTCTATCTTTTGGGAATCTCGGTGAATTGCCGTTGAGTTCACCAGACACCTCCTTGCCCTCTCCTTGGGTTAATGATGGACTCTTGTTAACGGAAATCACTTCATAGTTCGTTTCCGCGAGAATCTTACAATGTCATCTCGTCAACTTGTGTTGCACCTTTTATTCTCAGGTATCCTAAGTCTGAGGTATCCTGACACCAATCGGATCTGAATCTCGGTCAGATATGATGATTGGGACAACTTTCCAAGAGTTATGATGTTGATACTTTGATGACCGGTAGCATGATGTCACTCGCTTAGCACCCCCGCTGGAGGACCTATCATTATAGTTTCCTTTTCAGCAAGGTTATCCATTCATCCATGAGGGAATTGTAATACTGATTCTACAAGTTATTCCTGATGGATCCTTCGTGATTCCAAAGTCTGATCTTCACCTGAAGGCCATGTCAATGCTATCTCGAAGCATGTCGTGATACTCGATTTTCAACAAGAACATTGAAGCCCAATGCTAAATGTTTCTTGCTCAATTATCCGAACACCGTTGTATGGGTAATGTCATGAAATTTCTCTCCCTTACCTAAAGGGTTTGCTACATTATATCCTGTCATGGATATCATGCTCGCTTATCCTTGGGAAGGATATACCCCTGAAAATATGTGTTTAAACACATTTTCCTTTCCATTGTTCTGTTTAACCTAATGATCACATTTTCCTTTCCATGGGTCTGTTTGACCATCCTTGGGATATATATAATCTAAGCGGTGATAATCCCACCTTAAGTAAGCACCTCGTCGTACCACTCTGTAAGTAAGACCCTATTACTATTGATGATGACATTCGGTAACCACCGATGGGCGAGAACCTTGCCTATTGGTCCGCCTCGTTCAACGAGCAGGAAAATGGTTCTCTTCGTCCCTCGCCCTTGGTACCTATGTTGTTGCCGACATGACCCTCGACTCTCCTTTGACTTGCCTTGCTTACATGATCGTGCAGGATGTCAACAACCTTCTACTTTTAACCACATGGTGGGGCCATAACCCACAGTCACGGGATCGAAACCTTGACATCTGTACACCCCGATTTCCAAAGTTATTCCTCGCACGTGGCCTCGTATGTAATTCACGGGCCACCGTCATAGTGATCTATTCGGTATCGGGCGCGATACTTACTCTCGCTACTCTGAACCCCTTTCTCACTCTGGTTCAGCTTGAGCCGCTACCTACCCGCTTGGAGCCTATTATGGTACCTTCGTACCTTACTCTCGAGGTATTTCATATGTTCAACTCGAGATAATCTTATACTAATTCATGGGTTAGCCCAGTTGTTTCCCTTAAAAGCATTATGTCGTAGTGAGCTGCCCCTTATCTTTCGTAAGTACGATGGAGTTCCCGAAGAAATGATGACCAGTTATCATGATGCATCGGAATAAAGGATTGAAGACATCAACGAAAGGGATTAACTTCTTCGAGGAGATCCGTTAGAATTTCGTAACCAGACATTCCCCCCCTTACTCCCCTCTTAAATCTCGGGACGAGATTTCTTGTAGTGGAGGAGAATTGTGACGCCCGGGTAATTAAGCTACAGTAATCCCCACTAATGATGCCACGTCACCTTTGTCACGGTAGTTAATCTCGGGTTAGTTCAAAAACCGGTTCGAATTTCAAATTCAAAGTCGAGCAAACAATAAAAGTTTTCAAATATTAAATTTAAATGTTCGGACTGAACCAAATAATGCATATGTAATTGTGATGGAGAGATCACACTTTTATAAAATATTTAAATACTCTAAAATGAACAAAACAGTAGCAAAGGAATTATTTAAAAGCTTTTTTTTTAAATAATAAAGCATCGCAAACTATTTTACTTTATGTGCCAAGTTAAATGTGGTTGTGGCATATGTACATATACTAAATTAGGTACAACTTTGATATTTTACAAAAACTAAGGTATATTGGAAATTAGAGAAAACAGAAAAAGGGAAAAGAAATAAAGTAAAACAAAAGCAGAAGTAAACAGAAAAAGGACACCCCCCACCGGGCCACCCTGCCCAGCCAGCCTACCAGCCGCCCACCGCCCACCGCCACCCACCCACTCCCCATTACCAACCCCCCCACCGACCGAAACCCTATCCCCTCGCTCCTCTTTCCCCCCCCCCTCCCGATTCGGGATCTGGATCGGGCGAGGCCCCGACCCCGCCGCTCGCCCCGATCCCCCTCCTCCCGCTCCCTCGCTCGACAGCTTGCCCCAGCTGCAGTGCCCATCCCCGCTGCCTCTCCCGGCGATCCGCGCCTTCCCCGCCACCTCGCCGGGCGCCGCCGCCTCCACCTCGTCGATCTACCCCCCCGCCTCCTCATCTCCTCCCGTCGCCCCGACTCCTCGCCGTCGGCCTTTGCAATCGCCTCGCCTCATCCCCGCCGCGCCTCCGTCCTCCCCCACGACGCCACCTCGCCGGAGCCGCCCCACCGTCTTCACCGGCGTCGCCACGCCCTGCCCCGCGTCGGACGCCACCTCGACCACCTCCTCGTCCCCCCGCTGCCCGAATCCCTACAACCCCCTGTGAGGCCCCCTCCTCCTCTCTTCCCCGCGCGCGCCCGCACCGGCCGCGCTCACCGCGGCCACCACGCGTTTCCCCCTCGCACACGCTCGCCGGCGCCGTCGGCATCACCACAACCTCCGCCCGTCTAGCCGCGGGCCTCCCCATCTCCGCCCGTCGCGGCCAGCTGGGCTCAACGCCAGGCGTCTTTGGCGCCCAGCATGCTCAGCGCGCTGCTCTCTGCTCCTCCCGTGGCCGCGCCCGCGCCTTAACCGCACCGGCCGCCGTTCGAGACCAACCAAACTTCGTCCGTAACCGCGCCCAAGACGACCGCTAGCCCCCACAGGCCCAAAAAGGGCCCCACCTGAAACATTTAGAGAATAAAAAAAAATTAAAAATATATATAAATAATTAATCAATATAATTAATTAAATACTTAATTAATTTGGTTAATTAAACTAATTAAAGTAATTAGCTTAAATGCCTAATTAGACCAAATTAACTAGTTAGTTAATGTAACGACCAATGACAGGGGCCCACACTGCTTGACCATCAAACGTTGGTGGTCAGCGAGACCCCGACCCACTGTCGACCTCTGGTACACTTCGTATGCAGAGCTGGGTGCACCTAGCATTTAGCTATTTAATTTCAATTAAATTAAATTCAGAAAAACTAGAAAATGATTAAATCTTTATAAATTAGTATTAAATAAACCGTAACTTCGGATGGGAAAACTTTGTACATGAAAGTTGCTCGAGCAGCGAGACAAATCCGG
Organism: Aegilops longissima; assembly: GCA_021605205.1. NCBI lineage: Eukaryota > Viridiplantae > Streptophyta > Magnoliopsida > Poales > Poaceae > Aegilops > Aegilops longissima. The sequence goes on from CM038679.1 coordinate 339,048,238, forward strand.
ATCGCAGCCCGTTCGTCCACCACACACTCCTAACCTATCGAACCTGCAAACTTTCCTCTCCGGTTCATCATGTCTGCGGACGTCCGGGCACCGGAAAACTTTCCGGATGTTTCCCCTTCGCCAATGTCGCCTAGTACTACGTTAGAACACGTCTAGCTCATCTGTTGTCTGTTATGCACTTGCTCGCTATGTATTTACTGTTTCTTCCCCCTCTTCTCTCCGGTAGACCCCGAGACCGATGCTGATGTCCCTGTGATCGACTACGTCACCGACGACCCCTCTCTCTTGCCAGAGCAGCCAGGCAAGCCCCCCTTGATCACGGATATCGCCTACTCTTCTCTATCTGCTTGCATTAGAGTAGTGTAGCATATTCTTGTTTTCGATTACTCCTATCTTTTGCATAGCCTGTCCTTGTAACCATTGTTACCTTACCGCAATCCTATATGCTTAGTATAGGATGCTAGTACATTCATCTGTGGCCCTTCATACTTGTCCGTCTGCCGTGCTATACTATCGGGCCGTGATCACTCGGGAGTTGATCACGGGTATATACTATATACCTTACACTATTTACATTACCTGTGGTACTGTTCGGAGATGGGGGCTGAAAGGACGGGTGGCTCCATCCCGGTAGAGGTGGGCCTGGGTTCCCGCGGCCCCATTGTTACTTTGTGGCGGAGGCGGCAGGGCAGGTTGAGACCGCCTAGGAGAGAGGTGGGCTGGCCTGTTCGGCGTTCGCGGTTACTTAACACGCTTAACGAGGTCTTGGTATTTGATCTGGGTTGGCTCTGAGCTTATCGCACTAACCATCTATCGGGGAGTAGTTATGGGTATCCGGCGTCGTGGTATCGGCCGAAATGCTCAGACGTCGGACGGAGCGGCGCTACCGGATTGGACCGGACGCTGATGGGCTAGGTCGCTTCGGCGCGTCATAGCGTCTGCGTGTGCTTTCGAGGCGATGGGCCCGCACCCTGCGCGCTTAGGTTTAGAACGGCGTGTTGGCCTCTCTGTTGTGCCTAGGTGGGGCTGCGGCGTGTTGATCTTCTGTGGCGGGCATGACCCCGGAAAGTGTGTCCGCCAAATGGGATCAAGCATCTTTGGGTAAGATGGTGCACCCTTGCAGGAAGTTAATCTATTCGGATAGCCGTGATCTTGATGTAATGGGACGACTTGGAGTTGTACCTTGAGCTTATGACAACTAGAACCGGATACTTGTTAAAACACACCCTTCCAAGTGCGAGATACAACCGGTGGTCGCTCTCGCTCAGGGATATGAGCAGGGGATTGCCGGGTAGGATTATTGCTATATGAAGTTACTTGGAGGACTTCCGTTGTCCTCTTACATGCATTGCAAGACCGGTGTCCGAGCGTAGTCTTCTTTAGGACTAGCTATCCCCTCTTATTACGGCATTCTCGCAGTTCAGCCCATCGATATGGCCCTTTACACATATATCCATGCATATGTAGTGTAGTTCCTTGCTTGCAGTACTTTGGATGAGTACTCACGGTTGCCTTGTTCCCCTTTTTCCCTATCTCTACTCGATTGCTGCAACCAGGCGATGGAGCCCAGGGCAGCCGACGCCACCGCCTCGGCGACTACTACTCCGGAGGTGCCTACTACTACGTGCAGCCCACCGACGACGACCGGGGAGTGACCTAGGAGGATCCCAGCGGGAGGCCTGCTCCTCTTCGATCTGTATCCCGTTTGTGCTAGCCATCTTATGGCACCTTGTTTAACTTATGTCCGTACTCAGATATTGTTGCTTCACGACTTCGTCTATGATCGAGCACTTGTATTCGAGCCCTCGAGGCCCCGGCTTGTATTATGATGCTTGTATGACTATTTTTATTTGTAGAGTTGTGTTGTGATATCTTCCCGTGAGTCCTTGATCTTGATCGTACACATTTGCGTGCATGATTAGTGTACGATTGAATCGAGGGCGTCACACAGATGCATATCTATGCATGACAAGTCAAGTAACGATGCTAGGAGTGACCTAACGTGGTATGAGGTGATGCCGGTTAAGGGGGGAAACATCCGGGAAAGTATACTCGGTGTTTCGCGTTTTCGGGCAGAGGAGCCGGAGGGCGAAAGTTGCGGGTTCGATAGGTTAGGGGTGTGTGGCGGACGAACGGACTGCGTATCCGGATTCGTCTCGTCGTTCTGAGCAACTTTCATGTTGAAAATATTTAATCCGAGTTACGGATTAAAAGATATGATTTTCTAAAGATTTTATTAATTTCTGAATTTTCTGAAATTAATATTATTTCGAAATAAAAGAATATAAGTGCTATGGGTACACAGAGAGTGTACCCAGAGAGGTGCATACGTGGTGACAAGGGCCGGTTGGTGGGTCAATCGCCCGATCGGCAGAGGCTGACCGTGGGCCAAGCTGCTGACTCGATGAGGGTGACTAGGCGGCCCTATCCATCGGAATAAAGGATGGGCCCCACCACACGATAAAGGGTCTTAAAATATGGGTTAATAAAAAGGACGGTTAATTAAGGCCGTGGGGCTTGACTGTCAGTGACTGTTTAGGCTAGCTAATTAGGTAGTTTAATTAACAATAATTACTTAGCGCGTGGGGCCCCGCGGTCAGTGGCACAGAGAGAAGGGTTAGTGGCTGGGTTAGTGGTGCCACGTCGGTAGCGCCGTGACTAATCGCCGCAAACACAACGACGGGCGGCGCCGCACGGGAGGTGTCGGAATTCGTCTCACGGTGGCTCATTTGAATGCGGTTTGCACCTCACGGCCTCGTGAGGTTCGCGCATCCAGCGGTGGTGTTGGCTTGCCGCGAGATGGCGGGTTCGATGCCGCCGACGAGATGGAGCGACGGCGGCCGGCGGCAGCAGCCATCGGGCGATCGCAGGCACAGGAGAGGGGTGCGGTCGCTTTGGAAGACGGGGAAGGTGAGGAGCACAACGCCGTGCTCGGACGCGAGAGGTAGTGGCTGTGGCCACGGCTGCGACATGCCCGGCGGCGAGGAGCTTCAGCTCCGATGGCGTCTGTGGCTACGGGCACCAAATCGCACGGGGCAGAGAGGGGTTTCGAGAGGGAGCTCACATTGGATGCGTAGAGCAGCTCAGCGGCCTCGGGGATGGCTCGGCCTTGCCGGAATCGACGGCGACGATCGACGGGGCCGAGGACGACGGAGATGATGCAGGGCTCGATGCAGGGGGGTCCTAGTTCCCACGGGCGGCCTCACGCAACGTAGAGGATGACGGCAGAGCAAAGGGACCGAAACCAGGAGCCTGGGAGGAGGGTAGCCACGCCGGCGAGCTTCGCCGTGGCGACGGGTGGTTCGGTGTGGCGGATCTGACGAGGGAGAAAGTGAGGGGGCAAATGCAGGAGGGCTCTAGGGTTTCGGGGCGTCTGGGAGGGGTTGCCGTCGACCTAGTAGGCGCCGGGGTGCACCGGATGGCCGCCGCGTGGCCATCGGCGCCGTGGACGGGCGCTCTGTGTCCACGGGGGTGGGGGTGAACAGAGGAAGTGGAAGGAGGGGGTTAGGTGGGCCGGGGCCTGGCAACTTCAGCCATTTGGGCCAAGTGGCCCAGGGGGTTTTCTACTTGTTGTTTACTTTTATTTTGTTGTTATTTATTCTTTTCTGTATTTTTTTTTACTATGGTTTTGTAAAATACCAAAGTTGTTCCTAATTTAGTTTTAATAAATATGCCACTGCCCCAATAGTTTATGGCAATTAAAAACTTAATTAATAATTTATTAATTGAAGAAGGCATTTATTTATTTGTCTAAGCTGCAGTTTTATTTAAATAAGGGCATTTAAATATTTTATAAAAAGTTGATTCCTTGCCAATAAGCCTTTGCATTTATTTTCACATTTAGAACATTTTAGTTTTATTATTTGAACACTTTTATTGTTTGCTTGGTTTTGAATTTGAATTCGAATCGGTTTCGAACTAACGCGAGATTAGCAACAGTAATCGAGGTGACGTGGCATCATTAGCGGAGGGTTACTGTGGCTTAATTATCCGGGCGTCACAATTCTCCTCCACTACAAGAAATCTCGTCCCGAGATTTAAGAAGGAGTAAGGGGAAAGGTCTGTTACTGAAATCCTAACGAATCTTCTCGGTCTTGGTTGATCTTCTTGAAGAGGTCGATCCGATACCTTGACATCTTCATTTCTCTGCTCACAGGTCATCATGGTGATGCCGCCTTTTTCTCGAAACTCCAACGTGCTTACGAATAGGTAAGGGGTTATTCGTGAGCGAACCTCTGCAAGGTTGACTATCTAGTAGCTAACATCGGGAAGGTGGCGGAAAGTAACTCTCGAACTGGAACTTAAGAAAATATCGAGAGCAAAGTAAGAAGGTACCATGAGAAGTTTGAGTGGGTAGGCAATCATTCGATGCACGAAACAAAGTGTAAAGGGGTCGAGTAATGGTAATAAGTTTTGTGTCCGATACCAGAATAGATTACTAGGAAGGTGACCCGTGAATTACATATGAAGTCAAGCACGAGGAATAACTTGGGCAACAGGGTGTACAGGAGAGTCGGTTTCGATCCTGTGAAACTGTGGGTTATGGGCCCACCATGTGGTTAAAAGTAGGAAGGTCGGTGACATCTTGCACGATCATGTAAGCAAGGCATGTCGAGGAGAGTCTCGAGGGTCATGTCGGCAACAACATAGGTACCAAGGGCGAGGGACTAAGAGAACCATTTTCCCTTTCGTTGAGCGAGGCGGACCAATAGGCAAAGTTCTCGCCCATCGATGGTTACCGGAATGTCATCAACAATAGTAACAGGGTCTTACTTACAGAGTGGTACAACGAGGTGCTTACTAAGCAGGGAATTATCACTGCTCAGTTAAGTCAGATTACAAGAAAGCTTAAACAAGACAATGAAACGAAAATGCGATTATCAGGTTTAAACAGAACAATGGAAATGAAAATGTGTATCGACACATATTTCGGGGGTATATCCTTCCCAAGGACAAGCAGAGAACGATATCCATGACAGGATATAACGTAGAAAACTCTTTAGGTAAGGGGAGAGAAATTTCATGACATTACCCATACAGCGGTGTTTGGATAATTGAGCAGGAAACATTTAACATTGGGCTTCAAATGTTCTTGTTGAAACATCGGAGTACCATAGACATGCTTCGAGATAGTATTGACATGGTCAACAGGTGAAGATCAAACTTTGGAAACAAAAAGGATCCATCAGGAACAACCTATAGAATAAGTCTTACAATTTCCTCATGGAAGAATGGATAACCTTCTTTGAAAGGGAAACTATAATGATAGGTCCTCCACCGTAGGAAGTGCTAGGCATGACATCATGTTACCGGGTCATCAAAGGACCAACAACATAACTCCCGAAAGTTGTCCCAACCATCATATCTGACCGAGATTCAGATCCAATTGGTGTCATGATACCTCAGACTCAGGATGTCCGAGAAGAAAAGGCGCAACACAAATCGTTGAAATGGCATTGCAAGATTCTCGGGAAATGAACTATGGGAGCGGGTTCCTGAAACAATAGTTCATCATTAAACCAGGGAGAGGTGAGGAGGTGGCTGATTGACTCAGCGACAATTCATCGAGAATTCCAAACGGATGGATTTCCACGATAATGTGAACAAGAAGATGACATTTGTCAGCTCAAATGGTATAATGATGTATGCTCGAGGAAAACATACACAATTAAACATTGGTTGAAAGGTGCACCCGAAATATGGGCTGGGTTGCACGACCAACGTCGGAATGGTGATTCAATAATCAATAGTCTAAGAATTTCACTTCAAAGCAAGAGGCTTGCTACAAGTTTTGAATTCACACGTCATAGCTCAATTGTCGGTATTCCGGTTGAAAACAATACGGGGGCCAAGGAATGAACGAAGATGGCAAGAAGTATTATGATATCAAGAATTCTTAAGAGGTGGTGAAATTCTCACCACATCCTTGACAAAAGGAGATGGTAATACTTCCGAGGTAAGGAAGATCAACTGCTGGGTAGCAGGGATCTCAAGGTTTACACAAAACACGAACAACTTGTGTTGAACGGAAGGCAATAAAGTGGTCGATGAGAACAGGAATCATCGAGGGGGAAGGATGGTATTACCCATCATGAATTCAATTGAATTCCTGGAAGAGCTCATAAGGTTGATGATGATCAATACACAATTGTCGAGAGATTTCATGCAGATGTAATCAATCAACGATTTACATCAAGTCAAAGGAATGATGAAGCAAGAGGTTATTGGAACCACGATTCGACACAAACTCGAACTCAAGCTTGTTGTTTAAGGTGAAAGGGTATGACGAGGAAAACCGACGTAAGCTTAGCTATCGTCGCAAATTGGTGCTCCGAGAATAAGGACCAGGTATCACAGTTAGAATCATCACGACAATGATATAGCCAAACATGCTAGGAATGGCGTGATCGGGTACAAACTCGTACCTATAGAAGCTTACTGAAGAGTTGTTGAACCGTAGTGCGGACTCGGTTCAGTTATCGGTGTCTTTGAGTGTTTAATAACTCAGAGCCCGTGAAAAATTGGAATCAGTGGGAAGGTAGCACTTGATGAAGAACTCATAAGAAGTTATGCAGTTCCATGATAACCTCGAGATACCAGGGGGGTAATACTCGACACAAGATCAAAGGAAAGGTTGGACTGGTGTATTGATCCATAGGAGACAATTGTTTTAACTTGCACATGACATGATATTTAAAGGAGAACATGGTCGGAACCACGATTGCAAAAAGGCCAGATCTCAGATATAAGATGAGCTTATACCAAAGGAAAAATTAATTTAAGAGAAGCTTTAATGATAAGATCTACATCGTGTCCATGGGCATGAACACAAAGTTCAAGGTCGTCTCCCACTTCTCCAATGCACAACCTTTCATTCACTTCTCACGTTCAATGAACTTGTAGTGTTGAAATTTTATCTGGCAAAATACCAGAAGAGTATGACTCGTGAAAACTTTCGAGTTCACACATATTAAGGAGGGCATAGGTTCAACCCATCAAGGCATCTTAGGAACGTATACCATCAACTTCAGGGGTAAATAACTCAAGCTCGGAGGTAGAGCATGGTTGACAAAGCAGAGGATACAATTTACCAAAGGCATTATGTATCAGGGGAAGGTCTCACAAAGTTATTGAATATGAAGGATGCTGACGGATAAAATCCAACAATGGACCTGATGGCCCACAAGGGTCCGACGTGAGCATCGATGACTTAACTAGAGGAAGAAGAAAGCAAGGAGATCAGATTATAGAAACAACTGACTAACTCAATTGTCAAATGCAAAGGAATTATGATTTCCAAATCAAGGGATCGGAAGCAATGCTCTGATTAGGGATGGATAAGTTGAATAGCCTTAGGATACAATCAACGACAATTGGATTGGTCGAGAACCAATTCCAGTTAAAAGAATGGCAGCTCAGCCGGGAAAGTAATTTATAAGATTCAATGATGATTGCGTGTATTTGCAAACATATTGAGTCATCAGACTCAAAATGATAATGACAAGGAATGTCAATAAGACTACGAGACTTATGGGATTATCCATAATGCAAGCAAGCAAGAATTTCAAGAGCCAAGGCTCCAGAGGATTTTCGGAAGATCGAATAGTATTTAGAAGACTTTTGAGAAACACATGAACAACTGGGGATGAACGGATACTCGACAAGTGCGAGTATTTATTTGAAGGGGTATTCATGTGGCAAGGAACTGCTAGGCAGTAGGCACAAAGTATTCTCGGAACAATAGAGAAAACTTCGGGGTATCTTGTAATAACAAGATCAATGGGGGATGATCGTATGAATGGCAGGTGTAAGTAGTTATCCATACGGATTTATCGGTGGTCAGGAATAGCAAAAGTGATGGGCACAAAGACTCGAGAGAACATCAAAGAGTATCTCCGAAATCTTCTGGTGCAGTCGGTGATCATCTGGACTGAAGGGCCTCTCCGGGAGAAAGTATTTTCGAGAACCTAAAGTTAGATTTTAGTAAATATCGTTTAACCTGAATAGAAGAGAGATTAGAGTCCCAGAGTATAGACAAGGAGTAAAAGATTCTAATACCACCCAATGGCGACGTGGGCCCGTAAGGCACACAGCCAAGTTAGTAAAAGTTTTTGCAATGTCTAGACTCGACTTCGGCCAAGGAGTGTGGAAGGGGGATTCCTACAGGCAGTCAGCTCTGATACCAACTTGTGACGCCCTCGATTCAATCGTACACTAATCATGCACACAAATGTGTACGATCAAGATCAAGGACTCACGGGAAGATATCACAACACAACTCTAAAACATAAATAAGTCATACAAGCATCATAATACAAGCCAGGGGCCTCGAGGGCTCGAATACAAGTGCTCTATCATAGACGAGTCAGCGGAAGCGACAATATCTGAGTACAGACATAAGATAAACAAATTTGCCTTAAGAAGGCTAGCACAAACAGGGATACAGATCGAAAGAGGCGCAGGCCTCCTGCCTGGGATCCTCCTAACTACTCTTGGTCGTCGTCAGCGGGCTACACGTAGTAGTAGGCGCCTCCAGTGTAGTAGTCGTCATCGACGGTGGCGTCTGGATCCTGGGCTCCATCGTCTGTTTGCAGCAATCGAGTAGAGATAGGGGAAAAAGGGGGAAACAATGCAACCGTGAGTACTCATCCAAAGTACTCGCAAGCAAGGAGCTACACTACATATGCATGGATATATGTGTAAAGGGCCATATCGATGGACCGAATCGCAGAATGCCGTAATAAGAGGGGATAGCTAGTCTTATCGAAGACTACACGTCTGGTCACCTTCGCCTTGCAATGTAGAAGAGGGTAGGTTGAAGTCCTCCAAGTAACAACACATAGCAATAATCCTACCCGGCAATCCCCTCCTCATATCCCTGAGAGAGAGCGACCACCGGTTGTATCTGGCACTTGGAAGGGTGTGTTTTATCAAGTATCCGGTTCTAGTTGTCATAAGCTCAAGGTACAACTCCAAGTCGTCCTGTTATCAAGATCACGGCTATTCAATAGATTAACTTCCCTGCAGGGTGCACCAACTTACCCAACACGTTTGATCCCATTTGGCGGACACACTTTCACGGGTCATTCCGGCCGCTGAAGATCAACACGTCGCAGCCCCACCTAGGCACAACAGAGAGGCCAAGACGCCGGTCTAAACCTAAGCGCCAGGGTCTGGGCCCATCGCCTCGAGCACACACCAAGCGCTATGTGGTGGCCGGAAGCAGACCTAGCCTAGTGGCGTTCTAGTCCAATCCGGCGCGCCCGCCCGTCACGCCGACGTCTCAAGTGCTTCGGTGATACCACGACGCCGAGTGCCCATATCTTTCCCACGTAGTTGGTTAGTGCGTATAAGCTCAGAGCCAACTCGATCAAATACCAAGATCTCGTTAAGCGTGTTAAGTATCCGCTGACGCCGAACAGGCCAGGCCCACCTCTCTCCTAGGCGGTCTCAACCTGCCTGCTCGCTCGCCACAAAGATCCATCCAGAGGGCCGTCGGGACAAAGGTCCTTTCAGCCCCAATCCGTGAATCACTGCTGGTGCTCCACAAGCCGACCCGACTTTAGTCACCACATGTATCATGTATAAGTATAAGTATATACCCGTGATCACCTCCCGAGTGATCACGGCCCGATAGTATAGCACAGCAGACGGACAAGAATGTAGGGCCACAGATGGAAATACTAGCATCCTATACTAAGCATGTAGGATTGCAGGTAAAGGTAACAACAGTAGTAGCAAGGACAGGCTATGCATCAGGATAGGTATAATGAGAAGCAAGAACATGCTACACTACTCTAATGCAAGCAGATAGAGAAGAGTAGGCGGTATCTGGTGATCAAAGGGGGGGCTTGCCTGGTTGCTCTGGCAAGAGAGAGGGGTCGTTAACTCCGTAGTCGAACTGGGCAGCAGCAGCGTCGGTCTCGTAGTCTACCGGAGAGAAGAGGGGGAAGAAACAATGAATAACATGTAAACAGATGCATATCGATGCATGACAAGTCAAGTAACGATGCTAGGCGTGACCTAACGTGGTATGAGGTGATGCCGGTTAAGGGGGGAAACATCCGGGGGATGTATTCCCGGTGTTTCGCGTTTTCGGGTAGAGGAGCCGGAGGGGGAAAGTTGCGGTTTTGATAGGTTAGGGGTGTGTGGCGGACGAACGGACTGCGTATCCGGATTCGTCTCGTCGTTCTGAGCAACCTTCATGTTGAAAATATTTTAATCCGAGTTACGGATTAAAAGATATGATTTTCTAAAGATTTTATTAATTTCTGAATTTTCTGAAATTAATATTATTTCGAAATAAAAGAATATAAGTGCTATGGGTACACAGAGAGTGTACCCAGAGAGGTGCATACGTGGTGACGAAGGGCTCGGTTGGTAGGTCAATCGCCCGATCGCAGAGGTGATCAGTGGGCCAAGCTGGCGACTCAGCCGGGGTGACTAGGCGGCCCTATCCATCGAAGCGAGGATGTGGCCCCACCACATCGACAAAGTGGTCTTAAACTATGGGTTAATAAAAGGGCGGTTAATTAAGGGCATGGGGCCTAATCGCCGCTGACTGTTTAGGCTAGCTAATTAGGTAGTTTAATTAACAATAATTACTTAGCGCTGTGGGGCCCCGCGATCATTGTCTGAAGAGAAGGGTTAGTGGTCTGGGTTAGTGGTGCCACGTCGGTAGCGCCGGCGGCTAATCGCCGCAACCACAACAACGGCGGCGCCGCGGGAGGTGTCGAATTCGCTCTCGGTGGCTCATTTGAATGCGGTTTGCACCTACGGCCTCATGAGGTTCGCGCGCATCCAGCGGTGGTGTTGGCTTGCCGCGAGATGGCCGGGTTCGATGCCATCGACGAGATGGAGCGACGGCGGCTTCGGGCGCGCTTGGCCATCGGCGATGCAGGGCACGGGGAGAGGGGGTAGCGGTCGCGTTGGAAGACGGGGAAGGCGAGGAGCACAACGCCGTGCTCGGACGCGAGAGGTAGTGGCTGTGGCCACGGCTGCGACATGCCCGGCGGCGAGGAGCTTCAGCTCCGATGGCGTCTGTGGCTACGGGCACCAAATCGAACGGGGCAGAGAGGGGTTTCGAGAGGGAGCTCACAGTGGATGCGTAGAGCAGCTCAGCGGCCTCGGGGATGGCTCGGCCTTGCCGGAATCGACGGCGACGATCGACGGGGCCGAGGACGACGGAGATGATGCAGGGCTCGATGCAGGGGGGGTCCTAGTTCCCACAGGCGGCCTCACGCAACATAGAGGATGACGGCAGAGCAGAGGGACCGAAACCAGGAGCCTGGGAGGAGGGTAGCCACGCCTGGCGAAGCCGCCGTGGCGACGGGTGGTTCGGTGTGGCGGATCTGACGAGGGAGAAAGCGAGGGGGCAAATGCAGGAGGGCTCTAGGGTTTCGGGGCGTCTGGGAGGGGTTGCCGTCGACCTAGTAGGCGCCAGGGTGCACCGGATGGCCGCAGCGTGGCCATCGGCGCGCCAGGATCAGGCGCTCTGTGTCCACGGGGGTGGGGGTGAACAGAGGAAGAGGAAGGAGGGGTTAGGTGGGCGGCACAGCAACTTGACCATTTGGGCCAAGTGGCCCATGGGGTTTTCTACTTGTTGTTTACTTTTATTTTGTTGTTATTTATTCTTTTCTGTATTTTTTTTACTATACTTTTGTAAAATACCAAAGTTGTTCCTAATTTAGTTTTAATAAATATGCCACTGCCCCAATAGTTTTGGGCAATTAAAAACTTAATTAATAATTTATTAATTGAAGAAGGCATTTATTTATTTGTCTAAGCTGCAGTTTTATTTAAATAAGGGCATTTAAATATTTTATAAAAAGTGTATTCCTTTGCCAATAAGCCTTTGCATTTATTTTCACATTTAGAACATTTTAGTTTTATTATTTGAACACTTTTATTGTTTGCTTGGTTTTGAATTTGAATTCGAATCGGTTTCGAACTAACGCGAGATTAGCAACAGTAATCAAGGTGACGTGGCATCATTAGCGGAGGGTTACTGTGGCTTAATTATCCGGGCGTCACACGAGCGATGGTCTTTTCCTACCAATCTATCCCCCTAGGAGCATGCGCGTAATACTTTGCTTTGATAACTTCTAAATTTTTGCAATAAGTATATGAGTTCTTTATGACTAATGTTGAGTCCATGGATTATACGCACTTTTTCCCATCCTTCCACCATTGCTAGCCTCTCTAATACCGCGCACTTTTCGCCGGTATCATACGCCCACCATATATCTTCCTCAAAACAGCCACCATACCTACCTATCATGGCATTTCCATAGCCATTCCGAGATATATTGCCATGCAACTTTCCACCGTTCCGTTTATTATGACACGCTCCATCATTGTCATATTGCTAGCATGATCATGTAGTTGTCATCGTATTTGTGGCAAAGCCACCGTTCATAATTGTTTCATACATGTCACTCGTGTTTCATTGCATATCTCGGTACACCGCCGGAGGCATTCATATAGAGTCATATTTTGTTCTAAGAATCGAGTTGTAAATGTTGAGTTGTAAGAAAAATAAAAGTGTGACGATCATCATTATTAGAGCATTGTCCAAAGTGAGGAAAGAATGATGGAGACCATGATTCCCCCACAAGTCGGGATGAGACTCCGGACGAAAAATAAAATAAAAGAAAAGAAAATGAAAAAAAGAGGCCATAAAAAAAGAGAAAAGGCCCAAAGAAAAAAATGAGAGAAAAAGAGAGAAGGGACAATGTCACTATCCTTTTACCACACTTGTGCTTCATAGTAGCACCAAGATCTTCATGATAGAGAGTCTCTCATTTTGTCACTTTCATATACTAGTGGGATTTTTTCATTATAGAACTTGGCTTGTATATTCCAATGATGGGCTTCCTCAAATGCCCTAGGTCTTCGTGAGCAAGCGAGTTGGACGCACACCCACTTAGTTTATTTTGTTGCGCTTTCATATACTTATAGATCTAGTGCATCCGTTGCATGGCAATCCCTACTCACTCACATTGATGGGCATCTCCATAGCCCGTTGATACGCTTAGTTGATGTGAGACTATCTTCCTTCTTTTTGTCTTCTCCACAACCACCATCCTATTCCACATATAGTGTTATATCCATGGCTCACGCTCATGTATTGCGTGAAGATTGAAAAAGTTTTGAAAATGTAGAAGTATGAAACAATTGCTTGGCTTGTCATCGGGGTTGTGCACGATTTAAATATTTTGTGTGGGGAAGATGTAGCATAGCCAGACTATATGACTTTGTAGGGATAACTTTCTTTGGCCATGTTATTTTGAGAAGACATAATTGCTTAGTTAGTATGCTTGAAGTATTATTGTTTTTATGTCAATATGAACTTTTGTCTTGAATCTTTCGGATCTGAATATTCATACCACAATTAAGAAGATTTACATTGAAATTATGCCAAAGTATCACTCCGCATCAAAAATTCTCTTTTTATCATTTACCTACTCGAGGACGAGCAGGAATTAAGCTTGGGGATGCCTGATACGTCCCCAACGTATCTATAATTTTTTATTGCTCCATGCTACTTTATCTACTGTTTTGGACTATATTGGGCTTTATTTTCCACTTTTATATTATTTTTGGGACTAACCTATCAACAGGAGCCCAGCCCGAATTCTGTTTTTGCCTATTTGATTGTATCAAGAAACGGAATATCAAACGGAGTCCAAATGGAATGAAACCTTCGAAACGTGATTTTCTCGTGAGCGTGATCCGGAGACTTGGACCCTACTCCAAGGAACAACAGAGGCGGTCACGAGGGTGGGGGCGCCCCCCCTAGGGCGCGCCCCCCTGCCTCGTGGGCCCCCTGTTGCTCGACCGACGTACTCCTTCCTCCTATATATACCTACGTACCGCCAAATGATCAGAACAGGAGCCAAAAACCTAATTCCACCGCCGCAACTTCCTGTATCCACAAGATCCCATCTTAGGGCCTGTTCCGGAGCTCCGCCGGAGGGGGCATCCACCATGGAGGGCTTCTACATTGCTTCCCCGAAGAGGAGAGGATGATGCATCAAAGTAGCGTAAGTATTTCCCTCAGTTTTTGAGAACCAAGGTATCAATCCAGTAGGAGACCATGCATAAGTCCCTTGTACCTACACAAAACTATAGCAACTCGCAACCAACGCGATTAGGGGTTGTAAATCCCTTCACGGTCACTTACGATAGTGAGATCTGATAGAGATGATAAATAATATTTTTGGTATTTTTTGATAGATAGATGCAAAGTAAAAAGTAAAAGCAAAGTAAAAACAAAGCAAGTAAATAAAGTGATAGAGATTGATGTGATGAGAATAGACCCGAGGGCCATAGGTTTCACTAGTGGCTTATCTCAAGAGCATAGATATTCTACGGTGGGTGAACAAATTACTGTTGAGCAATTGACAGAATTGAGCATAGGTATGAGTATATCTAGGCAATGATCATGTATATAGGCATCACGTACAAAACAAGTAGATCGAAACGATTCTGCATCTACTACTATTACTCCACTCATCGACCGCTATCCAGCATGCATCTAGAGTATTAAGTTAAAAACAGAGTAACGCCTTAAGCAAGATGACATGATGTAGAGGGATAAATTCATGCAATATGTTAAAAACCCCATCTTGTTATCCTCGATGGACACAATACAATACGTGCCTTGCAACCCTTTCTGTCACTGGGTAAGGACACCGCAAGATTGAACCCAAAGCTAAGCACTTCTCCCATTGCAAGAACTACCAATCTAGTTGGCCAAACAAAACGGATAATTCGAAGAGACTTGCAAAGATAACTCAATCATACACAAAAGAATTCAGATAAGAATCAAATATTTTCCATAGATAATACTGGATCATAAACCCACAATTCATCGGTCTCAACAAACACACCGCAAAAAGAAGATTACATCGAATAGATCTCCACGAGGGAGGGGGAGAACATTGTATTGAGATCCAAAAAGAGAGAAGAAGCCATCTAGCTACTAGCTATGGACCCGAAAGACTGAAGTAAAGTACTCACACTTCATCGGAGGGGCTATGGTGTTGATGTAGAAGCCCTCCGTGGTGGATGCCCCCTCGTGAGCTCCTAACAGGCCCCAAGATGGGATCTCGTGGATACAGAAGGTTGCGGCGGTGGAATTAGGTTTTTGGCTCCTGTTCTGATTGTTTGGGGATACGTAGGTATATATAGGAGGAAGGAGTACGTCGGTGGAGCGTCAGGGGGCCCACGAGGTAGGGGGCGCGCCCTCCACCCTCGTGACCGCCTCTGGCACTTCTTGGAGTAGGGTCAAATTCTCCTGGATCACGTTCGGTTGGAAAATCACGTTCCCGAAGGTTTCATTCCGTTTGGACTCCGTTTGATATTCCGTTTCTTCGAAACACTGAAATTGGCAAAAAACAACAATTCTGGGCTGGGCCTCCGGTTAATAGGTTAGTCCCAAAAGTAATATATATGTGGAAAATAAAGCCCAAAATAGTAGATAAAGTAGCATGGAGCAATCAAAAATTATAGATACGTTGGAGACGTATCAGGCATCCCCAAGCTTAATTCCCGCTCGTCCTCGAGTAGGTAAATGATAAAAAAAGAATTTTTGATGCGGAGTGATACTTTGGCATAATTTCAATATAAATCTTCTTACTTGTGATATGAATATTCAGATCCGAAAGATTTAAGACAAAAGTTCATATTGACACAGAAATAATAATACTTCAAGCATACTAATCAAAGCAATCATGTCTTCTCAAAATAACATGGCAAAAGAAAGTTCATCCCTACAAAATCATATAGTTAGGCTAGGCTTCATTTTCGTCACACAAAGATGTTCAACTTGTATACCCCCGATGACAAGCCAAGCAATTGTTTCATACTCAAATAATCTCAAACTTTTTCAACCTTCACGCAATACATGAGCGCGAGCCATGGCTATAGCACTATGGGTGGAATAGAATATGATGATGGGATTGTGTGGAGAAGACAAAAAAAAGGAGAAAGTCTCACATTGACGAGGCTAATAAACGGGCTATGGAGATGCCCATCAATTGATGTCAACATGAGGTGTAGGGATTGCCATGCAACGGATGCACTAGAGCTATAAGTATATGAAAGCTCTACAAAAGAAACTAAGTGGGTGTGCATCCAACTTGCTTGCTCAGGAAGACCTAGGGCATTTTGAGGAAGCCCATCATTGGAATATACAAGCCAAGTTCTATAATTAAAAATTCCCACTAGTATATGAAAGTGACAAAATGAGAGACTCTCTATCATGAAGATCTTGGTGCTACTTTGAAGCACATGTGTGGTAAAAGGATAGTAGCATTGTCCCTTCTCTCTTTTTCTCTCATTTTTTTGGGCCTTTCTTTTTTTTGTCCTTGCTTTTTTTCTTCTCTCTTTTTTCTTTTTTTTTATATATTTTTTCATCCGGAGTCTCATCCCGACTTATGGGGGAATCATAGTCTCCATCATCCTTTCCTCACTTGGGACAATGCTCTAATAATGATGATCATCACACTTTTATTTTTCTTACAACTCAACAATTACAACTCGAAACTTAGAACAAAATATGACTCTATATGAATGCCTCCGGTGGTGTACTGGGATGGTGCAATGAATCAAGAGTGACATGTATGGAAAATAATGCATGGTGGCTTTGCCACAAATACGATGTCAACTACATGATCATGCAATGGCAACATGACAAAAGTAATGTATGTCATAATGATGATGATGGAAGTTGCATGGAAATATATCTCGGAATGGCTATGGAAATGCCATGATAGGTAGGTATGGTGGATGTTTCGAGTAAGATATAAGGAGGTTTATGTGTGATAGAGCGTACCATATCACGGGGTTTGGATGCACCGGCGAAGTTTGCACCAACTCTCAAGGTGAGAAAGGGCAATGCACGGTACCGAAGAGGCTAGCAAAGGCGGAAAGGTGAGAGTGCGTATAATCCATGGACTCAACATTAGTCTAAAGAACTCATATACTTATTGCAAAAATTTAGAAGCCATCAAAAATCAAGTACTACGCGCATGCTCCTAGGGGGATAGATTGGTAGGAAAAGACCATCGCTCGTCCCCGACCGCCACTCATAAAGATGCACAAGCCAGGTACATTTCATGTTTCAAATTTGTTACACAACTTCAACCATACGTGCATGCTACGGGACTTGCAAACTTCAACACAAGTATTTCTCAAATTCACTATTATCAACTAGCACGAATTTGATATTATCACCTCCATATCTCAAAACAATTATCAAGCATCAAACTTATCTTAGTATTCAAATCACTCAAAAAGGAATTTTCACATATCTTGAACACTAAGTATATTAACATTAAGCAAATTACCATGCTATTAACGACTCTCAAAAATCTAAGTGAAGCATGAGAGATCAATAGTTTCTTTTAAACAAATCCACCACCGTGCTCTAAAAGATATAAGTGAAGCACTAGAGCAAAAATTATCACGCTCAAAAGATATAAGTGAAGTACTATGAGCAAAACTATCAAGCTCGAAAGATATAAGTGAAGTACATAGAGTATTCTAACAAATTCCAAATCATGTATGGATCTCTCAAAAGGTGTGTACAGCAAGGATGATTGTGGTAAACTAACAAGCAAAGACGCAAATAATACAAGACGCTCCAAGCAAAACACATATCATGTGGTGAATAAAAATATAGCTCCAAGTAAATTACTGATGGAAGTGGACGAAAGAGGGGATGCCTTCCGGGGCATCCCCAAGCTTTGACTTTTTGGTGTCCTTGGATTATCTTGGGGGTGCCATGGGCATCCCCAAGCTTAGGCTCTTGCCACTCCTTGTTCCATAATCCATCAAAAGAATTCACCCAAAACTTGAAAACTTCACAACACAAAACTCAACAGAAATCTCGTGAGCTCCGTTAGAGAAAGAAAACAAAAGACTACTTCAAGATACTGTAATGAACTCATTCTTTATTTATATTGGTGTTAAATCTACTGTATTCCAACTTATCTATGGATTATAAACTATTTTACTAGCCATCAAAATAAGCAAACAACACACGAAAAACAGAATCTGTCAAAAACAGAACAGTCTGTAGCAATCTGTAACTAACGCAAACTTCTGGAACTCTAAAAATTCTACCAAAATTAGACGACCTGGAAAATTTGTTTATTGATCAGAAGCAATTGGAATCAGTATTTTATCACGTTCTGGTGATTTTTTACAATTCGGGCACTGAGCGCAAAGTTTCTGGAAATTACATCAAGATCAAATAACTATCATCCAAGAAGATCCAATAGGTTTAGCTTGGCACAAACACTAATTAAAAGATAAAATCACATCTAGACAGAGGCTAGATGTATTATTTATTCCTAAACAGAAGCAAAAGCAAAAAAACAAAATAAAATTGGGTTGCCTCCCAACAAGCGCTATCGTTTAACGCCCCTAGCTAGGCATAAAAGCAAGGATAGATCTAGGTATTGCCATCTTTAATTTTCAGTTTTTTAGCGGGGTCATGTTCAAATCCGGGGGGTTCTTCCCTCTTCCCGTCATACTCGGAAATTTATAGATCTAAAGAATCCAACCGTTTATTACAAAGAGTAATCAACATATTCATACAGTTAAGATTTCCGCTAATATTTTTAAGAGGCTCAAGAGACTTTTGTAAAATCTTTGTTACTTCGCAAATCTTCTCAAACACTTGGGTTTCTTCCTGGGTAGGATGAGATCCTCCCTTTTGGGGTGGTGTTCCCACCATTCCCTCTATAATTTCATGCGCAATACTGGTATCAATCTCAATGAAATTTCCCTTGGCCATGCAATCCAGGAGTTGTCTATATGTCATATTTAACCCAACATAAAAGTTCCAAAGAAGAATTCTATAGTTCACCTCTAGGGTGCATTTACGATAAGATTCCATCATCCTATACCAAGCATCTTTTAAGTTTTCTCCTTGCCTTTGCTTGAAGTGAAGAACTTCAAACTCGGGAGACATAGGAGTAGATAAGGGACTAGTCATGATGACAAGCAAGCAAACTAACACACGAGCTAACAAAAAGGCAACGGGGAAAAGAGGAGGAGATTGGGAAAGAGAGGGCGAATAAAACGGCAAGGGTGAAGTGGGGGAGAGGAAATGAGAGGCAAATGGCAAATAATGTAATGCGAGAGATAGGGATTGCGATGGGTACTTGGTATGGTTGACTTGCTTGCGTGAGCCTCCCCGGCAACGGCGCCAGAAATTCTTCTTGCTACCTCTTGAGCACTGCGTTGGATTTCCCAGAAGAGGAGAGGATGATGCAGCAAAGTAGCGTAAGTATTTCCCTAAGTTTTTGAGAACCAAGGTATCAATACAGTAGGAGACCACGCACAAGTCCCTCGTACCTACACAAAATGATAGCAACTCGCAACCAACGCGATTAGGGGTTGTCAATCCCTTCATGGTCACTTACGATAGTGAGATCTGATAGAGATGATAAATAATACTTTTGGTATTTTTTGATAGATAGATGCAAACTAAAAAGTAAAAGCAAAGTAAAAACAAAGCAAGTAAATAAAGTGATAGAGATTGATATGATGAGAATAGACCCAGGGGCCATAGGTTTCACTAGTGGCTTCTCTCAAGAGCATAGATATTCTACGGTGGGTGAACAAATTAATGTTGAGCAATTGACAGAATTGAGCATAGTTATGAGTATATCTAGGCAATGATCATGTATATAGGCATCACGTCCAAAACAAGTAGATTGAAACGATTTTGCATCTACTACTATTACTCCACTCATCGACCGCTATCCAGCATGCATCTAGAGTATTAAGTTAAAAACAGAGTAACGCCTTAAGCAAGATGACATGATGTAGAGGGATAAATTCATGCAATATGATAAAAACCCCATCTTGTTATCCTCAATGGCAACAATACAATACATGCCTTGCAACCCTTTCTGTCACTGGGTAAGGACACTTCAAGATTGAACCCAAAGCTAAGCACTTCTCCCATTGCAAGAACTACCAATCTAGTTGGCCAAACTAAACGGATAATTCGAAGAGACTTGCAAAGATAACTCAATCATACATAAAAGAATTCAGAGAAGAATCAAATATTTTCCATAGATAATACTGGATATATACCCACAATTCATCAATCTCAACAAACACACCGCAAAAAGAAGATTACATCGAATAGATCTACATGAAAGAGGGGGAGAACATTGTATTGAGATCCAAAAAGAGAGAAGAAGCCATCTAGCTACTAGCTATGGACCCGAAGGTCGGAAGTAAACTACTCACACTTCATCGGAGGGGCTATGGTGTTGATGTAGAAGCCCTCCGTGGTGGATGCCCCCCGGTGAGCTCCTAACAGGCCCCAAGATGGGATCTCATGGATCTGAAAGGTTGCGGCGGTGGAATTAGGTTTTTGGCTCCTGTTCTGATCGTTTGGGGATACATAGGTATATATAGG
Source organism: Aegilops longissima (assembly GCA_021605205.1). Taxonomy (NCBI): domain Eukaryota; kingdom Viridiplantae; phylum Streptophyta; class Magnoliopsida; order Poales; family Poaceae; genus Aegilops; species Aegilops longissima. Next base: position 339,068,687 of record CM038679.1, read on the forward strand.
AGGATGGAGTACGTCGGTGGAGCGCCAGGGGGCCCATGAGGTAGGGGGCGCGCCCTCCACCCTCGTGACCGCCTCTAGCACTTCTTGGAGTAGGGTCCAAGTCTCCTGGATCACGTTCGGTTGGAAAATCACGCTCGAAGGTTTCATTCCGTTTGGACTCCGTTTGATATTCCGCTTTCTTGAAACACTGAAATGGGCAAAAACAACAATTCAGGCTGGGCCTCCGGTTAATAGGTTAGTCCCAAAAGTAATATAAAAGTGGAAAATAAAGCCCAATATAGTCCAAAACAATAGATAAAGTAGCATGGAGCAATAAAAAATTATAGATACGTTGGAGACGTATCATACATCAACACCATAGCCTCTCCGATGAAGTGTGAGTAGTTTACTTCAGACCTTCGGGTCCATAGCTAGTAGCTAGATGGCTTCTTCTCTCTCTTTGGATCTCAATACAATGTTCTCCCCCTCTCTCGTGGAGATCTATTCAATGTAATCTTCTTTTTGCGGTGTGTTTGTTGAGACCGATGAATGTGGGTTTATGATCCAGCTTATCTATGAATAATATTTGAATCTTCTCTGGATTCTTTTATGTATGATTGGTTATCTTTGCAAGTCTCTTCGAATTATCCGTTTGGTTTGGCCAACTAGATTGGTAGTTCTTGCAATGGGAGAAGTGTTTAGCTTTGGGTTCAATCTTGCGGTGTCCTTGCCCAGTGACAGAAAGGGTTGCAAGGCACGTATTGTATTGTTGCCATCGAGGTCTTTATCATATTGCATGAATTTATTCCTCTACATCATGTCATCTTGCTTAAGGCGTTACTCTGTTTTTAACTTAATACTCTAGATGCATGCTGGATAGCGGTCGATGAGTGGAGTAATAGTAGTAGATGCAGAATCGTTTCGGTCTACATGTCTCGGACGTGATGCCTATATACATAATCATATCTAGATATACTCATAACTATGCTGAATTCTATCAATTGCTCAACAGTAATTTGTTCACCCACCGTAGAATACTTATGCTCTTGAGAGAAGCCACTAGTGAAACCTATGGCCCCCGGGTCCATTCTCATCATATCAATTTCCATCACTTTAATACTTGCTTTGTTTTTACTTTTCCTTTTACTTTTCACTTTGCATCTATATACCAAAAATATTATTTATCATCTCTATCAGATCTCACTCTCGTAAGTGACCGTGAAGGTATTGACAACCACTAATCGCGTTGGTTGCGAGGAGCTATCGCTTTGTGCAGTGTACGAGGGACTCGCGGTGGCCTCCTACCGGATTGATACCTTGGTTCTCAAAACCGAGGGAAATACTTACGCTACTTTGCTGCATCATCCTCTCCTCTTCGGGAAAACCAACGCAAGCTCAAGACGCAGAAGAAGGATTTCTGGCGCCGCTGTCGGGAGTCTACGCAAAAGTCAAACATACCAAGTACCCATCACAATCCCTATCTCTCGATTACATTATTTGCCATTTGCCTCTCGTTTTCCTCTCCCCCACTTCACCCTTGTCGTTTTATTCGCCCTCTCTTTCCCAATGTCCTCCTCTTCTTCCTAGGCGCGCCAGTGAGAGAGAGAGAGGGGCGAGGGAGAGGTGAGGATGACAGGTGGGCTCCACCTGTCATCTCTAACTACGCGGCAGAGAGGTCGGCGTGCTCACCGGCGACACTATAGGGCATGGCAGGTCGAGCGGGTGGCACCGTTGGACTAATGGGGATGTCGCTATTCGGGTGGTGGTGGAGGTGGTTGCCATAGCAGGCTGGTTTTCCGGCGAAGAGGTCACGCGGCGGAGGTGCTTCGGGCGTCGGTGGCTCCGGCCGTTCCCGGCTGCAAAAAGAGCGGGGAAGAGAGGGTAAAGGATGAGTGATGCCGCGCGGTTCCAGATTGAGAGAGAATGGGGGCGGAGGAGGCCTGTACCGCGTGAACAGCGACGAGCCGAGGCGGTGGAGCTCGAGCTCGATCTCGAGCTCGGGCGGCTTTGGAGACAAATGAATGGTGCAGGAGGTTGATTAGGAGTGTGGGTGAGCGACAGGGAGTGAGAGGGAGGCTCGGGGTTGTCTTATATGGGCCGGCCGAGGTCCACCATAGGCGTGGCTTACGGTTGCCCGCGGGATCGGCTCTAGTGGCCCTTAGAGAGGGAAAGGAGGTCTCGGGGGTATTCGTGGGGGTGGTCTAGGGTGCCAGGGAGAGAGAGGAGTAGTGGGACAAGCTGGGAACGGGCCACAGGAGCGCCGCAAGCATTGGCCGAGCGGGGCGGCGCTCTGGCGCGAGCTGCAGGAGAGAGAGGAGGGCGCGGGAGCAAGTGGGCGGCATGCAGGCGTGGAGCGGATGTCGAGGGGCATCGACTGGCATGCGCGGGAGGCTCGAGGCGGTCGAGGGACGCAGCATCAACGGTCGAGTGCCCTACCAAGCGCTCCAGAGCGCGACTTTGGCCAGCATCTGCGGCTTTCCCGCGTCCTCGCGCATCCTCTTGCGTATAGAGGCTGCAGGACATGTGGGCAAAAGTTTTTGGGAGCCTTGGATGCTCTGGAAAGATGAGGGGAGAGAAGGAGCCTGAGAGAGAGGGAGGAATCCACTGTCCAGAGAAGAAAAATGGGGTTCTCCCGCCTTCATCATTACTTCCTCGGGCAGAAAAGCATACAGGTGCTAGAGGGGGACTAGGAGGGGTTGTGGTAAAAATGTCAGCTCATGGAGATTAGTGGAATGGTTGAAACAAGCATTTTTAAATTCTGCCAGAAGGTGTTTGATGGTGGTTTGGGATAGCTAATTTGCTCAACTTGCTTTGAGACTTAACAAGAGTGAGTGGCATCACAAATTAGTAGTGCCCACAAACGTTTAGGTCAAATGGAAAAAGTAGCCAATGCAACTTTTGTAAACCCTAGAAATCAACAGAAATGGATTTGCTTAGATCTAGCTAAGCTAATTTCTTCTCCTTGATGCACCAGTTGGTGCAGTGTCATTATTTGGGTACTTGAACATGTCCACAAAGTTTGGGATCAAATGGAGAAAGTTGGCAATGTAAAGTTGTTCAAACTTGGATCTGGACAAAGAGGGTTTTGGGGCACTTTTGATTGAGAGGAAACTTTGCAAGATCATCACATTATGCATATGTGACTTGCTATAATTTTCCTGGATTTATTTGAAAATATTTCTTGTAGAAATATTTCTAATACTTGAAATGGACAGAAATGGTTTGGAGGGTTTTGCCCAATATTTTAATCGTGACCATGTGTTGAAACTCATATATATGTAAAATATATGTCCACCGAGTTTCCCTAAATTTTCTCAAATATTGTTGAAATGGTTAAATAATTTTAACCTATTAAAGACCATTTCTGGCCCAAAGAAAAAGCCTTTAAATAAAATAGGAAAATAACTTTTAAAATTATATCTTTGTGGTTTATGGGAGTCCTATACCTAATAGGAGTCAAATATATTCTTTGAAATATTTTTCATACCCCAAATCAAGTGCTCGTAGTGCAAACCTCAATTCAAGGGTTTTTGGAAAACTAAATTTAGGAATACTATTTGCCAAATTATTTTTGTAATAAATACTATATTTCACTATACACATGGCATGATCACTCGATATAAGTTTGGGGCAAGGAGATGAAGTATAGAAGGTGGAGCTATATTATGGCTTTCATGAGCACTTGAAACCACAGACACGAATCCATGTCAAATAAAAAGCCAAATAATGCAAAAGTTTTTGTTGGTCCAAATTTTCATGCTTTATTAATGCAAATGACATGTTACAAAATGCAGGGTGTGAATATAGGCAGGATAAACCGGATTTTTGGTGAATACACCTGGCATCCAAGCCAATCAAAAGGGTAAATATAGTTGTGTTCATTGAACAGGAAGCCCCCAAGTGATATATTTCTGAGCTTTGCTCAGAGGGTACCTATGTTTGATTTGTGTTGTGCATCCAACTCTCTTTGGTCCCTATAACTCGGGGATCACACCTCTTAAGTGATCATGTGAGAGGACAATAAAGACTCAGTTTCGAATAAATGAAACTACAAAGGCCCTGAATTATCAGGGATGCCGGCTTTATTATACTCATCATAATATATACATCGTCAAAATATGTACATCACAAGAGCCGGTGGCTAAAGTATAGTAAGGCCGAAGATGAGCAATATTCCACGGCCGACGGGTCTCCTCCTCCGATGTGCGTGAGTCCTTGTGGTCTCAAACAACGATGAGATAATATGACCCATTGTTCAGATTCTTGCTGACCACAAAAGGCCCTTCCCAATGTGGGGGTAGTTTATGCATATCAGTCTGATCCTGGATAAGCCGGAGCACCAAGTCGCCTTCTTGAAAAGGTTCTGGTTTTAACCCGGTGGTTGTGATAACGGTGTAGATCTTGCTAGTAAATCGCTGAACAAGCTGCCGCAAGGTCACGCTCCTCATCCAGCACGTCAAGTGCATCTTCACGTGCTTTTTCATTATCAGCTTCAACATAGGTCGCCACAGGGGGCGAATCATGACGGATGTCACTAGGGAGAACCGCCTCTACTCCATAGACCATGAAGAAAGGTGTGTAACCCATAGATCAGTTGGGGGTAGTATTGATACTCCATAACACTGAGGGTAACTCCTCCACCCAAGAACCCAGCGTCCTTTGGAAAGGGACCATAAACCGGGGCTTGATGCCTCGCAAAATCTCTTGATTAGCTCGCTCAACTTGACCATTAGACTGGGGGTGTGCCACTGAGGATACATCAAGTTGAATATGCTCGCGTTGACAAAATTCTTTCATAGCACCTTTGGACAGATTAGTGCCATTATCAGTTATAATGTTGTGGGGAAAGCCAAAACGGAAAACCACCTTTTTGATGAATTGAACCGCCATCGCTGCGTCACACTTACTAACCAGCTCTGCTTCAATCCACTTTGTAAATTTGTCAACCGCCACCAAAAGGTGGGTCTTCTTATCCTTGGACCTTTTGAAAGGCCCAACCATATCAAGCCCCCAGACGGCAAATGGCCAATCAATTGGAATCATCCTCAATTCCTGAGCCGGCACATGAGCTCGTCGTGCAATTCTGACAACCATCACATTTACTGACCATGTCTTCTACGTCAGCATGAGCCGCCAGCCAATACAATCTGTGACGAAAAGCTTTGGCTACGAGAGACTTAGAGCCGGCAAGATGACCACAATCTCCTTCATGAATCTCCCGTAAAATTTCGGAGCCTTCTTCAGGAGAAACGCAACATTGAAACGCCCCTGTGACACTGCGATAATGCAACTCTCCATTGACAATAGACATTGACTTAGACCGTCGGGTTATCTTCCTGGACAAAGTTTCATCCTCAGGTAACTCGGCCCAGGTCATATAAGCCAAATATGGAACTGCCCAATCAGGAATAACATGAAGAGCTGCCACCAATTGTGCTTCCGGGTCAGGAATAGCTAACTCTTCCTCTGTAGGTAATTTGACCGAAGGCTTATGCAGAATATCCAGGAAAGTGTTAGGTGGTGCCGGCTTATGCTGGGACCCTAACCGGCTCAAAGCATCAGCCACCTCATTTTTCCTGTGATCAACATGTTCAACTTGATAACCTTTGAAGTGACCCGCGATAGCATCAACCTCTCGATGATAAGCCGCCATGAGTGGATCCTTGGAATCACAAGTACCAGAAACTTGCTGAGCCATCAGATCTGACTCGCCGAAACACCTCACCCGGCTTAAGTTCATCTCCTTAGCCACTCGGAGACCATGGAGCCAGGCCTCATACTCAGCTGCATTGTTAGTACAAGGGAACATTAACCGGAGAACGTAAGAAAATTTATCACCTCATGGGGAAGTCAAGACAACTCCGGCCCACGAGCCTTCCAACTGCCTAGATCCATCAAAGTGAATAGTCCAATATGTGTTATCCGGCTTCTTCTCAGGCATATGCAGCTCTGTCCAATCATTTATGAAATCCGCAAGTGCTTGAGACTTAATGGCTGTTCGAGGCATATACTTCAATCCATGAGGTCCAAGCTCAATGGCCCACTTGGCTACCCGACCAGTGGCTTCCCTGTTCTGAATAATATCCCCTAAAGGAGCAGAACTAACCACAGTGATGGATGACCTAGAAAATATTGCTTGAGCTTTCGACTAGCCATGAACACCAAATACACAAGCTTCTGCCAATGCGGATACCTCTGCTTGGACTCAATAAGAACCTCACTGATGTAGTAAACTGGCTGCTGAACCGGATGCTCCTTGCCTGATTCCTTCCTTTCCACCACAATGGCTACACTAACAACTCGGCTATTGGTAGCCACATATAGCAACAAGGGCTCCTTATCAATGGGAGCAGCAAGAACCGGCAGCTCAGGCAATTTTTTCTTCAAGGCCTCAAATGCCTGATCAGCAACATCACTGCAGACAAAGCAATCTGTCTTCTTCATCATCTGATACAGAGGAATAGCCTTCTCACCCAACAGGCTTAGGGCCGCAATACAACCCGCCAAACGCAGAACATCATTGATACATGCTGGCTTAGCCAGAGAGGTGATAGCCTTTATCTTCTCCGGGTTAGCTTCAATACCCCATTCCGAAACCAAAAAACCCAAAAGCTTGTCTGCTGGCACACCAAAAACACATTTGGCCAGGTTAAGCCTCATCTTGTAGACCCAGAGATTGTCAAAGGTCTCCTTTAAATCATCTATCAGGGTCTCCTTCTTCCTGGACTTCACCACAATATCATCCACATAAGCGTGAACATTGCGCCCATCTGATCATGAAGGCAGTTTTGCACACACCGCTGGTAAGTCGCCTGGGCACTCTTGAGCCCAAAAAGCATAGACGCGTAACAGAAGGCTCCAAAGGGAGCAACAAAGGTTGTCTTCTCCTGGTCCTTAACCACCATCTTGATCTGATGATAACCAGAATAAGCATCCAAAAAGCTCAAACGCTCACAACTCGCCGTAGCATCAATAATCTGATCAATATGGGGGAGAGCAAAGGGATCAGCTGGGCAAGCCTTGTTTAAGTCCGTATAATCGACTCACATGCGCTAGGTGCCGTTTTTCTTAAGTACCAGCACCGGGTTAGCCAACCACTCAGGATGAAAAACTTCAACAATAAAACCAGCCGCCAAGAGCCGTGCCACTTCTTCACCAATAGCCTTGCGCCTCTCTTCATTGAAACAGCGAAGGAATTGCTTGACTGGTTTAAACTTTGGATCAATATTGAGAGTGTGCTCAGCGAGTTCCCTCGGTACACCTGGCATGTCTGAAGGCTTCCATGCAAAGATGTCCCGGTTCTCACGGACGAACCCGGTGAGCACGCTTTCCTATTTCGAATCCGGATTAGCACTGATGCTGAACTGCTTGGATGAGTCGCCAGGAACAAAGTCAACTAGGTTAGTGTCGTCTGCCGATTTAAAATTCAACAAGGGGTAATGCTCCGTGGTTGGCTTCTTCAAAGATGTCATATCCGCCGGGTCAACATTATCCTTGTAAAATTTCAACTCCTCTATTGCACAAACAGACTCAGCATAAGCAGCATCACCTTCTTCACACTCCAAGGCTATCTTGCGACTCCCATGCACTGTGATAGTGCCCTTGTGACTCGGCATCTTTAGCTGCAAATAAACACAACAAGACCTTGCATGAACTTAGTGTAAGCCAGCCGCCCAAATAGAGCATGATAAGGGCTCTTGATTTTAACCACTTCAAAGGTTAAAGTCTCAGATCTGGAATCATACTCATCCCCAAAGGCAATCTCCAAAGCTATTTTACCCACTGGATATGCCAACTTACCAGGCACTACACCGTGAAAAACAGTGTTCGACGGTTTAAGATTTTTTTGGTCAATCCCATGCGATGGAAAGTTTCATAGTAAAGGATACTGATGCTACTGTCCCCATCCATGAGTACTTTAGTGAATTCGTATCCACCAACCTGAGGCGCTACTACCAGCGCTAGGTGACCCGGATTGTCAACCCGGGGCAGGTGATCCTCACGGCTCCAGAGACTAGGGTGTTCAGACCATCGCAAATAACGGGGAACCATCAATTCAACTGTGTTCACTGCCCTTTTATGGAGCTTCTGATCCTGCTTACATAAACTCGTGGTGAAGATGTGGTACTACCCACTATTCAACTACTTCGGGTTACTTTGGTAACCAGACTGCTACTGTCGATTCCCCTGATTATTCTGTTGGTTGTAACCACCCTGATTACCTTGGCCTTGAAAACCAAAATTTGAACCGCCACCTTCTTGACCCGGACCATGAGGGCCGGACCCTAAACTGCCATTCGGGCCGTGGTTATGCTGAAAAAGATGAGAATCCCTAAATTCTCTCATGATAAAACAATCTTTCCACAAATGGGCCAATGGCCTCTCACGTGTTCCGTGCTTCGGACACGGCTGATTCATTATTGCCTCAAGGTCGAATTTTGCGCCTCCAGACTGAGCCGGCCTCCCTTTGTGATGCTGGTTCTTATTCCGTGCACCAGTGTTGGCCACGAAGTCTAAACTCCCTTCAGCTCTGCGCTTACCATTTCCACCCTGACAGGCCGGGTTGTGCTGCTGCCCTTTCATGTCGCTATTCTTCTTTCCCTTGCCAGGCCTTTCATCATCAGACTCGGGGTCCTTGGTACCATCAGAATCGGCATACTTGACAAGGGCTGCCATGATCTCCCCCATGTCACTACAATGGCGCTTAAGCCGCCCAAGTTTCTGTTTGAGGGGAAGGAAACGGTAATTTTTCTCCAACATTAAAACTGTTGAGCTGACGTTGATATTATCTGATGAGTGTACGATAGTTGAGACCCGACGGACCCAGCTGGTTGTTGACTCGCCCTCACCTTGAACACAAGAAACCAAATCCACAATTGACATAGGCTGCTTGCACGTATCTTTGAAATTTTGAATAAAACGGGCTTTCAGCTCTGCCCACGACCCAATGAAGTTGGCGGGTAGCCCCTTCAACCAAGTACGAGCCGACCCTTCCAACATCATGGTGAAATACTTAGCGCACACAGCTTCACTAACATCCAGCATCTCCATGGCCATCTCATAACTCTCAACCGAAGCTTGAGGGGGTTGATCTTCTGTGTAATTAGGCACCTTACGAGGACCCTTGAAATCCTTGGGCAGACGCTCGTTACATAGAGCCGACACTAAACATGGCACACCCAAGGTTCTGGAGGTCATGCCTGCCTCCACCAAAGTCATCGGGTAAGCCGGCGCGTGTTGATGAGCCGCTAGCTGAGTCACAAGCTGTGCCTCACGACGTGCTCTGCCCTAATCAACCAAAGTCTCGGCATTGGCACCATTGCGCGCCGGGTCATGTCCACGGGGTTGGTTACGGCGCTGCTCAGTACTTGAAACCGCCGGCGAGTCAATGTGTCTACTATAACTCCGGCTTGGTCGAGGGGTTGAGTGAATCCGCTCACGACTATAAGAATAAGCCGCTTGCTGCTCCAATGTCGTCTGAAGAAGTTCTCTGCCCCTCCGTGTTTCAACCGTCGTTGGGGACTCACCATCAACTGGCAGAGCCGCCAATCATGTTGCCGCAGCAATCATATTGTCTAAGGGGTCGGAGTAATGACCCGGTGGCATTACAACATGCTGAGGCGAGGTATTATTCACCCGTGGAGGTCCCATCATGCGTGGGCTGAACCGGCGCTCCTGCTCCGGGCGTTTCAACCGTCCGGTTTACCACCGGCGGGTCATTGGTGCGTGCTCCGGGCGTGTTGAAGAGGTTCCTCGGCTCATAAATCGGGGGTAGATGACTCCGGTGTCTCCTCCTCAGAGCCTCATTTGAAGCATTCTGATCCAACATGAGCTGGAAGGAGTCTTCTTGGATCCGCTGCGCTTGAGCCTCCAAGACAGCCCGCTCTGCAGTCCTCCTAGCGTTTTCAGCCGCCAACTCTTCCTTGGCTTGAGCTATCTCATCTCGTAGCTTAGCAACCTCCACCTTTTACTATTCCTTGTTATCTGGGGTTATCTCCACCCCCATTAGAGTTGCCAGAGACTCTAACAATTCGGTGAGAGCTTGAGCCGGCGGGCGCGCAGAGCCGCTAGCACTAGCCGTCGCCGCAACCATCGAGCTAGAAGTCGTAGCCGCCGCGGTTGTTGAACCAAGCACCGGTTGAGTACCAGCCATATAGATCGCCACCATATTCGGCGGCTCACAGGGTTCCAGAAATACTGTCACCGTTGGAACAACCCCAAGCTGGCCGTCTTGTAGCTGATACAATGAGTTGGTCTCGCCCGTGGACGACTCACCATCAGAATAAATGGCCTTCTCACCGCCAGATGCAGATCCATCCTCAATTTCCGCCCCATGGATGATACCGACAAAGGCACGTTTCACGGTGGGCTGAACCCGGGCTGGTCGTGCACACTGAGCCGTTTCGACGATGTCGGTGCAGATGGCCGGCTCAGGGCCCGGTTCACCGATCTTGCCGATGAAGACATGGATTCCGCCGAAGCGGGCCCGGTACCCATACTCGATTGAGCCGGCCTTGGGGCTCCAGCCTGCATCGTCGATGTGGAGCTTGCCGCGACGACTCTTGGTCATCCGGCCCATAGCGTATCCCTTGATCCCTTCAAAGCTGCCCTGTAAGAATTTGAAACCACCATGCGCTGGCCCCACGGTGGGCGCCAACTGTCGTGGAATTTTCGCAGCAGATGTCCTAGCAGAAGGACTTAGTCGTGGAGCCATCACAACTAGGTTAGCCTAAAGGGGTTAAACGAGCCAAAGGACACAAAGAGTTTATACTGGTTCAACCCCCTGCAGTGAAGGTAAAGGCCTAATCCAGTTTGAGGTGGTATTGCTTATGTCTCGATTACCAGGGAGCGAATACGCTTGACCTAGCTTTCAATCTGTACTCTCTTGACCTAAACCGCCGCCGGGTCGTCCCTTTATATACACAGGATGACGCCCCGCGGCTCATAGGGTCCCGGCCTGCTCATACACAACGTGTGTGGCTTGGTGACTAACTATACATGCCTTACATTACAAGTCATACGTATAGGGCGGTTTACACCTGTAGGCCTCAAGTCGTCTTTGTGCTTCGGCCCTTTTAGTAAGCCTGCTTCATGAACCGCCTTCTTTAATCATCTCCATGGGCTTTGTTATTGTTGAACCGCCAGTGGTATGACCCGGCCCCTCCTGGGTGGGTCATACCCAATAGTTATATCCCCAACACCGATTCTCACGGAGGAAGTCCACGAGCTCACCTTCCTATTTGCTAGCAAGGCGGGTGCCAATGACGACCTACTCGCTGCAGCTGGGGTCTTCCGGGTTCACCTTGACCTTCTTGGTTTCCTTGGACGGCTGGAACGAGGCCCTGCCAGCCGGCTCCTTGGCCTAAACCGTCACGGCCGGCGTCTCGTTGGCCAGCGCGATGATTCGGTCGTGCCGGCGCCGCTCCTCGGCTATGCCCAATGACTCGGCCAACCTGACACCGGCTTGAGCGCACTCCAGCGACTTGTTGTAGTCACCAACGAAAGTGATGAGGATCTTGGGACCCGACAGCTTCATCTTCAGGTAGGTGTAGTGGGGGATCGCCATGAATTTGGCGAGCGCAGGCCGGCCCAGCAGCGCGTGGTACGCGCTGGACAGGTCCACCACCTCAAACCAGATAGGCTCGCGCCGGAAATGATCGCTCGTGCCGAACAGGACGTCAAGCTAGATCTGGCCGATGGGGGAGTAGGAGAGGCCCGGCACGATGCAGTGGAACACTGTCCGGGATGGCTCCAGGTCCTTGGCCTCGAGGCCGAGCTTGGTCATGCTGTCACGGTAGAGGATGTTGATGCTGCTGACACCGTCGATGAGGACTCGCGAGAACTTGCAGGTGCGTCTGGCTGCAACTATGGTGGGGTCGAGGACGAGGGCGTAGGTACCCGGGTTCGGTATGATGGCCGGGTGGTCCTCCTGGGTCCAACTGATCGGACGCTTCGACCAGTGCATATATTCGGCACGGCCGGGACAATGGTGTTCCCCTCCTGCCGGAGCAGGCGTTTGCTATGCTTGTCGTCACCAAGGCTGGTGAAGACGACGTAGCTCATGTTCTGGTTGGGGTAGACTTCATCGCGCATCATGCCGTTAGCAGGGGGAGGTGCAGGAGGCGGCGGAGGCGGCTACCGCGCACCCGGAGCTGGAGCGGGAGGCAGAGGGATGTCGCCCCTCATGATGCGCTTGGTGATGGTGCACTACCGGAGCGTGTGCGTTGACGGCCTCGTGACACTGTGGTGCTTACAGGGAGCCTCGAGCATCTCTTCGAAAATCATGGCGGGTTGCAACGCCATCTTGCCGACTTGCCGGCCCTTGTCGGCCGGCTCTGCCATGGGCGCCTGTTCGGTGGCCGCGAGGATGCGGTTGTCATAGTGAAAGTGCAACTATCCCTAGGTGGTTTTGGTAATTTATAACAACATATAGCTCATTGAGCTAATGCTATTCCAAGACTATTATTTCAGGAAAGCTCAATGAATGGCATGGCATGGATGATGAAAGTGGATCCCTCAAAATACTAAGGACAAAGGATTGGCTCAAGCTCAAAAGCTCAAGACTCTTCATTTTACATTTTAGTGATCCAAGAACACATTGAGTCTATAGGAAAAGGCAATACTATCAAGAAGGGATGAGGTGTTGTTTAATGAGCCTTTTGCTTCATGTGCTTAGTGATATGCTCCAAAATCCTCAACTACTTTCCCACATCCACAAATGACCTAAACCTAAAGCCAAAATCGGTCACACCGATTCTTTCTATCCGGCGCCACCGATTCCAAAAGTCATAGCCACTGCCACAAACCCTAAGCAAATCGGTCTTACCGATAGGGATCTCTGTCTCACCGAGATGGGGTTGCAATCTCTCTGTTTCCCTTCGTAACGTTTCGGTCCAACCGAAGTGAGCGATCGGTCACACCGAGATTGCAATGTAAACTCTCTGTTTCCTTTTTGTAACATTTCGGTCTCATAGAAAAGAGCAAATCGGTCCCACCGAGTTTACCTGACCAACTCTCTGGTTAGCTAATTACCAAAATCGGTCTCACCGAGTTTGTGTAATTGGTCTCACCGAGATTACGTTATGCCCTAACCCTAACCATATCGGTCTCACCGAGATGCATGTCAGTCCCACCGAAAATCACTAACGGTCACTAGGTTTACTAATTTGGTCCGACCGAGTTTAACGATTCGGTCCCACCGAGTTTGGTAAATTGTGTGTAACGGTTAGATTTTGTGTGGAGGCTATATATACCCCTCCACCTCCTCTTCATTCGTGGAGAGAGCCATCAGACTGAACCTACACTTCCAACTTACTATTTCTGAGAGAGAACTACCTACTCATGTGTTGAGGCCAAGATATGAATCTTGATCTCTAGCCTTCCCCAAGTTGCTTTCCACTCAAACCCTCTTTCCACCAGATCCAAATCCTATGAGAGAGAGTTGAGTGTTGGGGAGACTATCATTTGAAGCAAAAGAGCAAGGAGTTCATCATCAACACACCATTTGTTACTTCTTGGAGAGTGGTGTCTCCTAGATTGGCTAGGTGTCACTTGGGAGCCTCCGACAAGATTGTGGAGTTGAACCAAGGAGTTTGTAAGGGCAAGGAGATCGCCTACTTCGTGAAGATCTACCGCTAGTGAGGCAAGTCCTTCGTGGGCGACGGCCATGGTGGGATAGACAAGTTTGCTACTGTGGACCCTTCGTGGGTGGAGCCCTCCATGCACTCACGCAACCGTTACCCTTCGTGGGTTGAAGTCTCCACCAATGTGGAAGTACGATAGCACCACCTACCGGAACCACGAGAAAAACATCCGTGTCTCCAATTGCGTTTGAATCCTCTAAACCCTTCCCCTTACTTTCTTGCAAGTTGCATGCTTTAATTTCCGCTGCCAATATACTCTTTGCATGCTTGCTTGAATTGAGTGATGATTGCTTGACTTGTCCTAAAATAGCTAAAATCCGCCAAACTATAAAATTGGGAAAAGGTTAAGTTTTTATTGGTCAAGTAGTCTAATCACCCCCCCTCTAGACATACTTCAAGGTCCTACAAGTGGTATCAGAGCTTTGGTCTCCATTTGCTTTGATTTCCATAGCTTTTGGTGGTCATAGCCTCGGTTTCACAACCTAGGAGAGTATGGCGTCTAGCGAGGGAAATTATCACCATAGAGGTCCTTACTTTGATGGTACTAATTTTGCTAGTTGGAATCATAAGATGAAAATGCATATTCTTGGACATAACCCCGCTGTTTGGGCAATTATTTGTATTGGCTTGCAAGGTGAATTTTTCGATGGGAGAGAACCGAACCGTGAAGCTAATGCGGAAGAATTGAAGATGCTACAATACAACGCTCAAGCATGTGACATCATCTTCAACGGATTGTGCCCCGAAGAATTCAACAAAATCAGTCGTCTTGAGAATGCAAAGGAAATTTGGGATACTTTGATTGATATGCACGAAGGTACCGAATCCGTCAAGGAATCCAAGTTGGATGTGCTTAAAAGTCAGCTTGACAAGTTCAAAATGAAGGATGGTGAAGGTGTTGCTGAAATGTACTCTAGGCTTGCTCTTATCACAAATGAGATTGCCGGCTTAGGGAGTGAAGAGATGACCGACAAATTCATCATCAAGAAGATCCTAAGAGCATTGGATGGAAAGTATGATACCGTGTGCACATTGATCCAAATGATGCCAAACTACAAAGATCTCAAGCCAACGGAAGTCATTGGAAGGATTGTTGCTCATGAGATGTCACTCAAGGATAAGGAGGAACTTCACAACAAGTCAAGTGGTGCTTACAAAGCCTCAAGTGAAGCCCCCACATCATCAAGTGAGAAACCAACCTTCAATGAAGAATTGAGCTTAATGGTGAAGAACTTCAACAAGTTCTACAAAAGTAGAAGCAAAGAAAGAAGCTCCAAGTCAAGGTTTTACAATGACAAAAGATCTTCTAGTCGAGAGCGCAATTGCTACAATTGTGGGAGACCCGGACACTAGTCCAATGAGTGTACGGCACCCTACAAAAGAAGAGAAGATTCTCCAAAAAGAAGAAGCAAAAGAGAAGAATCACCACCGAGAGAGAGGAGGAGTATAGATGATCATTATGAACGAAGACCCTCACGGAGAAGCAAGGATTCGGAAAGGAAGGACAAGTCATCAAGGAGCTACACAAAACGAAGACATCAAGCTCATGTTGGTGAATGGGTTTCAGCTCGACTCACCATCACTCCGAGAGAAGCTATCACTCCGACTCCGAATATACTCAAGATGAAGGTGTTGCCGGTCTAGCACTTGTGTCAACCAACTCCTACGACATATTTGATTCACCAAATGAAGGAATTGGAAGATGCTTCATGGCCAAAGGTCCTAAGGTAACACATCCAGAGTATGTTGATTTTAATAGTGATAAAGATGACTTGCTAGGAGATGATGATTTACTTGTTGACAACTCTAGTGATGAATACTATGATGAACGTCAATTAATCATGTTAATCAAACGAATGACAATGATAAGGAGAAAATTGAGCTTCTAACTAAGAACTAAACACTCTTAAGATGGCTCATGAAACTATCTTCGAAGATCATCGAGAACTTTTAAGGGCTCATGAGAAGTTACGCTTTGAAAAGCTCAATCTTGAGCAAGAGCATGAGTTCTTAAAGGCAATCAATGATGATCTCCGCAAGAAAAGTTCTTCTTACATTGCCAAGCGTTTACTCTTATCTTCTTACATGCCTCAAGTCAAGTCTAGTAACAAGTACAAGAAAGATACTTCCTCTAGTAGTAACAATAATAATGACAAATCCAATGTTATTGCTTCTAGTAGTTCTCTTGATTCCACTAATGATTCTCTTAGTCAAGTTACACTTGAGCAAGAAAATAGTTTATTGAAGGGGATTATAGAGAAAGGTGTTTACAAGAGCCTTGCCGGGAGTAAGCAATTCGAGGAAATTATACGCAAGCAAGGAAGGCACCGGAAGAATCAAGGTGTTGGTTTTGAACGAAAGTTCAATGCCAATGGAGTTGAGTGGGAAGAAGATCAATACCCCAAGACGAAGTTTGTTCCTCAACAAGAGAAGTATGATCCTACTTCCTTCAAGGGGACACAAGCTCAAGATGATCTTCCACCACAAGACCACAAGAACAAAGGCAAGGACAAGCTTCAAGAAGAGATTGATGCATTTGAAGAAGCACCTAAAGCCTCGTTCGAGTGGGTCCCCAAGACTACGTCAAGTTCTACTTCATCAAGTACAACTACAACTCCAAGGATTCCCATCAAGATGATGTGGATCCCCAAGAAGAAGAACTAGCGAGTTCTTGAGGGTGACTCCGCCAACATTCTTCACTCATATCATTTTGGCAAGAACAAGTGCAATCAACTTTCACATCTTGCACTAGTTTAAGGAGTCACAAACCTTCATGTTGGTAAGGCAAGGGACAAGGTAACCAAATGTTTTCATGGACATCATCTTGTGTGTGCATCACTCTATGTCTACGGATATTCTTGTTTGTTCCTTGTGGGACTAACCCATGTAGGCAAGTTGAAAGTGCAACTCACTCCAAAGGATTGCTCCAAATGATCTACATCAACATTGAGCATCTACATCTTCAACACCTTCATGAAGTCATCATCGACAAAACGCAAGGTAAGTTCATCCCTCTAAGGGGGGATCTCACATCTAGGGGGAGCTTAACTCTAAGAATTGAGTCAAAGCAACTCTAATGGTGTGAACACATTAATGCATTATGTAAAAGTGGTAACCCCACTTGAGCTTAAACAATGATTATGACCTATGATCAAATGTTCTCATTTTACTCCTAAGTCAATATACTCATATATAGATGACCTAGTCATCGCCAATTGCTTGATAGTTGCTAAATTGGTTGTGCATGCTTTGCCACATATTGGTGCATATTTTACTCATTCAAGGACATCCACTTGTTTTTTTGCTTAATTGGTTTCTTTTCTTTGTGCCAAGTGGATGGACAAGAATGCCTAAGAACCTTCTTTAGTTATCTATGCTTTTCTCGTCTCAAACTCTATTCATGCTACATCACAAAATTTGATCAAGTCAGATTCGAACCACTCTGTGTGAGGAGCACTCGAAGTCCCCGATTCGTCATAGACTTAACTTCCAAAACCTCTTAGTGATTCTCGGTCTGACCAATCCTACCATTTCGGTCCTACCGAGATCATCAAGTTGATCTGAGTTTTCAATCTTGGTGCAACCGATTTGAACTTTTCGGTCACACCGAGTTGCTGTAACTGAACACAGTTATGCATCTCGGTGCCACCGAGTTGTTCCACTCGGTCACACCGATAGGGTCGGGCTATATATAGTCACGGGCACAATTTTGGAAATTTCTCCGAAACCCTTCGCCCGCGCAACAGCTCGCTTCTGCCATCGTGGTCTCGGATCGCTCCTCGCTGCCAAGAGCCTCCACGTCATTGGTCTTCGCCACCGTCGACGGATTTCGTCTCTGCCGTTGCCGCCGTAGCAAGTCCACCGCCAAGTTAGGGTATGGACTTGATCTTTGTGCTATCCACGTCTGATTCCTAGCACATTTTTTTCATATTGAATCTTGCCACGATTGCAACTCTTCTATCCAGCCAAAGTAGTTCATAGATTAGATGAGATTCAAATTTTTAGGTTTAGGTTTCCGCCGAAACCATCTCGGACCCACCGAGTTGAAAAACTCGGTCACACCGATTTGGCATATGCCATTGCACAAGTGACTCTCGGTCTGACCGAGATTTACTAATCGGTGCAACCGATTTGAGAATTCTGTGAAACCCTAGCAGTCTCGGTGCCACCGAACTGAAACTCGGTCCAACCGGGATCATCAGTTTAGGTTCCAAAACTGCTTCGATATCACCGAGTTTGAAAATTGGTGGATCCGAAATGCTTTCTCTGGGAAACTAAAACTGAACTTTTGAGTCATTCTTTTGCAAAAACCTCTGCATTTTGTGATGCTCATCTTTTCTATCTCATATATAAACTCTTCACAGGGTCAGTAGTCAGCTTTTGCAGTATGTCTGATCAAAGTGACATCCAGAACAGGTCAGAAGAGCAGATAGACTTGAGTGAGGGCACTAGTCCCTCAACTTCAGATGAAGGGAGCAGAAGTACTCCTAGCAATTTTCCTAAGGCTGCTACTAGGCAAAGGAGGAAAAGAACTTCAGAGTCAGAGGATGAAGATTATAGAGCTGAGGAAGATGATGCTACTTCCAAGAAAGAAGTGCTGAAGAAGGAAAGGGTCATGAAGATCAAAAGGTCTGCAGGAAGACAACCAATGTCCAAGGCCAGAACATCAACTCAACTGCCTGAAAATCCTGATCCCAAAGAGCCAGTTGCTGAGAGCAAGAAGAGGAAGGAAAGGGTCAAGATGACCATGGCCAGAGTAATTGGGAAGCCTTCCATGATGGAAGAGGAAGAGCCTCACGCACTGAACCAAAGGCACCAAAGCTTATGGGTGATGCTATTAGATCGTGGGCTGCCACATCTAAGCCCAAGGAAGCACCCAAAGCTGCCCCCAAGGCCAAGTTCAGACCAAAGAGGAATACTAGGAGTATTCCACCGCTTTGAGAAGAACAAGGCCCCAAAGGTTCGAGGTTGATGAGGAAGATGAAGAAGGACAAGTTCTGAGGAAGCTCAATCCCAAGATACCAGACCAAAATGATGCCCATCCTGTGGCTGAGAACATGAGAGTCAGGAAGGACTCGGGATTGAGGAAATGGAGAATGGAAGATCCATATGCTTCAAGGAGAAGAATTGTTGTTGATTACAGGTTCCATACAAAGGAACAACAGGACTTTTATGAGACAATCTTGTTGGACAAGAAGCCCATTGTCTGTGACATGAGATGGGTCGACTGGAACTTCATGAAGGAGAATGAAGAGCACTATCTTGGAGTGCAGGACAGCTTTTTTGCTTGTGGAGTTGCAGATTTTGTCGGGAAAAAGCTCACAAATTGGAATGATGAGCTTATCATGCAGTTTTACTCCACAACACATTTCTACCCAGATGGGAGAATTGTTTGGATGTCTGAAGGTACAAGGTACCAGTCAACTGTTGAGGAGTGGGCAAAGCTGATAAATGCCCCAGAAGAAAATGAGGATGACTTAGAAATTTATGCCAAGAAGAAAAAGGATCACAATTCAATGGCTCACATGTACAAGGAAATTCCAAACAAGGCATTAGCAACTCACAAGTTTGGATCAGTTCACTTTCTGTTGTCAGGGTTGCCAACCATAAATTGGATTCTGAGGCACACTTTGTTGCCCAAGTCTGGTGACCATAACATGATCAGAGGGCATGCCATCAACATGTTGCATGTGTTTGATGTGCCACAGAAGTTTAAAGTCATGAGCCTGATCATTGAAACTATTAAGAGGACTGCAGCAGATCAGAAGAGGAGCTGTGAATATGCACCTCAGATTCAAGAATTGATAAACTCAAAGATGGGCACAGGAAAATATCAGTTGGATAAGGAACACTTTCCACTTTATCCAGACTTTGAGGACAATGAGGTGATCATGAATGAAGATGATCCACAATCAGTTCAAGCTCAGCAGAAGAAGGAGAAGTCAAAGAGGGAGAAGGCTGCCAAGATGCCAACTCAAGAGGAGGCATCTGAGTATTTCTTGAAGAACAAGCAGGAGCAGATTGGTTACTTGATAGCATCAACCTTGAGGATTGAGAAGGGATTGGCCACCCTAACTCAAAACCAGGAGAGCCTGGAGAGAATCATAGAACAAAAGTTCTATAACTTAGATGTGAAAGTAATCGATTCAGATCAAGTGGAGGAGCTACAAGAGGACATGCAGAGAGGAAGGGCAAGACTACAACCAATGTGTTTGCCAGAGTGCCTAGAGCCCAGAGGTCATTAGCTGTGCGAGCCGACACAAGAGCAACTTCATCTGCACCAGCTACAGCCTCAGTGCCACCAGCTCCAGCACCTTCATCAGCTCCAGCTCCATCTACATCAACTGAAGTCTTCGTCCAAGGAGCCATCTCTACACCACCACCTGAAGATCAAGCCTGAGAGTCGATCTAGCACTATGCATTTTCTATTATTTTTTTGGTAACTTGTTGCCAAAGGGGGAGAAAAATGTATAGATCATAGGCTTCGAGAGAGAGAGAGTGTCGCTTTTGTTCTCTCTTGCTTTATTTGGTGGTTTTTCAAACTTTGTTTGCTTTTGGTTGAGATACTATGCTTGTGAGACATTGATGATCATGTGTTTGATCATAAGCTACTCTTTGCATGCTTGCTTGATTTGTGTGATGATTGCTTGACTTGTCCTAAAATAGCTAAAATATGCCAAACTATAAAATTGGGAAAAGGTTAAGTTTTTTATTGGTCAAGTAGTCTAATCACCCCCCTCTAGATATACTTCAAGGTCCTACACATAGCGTGGGTCCTGCTGATCGGCTTGTGCTTTTTGTTCTGCTGGCGGCTGCTCTGGCCAGCCGGCTTGGGGGGGTTGTGCCAACATCACCTTGCCGCCCTCATCCAGCACCACCTGGATCTTCATGGCGGAGTTGGCGTTGGTGTACTTGTCCGCGATGACCATGAGCGCGACCATGGTGGTTGGCTCGGAGCGCAGGAGCCTGAGCTTGAGGAGGGTGCCATCCCGACAGCTGCTCATGAAGTACCGAATGGTTTGGACCTCATGGACGCCCTCGCAGGTGTTCTAAAGCTCGGTCCAGCGTGCGAGGTACTCGCGGCCGGTTTCGGTCGGCCCCTGTTTGCACATGGCGAGTTGACTAGGACGGCCGGGACGCTTGTAGGTGCCGGTGAAGTTGCACACGAAGGCCTTATCTAAGTCAACCCACGCGTTGATGATGCTGGCAGACAGGGTATTCAGCCATGTGCGGGCCGATCATTGGAGCATGTGCAGGGCGTAGCGCACGGCAAGGCGGCGATTGCAGCCGACGATGCCGATGGTGGTGGTGTAGTCGATAAGCCAGTCGTCTGGCTTGACGGTGCCATTGTACTTGGGGGTGTCGTGTGAACCCTTTGTGGAAAGGCTCATCCCAGATGCATGGACCGGAGCAAGCCGGCCCAACAGCGTTTTATTCCCACAGCTCGAAGGAGAGGGCAAGCTGATCGAGGCGATGGTGGGCGGCGGTGTCGTCAATGGCGCGCGGGCCTAGCCGGCTCGCGACCGGGCCGTGGGGAGCCGGATCGACCGAAGTCGGACGGGCTCGTCGCGCGGATTGCGTGGGTCGATCTTATCGGCGTAGGTCTTCCGGATCCGGCTCATTACCTAGGCCGTCGCTAGTCGTCGGGGCGCGGTTGCACCGGGTTTGGGGATGGCCGGAATGAGCTTCACTGCGGGGCGGGGTGGATGCCGTGTTTGGATGTTCGGGTTCTTTGGTGCGGCGCTAGACGGATCCCGTGGGGCGGTCAAGGTGATCTTGCTGCGCATTCGCAGCGTGGAGGAGCTCGTTCATCCGCCGCAGGCACTCCTGCAGCTCCTCCATGCCGATGGCGGCCGCCTACGCGGCGCGCATATTCTTAAAGGGGGTGTCGTAGACGGGCGAGATCGCACCTAGCACGCGACCGATGGCGCCGCCACGCTCCCGCACCTCGGCAATCCGGTCGGGCTCAGCAGCGGCCGGCGTGAACTCGTATGCGGCGTCGCGCTCCCACTGGGCGGACTCCAACCAGTGCTGCATAGCAGCAGGGTCGAGGCCTCGTCCAGTAGGCGTTTGCGGCTCTCTTCGAGCCGAGCCAGGTCCTCTGCGGCATTGGTGGCGTTGACGTCGGTGGCGATGGGAACGCTGAGGTTCTACATCATGGCGCGCAGTAGGTCGGGCATGCTGGCGCATACCGTTGCAACCCAGGCGGCAGCGGCCTTCTTCACGGTGCTGGATGAAGTGGAGCCGGAGTCGGTGGCGAGCACCTCCACCCGGATGCAGAGATCCGCCACCCCGGTGGAGATGTCGCCGCCGAGGGGGATATGCAAGTCGGTGATGTCGAGCACCCCACTGGGGTACTCATCGGCCGCGGACGCGTCAGATATGCGGAGCACGCCAAATTTGGCGATGAGCGATTTGGCGAGGCCAGCCAACGGTGAGCCGAGCGCAGGGAACGCGTAGTGCGTGATGTGCTCACCAAAGTCGATGAAGGGCCCCATCTGGAATGTGTCTCCGGTCGGGATCTCGAGCTGCCCCACAGTGGGTGCCAACTGTCGTGGTGGGCGCACGACAGATGCCAAAGGATGGCTAAAGATAGGGGTAGGCTCGAGGGCACCGGTGGGCTCCAGAGGCGAGGTTGGCATGAGCGAGAAAGGGATGCAAGACATATCCAGGTTCGGGGCTCTCCGAAGAGATAACACCCCTAGTCCTGCCGAGTGTGGTTTATATGTGGATGTTAGAAGCTTGCTCCTAGAGCTATTTTGGGGGGGGGGGGGTGAAGAAGACAGGACAAAGCATAGGCTGCTCTTTCTCCTTGTGTGTGTTCTATTGATCATGTGTGTCTTCTCGTGCATGATGCTTCTTGGGGGGTTTCATAGGTTAACCCCCCAGGGCTACAATGGTAAAGTTACATGGCCGTGGGGCCGAGATGTCAACATCTGGGAAGCCGGCTTGGGGCCTGCCGGTTCCCTAGGTACGTCGGATTCTCCGGGGGCGGTCCCCGTGGGCCGGGGGCAATGTTCCCCCCTATCTTGTCTTGCGCCACAGAGTGGTTGAGCCGGCTCGGCTATAGTGGCGCGTCGCCTGGTCGCCTTCGGCTTGTGTAAGCAGGACGGGGTTGGACTGTAGCCACGCCGGCCCTGCTCAGCTGGGTTGGTGTGGCACTGTTGCCTCGCTCGCTCTGGTCTGCGGGGTTGGTGGGCCACTGTTGCATTGCTCATCTCATCATGGGAACTTGTTCCGTTGTATGCCTTGAATGGGATGGGAGCTGACCCGTGGCCGGGTTGAAGGGCGTACCATGATGGTGCTTACTTTTTGAAGAAGTCTTGACTTGCTAAGACTGGCCGACATGCGTCCGCAGGCCTGGCCGGGTTGTGGAGCCCTGCGAAGGACAAGCCGGATTGAGGGGCGATGCTGGCCCTGATTTTTTTAAAGGATCCGGGTTCTATTGCCTGTCCAGGGTTCATCCCCCCGACAATTTATAAGACTCTCAAAATAATACAAGTGAAGCATGAGAGTTCATCTATTTCTTCAAAATAAAACCACCGCCGTGCTCTAAAAAGATATAAATGAAGCACTAGAGCAACTACCTAGCTCAAAAGATATAGGTGAAGCACATAGAGTATTCTAATAAATTCACGATTAATCACTGGTACAACGAGGTCCTATATAAAAGGTTTTTAAACCCTTTCCGCGACGGCGTTCTGAACCGTCGCCAAGTGAGTGACTGCGATAGGGGGGTCCTTCCCATACGACCCGGAAACCATCGGGGATAGGAGCCTTGATGCATATACATTGCCCTCGAAGTTGGTATTCTGTGGTGCTACATTTACGATGCGCGACCCATCAAAAATAGATCACGATAATAGAAGTAGACAATCACACACATTTACTTTTCCAAGACTGTGTGTGATTCGATGTAAGAGAGCACACAGTTGTCGCTATAAAACTGTATGTGAAGCTTGAATACATCACACATGATTCATCTGTCGTACCCGCGTCGGATGATCGACCTATCACACACGTTCTTCTATGACCAAACGTTTGCAATGCGCACAACATCACAAACAGGCCATAATTGTGAAGCGTGTGTGATAAGGTGACTATCGCAAACATTTAATAAGAAAGAACTGTGTGCGATGTTGTTGTTAATCGCACACGTTTTTTCTTGGCTGATCGTGTGTGCAGTAGTGATTGATCACACACGTAGTGGATCCTAGAAACGTGTCTAACCTCCACGTCTATCGCAGACATTTCACTTTCACAAACCGTGTGCAGTGTAATCTCTAATTAATCCATAACTTGAAAATCACATATTTTGAATCTGAAAGTAGGCAATCACTTATTTCATATCCAAACATGTTTATTACAAATATGAGTTCAACCACGAATGCATAATTCGATGCACATGTACATATACTGAAGAACTACAGAAGCACCAAGTAAAGAATGATGAACCACAGTTGTACTAAAGATCAGTAAAGAGAGGCGAAAGACATTCGTTTCTTTGGAGAAGGTGAAGCGGAATGCCCATATTGTGCCCTCCTCCATGCGTAATGTGTGCGCGACTCTAGGCCAACCCCTTGTGATGGCTACCCGTCCATCCTTCACTGTCTTCATTAGGACTTCTCGATGCTCATTGTAGTCTGGATGAAATACTTTGACCTTCATTGTGTGTCCACCAATAATGTAGTTTGTGAGGTAATCTTGAGTGAACTGCTTCGGGAACCATTGAGAATGAAAAAGATTCAGACATTGTTGTCCAACAACTCATCATGGGCAGTAAAAAGAGAAGGCTGCAGAGTTTGTAGTTACCATCCTACAGCTCACTGTTGTGTTGGATAGAGCATAAACAAATAATTTGCTTGCCACCATTCGTATCTTTTTGCTAATAATCCTTATCAGTTTCCTCACTTGATGCTTGTTCATGAATATCTCATTGCCCCATACGCAAAAGGGTCGATGCGTGGATCTTTGCCAAGGGCATATGTACCTACAAGCAACAAGTCAATATTGGAAGCTAACAAGTGTCCAGACCTTGATCTATATGCACTACATTATGGAACGACAGGGGAGTACAAGCCAAGGGAGGAAACTAACCTCGGCGGAAAATGGTCGCCACTCCCGTTGTTGTCCTGCATAAGTAGTGGAAAGGCATGATAAGTACAGCGACCTTAACATCAAACAAATAAAGCAAAGGTAAACAACATTATCTCCAAATGATAGCTTGAATGTGTTGGTTTCAGCATGCTGTTAAACTAGATATAAAATGGAAGGAAAAGTTACCGACAACAGGCTTAACAGCCATCAAATATTGCAATTCAAACTGCTATTGTTGAAAATGAATAGAACATCGGTAATGCTTAAACATCACACTGGATAAATGTGTAAAACTGAAGTAAAGGGCATGTGTTAACTACACCAGGCATAACTGGAACCAAATATAGCCGTTCAAACTGGTATTGATGAAGTCGAGCGGCATAGTTCCGACTTGCACATAATGAACATCACATTGTGAATGACTGAAATAAACAAGGCATAAATGATCAGTATATGTGACACTCCAAAAAAAATTTGATTTGGTTTTTATCAAATTCTTTATTTGATTTGAAGGAGGCTATTTAAAATCTTTCTAAAAAGACTCTCCTTCTCAAAAAAATTCTCTTATGACAAATATTTTATTTTGTGTCATCCTCAACCTTGGTGTTTGGTATTGAAGGCTTTTCATTTGATGTTGACTCATCACAATTAGTTTTGGAAAGTTTTTCAATTAAAAAGAAATCCTATGGGTTTTGGATTTATTCTTTTTATTCAAACCATTCTCTTTTGCCATGCCTCCTATTGAAATTTTCTTCCAAAACCCCTCCCTCCACTGTTGGTCAAGTCAAATATCCAATCCCAACAAGTCCAACCCATTTTTGATTTTTGTTCTATTTATTTTACCCTCAAAACAATTTCTGTCTTTTATTTTGGACCTAGGTGATTTACAAAGGAAGTACCAGTTTCCTTTTGAGTTTTGGTCTCAATCAAACTCCTCTGACTAGTCCTTAGCCCCCTCAACCAAGATCCATCAAGATCCACTGGTCCAAATTTCAAATTTTTCAAAATTTGCCCACTGCAAGTTTGGACCAGATTTGCCATTTTTGGTAAAATTCAATTGTTTTCTCTTCCTAAAAACCTGAGATAATTCAGGCAGCCCCTAGATGCATCAAGAGGCCACCTCACCAAAGATCAGCTCCAGAAAAATTTTCCACTTGCCAAGATCATTTCATCGAACAGTTGGCATGCACTATTGTTGTTCAAATTCAGAAAATTCAGAGTTTCAGTGTTGGGTTCAGTCGACAACGTCGTTTTCTTCAGAGCACGGCGTCGATCTCGCCAGTAACTGCAGTGGCGCCTAGCTCCCTGTTCCCCCTCCTTATCCAGAGCGCCGCACGGTCGTTTGGACGGGCACAAGCGTCGGTGGCGACGTGTCCCGCCAACGCCGGCGTCTTCCGCGATGGCAGAGCCACCCGTGGCGGCCAACAGGGGCCAGCCCTGCAGAACGGTGCCGTCCGGCACCGCCCACACCACCAGAGGCCTCCGCATGGCCGTCTCCTTCCCGGTGCGTGCTGCAGCACAGTCGCTGTGGCCTGAGAAGCACAGGGGCGATGCCACCGACGTTCCCGTGAGGCCGTTCCGTCGGGAACTTGGAGTATCGCCCAAGGTAGGCCAAGCTTAGCACTTGAACGGAACCAGTAGACCATCGCGATGATGCCTAGCCCCCTAAATCACCTGACCGACCACCGCCTCGCCAGAATCATCGCGGAGTTATCCGTTATCGGCCACCGCCGACCGGCTATAAAGGAGCCCACGAGCTCGTTCTCGACCCAACACCACTCCTCCACCTCACCAGAGCCCCGCCTAGCCACCCGGAGGACCTCGAGGAGGTCTTCTTCCTCGACTCCGGCCGCCACGATCCGCCTCGGGCTCAGGCGCAATTCACTCTGGTGAGACCACCCCCGCCTCCCAGACCGTGCCAGTCGCCTCCTACTACACCCAATGGTCTAACCCGAGCCCCAATTCGACTTTTGCAGCCCTCCCCGGCGAGATCCACCAACGCCCGAACCACCGTCCGCCGGAGTTGGGGCCGCCGTCGACGTGGTGCTCGCCGATGACCAACTCCACCACCCACAGACGCGGGAGAGCACCATGAGTACGTTGGCACCCTCCTTTTCCCCTACCTCTCCGTGGATCGCCACCGGCGACCACCACGGCCCTCGGGCGTCGGTGGCTCTGTTTGAAATTCAAACCTGACGGGTGGGACCCCCTCGTCAGCTTTTTCTTTTTATTCAAACCGTTTTCTGTTGACGCCTTCTGTGCGGGTGTGTTTTCTCCTCTGGAAGACGTATTCCCTACCGAAGCATTTTCTGTTTTTATAAACTACCCCCTGGAAACTTTCTGTTTCATTACAGATGAGTCCCTGGACTAAAACCTTAATAACTCTTTAAGAAAAGATGATTTTTAATTGATTCTTTTTCTGTCATCTTTATTTTTCTGTTTAGTTTTTTATCATATTTATTTGAAAAATATTTTGAACACTTTTTGTGCACACACGGTATTTACGTTAGTACACGTTTTCTTTATACCATAGATACCGGAAGAGGTGACGGAACCGCAAACTTCACCGAGCTAGACTCTGACTACTCCGAACCAGGCAAGCATGTTTGAAACCTTTGATATGATGAGTGTTTTGCATGTTTGCTTGAGTAGTTATTTCATGGCATGTTTATATGGATATCAGTGAGTGTTATATTGCATGCAAAAGCCAATACAAGTGAGCTTCGAAACTCGATGTGTTATTTGATGTGAGTTTACATGATCATGTGGTGACATGAAAGGTGGTAAGATGGTATTGTTGAAGCATGCCAGTATTATGCCAAACCATTCAAGTCCAGTGTTAACGTGGATCAAGTCACGTTACCATCCGTTTCCTTTTTGTGCTACCACATGTTTCTGCAAAGAATATGGTTTAGTAAGTTGCAAACCTCTTTCCTCGTACACACCAAATAGAGGGGCCGTGATGTGGGTTCCATGGCCCTGGATTAAAGCCAGTCATCCGGTCAGGGGGCGTGGGTGTTTCCGGTTGGGACCGAGAGGGGGGAATCCCTTAGAGCGCGCGATATAAATTTGAGCCCATGCTACTTGAGGTTGTGGCCTCCCCGTCTCAAAGTTTTTCTTGAACGTTGCCTAGGGTGATTCCTGTCATCGGGATGTGGAATGGGTGTGTACTGGTTAGATGTGTTTCTTCTAAAACACCGTAAACGGAACTAGTCCTTTGTGACTACTGAAATCCGTTAGCTGTGGTTAAGAAGTACAAACTCTGCAGAGTCAAAACCATTTGAGTAACCGTATCTACGGTCAAGGACTGTGGTCAACTCATCTATGTCAATGACGATTATCGCTTCAACGTCCGTCTCGATGTCGATGTCGATGTCGATCACAGTGTTCGCCAATGTACCTGAGGGATTTATCAAGCTCCTCACCTACATCGTCAAGATCGTGATTGGGCCATCGGCTCGTCCAGTGTTCACACTCTACCAGCACAAGATCAACGACAGTCTGTCCATGCACCAGGCCGCGGTGCAATTCAAGGGAGGGCGTTCGGAGTCACGCCACTTCTGATTTATGGGTAGGGCCATGCCTACGGAGAGGCATGCCATGCAGATGGCTGCCTGGGAGGCGATAGCTCGTCTCCGGGATGCTCTTCCTTCGATGAAGACTCGTCGCTACCGCTACCTCCCATGCCACGTGCCATACACTTGTCACTATGCATTCGCTTGCACTAGGGGAGAGCGAGATGAGGCTATTGAGATGCTTGTTGAGTATCTCAAGGCTCTTGAGGCAGCTTTGATAACCTCGTGGGCGACCTTGTGGCTGCTCGTATGGACTCGATTCAGGTTGTTCCGACAACAGAGGGAGCTCCTCCACACAGCACCACCATCGACTTACGTATCGTCCTCAGCATCCTATTCACCCGCCATCCTCGCCACCGCTCGTCGCCTGCCTACCACTGAGGAGTTTGACCAAGTCATTGCTCCTACTCCAGTCCGTGCTGCACCACCTTGTCGTGCCTGCACCAGCTCCGCAACTCAGCACTTCGCGCCTGGAGCCTATTAGTGAGGAGGAGTTTGAGTCCCCGGCATCACTGGGTCTTACCCTCGGCAGGCCAAGGGAAATCCTTACCATCTTCGACTGAGTGCGCCTAGCAGCCACGCGATATGCCAGCTTGTGTGATATGTTTATATGTATATAGGTTTGGTGAGAAGTAGTTGTGTGTACATCATGTAGGAACTGGGAGAAGTGCACTAGCTTAAATAACATGTCAGGAATGTGTACGCACATCCTGAGTGATGTATTGTATAATTACTGATTGCGTGTAAGATATGTACTGAGCGGTCCTTCTCCATGCGCCATCGAGTATTTTCTTGAAAAATCTTGGGTTTTTAAAATTCTGCCTTTGCGAATTTATTTATTTCTGCGACTCAGTTTTCTTTCCTCATGAGTTTTACAAAAATACCCCAGAGTGGAAAATGCCTCGTCCTTGGACTCGTTCTATGCCAAGTCCGCCGGAAGAAAATTATGGTACGCAGACAAGTAACAATTTCACACAGGGGCAGTCAAGTCAGCAAGGCAGTGAAGCAGCATTTTCTCAAATATGCCGCCTTTACGAATAAAGCCAGCAGCAGCATCAAGAAATGATGAATCATGTTATCAATATGGGAAATCACCGTGGGCCGTAGTATCAGCAGCAATCCAAACTGTCTGAACTACAAAAGATGCGTCCCCCAACATTCTCTCACACTGATAGACCACTTGAGGCCGATGATTGGCTTCGAGACATTGAAAGGAAATTAATTATTGCACAATGTTCAGACCGTGAGAAGGTACTATATGCACCTCACTATCTCACTGGAGCAGCTGCATCATGGTGGGAAATTTTCCTACACATGCACCCCAATGAAAATAACATCATCTAGGAAGAATTTAAATAAGGTTTTCGTGGGACGCATATCCCGAGAAGCATTATGAAGATCAAGAAAAGGGAGTTTCATGACCTCAAGCAGAGAAGCATGATAGTGACTGAGTACAACAGTCAGTTTACTCAATTATCTCGTTATGCCAATGAAGAGCACATGCCTGAAAAATAAAGAGATGGAAAAATTTCTGGACGGTCTAGCACCAGCACTTAAATGCCAGCTGGTCGTACACACCTTTCCGGATTTCAAAACACTTGTGGACAAAGCCATTACATTGTAAAATGAGCGTCGCAGCTTGGAGGATTTTCGCAAGCGCAAAAGGGACCAGACTACTCATGCTCGCAACAACCGGAGCAAGACTGATTTTAAGAAGAATGGAGCAAACAAGTCCACAACCAACGATCCACGCCCAAACAAAAAATTTCATGCAAGGGACAAGGATTTTACATACCGCCCAGGTGTTACTTGCTACGCTTGTGGATAAGAAGGGCACTATGCCAAACAGTGCCCAAAGCCAAGAAACTCAGCTCCCAAGCCAAACAACGGTGGAAATAATTCAGCACCCAAACGTAACAACTTCAACCCTAATAACAATCACAAGAAGGGTCACTTGAACCATGTGACCAAGGAGGAAGCACAGAATGCCCCGGATATCATACTCGGTAAGTTCCCTGTCAACACAATACCTGCCACGGTTTTGTTTCATTCTGGAGCTTCTCACTCGTTCATTTCAAAGAAATTTGCTTTGCAAAATGATTTTTCGATGCTTCCCTTGGAAAAATCCATGATCATCAAGTCCCCCGGGATTAAGCAAGTTACTCAGAGTTACTGCCAAGGTGTGGTTATTGAGTTTGAGGGACTAAAGTTTCATGCAAACCTCATTGTATTGGAAAATAAGGGACTGGATGTTATCCTAGGAATGGACTCGTTAACCACCAACAAAGGATTTATTGACTGCTTCAACCGGACGGTAATTCTTACCCATCATCACGGGAAGACAATAAAAATTGCAGCTCAAGAAAGATAAATATCACGGTAACCAAGGTAGAACAAGGTGGACATTTCAGAGTTAAGAAAAGTTCCAGTAGTGTCTGAGTTCCCCGACGTATTTCCCGAAGAAATACCAGGCATGCCACCAGACCGCGAAATAGAATTCAGCATTGAACTAGCACCTGGAACCACCCCCATTTACAAGAAACCCTATAGAATGGCACCCTCCGAGTTGGTGGAATTAAAGAAGCAAATAAAAGAATTGCTGGACAAGGGATTTATACGGGCCAGCTCCTCACCTTGGGGTTCACCAGTATTATTTGCGAAGAAAAAGGATGGGACATTGAGATTATGTATAGACTATCGAGCACTAAACATGGTCACCATAAAAAATAAGTATCCGATGCCATGGATAAATGATTTGTTTGACCAGCTCACTCAAGCCAAGGTTTTCTCAAAAATTGATTTGAGGTCGGGATACCATCAATTAAAAGTACGGACAGAAGATATCCCCAAGACAGCATTCACCTCCAGATACGGGTTGTGTGAATTTACAGTAATGCCGTTTGGACCAACAAACGCCCCCGCATATTTTGTCCACCTCATGAACAAAGTGTTTATGAAATTTATGGACAAATTTGTTGTGGTATTCATCGATGATATTCTAGTATACTCCAAGACGCCAGAAGAACATGCTGAACATCTTAGAATTGTACTGGGAGAAATAAGGAAACATCAATTATACGCCAAGTTCAGCAAATGTGTTTGGTTAAGACAGATTGGTTTTCTAGGCCATGTACTAACCCAAGAAGGTGTTGCCGTAGACCCGGAAAAGGTCAAGGCCGTACTTGGCTGGAAACCACCAGCCAGCGTAACGGATGTACGAAGTTTCTTGGGAATGGCAGGATATTACCGAAGGTTTATTGAAGGGTTCTCCACCATAGCAAAACTAATGACGCAGTTGCTCAAGAAGGATAAGAAATTTGTATGGACTGAAGCTTGCGAGAAAAGTTTCCAAGAACTCAAAAGGAAATTAACAACAACACCAGTATTGGTTGTGCCAGACATACACAAAAGTTTTGAGGTGTATTGTGATGCATCCCGGAAGGGCCTCGGATGCGTATTAATGCAAGAAGGCAAAGTAGTCGCAAATGCTTCCAGGCAACTAAGCAAGCATGAAGAAAATTATCCTACTCATGACTTGGAGTTGGCAGCAGTCATTCATGCACTCAAAGAGTGGAGGCACTTTTTACTTGGGAATCATTGTGAAATATACACGGACCATAAAAGCCTCAAGTATATTTTCACGCAACCAGAACTCAATTTACGACAACGACGCTGGTTGGAATTAGTGAAAGATTATGATGTTGGCATTCACTACCATCCAGGAAAGGCGAATGTAGTGGCAGATGCTCTTAGTCGGAACCCCAGTTCAGGCAACAGCGGTCTACGAAACTTGAGACCTGAATTCCAGCAGGAGTTCGCCAAACTCAACTTGGTGATGGTCACTAAGGGCAATGTGTCAAATTTGGAAATACAACCTACCCTAATGGAACAGATTAAGGAGGCTCAGCATGGACACCCCAGCATCGAAGGCATAAAAAGAAAAGTGAGTTTGGGCAAGGCCTCGGAATTTGTCATAGATTATAAGGGAATATTATGGTACGGAGACAGACTTTGCGTACCAAATATAGAAGACCTCAAACAGCAAATTCTAGCCGAAGGCCACACCGCTCCATATTCAATCCACCCTGGAGGAACCAAAATGTATAAGGACATTCAGGAAAATTTTTGGTGGCACGGTATGAAGAGGGATATGGCCACATTCATTGCATGTTGTGATTCGTGTCAGCGCATTAAAGCCGAGCATCAGAAACCAGCAGGACTATTGCAGCCAAACAGGATACCTGACTGGAAATGGGACGAAATTGGGATGGATTTCATTGTCGGACTACCGCGGTCACACACGGAAATGATGCCATATGGGTCATCACAGATAGATTAACCAAGGTGGCATCGTTTCCGTAAAGACAACCTACACCACTCAGAAGCTTGCCAAGCTTTATCTCTCCCGCATAGTTTGCCTGCATGGAGTCCCAAAGACTATAATATCTGACAGAGGCACTCAATTCGTCTCTAGATTTTGGGATCAATTACAACAAGCTCGAACTCAACGGCATTCAATACAGATACCATCCCGGCATCGATGGGCGAGCAACGTAAAACCAAATTCTAGAGGACATGCTGAGGGCATGTGTTCTCACCTATGGAACCACTTGGGAAGAAAGCTTGCCATATGCCGAGTTTGCATACAACAACAGTTACCAAGCCAGCTTGCAAATGGCACCTTTTGAAGCCTTCTACGGGCGGAGATGTCGTACTCCATTAAATTGGTCAGAAACAGGAGACAGCCGTATCTTCGGCCCAGATATGCTCAAGGAAGCTCAGGAGAAAGTTAGGCTAATCAGGGACTGGCTCAAGACATCTCAAAGCCGACAAAAGAGTTATTACGATTGAAAACATCGGGGAGTCAGCTTTGAACTCGGTGAGTATGTGTACCTACGAGTATCTCCTATGAGGGGCCTGCAACGATTCAAAGTTAAAGGAAAGCTAGCACCAAGATTTATCGGGCCCTTCTGTGTAGTTGCACGAAGAGGCACCGTAGCCTACCAGCTAGACCTACCCGAAGAGCTGTTAGACGTCCACGACGTGTTTCACGTCTCACAATTGAGGAAATGTGTAAGCAACCCAGAAAAGCAGGTATCTCATGAGGACATTGACGTACAGCCAGACCTCACCTACAGGGAACGCCCAGTAAGAATATTGGAGGAGTCTGAAAGGAGGACCCATCAGAAAACAATTAAGTTTTTCAAAGTTCAGTGGAGCAATCACACCGAGGATGAAGCAACATGGGAAAGAGAGGATTTTCTTCGGGCAGAACTCCCACACCTATTTGAGGATCAGCTGAAATCTCGGGGACGAGATTTTTCCTAAGGGGGTAGGTGTTGTGACACTCCAAAAAATTTTGATTTGGTTTTTATCAAATTCTTTATTTGATTAGAAGGAGGCTATTTAAAATCTTTCTAAAAATACTCTCCTTCTCAAAAAAATTCTCTTATGACAAATATTTTATTTTGTGTCATCCTCAACCTTGGTGTTTGGTATTGAAGGCTTTTCATTTGATGTTGACTCATCACAATTAGTTTTGGAAAGTTTTTCAATTAAAAAGAAATCCTATGGGTTTTGGATTTATTCTTTTTATTCAACCCATTCTCTTTTGCCATGCCTCCTTTTGAAATTTTCTTCCAAACCCCCCCCCCCCTCCACTGTGGGTCAAGTCAAATATCCAATCCCAGCAAGTCCAACCCATTTTTGATTTTTGTTCTATTTATTTTACCCTCAAAAAAATTTCTGTCTTTTATTTTGGACCTAGGTGATTTACAAAGGAAGTACCAGTTTCCTTTTGAGTTTTGGTCTCAAACAAACTCCTCTGAATAGTCCTTAGCACCCTCAACCAAGATCCATCAAGATCCACTGGCCCAAAGTTCAAATTTTTCAAAATTTGCCCACTCCAAGTTTGGACCAGATTTGCCATTTTTGGTAAAATTCAATTGTTTTCTCTTCCTAAAAATCTGAGATAATTCAGGCAGCCCCTAGATGCATCAAGAGACCACCTCACCAAAGATCAGCTCCAGAAAAAATTTCCACTTGCCAAGATCATTTCATCAAACAATTGGCATGCATTGTTGCTGTTCAAATTCAGAAATTCAGAGTTTCAGTGTTGGGTTCAGTCGACAGCGTCGTTTTCTTCTGAGCACGGCGTCGATCTCGCCAGTAACTGCAGTGGCGCCTTGCTCCCTGTTCCCCCTCCTTATCCAGAGCGCCGCACGGTCGTTTGGAGGGGCATAAGCGTCGGTGGCGACGTGTCCCGCCAACACCGGCGTCTTCCGCGGTGGCAGAGCCACCCGTGGAGGCCAACAGGGCCCAGCCCTGCAGAACGGCGCCGTCCAGCACCGCCCACACCACCAGAGGCCTCCGCGTGGCCGTCTCCTTCCCTGTGCGTGCTGCAGCACAGTCGCCGTGGCCTCAGCAGCACAGGGCGCGCTCTCTGCCGCCGACGTGCCCGTGAGGCCGTTCCGTCGGGAACTTGGAGTATCGCCCAAGGTAGGCCAAGCTTAGCACTTGAACGGAACTAGTATACCATCGCGATGATGCCTAGCCCCCTAAATCACCTGACCGACCACTGCCTCGCCGTAATCATCGCCGGAGTTATCCTGTTATCGGCCACCGGCTCGGACCGGTTATAAAAGGAGGCCTCGAGCTCGTTCTCGACCCAACACCACTCCTCCACCTCACCAGAGCCCCGCCTAGCCACCAGGAGGACCTCGAGGAGGTCTCATTCCTCGACGACCGCCCCGATCCGCCTCGGGCTCCGGCGCAATTCACTCTGGTAAGACCACCCCCGCCTCCTAGACCGTGCCAGTCGCCTCCTACTACACCCAATCCTCTAACCCGAGCCCCAATTCGACTTTTGCAGCCCTCCCCGGCGAGATCCACCAACGCCCGAACCACCGTCCGCCGGAGTTGGGGCTGCCGTCGACTGGTGCTCGCCGACGACCAACTCCACCACCCACAGATGCGGGAGAGCATTGTGAGTCTGTTGGTACCCTCCTTTTCCCCTACCTCGCCGTGGATCGCCGCCCACGACCACTGCATGACCCTCGGCGCCGGTGGCTCTGCTTGAATTCAAACCCGACGGGTGGGACCCCTCGTCAGCCTTTTCTTTTATTCAAACCATTTTCTGTTGGCGCCTTACATGCGGGTGCGTTTTCTCCTCCGAAGACGATTCCCTACCGAGCGTTTTACGCTTTTTATAAACTAACCCCTGGAAACTTTATGTTTCATTACAGATGAGTCCCTGGACTAAAACCTTAATAACTCTTTAATAAAGATGATTTTTAATTGATTCTTTTTCTGTCATCTTTATTTTTCTGTCTAGTTTTTTATCATATTTATTGAAAAATATTTGGAACACTTTTTGTGCACACACGGTATTTATGTTAGTACGCGTTTTCTTTATACCGTAGATACCGGAAGAGGTGACGGAACCGCACACTTCACCGAGCTAGACTCCGACTACTTCGAACCAGGTAAGCATGTTTGAACCTTTGATATGATGAGTGTTTTGTACATTTGCTTGAGTAGTTATTTCATGGCATGTTTATATGGATATC
This sequence comes from Aegilops longissima, assembly GCA_021605205.1. NCBI lineage: Eukaryota > Viridiplantae > Streptophyta > Magnoliopsida > Poales > Poaceae > Aegilops > Aegilops longissima. The sequence continues at coordinate 339,104,549 of CM038679.1, forward strand.
AGTGAGTGTTATATTGCATGCAAAAGCTAATACAAGTGAGCTTCGAAACTCGATGTGTTATTTGATGTGAGTTTACATGATCATGTGGTGACATGAAAGGTGGTAAGATGGTATTGTTGAAGCATGTCAGTCTTATGCCAAACCATTCAACTCCAGTGTTAACGTGGATCAAGTCACATTACCATCTATTTCCTTTTTGTGCTACCACATGTTTCTGCAAAGAATATGGTTTAGTAAGTTGCAAACCTCTTTCCTCGTACACACCAAATAGAGGGATCGTGATGTGGGTTCCATGGCCCTGGATTAAAGCCAGTCATCCGGTTAGGGGGCATGGGTGTTTCCGGTTGGGACCGAGAGGGGGCACCCCTTAGAGCGCGCGATATAAATTTGATCCCATGCTACTCGAGGTTGTGGCCTCCCCGTCTCAAAGGTTTTCTTGAACGTTGCCTAGGGTGATTCCTGGCATCGAGATGTGGAATGGGTGTGTACTGGTTAGATGTGTTTCTTCTAAAACACCGTAAACGGAACTAGTCCTTTGTGACTACTGAAATCCGTTAGCTGTGGTTAAGAAGTACAAACTCTGCAGAGTCAAAACCATTCGAGTAACCGTATCTACGGTCAAGGACTGTGGTCAACTCATCTATGTCAGTGTGAGTATCAGTCTCAACATCCGTCTCAGTGTCAGTCTCAGTGACAATCTCCGGTAAATGAACATGAGTGTTAAACCCAGCTGAATGTTATTCCATGGATGGACTAACCCGTTTATTACTACGTGCTGAGTATTTCCCTGGAATGATTTAAATTCGTGAACTGCTTGAATATGAAAGATGAAATATAAGCCCTCTATGTGATGTCGCTCAGACGTCCGACTATGGCATTCTTGTTATTTACTTTCGATATAAACCCTTTATGTGATGTCGCTCAGACGTCCGACTGTGGCTTTCTTGTTATTTACTTTCGATATAAGCCCTTTATGTGATGTCGCTTAGACGTCCAACTGTGGCATTCTCGTTATTTACTATCGATATAAGCCCTTTATGTGATGCCGCTCAGACGTCCGACTGTGGCATCCCTGTTATCTACCTTCATTATAAGCCCTTTTAGAGATGTCGCTAAGACGTCCGATCGCGGTACGACCGCCATTTACATTTCAATATAAGCCCTTTATGCGGTGTCGCCCTGACGCCCGACTACGGCATGTTAATTTATTTTTACCCTTTCGAGGCGTCGCTTCAGACACCCGATCGGTCTTCAGTTATTTTATTGGAATTTCGGGAGGACTACCGCCTGACTTCCCTTTTTATTTAACATGCCTTGCAAATTTATTATCTGAGTGTGCATTGCTAAACTGCTCATGTGCATCATGTTTGCATTTGTTATATCTTATGTCTGAACTGTCTTGCGAGTACATGCAAAGTACTCACCTGTCTTGTTGATTTGGCCAGATGTTGACGAAGGCGATCTTATGGATGAAGAGTTCGATAGCGAGTCTGATGCCTAGAGGAGTCCCAGTCAGTCCCGTGTGATCCTGGAATTGGTCACTTGTATCATATACGCTTCCGCTACCGGAATAAAATCATCGAGCCACACTCCGGCGCTCGATGAGCTGTAAGATTTAGGTGTCTTGTCACCCACGTCACTGTGACATATCCACCACCACTTTTATTACGAGTCAGTAGTTATACCACCATACCCTTGTTTCATATCCGCCTTTATGTATTATATCGGCGTGCTTGTAATAAATTGTTGAGCAGTCTCAGCTCAACCTTGTATAATATTTAGTACTCCTGGATTTCTGTATCAAGGATTTGTCTACCAGTAAGGAGGGTTCTCCTATACTGGAAATATAAGGCTCGGTTCTTTAATAAATATTTTATTGAAAAACCGGTCCTGACAGTATAACAACGAAATATAGCCATTGAAAACTAGACAGAGTCTCACTTCAACCAACCTAACAAGAAAATACAGATAAACAGGGCATATGCTTGAAAATTGGACAAATGCTCACTACAACCAACCTAACAAACAAATACAGATAAACAAGGCATCTGGTTGATAACTGGACAAATGCTCACTGCAACCAACCTAAGAACCAAATACATATAAATAAGGCATCTGCTCGATAACTGGAAAATGCTCACTGCAACCAACCTAACAACCAAATACAAATAAACAAGGCATCTACTCACTATAAACAACCAAATATAGCCATTCGTGAAACTGAAGTGGACAATTCATACTTAAACATCACATAGCCCTATTGAACATAACACTTTTGCGTAGCTGAAATAATTAAACACGACACAGTTAAAGCACCGCACAACAAATGCTACTACAACAAAGGGTATTGGTTGGTAAGCTAGAAAAGGTAAGATTTGCTGATAGGATGTTGCCTCACATATCATGGACGGGGTCATTTCAGTTGGAAGAGCACAAACCCATGGTGCGCTCTCTGATGTCACGAATGGGATGTTTCACCTTGAAAGAACCTTTGTGGGTGCCCTCCTCGTGGTCATGGTCGATGAGATCTGACTTGGCAATTGAGGATACCAAGACGCCGGCGTAGAACGTGTCCTTTAGAAATAACAAAATGGGCTCGATGGCGTAGGAACGCAAATCCTTGACCGCGTGGCAGAGGAGATCAGGGGCAAGGCCGTCGAAGAGATCGACAGTGGTTGAACCAGAGGGTTGGGGATGGACCACTTAACCTGTGACATGGCCCGCGTGAAACCGTCATCGTCGCCGAGCTTGATGTCATAGCCAGCTTCCTGAGATACAGTAATACGCTAGCCCGCTGACATGAAGCCTTCTGTATGGCAACGTAGTCAACGTCCTCACCGGCTTCCGCGGTGATGTGTTGCTCCAAGATCGACAGGTCAGGGCGAATGGTGGCCACCTTGCTGATGTCCATCGGAGAGGCCATGATAAACCTCTTCTTGGCCGAACGCTCGTCGGGCTCCTCACGATATGTGGTCGAGCTTAGGCTGCGACATTCTGGAGCAGGGGATGTGGATCTGGCGGGGAGGAACTGATACTTCTCCATTGTATCTACTTTTCCAAACAATTTTGCCCTTGTTTTGGACTCTAACTTGCATGATTTGAATGGAACTAACCCGGACTGACGCTGTTTTCAGCAGAATTGCCCCATGGTGTTATTTTTGTGCAGAAATAAAAGTTCTCGGATTGACCTGAAACTTCATGGAGAATATTTTTAGAATATATAAAAAATACTGGCGAAATAATCAAGACCAGGGGGCCCACGCCCTGTCCATGAGGGTGGGGGCGCGCCTACCCCCTGGGCGCGCCCCCTGCCTCGTAGCCCCCCTAGAGCTCCATCGACGTCAACTCCAACTTTACATATTCACGTTCGAGGAGAAAAAAAATCAGACAAAAGAATTCATCGTGTTTTACGATACGGAGCCGCCGCCAAGTGTCGGTGGGAAACGACACCTATGGGATCACAAGAATCCCTACTACGGTTGCTGGGGCGCGGGGTTGTGACAAGAGCAGGATTAGCAGTCAATACAAGGATCGTTTACCCAGGTTCGGGCCGCGAGGATGCGTAATACCCTAGTCCTGCTTTGGTGTGTATTTAAGAGAGTTCTTGAGCTCTCGAACTAGCTACGGTGGCTGCATAGTCCAAAAGAGCCGAATCCCCCTCCAGTATGCCAAGGGCCTCCTTTTATAGTCGAAAGGGGCTGCCACAGTGGCACACAGGAGGTGGAAAGGCCTACAGTGTTGCGAGCTTATCGCTCGTGTTACAGGACAAGACGCATAGAATGTGTAGCCTAGGTGACCCTTAGCTTTATTGGGGACGGGAACGAGGCCCGTCCCGTCTGTTGCCGCCTCGCCTTGCTTCGACACGCGACCAGGCCAGCGGTGCATGCGGCGCCATGTAGGCAGGCAAGCAGCTGAGGTGGCGTGGTGGTAGGGCCTTCACAAAGATCTGCATGCCACCACGCAGGTGCTTGCTGAGTTGGCGTAGAGGCCGCCCGTCGCCACGCAGGTGCCTGCCCAGCTGGTTGAGCTAACAGCTGCTTGGGGACGGCGGTGGAGTCTTGGTCGACGCGGGCCTGGCTGTGGCCCCGCTGACGCCCTCGGCAAGGGCCTTGCCGAGGACCCATCAAGGGTCTTGCCGTGGCGTTGTAGTCGTCCCCGGCGAGGCGCTTGCTGGGAGCCTTGTGGATCTACTCGGCAAGGATCCCGCCGAGGGTCGCTGTCTTCTGGTTCTCATCTGATCTTATATCTCTATGGTCTTGACAAAGATTTGCATGCTACCACAGAGGTGCCTCCCGAGCCCTAGTTCCAATGTGGTTGGTTGAGTTGGAACCCGTGGGCTCAAGGGTGGTTCACTCTGTTAGCATCGAGCAAGTTGCCCCGGCAAGGCTCTTGCCGGGGCCGTAGAGGCTGTGCCGGCAAGGGCCTTGCCGGGGGAGTCCACCTCGCCCTCTCGCTCTTTGGTATCTTTGAACTTGGCATTGCCTTGGCCATCTTGTGCTTCGGCTTCTCTCCGGCTCCCCTCCTCTGCCCTTCTTAGTGTGGCCATGGCGCATGGCTCCGACTGCCCGTGCACAAGTAAAGGGGTACAAAGGTGTGCGCCTACTTTTTACACTGACAGGAGCCCCCGGGCCTGGGCCACACATAAGCGCGACACGTTGTTGGGCCAGGCCCAGAATGGTGCACGGGCAGGCGGGGCAGATTTTCATGGTAGTAACTCTTCGTCCGTCGTGGTTCCCCACGACCCGCGTTGAACACGCGTCGTGGAGGATCGTGCGTGACGTGGGGGGGCATGCGTGGGGCGGTTCTTGCACGCATGCATCACATCGCGGTAAAGAGGCGGCTCGTGCCTTCCCCATAGAAAGAGGGAGGCGTGGAGGCGCCGTTCATTTACTGGATGGACTTGGGTCGCAGTCTTCAAGGCGCCCATGCCCCGATCACGTGGATAGGAACGGGCGCCTCATCCGTCTTTTCGACCCTGCTCGCTCGCCACGCGTCCTTCATGCAAGTGGCGGGCATTGGAGGCGGGAAACCGGGCCGTCGCTGATTGGGGTAGCGAGTCGGTCCTGATTCCCTGCGCCTCCGACGGCTGGATTGGCTGAGTGGGGCGGCCGAGCCTCGACTCCTCCCCTTTATTAGGAGGGGGAGGGGGCGTCGTCCCACATTCCTTCAGCATCCATCCTCCTCCACCTCCGCTTCTTTCTTCCACCTGACATGGCGAGAGGAGGCGCTGGGCCATCGACGGTGGCGGCGAGGGTTTCTGCTCGTAAGCGCGTCCCTCCTTCCCACGAACCTATGCAGGCGGAGCCAGCCATGAGAGGAAGGGGGAGGGGGCATGGCCGAGGTCGCCGCGACGGTCGGGGGAGAGGGGGACGAGGTGGCGCGGCGGCCATGCCTCCGCCAGCGGTGCCTCCCGCGATGGAGGGTCACGTCAGGGACTAGCCCCGCGAGTTCTTCATCAGGCTGCGCCGGCCACCGCGTCATCGTCTTCGTCTCCCCACCCCCTTCGCCGAGGAGATGGAGCTCGATCCGCCCAGACCCTCAGTTTGCACATGAGGGGCTGCGGGACCGGCGGTACGCGGATCGACATCGACTTCCCCGCTCCGCATGTTATGTATCTCCGTCACGGATGGAAGACATTTGCTCGCATCCATAACCTGACGGTGGGGCTCGTCCTCTACATCAATTAAATGTAGGGCGGCCTACTCTCCGTCAAGGTCTTCAGAGATCTTGGAACTCGCCTGAAGTGCTGTGTGGGGAGCTCCTCCGACGATGAAGATTCCTCCTCGAGCAGGAGTGACGAGGAGGACAGCGACAACGACGATGAGGGAGTTGGGCGGCAGGATGCCAACCCCGACTTCGACTAATCGTGTCGCCCCTCCCTCGCCTCGCGCCCTGCCAAGGGCCTTCCTCGTTAAGCTCTCCATCGGCGCATTCCCCATCGCCTCCTTGGGCGGCTGGCGTAGGAGGGCCGGAGAAGGTGAAGAAGGCGGGCGGCGGCCGTCAACTCGGAGTACGCGGGCACCGACGCCTTCGTCGCGTATTGTCGGGGTGTTGCCTCATCTTCCAGCCCCTCCGCCGGCACCGGGATGCTCGCTTGGCGCCTTCTGCTTCTCGCACCTCTCCTAGGCGCTCCTTTCGCCCTCCTGCTGTCTTGTTTCACCTCCTGAGGAGAAGGACAAGAAAGGGATTACGGGAACCTTATCTCTTTTTAGTTTGTAAGCCTGCGGGCACTTGTTAATTTTTAAACTTGTAATCCCCTTGCTCATGTTTTTTTATTCCTGTATGGGACGTTTTTAATGAAAAAGGGTGTTTGCCGGGTTCTTTGTGCGTGAGTGAGGCCCATGCCAAGGACGAATCCTTGTTATTTCTAAGGTAAACATTGTCGCCCGGCAACATGCCTTGCCGTCCCCCCGCTTTGGTCGACCATTCTCACGCTCTTGGCGGAGGCAGGGGCAAAGCAGGGTTAGGCCCCTTGTTCATTTCTCTTGCCACCGCGACTACAACCAAGTTCCGACCCAGGGGATAGGTCTTGGGTACGGGAAAATGGGAGCACGGTGGTTTTAAGAATATAAACGAGGTTTCATATGTCCCAGTTCTATACGGAAGTGCATAACAGGGGATAAAAGACTTATCTGAATTTTCAGCCCCCGGCAACCTTGGCTTGCCGTGGTTGGATCCTTGTGTCTTCAGCCCCCGGTGGTCTGGCTTGCCGGGGCCGCAGTGCCGGTTCATCATCTTTCTCCCAAGCGGCTCAGGAGATATGTCCACGTGCCCTGCGAACCAAAGAGGACAGAAAGACGCACACTCGACCTCTAGGCTAGGGGTTAGTCGCCGCTAATTACTATCAACCCTAACCGAGGAAGAGACTTAACCTAGCATGCATGCTATAACTTAGGGCGCCAGCGCTTCGTTTATTTATGCTCAGGGTCTGCGCCTGGCTTTGTACAGAGGGTTACATGCCTTGCCAGCAAAGCTTTGTACAAAAGGTGGCTTGCCGGGGGGGCCGACAAGCCGCGCCTTATGGGTAAAACTTGCGAAGATGCTCGATGTTAGGAGTTGCTCACTGGAACAGCATCTTCGGTCTCCAGGCGGACTGCGCCGGGCCTGGTGACTCGTATTACCCGATAAGGTCCTTCCAACTTCGGGCATGAACCTTGTGGCTATGGTAGCGGCGCAAGGCTTGCTGGTAGCATGCTGCTCTCACAGCCGCCCGAAGACGATCTTCCTCAAGGAGCGTTGCGTCATCTTGCCACAATTGCTCTTTCTCAAGCTCGTCGTAAGCGAGCACTCGAGGTGACCCGTATGTGAGTTCTGTGGGGAGAACATCTTCTGCCCCGTATACCAGGGCAAAGGGTGTCTGGCCGGTGGCTCGATTTGGCGTCGTCCTGATCGACCAAAGAACCGTCGGCAACTCATCGATCCAGCGCCTTCCACTCTTGTGCAGCTTGTCAAAAGTCTTTGTCCTCGGGCCTCGCAACACTTCAGCATTTGCCCTCTCCGCTTGGCCGTTGCTCCGTGGGTGTGCTACGGAGGCAAAACAGACCTTGCTTCCGAGGCCTTGGATGTATTGCATGAAGGTGTGTCTTGTGAACTGCGTGCCATTGTCGGTGATGACTCTGTTTTGCACACCAAAATGGCAGACTAGTCCCTTGAAGAACTTGACAGCTGACTGTGCTGTCACCTTCGTCCCTGCTTCCACCTCCGGCCACTTTGTCAACTTGTCGATTGCAACGTACAAGTATTCAAAGCCCCCGACAACACGGGGGAAGGGGCCCAGTATATCGAACCCCCAGACCAAAAATGGCCAGGAGAGAGGCATTGTTTGAAGGGCTTGAGCTGGTTGATGAAGCTTCTTTGAATGGAACTGACACACTTCACACTTGGTTACTAGTGCCGTTGCATCCTGGAAGGCAGTGGGCCAGAAGAATCCCTGCCGAAATGCCTTGCCGTCAAGGGCCCTCGACCCTATGTGGGAGCCACATATGCCTCCGTGTATCTCCGCCAACAGCTCCAGTCCTTCCTCCCGGGGAATACACTTCAATTTCACACCGTTCGGTCTCTATCTGTACAGGGCGTCATCGACGAATTGATACATAGCAGACCGACGGGCTACTTTCACTGCTTCTTCCTTCTCCCCAGGAAGCTCCCCTGTTTGGAGGAATCAAACGGTATGCTGCGCCCATGCCGGAGCCTGGGGCTCGACGGCAAGGACCAAAGGCATTTCTTCTGCCATGGGAGCGGCCGTCTCTACGGCCAGGGCTTGACGGCCTGCCGGAGTCGGTCGCTCCTCGGCAGGCTCAGGGCCCACGGCTACACCCTTGCCGGCGGCCCCTGGGGGCTCGGTGTGAAAGTACTTGTCGGGGCCTGATTTCCTCCGCTTGTTCTGCTCCGTTGATGGTTCGACGGATGGTTGAGTCAACCGAAGCAAAAAGGTGCCTGGTTCCACAGGTAGCTTGAATGCAGCGCGCTTTGACAGGTAGTCAGCAATGTCGTTCTCTGCTTAGGGAACGTGCTCCGCTTGTATACCGTCAAAGCGCTCTTCCAGCTTCCTCACCTCATCTACGTAGGCCTCCATCAACAGGCTCCAATAATCCTTGTTGACTTGGTCTGACGACAAGCTGTGAATCACCGCGGATGATGAGCTTTTTTACTCCGAGGTCTGCCGCGATCCTGAGACCGGCAAGCAATCCCTCGTATTCAGCAGTGTTGTTGGTGGACATCTCCCTGAGAAAGTGCATCTGGATTACATACTTGAGGTGCTCTCTGGTGGGTGCGACGAGCACCACACCAGCACCGATGCCTTACAGCGAGAAAGCTCCGTCAAAGTACATAATCCAGTCACGAGTTGTTTCCTTGCCGGGGAGAGTGGTCTCCTGGATCTCTTCCTCAGGCGTTGTGGTCCATTCTGCAATGAACTCCGCCAGGACTCTGCTCTGGATGGTTGAAGTACTTTCAAACTTCAACCCAAAGCTTGACAATTCCAAGGCCCACTCCACAATCCTTCCGGTTGCATCTAGGTTGTGCAATATCCGTTGCAACGGGAGGCGGGTGACGACGGTGATCTCGTGGGCTTGGAAGTAATGACGCAGCTTCCTCGAGGCCATAAGGAGGCCGAAGAGCAATTTTTTCACACCGGAGTACCTTGACCTAGCCCCCTACAAGAGGGAGCTGACAAAGTAAACCGGGTGCTGCATCATCTTCTTCTTATGCACCACCTCATTTGGCCACACAGGCCCTGCCCTGACGGCGTCAGTCTTTGCCGGGAGCCTTGCCTTGCCGGCACCAGGCTCTGTCGGGCGAGTCTTTGACTTGTCGTCCGCCTGTCCTACCGTTGCCACTGCCTCTTCGTCAATCTCCCTCTGCGCCACTAGCGCGGCACTGACCACTTGGTTCGTTGCCGCCTGATACAGCAGCAACGGTTCTTGTGGTTTTCGTGCAACTAGTAACGGTGTAGAGGAAAGGCATCGCTTCATGTCTTGCAACGCCGCTTTGGCCTCTGGGGTCCACTCCATTGGACCCGCCTTCTTCTGCATCTTGAAAAAAAGGAAGGGCGCGCTCGGCAGACTTGGAGATGAATCAACTCATGGCGGCAACGCAGCCAGTGAGCCGACGCACGTCCTTGATCTGCTTGGGCGCCTCAATCTGCTCGATAGCCTTGATATTCTCTGGGTTTGCCTCGATCCCACACAGTGACACGAAGAACCTGAGAAGTTTGCCGAACGGAACACCAAAGACACACTTCTCAAGGCTCAGCTTGAGGTTGATCTTGCGCAGGTTGGCAAACGTCTCTTCTAAGTCTTGTACAAGAGTTTCCCACATGGGGTGATGAATGCTGTCTTCTCTTCGTCTTCTCTTGTCATGAAGATCTGGTGGTAGCCCGAGTAGGCGTCAAGGAATGACAGCAGATCACACCCGGCCGTGGAGTCAACAATCTGCTCGATGCGCGGGAACGGAAAGGTGTCCTTAGGACAAGCCTTATTGATATCCGTGTAATCAATACATAGCCTCCACTTACCGTTTGCCTTGCGCACCACTATCGGATTGGCCAACCATGTCGGATGGAGCACTCCCATCACCAAGCCGGCTGCTTCCAACTTCCTAATCTCCCCTGTGATGAACTCCTGCCGTTCCAAAGCTTGCTTCCTGACCTTTTGCTTAACGGGTCGCGCATGGGGACAGACAGCAAGATGGTGCTCTATCACTTCCCTGGGAACTTCGGGGATGTCAGATGCTTGCCATGCAGACACATCAACATTCGCCTTGCAGAAAGTGACGAGCGCTTTCCTATTTGGTTTGTCGAGGTGGAGCTTATGGTGAAAGCCCTCCGTGCCATCCTCCCCGACAGACACCTTCTTGGTCTCTGGTGGCGTAGCTCTGGATTTCTTGCTCTTGCCGGTGAAGCTCTCTGGCACGTCCTCAACGGTAGCAAAACACTCCAAAGAGGTGCGCTTACCGGAGTGGGTGCGAGAGGTCTTGCCGGTCTTCTTCTTCTTCCCTCTCGGGGCTTCAACGTCAGGAGCAAGTGCCTTGGCGGTAGCTGCTGCAACTGCTTACCGGTACAGTAGGTCGGCGCAGATCAGCGCATCCTTCTTGTCGGAGGGGACGGTGATGATGTTCATCGGCCTATGCATCTTCATCGTGTTGTAGGCGTAGTGTGCCGCTGCCATGAACTTGGCCAGTGCCGGGCGGCCGACGATCCCGTTGTAGGGCAAGGGGATCTCGGCTACGTCGAAGACAATCCTCTCCGTCCTGTAGTTCAGCTCCCCTCCAAATGTCACAAGCAACGTGACCTTCCCCTTTGGCTAGCTCCTCCCCGGGTTGACCCCTTGAAACGTGCCCGTTTCCTCAAGGTCTCCATCAGGATTTTGCAGCCTTTTGATCACAACGGGTGAGATCAAGTTCAGACCGGCCCTGCCGTCAACCAGCATCTTATTCACCTTGAGGTTGCGTATCGTTGGTGAAACCAACAACGGCAAACACCCGACCGCAGTTGTGCGGTCAGGGTGATCCTTGGCGTCAAATATGAGGGGCGTGCTGGACCACTTTAGCGGCTTCTGAGCGTCGAACGAGGGCTCCGTTGCTGTAATCTCATGCGCCCACTGTTTGAGCTGGCGGTGAGAAGTATGCAGTGAGGCGCCACCATCAACGCACATGGCCTCTGTAGCCTTCTGGAACCCTTGCTCCCGGACTCGTCGTCCTCGTCATGATCATAATCTTCTTGCTTCTTGTCGCGGCCCCGACCGGGCCTCTCTTGTTGGTTATCCTTGCCGCGGCAGCCTCCTTGGCCGCCACGCTTCTTGTCGGATCCCTCGGCACCATCCTGCACCTTCTCCTTGTCCCGCCTCTCGTACTCAGCCTTTTGCTTCTCAGCAAGCAGCTCGACTTGTTGGCAGTTCTGGAGGTCGTGGCCCTTGGTGCGGTGGATCTTGCAGTACTGCTTGTCGGAGCTTCCTGGCTTGTCGGCAGCCGCCAAGGCCCGGCAGGCGGCGCACCCGGCAATCTCCTTGCCGGGGTCGTCTGCCTGAGCCTTCTTGGCAGCGCCGGTGCTGTCGGATCCCTCGACGGCAAGCACGGTCTTGTCCTTGCGTTTCCTGTTGCGACGCCGGCCCTTCTTCGTCGGGGCGGTGGTGTCTTCATCAGTAGAGTCAGTTTCCACGCCGGCGTCCTTGCCGGGGTACTTCCTTCCCTCTTCAGCCCGGGCGCACCTATCGGCCAGAACATAAAGTTCGGCCACATCCTTAACCTTGTTCATCACCAGCTCTTCGCGCATCTTGCGGTTGCGCATGTTTTGATGGAACGCGCTGATCACGGCGGCGGGATGAATATCGGGGATGTTGTACTGCACCCGGCTGAACCTCTGGATGTACTTGCGCAGGGTTTCCCCTTCCTTCTGGGGAATGATATGCAGATCACTGGCCTAGCCATGAGCTTGGTGGCCCCCGGTGAAGGCACCAATGAACTCATGGCACAGATCCGACCAAGAAGAGATGGAATCCGCCAGCAAGTGCATCAACCAAGACATGACGTTGGGCTTCAGCGCCAACGGGAAGTAATTGGCAAGCACCTTGTCATCGCGAGCTCCGGCAGCTTGCATCGCGATGGTGTAGATGCTGAGGAACTCTGACGGATGGGTCTTGCCATTGTACTTCTCGCCAACGTCGGGCTTGAACATGCGGTGGGACGGCCACTGGAACTGCCGCAGCTCACGGGTAAAAGCTGGGCAACCCACCTCGTAAGGTAGGCCGCCGGAGCTCGTCGGCGCTGGGTGGTCCATAGCGGGTCCCGCCCGCTTGTCCGACTGGTGGCGCGTATCGCGTCGGCGCTCGATAGTGGTTCGAGTATCTTTGTGGGCTCATTCTAGAAGAACTTGGCGTCGGTTGCGGTGGGTCCGTCGGTCAGACGACGCTATGGAAATATTATCACAAGCGTCATTGCGACAGACCGACACCCGCGGTGGCTGGCGTGGAGGAGGAGAGTGCACCGTGGCCGCAGCAACCCCGGGCCCTCCGCCACTGGCATGCGATTTTTCGACGGAGCGCCGGCCCGAAGACCCCGCCGGTCGCGGATCATCTTTATTGGCGACGGCGACGAGGCTCCGGATGGTGGCTCTCCACTCGTCGAGCTTCTCTGCAGCAGGAGGGAAGTCGAGGAGCAGCTGTGAGCGCGCCAAAGCTTCCGCTGGCATGGGTGGTGGTGACAGCTGCGTGGACCATGGCCCGCTTCGACTCCTAACTACGTTAGAAGGAGCTGTACCACGGCCCAGCGGCTACGTGCCATTTTCGCCAGCACTTCGGCGAGCATGCTGGACTCCTTCGTCCCGCGGACGATGCACAGGGCTCTTACCACGGCGATGTCCGGGGTCTCTAGCGTGGTGGCGCTGCTCGTCGCACGCACCCTGGGAAGAGCGCGCTGTGGGCGCCGGCGTGGGCGTCTTGGAGGTTGCTCAAAGCAAAGTATTACGCGCATGCTCCTAGGGGGATAGATTGGTAGGAAAATACCATCGCTTGTCCCCGACCGCCACTCATAAGGAAGACAATGAATAAATAAATCATGCTCCGAGTTCATCACATAACGGTTCACCATACGTGCATGCTACGGGTATCACAAACTTCAACACATGTATTCTTTAAATTCACAACTACTCAACTAGCATGACTCTAATATCACCATCTTCATATCTCAAAAGAATTATCAAGCATCAAACTTTTCTTAGTATTCAACGCACTTCAAAAGAAAGTTTCACATATCTTGAATACCAAGTATATTAACATTAATCAAATTACCATGCTATTAACGACTCTCAAAATAATCTAAGTGAAGCATGAGAGATCAATAGTTTCTTTAAAACAAATCCACCACCGTGCTCTAAAAGATCTAAGTGAAGCACTAGAGCAAAAATTATTACGCTCAAAAGATATAAGTGAAGCACTATGAGCAAAATTATCAAGCTCAAAAGATATAAGTAAAGCACATAGAGTATTCTATCAAATTCCAATTAATGTATGGCTCTCTCAAAAGGTGTGTACAGCAAGGATGATTGTGGTAAACTAACAAGCAAAGACGCAAATAATACAAGACGCTCCAAGCAAAACACATATCATGTGGTGAATAAAAATATAGCTCAAAGTAAATTACCGATGGAAGTAGACGAAAGAGGGGATGCCTTCCGCGGCATCCCCAAGCTTTGACTTTTTGGTGTCCTTGGATTATCTTGGGGGTGCCATGGGCATCCCCAAGCTTAGGCTCTTGCCACTCCTTGTTCCATAATCCATCAAAAGAATTTACCCAAAACTTGAAAACTTCACAACAAAAAACTCAATGGAAATCTCGTGAGCTCCGTTAGAGAAAGAAAACAAAATACTACTTTAAGGTACTGTAATGAAATCATTCTTTATTTATATTGGTGTTAAACCTACTGTATTCCAACTTCTCTATGGATCATAAACTATTTTACTAGCCATAGATTCATCAAAATAAGCAAACAACACACACAAAACAGAATCTGTCAAAAACAGAACAGTCTAGAGTAATCTGTAACTAACGCAAACTTCTGGAACTCCAAAAAATCTACCAAAATAAGACGACATAGAAAATTTGTTTATTGATCATCAGCAATTGGAATCAGTATTTTATCACGTTCTGGTGATTTTTAATAATTAGGGCACTGAGCACAAAGTTTCTGGAAATTACACCAAGATCAAATAACTATCATCCAAGAAGATCCAATTGGTCTAGCTTGGCACAAACACTAATTAAAACATAAAACCACATCTAAACAGAGGCTAGATGTATTATTTATTCCTAAACAGAAGCAAAAACAAAAAAACTAAAAATAAATTGGGTTGCCTCCCAACAAGCGCTATCGTTTAACTCCCCTAGCTAGGCATAAAAGCAAGGATAGATCTAGGTATTGCCATCTTTGGTAGGAAATCCATAGGTCGCTCTCTTGATAGATTCATATGGTAACTTTATTTTATTTCTAGGGAAGTGTTCCATGCCCTTCTTTAAGGGAAATTGGAATCTAATATTCTCTTCCTTCATATCAATAATTGCACCAACCGTTCTAAGGAAAGGTCTACCAAGAATAATAGGACATGAAGGATTGCAATCTATATCAAGAACGATAAAATCCACGGGCACATAATTACTATTTGCAACAATAAGAACATCATTAATTCTTCCCATAGGCTTTTAATAGTGGAATCCGCAAGATACAAGTTTAGAGAGCAATCATCAAAGTCACGGAAATCTAGCAAATCACACAAAGTTTTGGGAATAGTAGAGACACTAGCACCCAAATCACACAAGGCATTAAACTCATAATTTTTAATTTTAATTTTAATAGTAGGTTCCCACTCATCATAGAGCTTTCTAGGGATAGAGACTTTCAACTCAAGTTTTTCTTCATAAGATTGCATCAAGGCATCAACAATGTGTTCGGTAAAGGCCTTATTTTGACTATAAGCATGAGGAGAATTTAGCACGGATTGCAACAAGGAAACACAATCAATAAAAGATCAATTTTCATAATTAAATTCCTTGAGATCCTATATAGTGGGTTTAGCAACATCTAGGTTTTTATTTCTTTCAATCCCACTTTTATCAATTTCATCATCAAGATCTAAAAACTCCGAATTCTTAGAACGCCTTCTAGGTAAAGGAAGATCATATTCAGTTTCATCAAGATTTATATTGCAAAACAAAGATTTAATGGGGGACACATCAATAACTTTTAGATCTTCATCTTGATTTTCATAGGAATTAGAAGAACAAGCTTTAATAAAGGCATCTTTGGAAGCACGCATCCTAGCGGTTCTTTCTTTGCACTCATCAATGGAAATTCTCATAGCTTTGAGAGACTCATTGATATCATGCTTAGGAGGAATAGATCTAAGCTTTAAAGAATCAGTCTCAAGAGAAATTATATCAACGTTCCTAGCCAAATCATCAACTTTAAGCAATTTCTCTTCAAGCAAAGCATTAAAATTCTTTTGTGAATTCATAAACTCTTTAACACTACTCTCAAATTCAGAGGGCATCTTATTAAAATTTCCATAGGAGTTGTTGTAGGAATTTCCATAATTATTAGAAGGATTACTAGGATAAGGCCTAGGATTAAAATTCCCTCTATACGCGTTGTTACCAAAATTATTCCTACCAACACAATTCACATCCATAGATTCATTATTATTCTCAATCAAAGTAGACAAAGGAATATCATTAGGATCAGAAGAAATACTCTTAGTAGTAAATAATTTCATAAGTTCATCCATCTTTCCACTCAAAACATTAATTTCTTCTATCGCATGCACTTTTTTATTAGTAGATCTTTCGATATGCCATTGATAATAATTAACCATAATATTATCTAGAAGTTTAGTAGCATCTCCTAGAGTGATTTCCATAAAAGTGCCTCCCGCTTCCGAATCTAAAAGATTTCTAGAAGCAAAATTCAATCCGGCATAAAAGTTTTGTATAATCATCCACAAGTTCAAACCAGGAGTAGGACAATTACGTATCATTAATTTCATTCTCTCCCAAGCTTGTGCAACATGTTCATGATCAAGTTGCTTAAAATTCATAATATCGTTCCTAAGTGAGATAATCTTAGCGGGAGGAGAATACTTAGAGATAAAAGCATCTTTGCACTTGTTCCAAGAATCAATACTATTTTAGGCAAAGACGAAAACCACGCTTTAGCACGATCTCTAAGCGAAAAAGGAAATAGCTTCAATTTGACGACATTATTATCGACATCTTTTTTCTTTTGCATATCACATAAATCAACGAAGCTATTCAGACGAGTAGCGACATCTTCACTAGGAAGGCCGACGAATTGATCTTTCATAACAAGATTCAACAAAGCAGTATTGATTTCACAAGATTCAGTATTGGCAAGAGGAGCAATCGGAGTGCTAAGGAAATCATTATTATTGGTTTTGGTGAAGTCACACAATTTGGTAGCATCTTGAGCCATCACGACAAACAAGCAATCCAACACACGAGCAAACAAACGGACGAGGAAAAGGCAACGGGAAAAAGAGGAGGAGATTGGGAAAGAGATGGCGAATAAAACGATAAGGGTGAAGTGGGGGAGAGGAAAACGAGAGGCGAATGGCAAATAGTGTAATGCGAGAGATAGGGATTGTGATGGGTACTTGGTATGGTGCTTGACTTGCTCTTGCGTGAGCCTCCCCGGCAACGGCGCCAGAAATTGTTCTTGCTACGTCTTGAGCTTGCATTGGTTTTCCCCGAAGAGGAGAGGATGATGCAGCAAAGTAGCGTAAGTATTTCCCTCAGTTTTGAGAACCAAGGTATCAATCCAAGAGGGAGGCCACGCATGAGTCCCTCGTACTGCACAAATCGATAGCTCCTCGCAACCAACGCGATTAGGGATTGTCAATCCCTTCACGGTCACTTACGAGTGAGATCGATAGAGATGATAGATAATATTTTGGTATTTTGATATATATATGCAAAGTGAAAAGTAAAAGGCAAAGTAAAAACAAAGCAAGTATTAAAGTGATGGAGATTAATATGATGAGAATAGACCCGGGTGCCATAGGTTTCACTAGTGGCTTCTCTCAAGAGCATAAGTATTCTACGGTGGGTGAACAAATTACTGTTGAGCAATTGACAAAATTGAGCATACTTACGAGTATATCTAGGTATGATCATGTATATAGGCATCACGTCCAAGACAAGTAGACCGAAACGATTCTGCATCTACTACTATTACTCCACTCATCGACCGCTATCCAAAGATGCATCTAGAGTATTAAGTTAAAAAGCGAGTAACGCCTTAAGCAAGATGACATGATGTAGAGGAATAAATTCATGCAATATGATAAATACTCCATCTTGTTATCCTCGATGGCAGCGATACAATCGTGCCTTGCAACCCTTTACATCCTTTGGTAAGGACATTTGCAAGATTGAACCCAAACCAAGCGGATAATTCGAAGAGACTTGCAAAGATAACCAATCATACATAAAAGAATTCAGAGAAGATTCAAATATTATTCATAGATAATCTGGATCATAAACCCACAATTCATCGGTCTCAACAAACACACCGCAAAAAGAAGGTTACATCGAATAGATCTCCACGAGAGAGGGGGAGAACATTGTATTGAGATCCAAAAAGAGAGAAGAAGCCATCTAGCTACTAGCTATGGACCCGAAGGTCTGAAGTAAACTACTCCCACTTCATCGGAGTGGCTATGGTGATGATGTAGAAGCCCTCTATGGTGGATGCCCCCTCCGGCAGAGCTCCGGAATAGGCCCCAAGATGGGATCTCGTGGATACAGGAAGTTGCGGCGGTGGAATTAGGTTCTTGGCTCCGTGTCGATCGTTTGAAGTGCGTGGGTATATATAGGAGGAAGAATGCGTCGGTGGAGCAACAGGGGGCCCACGAGGCAGGGGGCGCGCCCTAGGGGGGGCGCCCCCCACCCTCGTGACCGCCTCTGTTGTCCCTTGGAGTAGGGTCCAAGTCTCCTGGATCACGTTAGGTGAGAAAATCACGTTTCCGAAGGTTTCATTCCGTTTGGACTCCGTTTGATATTCCGTTTCTTCGAAACACTGAAATAGGCAAAAAACAGCAATTCTGGGATGGGCCTCCGATCAATAGGTTAGTCCCAAAAATAATATAAAAGTGGAAATAAAAGCCCAATATAGTCCAAAACAGTAGATAAAGTAGCATGGAGCAATAAAAAATTATAGATACGTTGGAGACGTATCACGGGGTTGTGAGAAGAGCAAGATTAGCAGTCAACACAAGGATCGTTTACCCAGGTTCGGGCCGCGAGGATGCGTAATACCCTAGTCCTGCTTTGGTGTGTATTTGAGAGAGTTCTTGAGCTCTCGAACTAGCTACGGTGGCTACATAGTCCAAAAGAGCCGAATCCCCCTCCAGTATGCCAAGGGCCTCATTTTATAGTCGAAGGGGCTGCCAAAGTGGCACACAGGAGGTGGAAAGGCCTACAGTGCTGCGAGCTTATCGCTCGTATTACAGTACAAGACACATTTAATGCGTAGCCTAGGTGTCCCTTAGCTTTATTGGGGTCGAGAATGAGGCCCGTCCCGTCCGTTGCCGCCTCGCCTTGCTTCGACACGCGCCCAGGCCAGCGGTGCATGCGGCGCCATGTAGGCAGGCAAGCAGCTGAGGTGGCGCGGTGGTAGGGTCTATACGAAGATCTGCATGCCACCACGCAATTGCTTGCTGAGTTGGCGTAGAGGCCGTCCGTCGCCACGCAGGTGCCTGCCCAGCTGGTTGAGCTAGCAGCTGCTTGGGGACGGCGGTGGAGTCTTGGTCGACGCAGGCCTGGCTGTGGCCCCGCTGACGCCCTCGTCAAGGGCCTTACTGGGGACCCGGCAAGGGTCTTGCCTTGGTGTTGCAGTCGTCCCCGGCAACGCGCTTTCCGGGAGCCTTGTGGATCTCCTCGGCAAGGATCCCGCTAAGGGTCGCCGTCTTCTTGTTCTCATCTGATCTCATATCTCTATGGTCTTGACAAAGATTTGCATGCTACTACGGAGGTCCTCCCGAGCCATAGTTCCAATGTGGTTGGTTGAGTTGGAACCCGTGGGCTCAAGGGTGGTTCGCTCTGTTAGCATCAGGCAAGTTGCCCCGGTAAGGCTCTTGTCGGGGCCGTGGAGGCTGCCCCGACAAGGGCCTTACCGGGGGCCGGGGGAGTCCACCTTGCCCTCTTGCTCTTTGGTATCTTTGGTCTTGGCATTGCCTTGGCCATCTTGTGCTTCGGCTTCTCTCCGGCTCCCCTCCTCTGCCCTGCTTAGTGTGGCCGTGGTGCGCGGCTCCGACTGCCCGTGCACAATTAAAGGGTTACAAAGGTGTGCCCCTACTTTTGTACACCAACACCAAGCCCTAATCTCTCTAGGGAGGGCTGATCTGGAGTCCGTTCAGGGCTCCGGAAAGGGGAATCTGCCGTCGTCGTCATCATCAACCTTCCTCCATCACCAATTTCATGATGCTCACCACCGTGCGTGAGTAATTTCATCGTAGGCTTGCTGGACGGTGATGGGTTGGATGAGATTTACCATGTAATCGAGTTATTTTTGTTAGGGTTTGATCCCTAGGATCCCACTGGTGTTTGAGATTGATGTTGCTATGACTTTGCTATGCTTAATGCTTGTCACTAGGGCCCGAGTGCCATGATTTCAGATCTAAACCTATTATGTTTTCATGAATATATGTGAGTTCTTGATCCTATCTTGCAAGTCTATAGTCACCTATTATGTGTTATGATCCGTTAACCCCGAAGTGACAATAATCGGGATACTTACCGGTGATGATCGTAGTTTGAGGAGTTCATGTATTCACTAAGTGTTCATGCTTTGGTCCGGTACTCTATTAAAAGGAGGCCTTAATATCCCTTAGTTTCCAATAGGACCCCGTTGCCACAGGAGGGTAGGACAAAAGATGTCATGCAAGTTCTTTTCCATAAGCATGTATGACTATATTCGGAATACATGCCTACGTTACATTGATGAACTAGAGCTAGTTCTATGTCACCCTATGTTATAACTATTGTATGAGGAATCGCATCCGACATAATTCTCCATCACTGATCCAATGCCTACGAGCTTTTCACATATTGATCTTTGCTTAGTTACTTTTCTGTTGCCACTATTACAATTACTACAAAACTGCTACTATTACTTTTGCCACCGTTACCGTTACTTCCATACTACTTTGCTACTAAATACTTTGCTGTAGATATTAAGTTATCCAGGCGTGGTTTAGTTGACAACTCAACTACTAATACTTGAGAATATTCTTTGGCTCCCCTTGTGTCGAATCAATAAATTTGGGTTGAATACTCTACCCTCGAAAACTGTTGTGATCCCCTATACTTGCGGGTTATCAAGACTATTTTCTGGCGCCATTGCTGGGGAGCATAGCTCTATTCTTTGATTCACTTGGGATTTATATTTTCTGATCACTATAAGGAACTTGAAAGACGAGAAAACCAAAATTTATCCCTCAACTACGAGGGGAGGTAAGGAACTGCCATCTAGCTCTGCACTTGATTCTCCTTCTGTTTTGAGTAAACTTGCGACACCTAAACCTGCTTCTGCTATTAATTCTGATATGTCGCATGTTATTGATGATCCCACTTCTGCTATGCATGATACTTATGATGAAACAACTTCTATGCTTGATAATATTGTGCCACTAGGTGAATTTCTTGATGAACAACTTGCTAGGGCTAGAGAGAATGAAATTATTGAAACTGATAATATAGATGAAAGTGATGATGAAGATTCTCCCCCTAGATATGAATTGCATGTTGTGCCTGAGGTTTATGTTATGGATGAAGAAATTGGTAGAGACTTTCTTGCTTGCAATGATAGATATGATCTTAAGAAATTATTAGCCAAGCTGAAAGAGAAATATTTGAATGCTAGAATGAAATATGACCCTGCTTTTGCTACTTCACCTATCGGTATTTTCGATAAGGATTATGATTTCTCTGTCGATCCTGAGATAATTACTTTGGTTGAATCTGATCCTTTCTATGGCTATGAATCTGAAACTGTCGTGGCACATATTACTAAATTAAATGATATAGCTACCCTATTCACTAATGATGAGAAAACTCGTTACTACTATATCCTTAAATTATTTCCGTTCTCATTAAAAGGTGATGCTAAAACATGGTTTAATTCTCTTGATCCTGGTTGTGTGCGTAGTCCCCATGATATGATCTATTACTTCTCTCCTAAATATTTCCCCGCTCATAAGAAACAAGCTGCCTTAAGGGAAATATATTATTTTGTGCAAATTGAAGAAGAGAGTCTCCCAAAAGCTTGGGGGAGGCTTCTCCAATTACATAATGCTTTGCCTGATCATCCTCTCAAGAAAAATGAAATACTTGATATCTTTTATAATGGACTAACTGATGCTTCCAGAGATTACCTGGATAGTTGTGCTGGTTGTGTTTTCAGGGAAAGAGGAGTTGATCAAGCTGAATTGCTAATGAATAGTATGTTGACTAATGAGAATAATTGGACACTTCCTGAACCAACTCCTAAGGCAACTCCGAAGAAAAGGGGTATTCTATTTCTCAGTCCTGAAGATATGAAAGAGGCAAAGAAATCTATGAAAGAAAAGGGTATTAAAGCTGAAGATGTTAAGAATTTACCACCTATTGAAGTGATACACGGTCTTGATAACCCGACAAAGGTAGTAAAGGTAAATTCTCTCTATAGATTTGATGAAGGTGATATTCCTCGTTATAAGTCTGGTAACCAATGCTTGGATGAGTTTGATAATTTTATTGTTAAACAAGAAAACTTCAATGCTTCTGTTGGTAGGCAATTGAAGCGTAATGCTTATATGATTGAACACTTGAGTGACTATATGTCTAGAGTTAAAGGTGAACTTAAACCCATTAGTAAACATGCTTCTATGGTTACCACTCAAGTAGAACAAGTGCTTAAAGCTCAAAATGATTTTCTCAATGAATTAAATGATAAGAAAAATGATAATACTGTTAGAGTTATGATTAGAGGGGGTAAAATGACTCAGGAACCTTTGTATCCTGAGGGCCACCCTAAGAGAACTGAGCAGGATTCTCAGAGAACTAATGTTGATACACCTAGTCCTTCTAAAAGGAAGAAAAAGAAAAATGATAGGACTTTGATGCTTCTAGTGAACCTGTTGTAGACACACCTGAGAATCCCAATGATATTTCTATTTATGATGCTGAAATACAATCAGGTGATGAACATGAACCTAGTGATAATATTAATAATGATGTTCATGTTGATGCTCAAACTAGCAATAACATTGATGTAGAGATTGAACCTGCTGTTGATCTTGATAACCCACAATCAAAGAATCAACGTTATGATAAGAGAGACTTTGTTGCTAGGAATCACGGTAAAGAAAGAGAACCATGGGTTCAGAAACCCATGCCTTTTCCTCCTAAACCATCCAAGAAAAAGGATGATGAGGATTTTGAGAGCTTTGCTGAAATGATTAGACCTATCTTTTTGCGTACGCGTTTGACTGATATGCTTAAAATGAATCCTTATGCTAAGTATATGAAAGATATTGTTACAAATAAAAGAAAGATACCAGAAGCTGAAATTTCCACCATGCTTGCTAATTATACTTTTAAAGGTGGAATACCAAAGAAACTAGGAGATCCATGAGTACCAACTATACCATGTTCCATTAAAAGAAACTATGTTAAAACTGCTTTATGTGATCTTGGAGCCGGTGTTAGTGTTATGCCTCTCTCTTTATATCGTAGACTTGAATTGAATAAGTTGACACCTACTGAAATATCTTTGCAAATGACCGATAAATCAACTGGTATACCTATCGATATTTGTGAGGATGTGCCTGTTGTGGTTGCAAATGATACTATTTTAATGAACTTTGTTATTCTTGATATTCCCGAGGACGACAGTATGTCGATTATCCTTGGTAGACCCTTTTTTAATACTGCAGGGGCTGTTATTGATTGCAACAAAGGCAACACTTTTCATCTTAATGGTAATGTGCATACGGTACACTTTCCGAGGAAACAACCTCAAGTCCACAGTATCAATTCTATTGGAAAAATTCCAACGATTACTATTGGAGGTTTTGAATTTCCTCTTCCTACTGTCCAGAAGAAATATGATATTCTTATTGTTGGGGATGTGCATATCCCCATTGAGGTAACCTAGTGCTATTCGAAAATTCTCCGGTTTCATGCGATTCGGAATGAGTTTGTTAACAAGACTTGATCAACCTTGTTAGTTGATTCCTTTTGATGAGCATGAGATGGATGAAGTTAGAAAGCACAACCTTCTATACCCTCCTTTTACTTTCTGTTATTTAGATCAAATAAAGCAAAAATAGTATTTTCTATCTGTTTTCTGAATTATCCTTGCAATAAAAAAATACCCTGAAAATAAAAGTTCTCCAAATGCCCTGAAATTGAAATATGATTTTTTCTAGAATATTTAAGAATATTTGGCACTGAGAACACATCAGGGGGAGCCAGCACCTAGCCACGAGGGTCCAGGGCGCGCCCACCCCCTGGGCGCGCCCCTGCCTCGTGGGCCCCATGTGGCCCCCTCCACTTATTCCAGCACCCACACAGTCCTTCCTCCAGAAAAAATCACCAACCAGCTCAAACCCATGTTCTAGCTCATCTTGCTGCGATTTTTGATCTCCTTGCTCAAAGCTCCACTTACAAAACTGCTTTGGGGGATTGTTCTTCGGTATATGACTCCTCCAATGGTCCAATTAGTGTTTGTTCTAGTGCTTTATTCATTGCAAATTTTTGCTACTTAGGTGACCCTGTTCTTGAGCTTGCTTGTCAAATTTATATGGTCCCAAGTAGTTCTAATGCATGATATAGTCTCTATGCACTTGTGGGAGTAGTTGCTATCATATTTTTTGAGTTTGGTTCACTTTTATTTTGAGTTACTAAAAATTTCAGAAAATTTCAGAGAATAATGAAGAGATTATTGAGAGGCTCTTCGAGCCGAAGCTCGAAGGATAAGCAAAGTGAGGAGGATAAGAAGCCCAAATATAATCTCCCTCGTACTGCGGAGTTCGGCCGTGTGAATGGCCTTGTGATGAGTTCTTGAAGGCAGCCGGGATTCATGATGATTTTTATTATTTGGCTGAGAATGCAGGCCTCACCAACTTCCTCCGCGAACAGCTCGAACAGTATCTCCTACTCACTAATATTTTTGTGCAAATTTATCATTTCAATGCTAGGAGGTCACCACCTTCGGTGAATTTTTATTTATATTATGAGTATAGGGAGATGTCCCTTTATGATTTTTGTGAGGTTTGCAAGATACCCTTTGAGGGCAGCATAGAGGAACCACACTGTAATGATGTGGAGGGATTTATTAATGAAATTGCTGTAGGGGAAACGAGGAATGTATCTGGTGCAAGAATTACTAGCATACAATTTCCTGTTCTACGTTACTTTGCAATATTTGCTAGTAGATGCTTGATAGGTCGCGGGAACAGTGGAAATCTTAGTGCTCCTGATATTGTTATTTTGCACCATGCTTTGTTTCGTGATACAACTTTTAGTTTAGGCGCTATTATTGCTAAACGATTAAGTCTGAACCATACAAAGGGCCCCATCCTAGGTGGCAACTTTGTGGAGTTCATGTATTCACTAACTGTTAATGCTTTGGTCCGGTACTCTATTAAAAGGAGGCCTTAATATCCCTTAGTTTCCAATAGGACCCCGCTGCCACGGGAGGGTAGGACAAAAGATGTCATGCAAGTTCTTTTCCATAAGCACGTATGACTATATTCGGAATACATGCCTACGTTACATTGATGAACTGGATCTAGTTCTGTGTCACCCTATGTTATAACTATTGCATGAGGAATCGCATCCGAAATAATTCTCCATCACCGATCCAATACCTACGAGCTTTTCACATATTGATCTTTGCTTAGTTACTTTTCCGTTGCCACTGTTACAATTACTACAAAACTACTACTGTTACTTTTGCCACAGTTACCGTTACTTCCATACTACTTTGCTACTAAATACTTTGCTACAGATATTAAGTTATCCAGGTGTAGTTGAATTGACAACTTAACTGCTAATACTTGAGAATATTCTTTGGCTCCCCTTGTGTCGAATCAATAAATTTGGGTTGAATACTCTACCCTCGAAAACTGTTGCGATCCCCTATACTTGTTGGTTATCGGGGACACGACAGGCCTCATCTAAAAACTCAGGGGAGTGGGGCGACAGTATGGGAATCATTGGGTACCTAAACTTTATTATCTAAGCCAGGAGGAACGGGCAGACCTATAGGGGTTGGCAGCGGCGGCGACGAGCTAGGGTTCGAGGGGTGAGGCGGCTGGGTGGGGGACTATGGAGGGGGGTGGTGTTTGAGGATACACCACGGCTACTGAAAGTTTTAGTAATGGTGGGTGGATATGGTGGTGGACGAGGGATGGTGACGGTTCAAATGCCACGTCTACTGCAATTTTACTATAAGGTCAGAGCTGGAGGAGTGTGGGCGGCGGTTGAAGTATGAAGGCTACTAAAATATAGGTAAAGGAATTGATGCGGGGCAGGAGTACCCAAGATCGCGCACGGTCAAATTAGAATATGCGTGTATGATAATAAGGAAAAGTGGCAGAACCGCCGATTTTTGCAACGCTCAAGGCGGGTAGTTTGTTTTTAGATTTCTATCTAGCTGGTCTATCGCACACGATTCGTCCTAATTTTTAGACGTAGACATGGAATTCAATCTAAATTAACTACCTGCCTTTAGCTTGCGCAGGTGGTGATTTTACAATGCACTTGCATCGCACACGGTTAAGCCAGTAACTCCACCCTTTGCCCGCGCTTGCGCAATCGTGGTGATTTTATAGCGCACTTGCATCACACATGGTTGAGCCAGTACCTCTACCTTTGCTCGCGCTTGCGCAGTCGTGGTGATTCAGAACGCACTTGCATCGCACACGGCTAAGAAATTATACCCGTGTCCGTTGAGCGTCATCAGAGTGTTTGCAGCCAAAAAAGTTAGAGAGGGTCAGAAGACAGTCACACCAGCATGTGGCCGAAATATATATGAATGAAAAGGGTGGTATGTGATGTTCAAAATTCCAATGCAGAACTTTGACCGTGCGGGCCCATGGTTGGGCGCGTCATCAAAGATCGATGAGAGGGGCCAGAAGTCAAGAACCACCTGGAAGTGGCCAAATATATGTAGGAATATAGGGTGTGATGTTTAAAACATTAAATACACAATGCACAACTTTGGTGGCACCTGCCTCGCAAACCCGATAGCACCCTTGGATATATCTATAATGACATAATGTCATAGCTTGCTAGGGTGCTTTACCCACTTCCCACTACTAGAAAAAGGGCTATAGATGGGATTGACACTAATGGCGCACCAGAAAGTTGGTGCGCCATTAGTATATACTAATGGTGCACCACATGCTAATACGCCATTAGAGTTGAAACTACTAATGGCGCACCAGGCAAAGGGTGCGCCATTAGTATCAATTTTTTTTAACTAGTGCGCCTGTCCAAACATACTAATGGCGCATCCAGCTTAAGTGCGCCATTAGTAGTTGTAACTACTAATGGCGCACCAGGCAGTGGGTGCGCCATTAGTATAATTTTTTTGAACTAGTGCGCTTGTCCAAACATACTAATGGCGATCCGGTGAAGTGCGCCATTAGTAGTTATAACTACTAATGGCGCACCATGCAAGTGGTGCGCCATTAGTATCAAATATTTTTTGAACTAGTGCGCTGTCCAAACATACTAATGGCGCATCCGGATGAAGTCGCCATTAGTAGTTGTAACTACTAATGGCACACCGCGCAAAGGGTGCGCCATTAGTATTTTTTTTTTTTGCAAAACTACTAATGGCGCACCGCCAGAGGTGCGCCATTAGTTACTGGATTACTAATGGCGCATTTAGTCTTGGTGCGCCATTAGTAAGTGGGTAGCAACAAGATATTTTGGACAGCCTCTCCTACCCACACTCACTTTCTCCCCACTTCATTCTCTCCACCTCCTCCTTGTCTCGGTGCCTCCTCTTTTCACCTCATTTCCACCATAGATTCATTCAAATTAAGTGGTTAAATTACCTTGTTTTAATAGGTAAGTAAGAGGGAAGCTATATTTATGTTGTTCTCCCTACAACAATGTGCACATGCACTTTTTACGGCCTAGCTAGATCTATGTATGTTCGTGGTGTTGCATATGTTTGTGGTGTTGCATATGTGTTTGTGTTTGGAGGTGTACCGTATTTGAAATGCGATAGTAGTTGCCAATATTTTGCGGAATGTTGATTCATTTCCGTTTGGCGAGAATTTTGGCATTAAGCATTCTTTTTGGTCCTATTTTTAGGGAAAGTCATGCCAAATTTTGTTTGGTTCTAAAATATCGTTTTGCTCTACCCATGACGACCATGATGTCCGCACGATGACCGAAGGCATCGTGAATAGGTTTTGAGGTCCGCGAAGGCCGAGATGCTTCAAAAGAACGAGACGGAGATAAGATGTCCGTGTCGAAGATGCAAGTGAAGAGCCTTATTGCGGACCCGGATTCGGGCAGGTGCGGGACCACCTGCTCTTGCGTGGTTTCATGGATGGCTATCGGTGGCAAGGTGATGAAGATGACTACGAAGTCGCCCATGGGGCCGGGCAAGAAATGAGGAAGGGCAGCAAGACAACCACCGCGGCTCGGGCGGGCGAGAAGACGAAGAATCCCGGAGATGATCACGACGGTGATGTTGTACACAGTCATCATGTAGAAGATGCAGGACATGATGATGAGGAAGATGCCGAGCAGGCGACGGGCATGATCATGAAGATGATGATGCCGGCGGAGCAAACGACGCTGGACCATCGATGGGCTGGGTGCAGGACCCTCATATTCAAGAGCTGCTTCTCAAGCAGACGGATAACGCCAGAGCTGCCGCCCGAGAGAAAGCCAAGATGGATCAACTTGAGTTAGACGCGGTTACTCCATTGTATGAAGGATGCAGGCCGAGGATACCGCTTTGAAAGTAACGCTCATGGCTCTGGAGATGAAGGTAAAACACAAAATGACCGACGCATGCTTCGACGAGAACATGTCATTCTGGCACGAACGTCTTCCCAAGGGGAACAAGTGCCCGACCAGTTTGGAGGAGGCGAAGAAAATCGTGTGTCCTCTCGATTTACGCGACGTGAAATACCATGTGTGCATGAACAATTGCATCATTTATCGGGACGAGCACGCGAGTCTACCATATGTCCGGTGTCGGCGTCACTCGATACAAGAAGAGGAAGAAAGCTCCTCGAAAAGTGGTGTGGTACTTTCCGATCACTCCTTGTCTGCAGCGCTATTTCATGGACCCTAAGGTAGCAAAGCTCCTGCGTTGGCACGCGGATAGGGAGGAGAAGAAGCGAGAAGATGACGCAAATGATCCGGAGATAGATAAAAAGACAAGATGCTGAGTCACCCTAAGGATGCGAGCGGTGGCAAGCGTTGAACTTCAAGACTCGAATTTGGGAACGATCCAAGGAACATCGTCTTTGGCGTGAGCACCGATGGAGTCAATCCGTTTGGCAGCCGAGAAGCACACATAGCACCTGGCCTGTGTTTGTGTGGATGTACAACCTTCCCCCTGGTTGTGCATGAAGAGGAAGTACATTCACATGAGTATGCTAATTGAAGGGCGAAACAACCAGGAACGACATCAATCAGATCCGGGCTGCTGAAGAGGAGCTTGACACGCTGTGGAAAACGCCACCAATACGTGGGGCGCCGCAGAGAAAGAATATTTCCCTATGAGAGCCGCTTTGCTCACGACGGTGCACGACTATCTCGATTACGGATATCTCGCGGGGCAGGTAGTCCACGGATTTTCTGGATGCGTAAGGTGCATGGATGACACAACGATCGCCAGCTAGATAGAGATCCGGGTCTTGAAAACCGTGTTCATGGGACATCGAAGGTGGCTTCGCGACGATGACCCGTGGAGGAAACGCAAGGATCTGTTCGATGGTGAAACCGAACCTCAAAACGCCTGTACGAGGAGCGGCGAGGAAATAGACAAGCTGTTGAAAAATTGGAAAGTCTGCCCACCGCCGGAAAGAAGCAAAAGGCGCCAGAGCCGGAAAGAAGCGAAAGGCGCCAGAGCAGCTGCTGAAGGTATGGAAAACGAGGTCTGTTTTACGGGACTTACCGTCTTGGAAGATCCACCGTGCCTCACAGCCTTGATGTCATGCATATCACGAAGAACGTGTGCGAGAGTCTGCTTGGTACCCTGCTCAACATGCCGAGAGGACCAAAGATGGGCCGAAAGCAAGGGCAGACTTGAAATCAATGGGCATCGAGCGGGAGCTTCACGCTAATGATGATGATGATGATGATGATGATGAGGCGAAGCAGGACACGGAAAGTCGTCGCAAAGGCAAAAGGCCAAGAAGACCGGAAATGACTACCTCCCGCGTGCTTCACTCTAAGTCGAGGAGATCGAGCAGTTTTCACCTGCCTCCTAGGAGTAAAACTTCCTTCTGTTCTGCTGGGAAGATAAGCGATACCTAGACCCAACGGGCGAAGTTCAGCGGGATGAAGTCTCACGACCGCCACGCGTCGATGACGCAGATACTTCCAGCTGCAATCCGTGGGATCATGGACACGCACGTCCGTGAAACGCTATTTGGCCTATGCAACTTCTTCGACGCCATCTCTCGGAAGTCGATTGGCGTGAGGCAACTCGAAGGCTACAGGAAGAGATCGTGGTGATACTATGCGAGCTTGAGATGTACTTCCGCCCGCATTCTTGACGTTATGGTGCATCTGCTGGTCCATATAGTGGAGGATATCATCCAACTCGGGCCGACGTTCCTGCACAGCATGATGCCGTTCGAAAGGATGAATGTTGTCATCAAAGGATACGTTCGCAACATGTCACGTCCATAAGGAAGCATAGCCAGGGGCTTTCTGATCAAGAGTGCATCTCCTCGCACGAATTATCTAGGCATCGAGAACCCGTTGGTCTGCCTGTCAGCAGCACCTCGGCAGGCTCGCTGGAAGGGGTTACCGTGAGGGTCGCCGAAATGCATGTCGACTTCGATGGTCGACTCGCCGACTTTGAAAGAGCAAACCTAGTCGCACTACAACACATAGACGTGGTCGATCCTTGGGTGGTACAGCATAAAACCTTTATTAAGAAGACGTACAATGACCGAGGCCAACAGAGGACGGACGGAGATATACTCAAAGAGCACAACTCATGTTTCACGCGTTGGTTCAAGCGAAGCTTCGTCAGCACCCTTTACATGAGGATTCTTCCGCGGAAGAACAACTCATATTCGCCTTGTCACGAGTATGCCGAGCACAACCTCGATGACCTATGAGGCGTCACGATATCAACGGCTACACATTCTACACCGAGGCCAAGGACATGAAGAGCGATGGTTATCGAACTCCG